>JBBGZY010000882.1:2247500-3447500 GCA_037952925.1 Lithobates clamitans
GCCATTCTTCCCCACGTCCACATATAAAAAATCATAGTGTGCCGACACCACCGCCATTAAAACAATACTGTGGAACCCCTTATAATTAAAATAATATGACCCCGAATGGGGTGGTGGCACAATGTGGACATGTTTCCCATCTATAGCCCCTCCACAATTGGGAAAGTCCCAACGGCTGGCAAAATGGGATGCCACAGTCTGCCATTCCTGTGGCGTTGAAGGAAACTGGGGAATCAAACAAGAAAACCAAAATCAATTAATTTGGAAGCTAACATTGCAAGAAAATTAGACAATTAAAAACATTATTCCCCAGCATCAGTATAACATTCAATAATTTAATTCTTCTGGAATAACTAATATGGAAAAAGGCACACTTATCAGATTGCTCACCCCCTCTGATAGAACATTGATTACATTTTAGGGGGTTGTGAAATCCCTAAAAAAAATTACTTTAACAACACGCAGGAATTTAGGGACTAACAAAGGCTACAAGACTGCAGTTGTCGCACTCTGCAGGTGCAGTTGCTAACCAGCTTCCAGTAAATGAGGTAATGTCAAAAGGCATTCATGTTGCAAAGAGTACACAATCACATGCAAGGGCAATTAATGAAAACACTTTGAGGCTTGCATATGATTTGATGATGGAAATCAGCAGAGCTTCTGCTCATTTACTAAAGCACTGGAACAAATGCACTTGTAGAGTGCACATGCATTTTGCTAAGTGCAACATAGATTTGCTTTAGACAAATCAACACCACAGAACATTCAAGCAAATTTTAACGAGGGTGGGGGTGGGGGGGTTGTGAAATCTAGCTAATTGCTAATTAGCAGCACACTATTTGGAGTGAGTTCAGGTGGGGGGGGGGTTGTGAAATCTAGCTAATTGCTAATTAGCAGCACACTATTTGGAGTGAGTTCAGGTGGGGGGGGGGTTGTGAAATCTAGCTAATTGCTAATTAGCAGCACACTATTTGGAGTGAGTTCAGGTGGGGGGGGGGTTGTGAAATCTAGATAATTGCTAATTAGCAGCACACTATTTGGAGTGAGTTCAGGTGGGGGGGGGTTGTGAAATCTAGCTAATTGCTAATTATAAGCACACTAAATACACTCCAACAAAATACATTCAAAATGAGTAGACTAGGTGGATATGTTCCCATCACTTCATGCTGGGAAGGTTATTGAAGGAAACTATACATGCATGACAAAAAATAACAGGAAAAAATCCCAGCATGTGTGAGGATAAAAAGGGGACATTCACACTATATTGCAATGATGGGAAGTAGTGTTTGAAGCAAGAAATACATTACATTATCAAAGATTACATAAAAGAACATGTGATGCTAATAAAATAAAAATATCTTACCTTAATATAGTCCTTCTGCAGGACCTGTATGATGGCAGAACAGGTCTCTGGGATAATGATCCCCAGAGCCTGGGGGGAGATGCCTGTCGAGAACTTAAGGTCCTGCAGGCTTCTCCCTGTGGCCAAATACCGCAAGGTAGCGACCAGCCTCTGCTCCGGAGTGATGGCTTGCCTCATGCAGGTATCCTGCCTGCTGATATAGGGGGTCAGCAAAGCCACCAAACGGTCAAAAACGGGGTCCGTCATCCGGAGAAAGTTCCTGAAATCCTCAGGATTATTCTCACGGATCTCACGGAGCAAAGGCATGTGACAGAACTGGTCACGCTGAAGCAACCAATTCTTGGTCCATGAACTCCTCCTCGCCCTGTTCATGGACTGGTCTTGGGCTGAAGAATAAACTACAGCACCAAGCACATACAATGCACGAGCTCTACGACGAGTACGTACAGGTAACATGGCTTCAAAACGGTCGGCTGGTCAGAACGCACTAAACAGAACGCACTGAAGAACAGCAAGGCCTGTGAAGAACGACCTGAAAATCAGGAACGAGCGGCCAATAAAACAAAGATTTCTCAATGCCAACTGACCAAACGCACTGAAAAGCAGATACAAACCTCACAAGCACAGACTGAACAACAGTTAAAACGAACTGAAAAATACGAGTCTCACAAGCGCGAATCGTCTCTCACCAAACTTCTACTAACACGAGATAAACACGAGATTAGCAGAAGGAGCCCAAAGGGTGTCGTACGGGCTATTGAACTTCCGTTTTATAGTCTCGTCGGACTTGGTGTACGTCACAGCGTACTAAGCTGTCGTACTTTTGTGTGGTCGTGTGTGGGCAAGTCCGTTCGTAAGAAAGTCTGCCCCAAGTCCGCCGAAGGTACGCCGGAAGTATGTCGGACATGCTGTCCGACTTTTGTAGCTGCAAAGTCCGACCGTGTGTACGCGGCATAACTCTATTAGTCCAAGATTATTCGACATAGAGAAAAAAGATTCGACATAGAGAGAAAAAATTTGAGATTATAGAGACATGAAGATTCGACGAAGCAGCTAAAAACACATACGATCGCCGCGTGCAGACATATATGGTCAAATGCTCCACCCATAGGCTATAGAAGAATTATAATGTTGGTTGACTAGTAATAATAATTAATAAATATAATTATTACTAGTCATACAACATTAGAATTCTACTGTAGCTTGTGGGTGGAGCATTCAACCGGAAATGTACATTTGCGGCGTCGTACAGTTTAGCTGCTTCGTTTAATCATCTTAGAACATTCGACAGACACCATAAGCCTTCAATTGACAGATTTGACCTTAATTAATTCGGATTGTCAGACAAATGCATTTTTTAATGAAATGAAATAAATAAAAATGAATTTCGGGAGTAACTAAATAAATAAATTTTTCGGATGAAAACGAAATTCCGAAACAAAATTTTTCAGTGTGCACATGCTTATTGGTAACTGGGGAGAAAGTCCATAAAATATGGAGCCCTATATATTTGTGTCACACTATAGACTCAACCTACAAAGCTTTACACAAGGAGGAGGATCTTTTCAGCTTTTCAGTCATGTGATTCATTTATGGAGTCTCACTGGACTGAAAATAACTGTTACTTTTTGTACAAATAATGATTCTTATGCTGGTGTTGTAGATCTGTGATCTGAGCCTCATGGTTCTCTCCATGGAACACATAGTTGCCAACATTGTAAAAAAATATATAGGGACACTTTTTTGGCTGTAGGCGGAGTCTTACTATTATTAGGGGGTGGGGCATGCATTTGTAGGCATGGCATAGCAAAAAAAGAAACAGGTGTCGCGTGCAGTGGTGAAAAATGGGCGTGGTTTACAGGAAATAGTGGACATGGCTTATGAATGAGGGATGGAGGGAGAAAGAAAGGGGGAAGAGGGAGGGAGAAAGAAAGGGGGAAAGAGGGAGGGAGAGAGAGAGAAAGAAAGAAACTGGGAGGGAAGGAGAGAGAAGGAAGGAAAGGGGGATGGAGGGACAGCAGATAAAGATACTCCAATCTTTTGTAGTCAAAAAAATAAATACAAAATCTCAAAAATAAATAAAATGAATATGAGTGAAAATAAATAAAGTGCTTCAAAATTCCCAAAAAGGCAGTTATCCACCCAAAGGGAGATATATAATGCACTCACCAGATGAATTCGGCCAGCAAGTGACCATCAGCATGGATAATATCGATGCACTTTCCTCCAGTTGATGAGTACAATCACCACAATAATCAGCTTCTGTCTCCTTTCCCCATTAGAAGCTCAGATGGATACGACCAGCCAATGACCATAAAACATAAGTGTATGAATATAAAACTCTTCAATCGATAGATGTGACCTCCGCAATAGTCAGCTCCTGTCTCCTTTCCCCATCAAAAGCTCTGCAAAACTGTCTCCACCAAATGAACCACAACAAGTCAGGTAATACTAACCAATCCTGGTTAGTCATCAGCACATTAGCAGCTCTGGGGTCTGTGAAATCAGTTCCATCCGCTATCTGATAGGAAGCGTGCGTTTCAAATGCCCAGCAGGAGTGAGGATGCGTGTGCATCTCAAGCCTCTCTTCTATGCATTTCACGCATGCGTGTGTCATTAGGAAGTCTTCTTATTGAAGCACTTTATTCATTGAATAACAGTGTTGGAGAATATATATTGGACCAATGAATTACAGAAATTATGATTTTTATTAATCTTTTCTTAATTTACATAGTTACATAGTAGGTGAGGTTGAAATAAGACACAAGTCCGTCAAGTCCAACCTTTGTGTGTGATTATATGTCAGTATTACATTGTATATCCCTATATGTTGCGGTTGTTCAGGTGCTTATGTAATAGTTTCTTGAAACTATCATTGCCCCCCGCTGAGACCACCGCCTGTGGAAGGGTATTCCACATCCTTGCCGCTCTAATGCTCCGCACACATGATCTGACATTGATCGGACATTCCAACAACAAAATCCATGGATTTTTTCAGACGGATGTTGGCTCAAACTTGATTTGCCTACACACGGTCGCACAAAGTTGTCGGAATTTCCGATCGCCAAGAAGGCGGTGACGTACACCACGTACGACGAGACTAGAAAAGGCCAGTTCAGAACCAAGCGCGGCACCCTTTGGGCTCCTTTTGATAATCTCGTGTTAGTAAAAACGATTCACGCTTTTTCAGACTCAAGGTTTTCAGATCGTTTTCTGCTGTTCAGTTTGTGCTTGTGGGTTTGTATCTGCTCTTCAGTGCTTGCAGCGAGTACCATTGACTTGTCATTGTGTTCTTGTTCGTTCGTTACTGTTTTTCAGGTCGCTCTTCACAGGCCTTGCTGTTCTTCAGTGTGTTCTGTTACTTCGTTCTGAGCAGCCGACCGTTTTCTAGCCATGTTGCGTATACGTACTCCTCGTAGAGTTCGTGCGGTGCAGGGGCTTGGTGTTGGGGTCCTAACCTTGACACAAGTCCAGTCCATGAACAGGGTGGGGAGGGGTTCATGGACCAAGAATTGGTTGCTCCAGCATGACCAGTTCTGTCATATGCCTTTGCTCCGTGAGATCTGTGAGAATAATTCTGATGGTTTCAGGAACTTTCTCCGGATGATGGACCCCGTATTTCACTGTTTGTTGGCTTTGCTGACCCCCTATATCAGCAGGCAGGATACCTGCATGAGGCAAGCCATCACTTTGGAGAAGAGGCTCGTCGCCACCCTGCGGTACTTGGCGATGGGGAGAAGCCTGCAGGACTTGAAGTTCTCGACAGGCATCTCCCTCCAGGCTCTGGGGATCCTTATCCCAGAGACCTGTTCTGCCATCATACGGGTCCTGCAGAAGGAGCATATGAAGGTAAGATTTTTATCCTTTAACATCACATTTTGTTGTATATAATGTTTGATAATATATTTTATTTCTTTCCTCATTCCCTAATTACCATGATTTTAATATGCTGTGAATGTCCCATTTGTCCTCATGCATGCTGGATTTTTATGTAATTATTTTTGTTGTCCTTCATACATATTTGCCTTCACTTACCTCCCCAGCATGGTCTCTCCTGGCCCAAAATTCACCTCATGTAGTCACTTAACAATGTATTTTGTCAGCTCCATAGTAGTGCTTTACCCCAAACACCCCCTAAAATTTAAGGAAATGTGATTGGTGCTTAAAATTCATGCAGAGTTCCCGAGGCTTTTTTGGGGTCCCCAAATCATTTGGAACCCTCCCTCCCCCCAACTGCTAAGTCAGCTGATCCCAATTCTCTATCTATCCTCAATCATCTATCTGCTGACTTTGCCAAACCCATACACACTATACCCATCTCTTTAGTGGTCAGATGTATGGATGAATTCCCCAAGGCATATAGTGCAAGGTCCTGCCTGAATACTTTCAAATGGTAGTCAAGTTTTCGTATACTACTATTATCTTGCTAGGTAATAGCAGAATGTCCAAATGTGCTAAAATGTGTACAGTGTGTATTTATATCTTTGTATTATGACACTTCTTACCTGTCCAGTGGGCTGTCAATAGTGTAACTAAGGAGGGGCTGGCCAAAGTAATACCCATTATTTAGGCATTCATCTCTCAATGAAGTGGAGAGGGTTACCTGGCCCAGAGCCCCCCCTATAATGTTAGAAATGGCCCAGGGGGGGGGGGGGGGAATCTGATAGTTGGACCTTATACTTTGGTTTTTAAAAATTTCCTCTAATAAATGTTATCTTGATGTTGGCCAACAATGTTTGTGTCTATTCTGCTTTCCCTGTTTATGTGCACAAAGAATATTTTTTTTTTTTGGTTTTGACTCCACAGTTTCCTTCCACGCCACAGGAATGGCAGACTGTGGCCTCCCACTTTGCCCAGCGGTGGGACTTTCCTAACTGCGGAGGGGCAATTGATGGGAAACACGTCCACATCGTCCCACCGCCCAACTCGGGGTCGTACTATTATAATTATAAGGGGTTCAATAGTATTGTGATGTTGGCGGTGGTGTCGGCTACTTATGAATTTCTGTATGTGGACGTGGGGAAGAATGGCTGGATGTCCGATGGTAGAGTCATCACCCAGACTGAGTTCTACAGGTGTTCCCAGAATGGCAGCTTGGACTTGCCACCTCCAGAAGACATTGTGGAAGGACTCCCATTCGTCTTCATTGCGGATGAAGCTTTTGCGCTGGGGGACCATCTTATGCGGCCATTCCCGATGAGGACCCTCACCCCGGACCAGAGGGTTTTTAATTACCGGCTGGCCAGAGCCAGAAGAGTGGTGAACACGTTTGGAATCATGGCCAGCCAGTTCCGCCTATTTCTTACACCCATACATATGGCGGAGTACAAACTGAATCACATCATCCTGGCGTGCTGTGTTCTACACAACTTTTTATGGCAACATTCTGCCAACTATGCTGGCTCAGTTGGGCCTGAGGCTGGAATTCAACATGAATCAACCCTGACGGCGCTTGAAAGTGGCCATCCTGGCTTGCCCCCCCTGAGTGCCCGTGATGTCCGGCTAAGATAGCTTGAATTCTTTGTGGGTAGGGGGCTATCAATATGCCAGACAATGTGTAAAACCTTTGTAAAATTTAAAAAAAAAAGAATCTTTGGTGACATTTACTACTTGTGTTTTTTTAACTGACCCTGACAGAAATGTGGTGAGTCCTGAAAATGGTGTGATTGTGTAACCTTACAAAGCACTGTTGGGTGTTATTTACTAAAGGCAAAGGCACTTTGCACTACAAGTGCACTTGAAACTGCACTGGAACTGCACTTGTAGTGCAAAGTGTATTTTCCCTTAGGAAA
The DNA here is from genome assembly GCA_037952925.1 of Lithobates clamitans. Classification (NCBI taxonomy): domain Eukaryota; kingdom Metazoa; phylum Chordata; class Amphibia; order Anura; family Ranidae; genus Lithobates; species Lithobates clamitans. The sequence continues at coordinate 2,254,656 of JBBGZY010000882.1, forward strand.
TAACCCCCATTGTCACAGAAAACACCAATTAGAGCACCACAAAAGTGTTGGAGCGTTGAGACAATCTTGATTAACAATCTTTTTAATAACAGCACAATCACATGTGCATTTCCAAAAGGTTTTTAAAACAAACCAACATGTTTGTTGTTTAACAATTTTTGGGGTCACATTAGAAAGATAAAACAGGCATGTGTAAAACCCACAAGAAATACACAAATTTAGAACTTACAAAGTTCACATTTGGTAGAACGTGAAGACAATATCAGACTTGAGTATTTACAAACTGTGTATGATATTAGGTTCAGATGGGGTGAAGTCACTCCAGGAAAAGCCAAATTTGGAAGATGTACACAAATTTGCGAATGTCAACATGTGCTAACTGCCATCACGGGGATCAGGAGATGTGTTTTGGGGGTGCAACCCCTTCCTCACACACAGCTACTTTATTATTGAGGAACGGGTTGCACCCCCAAAACGCGTCCATTGATCTCCCGTGATGGCAGATAGCACATGTTGACACACTGTGTGCCGCTTCAAAATTTGGCTTTGCTACAAATTGACATAAAAAATACAAAAAAATTTGGCACAACAAAAACCCAAGGCATTTTGAGGGGTTTTAAACTCTCCCTAAAACATCAATGATGTTCTTCATTTTTTGCTGAACATCATTGATGATTTTCACAATGTTTTCCAAGTCCCTATTACACCCCATGATCTCCACGATCAGGATCTGGGCACTTTCACTGGTGAAAGGATCTGGATCCGCAACATCACAATCCCCTAAAAAGATAGAAACAAAAAAACACCATGTATTATAAATATGGCGGTATCCATCTCTTACCTGAGCCTGTGGTCGCAGACACTCACCTGTTGTGGTGACTATTTCCACCACGTCTTCCTCCTCCTGCTCTGCTGGTCTTCGGTGGATTTCCCCTTCTTCCAGAGGTGGGGGGGTCTCTGGTCTCCTCGGATGAGGGGTGTCCTCCGAGTCTTTTATCCCCTATGTACAAAAAAATAGGTATACTTAGCACACAGATATTTGATGGCAGAAATAGGAATATAAAACATTGTTTGGAAGTGGGGTATAATTGTCTGTTTTGTCAGAGTTCCAATATGTGGCATTTTTCTTGTCCTTCTTGAATACTTACCTGTCTTGTACAAGCTTCACAGATGGAGACACCCCTATAGTATACACTGGAGCACCTGTGTGGACCCCCTAATAAAAAGGGTGTTCTTGTGTCCCACACTAGTGCTCCAGCTTCCAGATGTGTAAACTACTGCTGAGTATCCTCTCCTTACACAGAATGTAGTTGGCATTTCATTCTAGTAACAAACCCATCTACACAACCCAATTCTTTATACACAAGTAGGCCCTAAAAAATGCTGGCAAATGCATATGGCCAAACGAACTATGTTTGATACGAACAAATAATGTGCCCATGAACATGAAAGTTGCCTTTTGAAACTGGATAACAGTTAATAAAAGCACATGGAGCAGCACGAACGTAATAAACATAAAGAATAGGAACACAGCACAACTACTTACTTTTTTGCAGCACTCTCCGGATCTTTCTGTACTGCTCATGCTCTCTTAATTTCAGGTCCGATCACAGCTTCCTGAGCTGATCTTTCGATCGTCGTACCCCAAAATTCCGGTGCAGACTCTTGACCACTTTCGCCATGATCTTGGCCTTTCAGACATTGGGGTTGGGGTAAAGTCCATACTTCCCATCATAGTCAGCCTTCTTCAGGATATCCGCCATCTCCAACATCTCCCTAAAAGACATATTTGATGCCTTAAATCGTCTCTTCCGGGATCGAGATGTTTCTGGCTCTGGGCTTTCCTCCTCCTCCTCCTCGTTGCTGTAATTAGCATGCACCTGCTCTGACTCCACCATGTGCTCTTCCCCACTGCGCAGAATGAGAATGGCCGGGGAAGAGACTAGAAAGAACGTCAGGGGCGGGCAGAGTTACACGCATGCACAGTGTCTATAAAGCGTAACACGCGTGCGTAGTAAGTACGATCTGTGAGCAGAGGAAGGAGTATCGGAGGCGCTGATCATGAAAACGAAGGTAAGATCTAAACTTGGGCCTATACTGCTTCTAAATTGAGGCCTATATTGTAACTATATTAGGAGAGTTTCGCCTGACATTAGTGTTTGTCTTGTGTTTTGTCTTGCAGAAAAAATGGATGGCTTCAATGACCACAATTTCCTCCCCCTGTTCATAGACAAATACAGGGAGCTGCCCTGTCTGTGGCAGGTGAGACATCCACATTACAATAATAAACAAAAGATGCAGACAGCGCTAGAGAAATTGCTGGAGTTGGCGAAGCCGGTGGTCCCCACGGCAACCATCCCCTATTTAAAAAACAAAATTGGTGGCCTGAGGAGCACTTATCTTAGGGAGTGCAAGAAGGTCACGGATTCCTAGAGATCCGGAGCTGGAGCAGATGAAATTTATGTCCCCAGGCTGTGGTACTATGAGAGACTGCGATTTCTGTCAGACCAGACTGGAGTCAGGGAATCCCTCTCCACTCTTCCTTCCACTCTTCCTTCCACCCTATCTTCCACCCCAGCTGAGTCTTCCGATGTCCAACCTGGGACTTCCAGCAAGGAAGAAGTGGAGGAGCCCAGCTTGAGCCAGGTATAGAATTCTTCTACAGATTTCTGGTCAAAAAATAAATGATGTTTACTAGATGTTATTATTGATCACTAATTGCTGATTTCATAAAGTGTTTTGCATATCAATAGACAGTAGTGGGCACAAAAAATTCGGACAAGATAGAAAAATGCTGGGCTCAGAATGATAGTCTGTTATATTTGATAACATTCAATTTGCAACAGTCATGAGATGAAAATTGTGTGTGATTGATGAAGAAAAAACTAAAATGATGTCCCTTTTTCATACACAGGAAGACCTCAGCCAGGAGGAGGCTGTGGAATGTGGCACACAGGAGGAGGCTGTGGAATGTGGCAGCCAGGAGGAGGCGGGGGTTAGTGGCAGCCAGGAGAAGGTGGGGATAAGTGACAGCCAGGAGAAGTCTGGGATCAGTCGCAGCCTGACAGAATCGCAGGTTCCTCCCCTCCGCCTTCCATACAAAAGACCGAGGAAGGGGACTCACATGCAGGATTCAGCGCTCAGGCTCATTCAGGAGGCTTCTGCGTCCCTCAGAGCCTTACCCACTCCTGAAGAGGCCTTTGCCTGCATGGCTGCCACCAAACTGAAGGGCATGCAGGAGGGTCAACGCAAGCTATGTGAGGACCTTCTGTATAAAGTCCTATGTAAGGGGGTGAGTGACGAAATAACACCCAATACCCACCTGAGTGAGTTGGCCCATCTCCTCTTCCTCCTCCTGCCACAACTCCACCACCACAGCCACAGCGTGGAAGGAAGCGTGGAAGGAAGACCAGAGAGTGATGGCCCTGGGTTCAGTCTGGTCTGGCAAAAGATGCAATCTCTTGTATGACCACAGCCTGGGGACATGTTTGTCATCTGCTGCTTTGCGGATCTCTGGGACTTCTGGACCAGACTGCACTACCTTAGATAAGGACTCCTCAGGCCACCAATTTTGCTTGAAAATAGTTGATGTCTGCCCTGGGGGCTAAAGGCTTCGCCAATTTCTGCTGTTTCTCCAGTGTTGCCTCCCTCTTTGTTTAGTTGTGAGCCTTTAATAAAGGAATTTTTGTTTCAATTATACTTGCCTATGTGTGTTTTCCTTCAAAAATGACAGTTTGTTTGTGAGGATTTTTAAAAATAAAATGTGACATTAACAAGAGACACCAACACCAAGCAATCTCCTTGAGATTAAATAATACAAGACATCAATGGTGTTGTGGTAACTTGACACACAAAACACACACAAAAATATTATAGAGTAAAACACAAAAAAAAACAAAAAAAAAAAAAACATCAGCCTTGAAAAAAATAAAAAAACACAAAAAAAAAATGCCTTGACCAAAAAAAAAAAAGAAATATTTGAAAACCAACAAAAAAAATTTGGTCAGATGTGACAAATCTAAATATATTGAGGGAATCACAATAAATAATAAAGAAAAAAGTTTGTGAGAAGTCTGTGTGAATATGAGCAGCAAAACTACTTCATTCTTCTCACATTATAAAGAAGAAGAGAGTGCGCTGTATTAAACTATTTCAAACATTGCAGCCTGACGAAAGTGCTGTATCCATTCCGAACGCTAATTTTACCAGACCGAGCTGTTCCGTCTCAAAATTTCTTCTGAGCATGTGTGGCACTTTGTGCGTCGGAACTGGCCACACACGGTCGGAATTGACGCAATCGGATTTTGTTGTCGGAAAATTTTATAGCCTGCTCTCAAACTTTGTGTGTCGGAAAATGCGATGGAAAAAGTCCGATGGAGCCCACACACGGTCGGAATGTCCGACAACGCGCTCCGATCGGACATTTTCCATCGGAAAATCCGACCGTGTGTACGGGCATTACAGTAAAGAACCCTCTACGTAGTTTAAGCTTAAACTGATCATGTGTACACAAATTCGATGCACAAAGTGCCACGCATGCTCAGAATAAATTAAGAGACAAAAGCTATTGGCTTCTGCCCCGTTTATAGTCCTGACGTACATGTTTTACGTCACCACGTTCAGAACGATTGGATTTTCCGACAACTTTGTCCGACCATGTGTATGCAAAACAAGTTTGAGACAACATCCGTCGGAAAAAATCCATGGATTTTGTTCTCGGAATGTCCGATCAATGTCCGACTGTGTATACAGGGCATTACAGTAAAGACCCTCTACGTAGTTTAAGGTTAAACCTCTTTTCTTCTAATTTTAATGAGTGTCCACGAGTCTTTTTGAACTCCCTTTTGCGAAAAAGTTTTATCCCTATTGTGGGATCACCAGTACAGTATTTGTATATTGAAATCATATCCCCTCTCAAGCGTCTCTTCTCTAGAGAGAATAAATTCAGTGCTCGCAACCTTTCCTCATAACTAATATCCTCCAGACCCTTTATTAGCTTTGTTGCCTTTCTTTGTACTCTCTCCATTTCCAGTACATCCTGTGGACTGGTGCCCAGAACTGGACAGCATACTAGCATATCTAGATGGCAACTCACCTCCTCACTGGCGTGGCGAAAAAAAGCCAAGCTCCTCTGACCCTGTTCTGGTGCCATACTCACACAGGTACTCATAGATGTCCCTCTGCTGCATGTGCAGCCACTGCAGCATTGCCAATGTTGAGTTCCACCTGGTGGGCTTGTCACAAATGAGGCAGTTGGTGGGCAGGTTGCATTCCCTTTGAATGTCAGCAAGCTGAGCACTGGCATTGAATGACCAGCGGAAATGACCACAGACTTTTATGGCCTGCCTCAGGAGATCCTGTAAGCCTGGGTACCTGCTCAAGAATCGCTAAACCACCAAATTCAGGTTGTGAGCCAAACATGGAACATGGGTCAAGTGTCCCTGTCAGAGGGCGGTGCCATTGTCGCATACAACCATTCCTGGCTGAAGCTGGCAGGGCGTCAACCACCTCTGAGCCTGCCCCTGCAGAGCTGACAGAATCTCTACCCCAGTGTGGCTCCTGTCCCCTAAGCAGACTAACTCAAGCACCGTATGGCATCTTTTTGCCTGAGTGCTTGCGTAGCCCCTTGAACGCCTACGAATCACTGCTGGATCAGAGGAGAAATCTGCAGAGGAAGAGGCCATAGGAGGGGGTGGAGGAGACAGCTGTGGCAGAATCACCACTACTAGCATTTTGGAGGCGTGGTGGCAGAACAAGCTCCAACAATACTGTACCCTATCCTTCATCCTTCCCAGCTGCCAGCAGAGTTACCCAGTGCGCCCTGAAAGAAAGGTAATGTCCCTGTCCATGCCTGCTGGACCATGAGTCAGCGGTAATATGCACCTTACTGCTGACCGCCCTGTCCAGCGAAGCCAAAACATTGCCTTCCACATACTGGTAGAGAGCCGGAATGACCTTCTGTGAAAAGAAATGGTGTTTGGAAACCTGCCACTGAGGTACCGCACATTCCACAAATTCACGAAAGGGGGCAAAGTCTACCAGCTGAAATGGCAGCAGTTGCAGTCCTAGCAATTTGGCCAAGCTAGCATTCAGACGCTGAGCATGTGGATGGCTGGGACCAATTTTCTTTTTATGGTTTAGCAACTGGGGTAGGGAAATTTGCCTGTTAAAATCGGATGTTGGTGTACCGCTAGCAGAGTGCCCGAAAGTACGGGGGACACCTATTTCTACACCTTTATTCCTCTCATTGCAGGTTTCTGAGAGGACTGTAGGTATAGTGGGGTTGGAGATCCCAGATGAGGAACAAGGAGAGGTCCGCCTTGTTTTTTGATGTGGGTCTTTTAAGTGCTGTTGCCAACGGACTGCATTAGAGGTCGTCATATTTCTGGTCAAGCATGTGGTGCCCAAGCGGCTGCTGTTTTGGCCATGCTTGATACGCTTCAGACATATGTTGCAAACAGCAACGGTGCGATCTGCTGCACACGTGTCAAAAAAGGCCCACACCAAAGAACTTTTCAAAATATGTGGGGAGTCAGAAGCGCCCTGCACCTGCTTAGCTCTGCAGTGTGATGCAATAGGGTGGCTGCCCTTAAGCTGACCCCTGGAGGGCATCCTGCCTTGTTGGAGATGTGCCTCCTCCTCCTCCTTTCTTCTATCAGGCACCCAAGTACAGTCAGTGACCTCATCATCCCCTCCTTCCTCATCACTGGAGCAAACTTGGCAGTAAGCTGCATCTGGGGGAACATGACTGCCACTTTCTTGTCTTTCTTGGGCACCCCCTCTCTCTAGGCTCATATTACTCCATTCCTCAACCTGGGTACCATCATCGGAGCCTTCAAAACGCTGCACATCCTCCTGCAGCATGTACCCGACACTGTGGTCGAATAGTTCGGGGGACTCCTCCGTGCATGATGGTGGGGCTAGGGAAGGAGTGACTGTTGACATGGAGCCGATGGAATAGGCCGCTTTGGCAGTTGCATTGGCAGGCAAACTACTCTGAGCCTGGGTGACAGAGGATGAGGAGGATGAGGACGGCTTTGTTATCCATTCCACCAACTCTTCTGCATGTTGTGGCTCAATAACATGGCCAGCTGCAGAAAAAAAGGACAAGCGTGCCCCACGGCCACGTGCTGAGGATGCACGTGCCCACGACCAGCACTGTTGTTGTAGACACAGAGCCTGCTTGCCCTCCTTTATTGGCCTGTGAGCGTCTGCCTCTCCTTGGTGGCCTTCCAGACATGCTGTAAATTTTGTTTACCAAAACCACACTACACTGTAGTGTATACCACCAGAAAACTAGTAGCAACTGCACTAGGGGTGCACGGTACTGTGTACTGTGTACACCGCCTGAAGTATCTTAGAAAAAGTACACTAGGAATGGCCTTCAGTCAGATATAGGCTTGGCTACACTGGATGCAGTAGATATATATATGTATATATGTATATATATATGAGACTGTATATATATATATATATATATATATATATATATATATAGACTTCAGGTGGGTTACCTTCTTTTCTTTAATCCTTAATCCGATCACAGCACCTTCAGGGTGGACTCCTAATCTTCCACCATAAATTAATAAAGAAAAACGTGGATCGATGCTTGATGCAAATGTATCCTTTACTTGAAAATTTCAATCATACAAACATTGAAAGTGCAGACGTGCAAGCCACTGTACAGTATCGAGCGTGAGTCGCTCTTCATCAGGCTTCTCTGGCTGTGTGTGGAAAACCCAACATCATTTCCTTCTCTTATCCCCACCCAGCATATCATCACACATGTGTCAAATCAAACAATTAACAATACTAATTATCCAAACTAAAAAAATTAACCCATACTATAAAGAAATGTCTAATAAAAGACTATACATCTCTATACTGCAAAAATTTCTACACCTACTAGCATCCTACCAAGTATCATCTTCTATTGAGTTTTTATCAAGGAATGTACAACCTCTCTCATCACTGCAATGTTTCTATCTATAACTTGTTTTATCAATAATCGTTACAATTCACTGACATTCTTATAGGGCGTACACACGGTCGGACTTTGTTCAGACATTCCAACAACAAAATCCTAGGATTTTTTCCGACGGATGTTGGCTCAAACTTGTTTTGCCTACACACGGTCGCACAAAGTTGTCGGAATTTCCGATCGCCAACCACGCGGTCACGTTCACCACGTACGACGAGACTAGAAAAGGCCGGTTCAGAACCAAGCGCGGCACCCTTTGGGCTCCTTTTGCTAATCTCGTGTTAGTAAAAGTTTGGTGAGAGACGATTCGCGCTTTTTCAGACTCGTGGCTTTCAGATCGTTTTCTGCCATTCAGTTTGTGCTTGTGGGTTTGTATCTGCTCTTCAGTGCGTGCAAGCAAGTTCCGCGTGACTTTAGGTAGTCATTGTATTCTTGTTCATTCGTTACTGTTTTTCAGGTCGCTCTTCACAGGCCTTGCTGTTCTTCAGCGCGTTCTGTTACTTCGTTCTGAGCAGCCGACCGTTTTCTAGCCATGTTTCGTATGTGTACTCCTCGTAGAGTTCGTGCTGTGCGGGGGCTTGGTGTTGGGGTCCTGACCTTGACACAAGTCCAGTCCATGAACAGGGTGGGGAGGAGTTCATGGACCAAGAATTGGTTGCTTCAGCGTGACCAGTTCTCTCATATGCCTTTGCTCCGTGAGATCCGTGAGAATAATCCTGATGATTTCAGGAACTTTCTCAGGATGACGGACCCCGTGTTTCACCGTTTGTTGGCTTCGCTGACCCCCTATATCAGCAGGCAGGATACCTGCATGAGGCAAGCCATCACTCCGGAGCAGAGGTTGGTCGCTACCTTGCGGTATTTGGCCACAGGGAGAAGTCTGCAGGACTTGAAGTTCTCGACAGGCACCTCCCCCCAGGCTCTGGGGATCATTATCCCAGAGACCTGTTCTGCCATCATCCAGGTCCTACAGAAGGAGTATATGAAGGTAAGATTTTTATGCTTTAATATCACATTTTATTGTATTGAATGTTTGATAATATATTGTATTTCTTTCCTCATTCCCTAATTACCATGATTGGAATATGCTGTGAATGTCCCCTTTGTTCTCATGCATGGTGGATTTTTATGTAATTATTATTTTATGTCCTTCATACATATTTGCCCTTCACTAACCTCCCCAGCATGGTGTCTCCTGCCCTATATTCACCTCATGTAGTCACTTAACAATGTATTTTATCAGCTCCATAGTAGTGCTTTACCCCAAACACCCCCTAAAATGTTTGGAAATGTTATTTTTGATTTAAATTCAGGCAGAGTGCCATAGGCTTTTTTTTGTGGTGTCCCCAAATAATTTTTAGTAACCCTCCCTCCCCCCAACTGCTAAGTCAGCTGATTCCAATTCTCTATCCTCAATCATCTATCTGCTGACTTTGCCAAACCCATACACACTATACCCATCTCTTTTGTGGTCAGATTTATGGATAAATTCCCCAAAGCATGTAGTGCAAGGGCCTGCCTGTATACTTTCAAATGGTACTTTTTAAAGTTTTTGTATCCTATTATTATCTTGATAGGTAATAGCAAAATGTCCAAATATCCTCAAATGTGTACAGTGTGTATTTTTATCTTTGTATTATGACACTTCTTACCTGTCCAGTGGTCTGCTAATAGAGTAACTAAGGAGGGTCTGTTCAAAGTAATACCCACTATTTAGGCATTCATCTCTCAATGAAGTGAAGAGGGTTACCTGTCCAAGATTTACACACACCCCCTATAATGTTAGAAATGGCCCATGAGAGGGGGGAGGGGGAATATGATAGGTGTACCTTATACTTTGGCCTTGTTAAATTCCCCTTACTAAATGCTATCTGGAGGTTGTCCCAGAATGTTTGTGTCTAATCAGCTTGCCATGTTTCTGTGAAAAAATAGTAATGTTTACTGTTTTTTCCTCAACAGTTTCCTTCCACGCCACAGGAATGGCAGACTGTGGCCTCCCACTTTGCCCAGCGGTGGGACTTTCCTAACTGCGGAGGGGCAATTGATGGGAAACACGTCCACATCATCCCACCACCCAACTCGGGGTCGTACTATTATAATTACAAGGGGTTTAATAGTATAGTGATGTTGGCGGTGGTGTCGGCTAATTACGAGTTCCTGTATGTGGAAGTGGGGAAGAATGGCCGGATGTCCGATGGTGGAGTCATCGCCCAGACGGAGTTCTACAGGCGTCTCCAGAATGGCAGCTTGGACTTGCCAGCTCCAGAGGACAATGTGGAAGGACTTCCATTCGTGTTCGTTGCTGATGAAGCATTTGCACTGGGGGACCACCTGATGCGGCCATTCCCGATGAGGACCCTCACCCCGGAACAGAGGGTTTTTAATTACCGGCTGGCCAGAGCCCAAAGAGTGGTGGAGAACACATTTGGAATCCTGGCCAGCCGGTTCCGACTATTTCTGACACCCATCCATATGGCGGAGTATAAACTGAACCATATTATACTGGCGTACTGTATTCTCCATAACTTTTTAAGGAAACATTCGGCCAACTATGCTGGCTCAGTTGGGCCTGAGGCCGGAATCCTACATCAAACCACACTGACGGCGCTTGAAAGTGGCCGTCCTGGCTTGCCCTCCCTGAGTGCCCGTGATGTCCGGTTACGCTACCTGGAGTTCTTTGCGGGTAGGGGGCTATCAATATGCCAGACAATATGTGAAGCCTTTTTATAATAAAAAATTAAAAAATGAATTCTTGGTGGACATTTACTGCTTTTGTTTGTTTTAGCTGACCCTGACAGAAATGTGTTGAGTCCAGAAAATGTCGTGATTGTGTAACCTTATTATACAAAGCACTGTTGGCTGTTATTTCCTAAATTCAAAAACACATTTCACTACAAGTGCACTTGCAACTGCACTGAAACTGCACTTGTAGTGCAAAGAGGATTTGCCCTTAGGAAATAACCCCCATTTTTGCATAAAACAGCAATTACATCACCCCAAAAGTGTTGTATTGTAGTGTTGAGACAATAATCCACACATTCTTGAGTAAGCCACTTTTTTATACCTGCACAATCACATGTGCATTTACCAAAGGTTTTTAAAACAAACCAACATGTTTGTTGTATAACAATTTTTGCAGTAGCATTATCAAAAATCGAAATGTCCATTTCAGATAAAACAGGCCTGTGTAAAACCAACAAGAAAGCCAAAAAACTTGAACTTACAAAGTTCACATTAGGTAAAACCTGAAGGCTATATCAGACATCAGTATTTAGGAACTGGGTTTGATATAGTGTTCAGATGGGGGGAAATCACCCCTGGAAAAGCCAAATTTGGAAGATGCACACCAATTTACGAATGTCAACATGTGCTATCTGCCATCAGGGGGGATCAAGGGACGTGTTTTGGGGGAGCAAGCCCTTCCTCAACGCTACTTTATAATTGAGGAAGGGGTTGCACCCCCAAAACGTGTCCATTGATCTCCCGTGATGGCAGATAGCACATGCTGGCACACTGTGTGCATCCTCCAAATTTGGCTTTTCAAAACATGGCAAAAAGATTTTAAAAATTGGACCACAATTCCAAAAATAGATTTTGTAGGGTTTTAAATTCGGCCCAAAACATCAATGATGTTATTATTTTTTTTAATAACATCATTGATTTTTTGCTGTATGTTGTGCAATTCGAGATTACACCCCATGATCTCCCCGATCAGGATCTGGGCACTTTCTGAAGTAAAGCGTTCTGGATCCACAACCTCACGATCACCTAAAAAGAGAGAAACAAAACAAAAACAGGTATCAAAAATCTACCACCATCCATCTCGTTTACCTTAGTCTGTGGTCGCAGACACTCACCTGTTGTGGTGCCAATCTCTACCACATCTTCTTCTTCCTCCTGCTCTTCTTCATTTGGGGTTATTTCACCTTCTTCCATAGGTGGGGGGTCTCTGGTCTCCTCGGATGAGGGGTGTCCTCCGAGTCTTTTCTCACCTATGTAAAACAAAAATGGTATAATTAGCACACAGATATTTGATGGCAGGACTATAAATATGAAACATTGCTTGGAAGTGGGGTACAATTGTCAATTTTAGCCGAGTTCCAAGATGTCTTTTTTTTATTGCCCTTTGTCAAGCTGCAATACTTTACCTGTTTAGTACAAGCTTCACAGATGGAGACCCCCCTATAGTATACACTGGAGCACCTGTGTGGCCCCCTTTATAAAAATGGTGTTCTTGTGTCCCACACTAGTGCTCCAGATGTGAAAACAGCTGCTCAGTGTCCTCTCCTTACACAGAATCTAGTTTGCATTTCATTCTAGTAACAAACCCATCTACACAAACAAATATTTGGCATCCAAGTAGGCCCAAAAAAAATGTGGGAAAATGCATATGGCCTAAACAATGATGTTTTAGAGGCCGAAAGAAAAATGTTTGATACAAACGAATAATGGGCCCATGAACATTAAAGTTGCCCTTTTAAACGTTACAATTAATAAAAGCATATGGAGCAGCACGAACGGAATAAAGACAGAAAGAATAGGAACACAGCACAACTACTTACTTTTTTGCATCACTCTCCGGATCTTTCGGTACTGCTCTGGCTCTCTCAATTTCAGGTCCGACCACCGCTTCCTGAGCTGATCTTTCGATCTTCGGACCCCGAAATTCTTCAGAAGACTCCTGACCACTTTCGCCATGATCTTGGCCTTTCGTATATTGGGGTTGGGGTAAGGCCCATACTTCCCATCATAGTCGGACTTCCTCATGATGTCGACCATCTCCAACATCTCCCCAAAGGACATATTTGTGGCCTTAAAACGTTTCCTTCTGGATCGGGACGTGTCCGGATCCGGGCTTTCCTCCTCCTCCTCATTCCTGCAATTAGCATGCACCTGCTGTGACTCCGCCATGTGCTCTTCCCCCACTGCGCCGAACGAAAAGGGGCGGGGAATAGACTAGAAAGAATGTCAGGGGCGGGCGGAGTTACACGCATGCGCAATGTCTATAAAGCATAACACGCGTGTGTATTACGTACGATCTGTGAGCGGAGGAAGGAGCATTGGACGCGCCGATCGTAAGAACGAAGGTAAGAGACAAACTTGTGCCTATACTGCTTCTAGATTGAGGCCTATATTGTAACAAGATTAGGAGAGTTTTGTCTGACATTAGGCTTTGTCTTGTGTTGTGTCTTGCAGTGAACATGGATATGCTACTCAAAGATAATGACTTCATGTCAGTATTCGTAGAGATGCTAAGGGAGCCGCCCTGTCTGTGGGAGATTAACCACCCCCATTTCAAGAACCAAGCAAAGAGGAAGGCAGCACTGGAGCAATTGTGTGAAATTGTGAAGCAGGTGATCCCCACGGCAGACATCACCTATTTAAAGATATTAATTGGTTGCCTGAGGAGTACATATCTTAGGGAGCGCAAGAAAGCCCTGGATTCACAGAGATCCGGAGCAGCAGATGACATCTATGTCTCCAGGATGTTGTACTACGACAGGCTGCATTTTCTGGCAGGCCAGACTGAACCCAGGCCATCCCTCTCCAGTCTTCCTTCCACGCTTCCTTCCCCCCCGGCTGAGGCTTCTGACGCCCAACCTGGGCCTTCCAGGCCACATGTGGAGGAGCCCAGATTGAGCCAGGTATAGCATTCCTCTAAATATTGCTGGTTGCCCAATCAATGATGTTAACTAGATGTTAGTTGGGAGTACTAATTTATGATTGTGATTGATGAAGCAAAAACTAAAACCATGTTCCTTTTTCATACACAGGAAAGTCTCAGCCAGGAGGTGGCCGGGCCGAGCCGGCTGGCTGATCTGCAGGTCCCTCCACCCCCCTGAAAAGAGAAAGTGGCAGTAGGAGGAGTGCCCTAGAGGAGGCTGCTATAGGATTCTTTTGGAGGGCTACAGAGGTCCTGGGAGCACGACAGACCGTGGAGGAGGACATTGCTGCCTTCATTGCATATAAAATGCAGAGGATGGAGGAGGGCCAACAAGCCATGTGTGAGGACCTCATATTGGAGGCTTTTGAGAAAGGTATGAGGGGCCAAATGACAGCTCAGACACACCTTTGTGATGGTCCTCCTCCTCCTCCTGCAGGTCCTCCTCCTCCTCCTCCCTCTCCTCCAGGTCCCCCCAGTCCTCCTCCAGGTCCTCCCAGTCCTCCTCCTCCTCCAGGTCCTACTCCTCCTCCTGCCACATCTCCAACTGCACAGCCACAGCCCGGAAGGAAGCATGGAAGGAAGACCAGACAGTGATTGGCCTGGGTTCAGTCTGGTTGGCCAAAAAATGCAGCCTCTTGTGGTACCACAGCCTGGGGACACACATGTCTTCTGCTGCAATCCGGATCTCTGCGAATTCTGGACAAGACTGCACTCCCTTAGATATGGACTCCTCAGGCCACCAATTTTGATGTTGAAGAATTGATGTCTGCCGTGGGGGTCCCAGGCTTCGCTAATTTCTCCTGTTGATCCAGTGTTGCCTTCCTCTTTGTTTGGTTCTGAGCCCTTAATAAAGGATTTTTGTTTTGAATTATACTCTCCTATGTGTTTTACTTCAAAAAGGACAGTTTGTTTGTGAGGATTCAGGTACATTTCAAATATACAATGTGAAATGAACAAGGGACACCAACACCAAACAATCCCCCCTTAGAGATTAAATAATAAAAGATATCAATGGTGTTGGGGTAACTTGACACACAAAACACAGACAAAAATATTCTGGAGTAAAAATAAAAATAACATTGAACAAAGATCAGCCTCTGAAAAAATCCAAACATTAAAGAAAAAAAAAAGGCTTAAAATCCAAAAAAAAAAAAAAAATTAATATAAAACTGTCAGATGTGACAACTAATAACAATATATTCAGGGAATCCCAATAAAAAAACACAAATAAAAGTGTGTGTGAATATGAGCAGCAAAACTACTTAATTCTTGACACATTATAAAAAAGAAGAGAGTGTGCTGTATTAAACCATTTTTAACATTGCAGCGTGACGAAAGTGCTATATCCATTGCGAACGCTAAGTTTACCAGAATGAGCTTTCCCGTCTCGGAATTTCTTCTGAGCATGCGTGGCACTTTGTGCGTCGGAACAGGCCACACATGGTCGGAATTGACGCGATCGGATTTTGTTGTCGGAAAATTTTATCTCCTGCTGTCCAACTTTGTGTGTCGGAAAATCCGATGGAAAATGTCCGATGGAGCCCACACACGGTTGGAATTTCCGACAACACGCTCCGATCGGACATTTTCCATCGGAAAATCTGACCGTGTGTACGGGGCATTAGTATCGTCTCAGATTTCATAATACATTCCAGTTGTTATTTCTGTTAACTTGTTTTCCCAACGGGAGTTCATTCCACTGAATCTGAAAGGGATATAATATATACAAATCACAAATCAAATTATTATACTACCCTGTATCCAAATCCTATAAAAACAAATATAAATCATAACCCTTATTCATCCCATCCGGATAAAGAGACTGTAGTCTGTTAATCCACCAAACTTCACGTTTCCTCAGTTTGAGAATTCTGTCTCCCCCGCTTTCATCACGAGGAATTTCCTCCAGTACCATGAATCGCAAATCGGTATCTTTGTGTCCCATCTCAGAGAAATGATGTGACACTGGGAGACCTGACTGTGGATGTCGGATCGTACTGCGATGTTGTGCAATGCGATCCTTTATTTTCTGAGTAGTCTCACCTACATAAATGAGATTGCATGGACATATGAGGATGTAGATTACATAGGACGACTGACATTTATAGAAACCATTCACTGTTATTCTATTCTTAGTTGTAGGATGGATAAAATTATTTCCTTTAAGCATTAGGTTACATTGGATACAATTTAGACATGGGTAGCAACCCTTTCTTTTCTTGCCCAGAAAGGTTGTTTTCTCTTCCTGGGTGTCAGATTTAAATTCCGATCGTACTAAAGAATCGTGCAAAGTCTTATTGCGCCGATAGGCTTTCATGGGAATATGCTGAAATTCTTCTATCTGTGGATATGATCGTCTCAAAATTGACCAATGTTTCCTCACTAAATTGAAAATCTTGTCACTATAACTATGGAATTGAAAAATGAATGGAATCCTAGGTTTATTTGATCGATATTTTTTATGATTGCAAGTGCTAATCGATTTTGAAATCTCTTTGAATTTACAACACATTTCATCCAACCTGCTGTCCCTTATTGCAGTGTCACTCACAATCCACGTTACTCTAAGAAGTTGGCTCCTAATGATGGAGCCAAATACATGGGGGGGATGGTAACTATCAAACCTTAGAAGTTGGTTCCTATCTGTGGGTTTAGTATATATATCTGTTTCAATCCGTCCCTGTTTGATGTAAGCTCGTACATCCAAAAAGTAAACCGAACCCCCACCAATTTGCATTTTAAATTGAATATTGGGAGAAAAACTGTTAATGATTTCATCAAAGGCCTTAAGTGATTCAATGTTGCCCCGCCATATAGCAAAAATATCATCTATATAGCGCCACTAGGTGGCGCAGTAGCTGCAAAAACTTTCATTAACAAAAATGTATCTTTGTTCAAAATCATACATAAATGAACATGCATATGGCGGGGCAACATTGGAGCCCATAGCAACTCCAGTCAACTGTATATAGTACTGATCTCTGAAAAGAAAATAGTTATTATGCAAAGCCACATTGAATAATTTTTCAAAAAAAGAAATCTGGGCTTCTGAGTACTCATGACAGTCTCTAATCAAATTGATTGCTGCTTCAATGCCTGCCTTATGCGGAATCGATGTATATAGGCTTGTTACATCCCAAGTTACAAGGATAAAGTCATCATGAATCTGTGATAGATCTCTAATTTTAGATAGAAAGTCACCAGAATCCTTGATGTAAGATGGAGCATTTCTCACCAAAGGTGATAATACCTTATCCAATAATTTAGCCGTAGGAACAAAAATAGATTCTCTCCCCGATACAATTGGGCGTCCCGGTGGGGAATGATTATCTTTGTGGATCTTTGGTAGTATATATAGAACGGGGATACGGGTGTGTGACGGTAAAAAAAATTCAAATAGGTCTTGTGAGATTAACCCTTCCTTAACTGCTGGTTTAACAATACTCTCTAGAATCTTTCTAATACTCCATGTAGGGTCTGAATGTAGGGGTTTATACACCGTGTGATCGTCCAATTGACGCTTGATCTCATTCTCATATGCTTGGGAGTCCTTGATGACCACCGAACCCCCTTTATCCGCAGGTTTGCAAACAATGTCATTCCGTTTAGTTAATTCCCGTAAAGCTGATCTTTCTTGAGGGGAAAGATTATTGGGTACATGATCTTTAAAATCCACTTGTTGTATCAGATGTTTTATGTCACGGGTAACTTCCTGCACAAACATTTCAACCGGTACGTAAGTGGTGGAGGGAACTGATTTAGACTTCATTGTCAACCCCAATGCTTTACAATTCAATCTCCCCTCAATTGTTTCATTCTGGGTAAACGGTTTATGAAGGAAATGAACCTTCCATCTAATATTGTGGAATAAGCAATATAAATCTTGATCCAACTGAAATGGACCTAGATGACTTTTAGGGCAAAATGATAAACCACGGTTACATAGTCCTACCTCCTCCGATGACAAGACCCGTCTGGAGATGTTGTGTACTAGATCTCCCTTGATCGACCACGATTGCCCCATGTGTTGTGGGGTCTGTCTTGACTTCCATCTCTGTTGTAACGAGACCTGGTTTGCATGTGGGTCATGGTGCATGCTTTGGCCAATCATCACACAGCAATGCACTGTGATCTCGCAGTGCATTATGGGGCGTTACGCAGTGGACTACTTTGCCGCAGACGCCCCATAATGTTCATTTATCGATGAACGGTCTTACAGCTAATGTTCGAGCCGAACTCATGTTCCCGAACATAAAGCTCATCCCTAGTTGGTGGTGCCAGAACACTGTAACCCCTGTGTAACTGTAACAGATTCTCTTGTTGAGCGCAGGAACTGAGCGCAGGAACGAGCCCTGCTGTGAAATATTAGAGCAAAAATTGTAATTACATGCCCCTGTTAAACAGGGGCAGAAAAATTGGGCCTTAGGTGGTGGCACAACAATGTAAAGCCTCACAGATACTCTTGTTAAGTGCAGGAACGAGCCCTGCTGTGAAATATTAGATCAAAATTTGTAATTATGCCCTTGTTAAACGGGGACAGAAAAATTAGGCCTTAGGCAGTGGTGGTATTGGTGGCACAACACTGTAAAGCCTCACAGATACTCTTGTTGAGCGTAGGAACGGGCCCTGCTGTGAAATATTAGATCAAAAATTGTAATTACGCGCCCCTGTCGAACAGGGGCAGAAAAATTGGGCCTTAGGCAGTGGTGGTGGTGCCACAACACTGTAACCCCTCACAGATACTCTTGTTGAGCGCAGGAACGAGCCTTGCTGTGAAATATTACAGCAAAAATTGTAATTACATGCCCCTGTTAAACAGGGGCAGAAAAATTGGGCCTTAGCCAGTGGTGGTGGTGCCCTGAACCAAAAATAGTCTTAGAAGCTATCATCATGAAGATTGAGGAGGAATAGGATAGTTACTCAGCATAATAGGATAGTAAATACACTGCAGCTCACTGAATAACCTGCCTGCCTGAAGTATATTTGAAAAAGTACACCAGGAATGGCCTGCAGTCAGATATAGGCTTGGCTACACTGGATGCAGTTGATATATGCTGTATATACCGTATTTATCGCCATATAACAGGCACTTTTTTCCCCTTAAAATCAGGGGAAAATCGTGGGTGCATGTTATATGCTGATCCCCGCCAATCCCCCGCTAATTGTGAGCGGAGCAAGCACCGGTCCAATGGCGGGACTGGGCGTGACTGTGAGCGCCACCGATGTACATACATAGCCGAGTGTACTCGGCTAGGCTCGGCTAGCTCTGCTCACAGTGATGCCCAGTCCCACCCTATGATGGACATAACACAGGGACTGGGCGTGACTGTGAGCGGAGCTAGCCAAGCCTAGCCGAGTACACTCGGCTATGTATGTATATCGGTGGCACTCACAGTCCCGCCAAGTCCCGCCATTGGACCTGTGTTATGTCCATCATAGGGCGAGACTGGGAGAGGAGCCGAGAGGAGCTGAGATACACAGGACCAGCTCTGTGTATCTCGGCGGCGCCATATTTAAACTGCAGTGACACTGACAAGGCTGCAATGTCACTGGACAAGGCTGCAAATGACAAGGCTGCAAATGACAAGGCTGCAAATGACACTGACAAGGCTGCAGATGGACACTGATATACAAGGCTATATATATATTAAATGCACTGCAGCTCACTGAATAACCTGCCTGCCTGAAATTATATTAGAAAAAGTATACCAGGAATGGCCTGCAGTCAGATATAGGCTTGACTACTACTTTTCATGTGACAACACTAAAGAAATGACACTTTGCTATAAAGTAAAGTAGTGAGTGTGCAGCTTGTATAACAGTGTAAATTTGCTTTCCCCTCAAAATAACTCAACACACAGCCATTAACGTCTAAACCGTTGGCAACAAAAGTGAGTACGCCCCTAAGTCAAAAAGTGTCTAAATTGGGCCCAAGTGTCAATATTTTGTGTGGTCACCATTATTTTCCAGCACCGCATTAACCCTCTTTTGCATGGAGTTCACCAGAGCTACACAGATTGCCACTGGAGTCCATTTACACTCCTCCATGATGACATCATGATGCTGGTGGATGTTAGAGACCTTGCGCTCCTCCACCCTCCATTTGAGGATGCCCCACAGATGCTTAATAGGCTTTAGATCTGGAGACATGCTTGGCCAGTCCATCACCTTTACCCTCAGCTTCTTTAGCCAGGCAGTGGTGGTCTTGGAGGTGTGTTTGGGGTCATTATCATGTTAGAATACTGCCCTGCGGCCCAGTCTCCGAAAGAAGGGGATCATGCTCTGCTTCAGTATGTCACAGTACATGTTGGCATTCATGGTTCCCTCAATGAACTGTAGTTCCCCAGTGCCAGCAGCACTCATGCAGCCCCAGATCATGACACTCCCACCACAATGCTTGACTGTAGGCAAGACACACTTGTCTTTGTACTCCTCACCTGGTTGCTGCCACACACGCTTGACACCATCTGAACCAAATAAGTTTATCTTGATCTCATCAGACCACATGACATGGTTCCAGTAACCCATGTCCTTAGTCTGCTTGTCTTGAGAAAACTGTTTGTGGGCTTTCTTGTGCATCATCTTCAGAAAAGGCTTCCTTCTGGGATGACAGCTATGCAGACCAATTTGATGCAGTGTGTGGTGTATGGTCTGAGCACTGACAGGCTGACCCCCCACCAATTCAACCTCTGCATCAATGCTGGCAGCACTCATATGTCTATTTTGCAAAGACAACCTGTGGATATGATGCTGAGGATGTGCACTCAACTTCCTTGATCAACCATGATGAGGCCAGTTCTAAGTGGAACCCATTCTGTTAAAACACTGTATGTTCTTGGCCGCCATCGTACTGCAGCTCAGTTTCAGGGTCTTAGCAATCTTCTTATAGCCTAGGCCATCTTTATGTAGAGCAACAATTCTTTTTTTCAGATCCTCAGAGAGTTCTTTGCCATGAGGTGCCATGTTGAACTCCCAGTGACCAGTATGAGAGAGTGAGAGCGATAACACCAAATTTAACACACTTGCTCCCCATTGACACCTGAGACCTTGTAACACTAACAAGTCACATGACATTGGTTAATTGGGCCCAATTTGGACATTTTCACTTAGGGATGTACTCACTTTTGTTGCCAGCGGTTTAGACATTAATGGCTGTGTGTTGAGTTATTTTGAGGGGACAGCAAATGTACACTGTTATACAAGCTGTACACTCCCTACTTTACATTGTAGGAAAGTGTCATTTCTTCAGTGTAGTCACATGAAAAGATATAATAAAATACTTACAAAAATGTGAGGGGTGTACTCACTTTTGTGAGATACTGTATATATATATTAAATGCACTACAGCTCTCTGAATAACCTGCCTGCCTGAAAGTATATTAGAAAAAGTACACCAGGAATGGCCTGCAGTCAGATATAGGCTTGGCTACACTGGATGCAGTGGATATATATATATTGTGACAGACCTAGATGGGACAGAGGCTTTTAGAGAGGACTGAATGCAAGCCTCTTGCCTTTTGATTATGGGCCCAGGATTTTCAAGGGAACAATACTCTTTGGGAGGTGAATGAGAAATCCAGTCTGATCTGTACTAATCGGACTCAATCTTGTATATATGTATATATTGTATGTTGTCACATTCTGTTGTGGACTCTTTGCTGTGATCATTTGGGATGTGTATCTCTATGGGGGGAGGCGGGATTCCTCCAGCAGCCCCCTGCTAAGACTGTTTACTGAGGAGAAGTTTGAACACACCTGACCTGTGTGCCCATTGTCTTTGGACAGTTTTTACCTGCCCTCTTCTCCAAGGGTGGGGGGAAGAGTCTCTGAGTTATTTTATCTGTTGTGTCCATGTGTGATAATAAAACAGTCCATGTTAGCAGCTAAGCAAGTCTCGCCTTGTTTTGTGCTTTGTGAGCAGTTGGAATATCTGATATCTAGAGTCAGACTGGGAGGAAGTGGTATACTGACAGAAGCACTCAAGTGAAGAGTGAGACGTTCCGTGACATTGGTGGCAAGCAGCGGGACGCTTCCTGCAGTCTGGGACATCCAAACTTCCACCTGGATCCAAGGTCCGGATAGCAGGAGAGGAGAGGTACAGATACCAGCCGCCATGGAGGAGGAATTCAGATGGAGGTTGTGAGAGATGCAGATACAGCACAGAGGACCAGTATCAGAGCAGGTCCTGCTGGGATGGTGTGATTCTATTCGTTGCGAACTCTGGAAAGAAGCAGCGACACCAGGGAAAAGTTCTCCCCTCCATCCAGGAAAGGTACTGGTCGCAGTACGGATTGCGGGTGCGGTTTTTGGGAGAAAAACCACACTGGGGGCAGACAGCTGAATTAAGCAGGCTGGTCTGGGCAGAGATGAAGCTGGATCAGAGCTACAGAGCCGTCCGGTGGCATGTATCCCAAGCATGTCCCTGGATAGAGGATGACAGCCCAACGGAAGGCTTAAGCTACGGTGGCTTGGGACTGTTGTATGTGAAGCTGACAGGGGACATTAACTTTGGGAGTGATATGGAGTGGCGGTTGGATGAAATCATGGATTCAGGGCTACTGAACATCTCGGAAGTGCATTGGGCACTGGAAGATATAGAGTTGCTGGCCATTCAGGAATGGAGCTGGAGATTGCCTACAGAAGGCTGATAGACATTGCTTAGTGCCAGGGCTGGGCTCCCTTTGCCTGGGACTATCAGGAAATACCAGTTGACAATCCTGAAATCCTGGCTGAAGAGTCGGCAATGTGGCAGAGTAATAGTGTGCTTTGCCAACCTGCCCCCACAGCTATGGAGGCAGAGGTCTTATGGCGGATGCAGCAAGTGCTGACTGACCTTGATCCTGTTTCTGCATGGGATGATCTTGGATGGAGGAATGTGCCTGTCCAGCAGCAGAGAATCAACAGTGGAAAATCTGGAGATTGCCATCCCCAAAGTTGAAGTGCTGACAAAAGGGCAGAGCTCTGCTAACCTCTGCCCAGCACTGATAGCATCTTCTGGGTTCCATGGACAGGAGATGGTGAACCTCTAGCCCCAGACATCAGTTATGGAGACAGGGGATTATGATTATTGGGACGTTGTTTTTGGAGCCATTTCAAAAGCTCCTTTTGGGTGTTGGGAGTTGTGGTAATAATGATGAGGGTGTACATAGAAAGAACAAGGAGTGATGACCTACACAGCA
Source organism: Lithobates clamitans (assembly GCA_037952925.1). NCBI lineage: Eukaryota > Metazoa > Chordata > Amphibia > Anura > Ranidae > Lithobates > Lithobates clamitans. The sequence goes on from JBBGZY010000882.1 coordinate 2,277,481, forward strand.
GACAGTTATGACATCATGTTCATATGAAAAGGGAGTTTTCATGTTTATTACACTGAGACCAGACTAGCTGATCATTGTCATACAGCAGAGTGTCGGCCACTTCTAACACTGCATTGAACTGCGCCTTCAGTTCGAAGTAGGGGCGACTCTTGATGATGACGCGTTTCAAGCTCTTCTGCAAGGTCTTCACTCTGGCTTCAGCCGCATGGCATTGCCGGGTCACCCGCTGGTGCTCAAACTCGCTGCACAGTCGCTCCTCCTCTGCCTCATTCACCTGTTACCGGGATCAAGGAACCAGAAATGAGTAATAAAAAAACAAACAAAATTAATAAAAAATCACAATAACCTTTTTCAATGCCAGAACTGTTCTGTCTCAAAGAAAAAAAAAATCACCAGTTAACAATATGATTTAAAGTGGTTCTAAAGACTGAAGGTTTTTTACCTTTCTGTATTCTATGCATGAAGGTAAAAAAAAAAACCTTCTGTGTGCAGCGCTCCCATCATACTTACCTGAGGCCAATCGTGATCCAGCGCTGTGCCTAAGAGCAGCATCTCTCTCTGCTCTCTTCTTTGACTTGGACCCTGTCACGGAACGTCCCACACTCCGCTTGAGTGCTTCCGTCATATACCACTTCCTCCCAGTCTGTATACAGATATCCCAACCTCTCTGAGCACAAAACAAGGCGACACTTGCTTGTTGCTAACATGAATTCACTTCATTTAGAATCAAAATTACAAGACTTTAGCTGCCGTTGGAACCTCCTCTAACAATACAACTGTAACCTAATTAACATAATTAACATGAGCTAATTAACTAATCCTTTATACAGCCTAGGTGACTGAGACATGACCTATTGCCCAGACTGAGTTAATTATCACAGGACATTTTCTCACAATAGCAGCAGCTCCATTAGGAGTCGTCCCGTCTCCTACATTGTATAGAGGACAATGTGATCAGCTCATTCAATTAACATAAACACAGGTAGTTGGAGTTGATGACACCAACATCTCCTCACAGGATGTGTCCCAACAGAATGAATCAGTCTTATCAGCAGGGGGCTGCTGGAGGAATCCCCCCTCCCTCTTCAGGGACACAAATCTACAGCAAGGAGTCCCCAACAGAATCAAACAACATACAATATATACACATATACACGAGTCCGATTAGTACAGTTCAGACTGGATTTCTCATTCACCTCACAAAGAGTATTGTTCCATTGAAAATCTAGGGCCCATAATCAAAAGGCAACAGGCTTGCATTCAGTCCTCTCCAACAGCCTCTGTCCCGGCTAGGTCTGTCACAGACCCCATACACACTATACGACTTTTGCTGTCTGATTTCCTTTAGATTTACCAAATCCATGTTATGGAAGGGCCTACCTGATTGCATGCAAATTGAAACTCTTAAAGCGTTTGTTACCCCAACACTTTATATTCCTGATATGTGCCTTCTGTACCATGTACTTTTGTGAGAAAGTCTTCTGTTCTCTTTGTATTGCTTCCTTTATGTGTAATCCCTGATGTTCCTTGCTAGTGCCTCTGCTTTCCTATTAAAAACTGACCACACTAAGCTGGAGAACACACCGTGGTCAGTTCTCTAGCTATGCTGGGAACTCTGTGTACTCTTCTCCAATGATCAGACCTGAGAACAGAGGGAATGTGATCACTTATAAAAAAAAGGGGGAGAAGAAAGATATTTATAATGTATTTTTATATCTATACAAAAATGTTTTGCCTTTCATTTCTATTTTAAACTGAATGGGTTGTTTTACAAGGTGATTGTTTACAATCACTTTAAAGTTTGACCTCATATTATATGGTTTTGGTAAATCTAAAGGAACAAAAAAAAAATTTACGGAAAATTGTATAGTATGTATCCAGCTTTAGAGACAGCAGCGGGAGCCATTGGTGAGGAGGGAGCGGGGGGGATGGGGCAGCATACACAGATTCGGCTCGGGATCGAGCATGTATGAGTGCCCCCATACCAAGTGGCTTGCTATGGGGGTACTCAGCAGGGGAGGAGCCAGGAGCCCTGGTGGGGGACACGAGAAGAAGAGGATCAGGGCTGTTCTGTGCAAAACCATTACACAGAGCAGGTATTTATAACGTGTTTGTTATTAAAAAAAAAAAAAACTTTAAAAATGGACCTTTAGTATCACTTCAAGTTTCTGAGAACTAATATGCATTTTACCTGATCTTTCAAGAAATGTGTTGCCTATGCCTGTCTTTTATTAACGGATAGGTTCACTTTTAAAAACAAAAACAAATGCACATTATTTTTTTTTTGCAAGTAGAGTGGAACCTTGGATTACGAGCATAATCTGTTCCAGAAGAATGCTTGTAATCCAAAAGAACTTGCATATAAAAGCAAGTTTCCCCATAGAAGTCAATGGAAACAAAGATAATTCGTTCCACATTGACTTCTATTGCATGCAATACCGCATGTGGCCAGAAGTGGTGGGGGGGCGCCGGAGAGCCTCAAAAATACTCAGGGACACCTCGGCTGAACTCGGAAACACTCGGGAACAGAGAGTGATTCCAAGTATTTCTGAACCGCTCCGAGTGTCACCGGTGCCCCCGCACCTCTGGCCAAATGCTTTACTGCACCGCCCATTGGCTTGAATCCTGCTCGTATTGTGAGGCAACACTCGCAAACCGAGTCAGGATTTAAAAAAAAAAAGTTGCTCATCTTTAAAAAAAAGCTTGTTAGCCGCGTTACCCATAAACCAAGGTTCCGCTGTAAAAAAAATATGCATTTATTTGTATTTTTGTTAGGAGCCTGTAAAGCATTGCACCTACGAACAGCAGATGGAGGGCGCTATTCAGGGCTCTTGCAGACTGTCAGTGTATCTGTCTGCTCTTACTTCATACAATCAGGCAGATACACACTGACAGGAAGCATCAATGAACTACCTAGAGAGCTCAAAAGCGAACTGGTAGTACATTGAGAACTACAAGCCATCAGCCGAAAAAGGCTGTTGGTACTTGTAGTGCACAGGAATCTGTAAATCAATGACACGGCCGTGTGGGTATAGCTCCGCATGGCCACGTTTTCTTTGAATTGTGATGAGTGTGGGGAGAAGATCCCCGGCTCGCTGTCACAAGGAGGGAGGGGATCGGGGGAGGAGAGGGGTTGGATTAGTGGTTCTCAACTCCAGTCCTCAGGACAAACCAACATTCCAGGTTTGCAAGATAACTGAAATACATGACAGGTGATATCATTCGCTGCTCAGTGATTGCAGTATTCTAGTCTACATCTCCCCAAAGTAATACATAAAACCTGGCCTGTCAGTGGGTCCTGAGGACAGGAGTTGAGAACCACCGGGTTAGATGATGAACATGTTACACCATAAATCTGGGTTCTGAAAGGTGAACTTATCCTTTAGGCCTCAAGCACACTGGGCATTTTTACAGCTGCTCCTAGGGGGCGTTGTGTTTTTTTTTTCTTTTTACAGCTTAACCACTTCTGGACCACCGCACGATGCTATACGCCCTAACTATAAGGAGGAATATAGTTGTTATGGCAGCAGCTAGCCGCCATAACCCCGGTAGCCTCTTCTTCGGCCGGCGATTCTCTTTCCGATAAGAGCAGATTCGCCGCGTGATCACTTTTAATCGGCGGCGGGAGCGGGGCCTCCCGCCACGCTCCAGTGCCCTCCGCCGCATAGCGGAACTGTCACCCTTGCTGGGTATGGAGACAAGTGAGGGGAAGATGGCCCCCACCCGTCTCCATATCATTGCAGGGCGGAAGCGAAGTCAAAACCCATAGCTCTTAAAGGGCCATTTTTTAAAAATATAAATGACATTTTTTTTTTATTGCATTTCAGTGTAAATATGAGATGTGAGGCCTTTTTGACCCCAGATCCCATATTTAAGAGGACCTGTCATGCTTTTTTTCTATTACAAGGGATGTTTACATTCCTTATAATAGGAACTAGAAAAGCTACAATTTGTGGGGAAATTGTGTGAAGTGTTCTTGCCTCCACCAGTAGTCTACAAGCATTATCAAGCCTATCAGATGAAGGTATGACCACATGTATTTGGGGGGTCTCAGCATCTTGTGTTTACAAACACTGTTTCCTAGCAACGCTAGCTAGTTGCTGTCCTGTTTATGCTTCATAACCACTGCAGCTGCTGACTTTTAAAATATGGACACTTGCCTCGGCTCTCGGGTGGAGGCGCCGCCATCTTCGGTAAGGGAATCAGGAAGTGAGGCCTTGCGGCTTTACTTCCTGGTTCCCTACTGTGCATGCGCGACAAGCTCTGTGCAATCCCATTGGTCCCGGTTGTCTTCTGGGACCTGTGTGTATCCCAGAAGACAGCGGGGGGGGGGGGGGGCGGAGAAGGCGCCGGATGTGCCATAGATACCTGCGGGTGGATCAGCAATCTATGCCCGGAAGTGGGAGCAAAATACCTTGATTAGACAGATATCTGCTCCCCCCTCCCCCTTGAAAGTTGCCAAATGTGACACGGGAGCGGGGAGGATTCCGAAGTTCCATTTTTGGGTGGAACTCGGCTTTAAAGAGGACATATTATACAATAAAATGTAGACTTTTTATCTACAAAATGTAAAAAAAAAAAAGAAATATTTATTTTTTTTAAATACTAGTCCCCAAAAAAAATAAAAAAAATAAAAAGAGAGTTTTGGCCCCATAAGCTTTCAATGGGAGTGCGTGAAATACATGAATGTTTTTGAATTATTTTTGTTTAGTAATTAGCAAAGAACGATAAAAAAAAAAAATTAAATAGAAAAAAAAAAGAAAAAAGACAAAAAAGAAAAAAAGAGAAAAAAAAAAGGAAAAAGAATGCTCGGGCCAGAAATGTGAAAACAAAAAATAAAAAATAAACGCTCGGGCCAGCAATGTGAGCAAAAACGTCTGTACAAAAAAAAAAGAAGATGCTCTTCTCAGGTGTAATTGAGGTCTCTCGGGGCGTTTTACTGAATGACGTCCGTTGGCAAAGTGTGTTTCTGGCTGCAGGGCCCTTTAAGGCGGTTCACACCACTTGCGCGCGTTTTCCCGCACCGCCCTCTGCGGACGCACGCAGGCGACATCCATTTTTAATGGCCCCTCCACACATCTAGCAGACACGTTTGCTGGCCCCGCCCCCAACACATGGTGGCGCCATACAATGCGGTTTGGTGAGACGTGATTTTAACATTTGGGCCCACTGTAATTTTGTGCGCATTGGGCACCCCTTTGAAATGAATGGACTGTTGGGAACGCACCTTTGATGGTGTGAACTGGTCCAGAGCTGCGTTGAGGAATCCCAACATACGGAAGAGCCTCATAACACAGACATTGAGGTGATTGATTTCTATCCAAAGCACGATCTCTGCCAGTTCCGAGTGACAGGTCCACTTTATTGTTGTCCCCCCCCAGGAATACACCCCCCACCCCCACCCTGGGGGGACTACAACTCCCAGCCAGCTCACACAGAAAGGCACACTGAGCAATACTGTCCCCACCCCCACTGCCAGGCATGCACTGGCACCACCACACCCAGTACCCAGGTCACATGACCACCCCCTGCCACCCACCTGTGTCTCTCCTTATGGCATGACTGACGGGACCTCCTGAGTGACGTCATCTGGCCCCCAGTGACATCACCCAAAGCCCCCCCAGCCTCGCCGCCGCCTGTTTGTTGCCATTGTCCTGTTGCCTGGATCTTTAACAGTAAACTCAGCTTATATGGTGAAATATGGGAGTTAGAAGTCCGTAACACTGTTTTGATGTTTAATTTTAAAAGCAGCAGCAAGCCTGCTGATCTCACAGGTTTGCTGATGTGACAGAACACAACTGCTTTTAAAATTCAACATCAGAACAGTGTTACGGACTTCTAAATATTTCACTATATAGTTCACTGTTAAAAATAACTGCGACAATCAAGACTCCAGTGGGTGTATAAAGATGTCCGCTTTCCGACTTCTAACTTGGGTGTATCAAGATGGCCACGAGGCAACGTCACTTTGGCTGCTCATGACGCATGCGCAGTAGGCTGGGTAGTGGCTTTCTGATGGGTCGCCACTGTTCTATCAGATAAATAGCCGCTACCCATCAGAAAGTGCAACCGACGTGACGTTGCATTGCGGCCATCTTGGTAAATCCATACTCATCCACACTAAGTCTACAGTCTGAAGTCGCGAAGCGGTCATCTTTTTACACCTACCAGAGTCTTGCATTTTTCACTTATTTTTACCAGTAAACTGAGCTTATATCATGAAATACAGGATTCTGAAATCCATGACACTGTTTTGATGTTGAATTAAAAAAACAGCGGTGTTCTGTCCGATTAGCAAACCTGTGAGATCAGCAGGCTTGCCGCTGCTTTTAAAATTCAACTTAAAAACAGTGTCATGGATTTCCAAATCCTGTATTTCATGATATAAAGTCAGTTTACTGGTAAAAATAAGTGTGAAATGCAAGACTCCGGTGGGTGTAACAAGATGTCCTCTTCGTGACTTCAGACTGTAGGCTTAGTGAGGATGAGTACGGGTTTACCAAGATGGCCACGATACAACATCACGTCGGTTGCACTTTCTGATGGGTAGTGGCTATCTTATCTGATAGCCACTACTCATCAGAAAGCCATTACCCAGCCTACTGCGCATGCGCAATGTTAGAAAAGTTAGAAGTCGGCCAGTGGACATCTTTATACACCCACCGGAGTCTTGCTTGTCACAGTTATTTTTAACAGTGATCTCAGTCTATATAGTGAAATACAGTATTTAGAAGTCCGTAGCACTGTTCTGATGTTGAATGTTAAAAGCAGCGGTGTTCTGTCACATCAGCAAACCTGTGAGATCAGCAGGCTTGCTGCTGCTTTTAAAATTAAACATCAAAACAGTGTTACGAACTTCTAAATGCCGTATTTGACTATATAAGCTCAGTTTACTTGCGATTTTGCAAACGCAATTTTTTTTTTTCACCACTTGCCGATCAGTCATTGTACTGCAGAAGGTTGGCTCTATTGTGCAAATCGCCATAGTTGTACGTCACTTCGTGCAATAGATACAGTGGGCACAGCGCGTGACCGGAGCCGATGCACGTGCCCAACGCCCACGATGTACGCCGACTACCTGCGATCGCTCCACGGAGAGCCAGAATGGGGATTTCTTTATGTAAACAAACAGATCCCTGTTCTGTCAGGTAAGTAGAGCGAGATGTGCTGTTCCTAGTGATCAGGAACAGCGATCTCTCTCCTCCTCCAGTCAGTCCCCTCCCCCCACAGTTAGAAACACCTCCCAGGGAACACACTTACCCCCTTGATCGCCCCCTAGTTTTTAACCCCTTCCCTGCCAGTGACATTTATACAGTAATCAATGCATTTTTATAGCATGGATCTCTGTATAAACGTCACTGATCCCAAACAAGTGTCCGACCTATCCGCCACAATGTCGCAGTTCCACTAAAAATCGCAGATCACCGCCATTACTAGCAGGAAATAAATAAATATGCCATAAATCTATTCTGTATTTTGTAGACGTGATACCAATGCGCAAATCAATCAATATACGCTTTTTGTGATTTTTTTTACCAAAAATATGTAGAAGAATACATATCGGCCTAAACTGATGAAGAATTTTTTTTGGGGACATTTTATTAAAACAAAAAGTAAAAAATATTGTTTATTTTTTTGTTTTTTTTCAAATTTGTCGGTCTTTTTTTGTTTATAGCCCAAAAAATAAAAATAGCAGGGGTGATCAAATACCACCAAAAGAAAGCTCTATTTGAGGGAAAAAAAAGGACATCAATTTTGTTTGGGTGCAACATCGCACGACCGCGCAATTGTCAGTTAAAACGACGCAGTGCTGAATCGCAAACAATGGCCTGGTCATTAAGGGGGCAAATCCTTCCGGGGCTGAAGTGGTTAAATACAATTTAATGACAAAAAGAAAAAACGCAATAGTTACCCCAATTCTTTTATATAATGTGAAAGATGATGTTACGCCGAGCAAATAGATACCTAACATGTCACTCTTTAAAATTGCGCATGCTCGTGGAATGGCGCTAAACTTTGGTACTTAACCGCTTCTGGACCGCCCCATGTACATTTACTGCAGCGGGGCCGCCTCTCTGCGCGGAATCACGTAACAGTGATTTCGCTCTTCCTGGTCTGGGGCACGCACGCCTGCCCACGGCGGCCAATATCAATCAGCCAATCAGTGGGTCTGACGGAACCCGATGTCTGCTGGGACCCGCCAATCATTCCGAAGGAAGGCAGAACGGCGGTCTGCCTATATGTGACAGGAGAAGACAGAGATCTTGTATTTCTGCTAAGCAGGAACATGGATCTCTGTCTTCTTAGGCCCCTTTCACACGGGGCGGATCCGCTGGATGGACTCCGCTAGCTCAGTGGGGGATCGCTCCATTGATCCCAGCTGAGCAGGTGGATGACAGGTCCGTCTTCACTCATACCTCCCAACTTTTTCAGATGGGAATGAGGGACAACTATCAGCAAAAGGATGCAGGCATAGGACACACCCCTGGCCACACCCCCTTAAAGGAGAACTGTTCAAAAATACAAGATTGGTTAAACCCACAAGTGCTTTTTTTTACCATCATTTTACAATCAGATGAAAGGTTTAGTGCTGGAAAACACTTTTTGATAGATAAAAAGTGCATTTTATATACAAGTATATGGATCAGAACAAAATGAGGGACAAATGAGGAGGAATGAGGGACAGAGGGACATTGCTTCAAATCAGAGACAGTCCCTCAAAATCCGGGACAGTTGGGAGCTATGATTTACTCGCTGTGCAGAGACGGACCTGTCAGAGCCCCGCTGTTCTCTAAGGGGAGACCGGATGAAAATAGAAATCCTGTCCGTTTTCATCCAATCTCATCCGATCCGATCCGCTGGACATTCTGTTTTGAGCGGATCTTGTTGGATCTGAGTGGCCTGATCGTGTGAAAGGGGGCTTACAGTACAAACACCCCCCCCCCCACCACCACACACACACAGTTAGTAAGCACTCCCTTAGGACACATTTAACCCTTTGATCGCCCCTGAAGTTAAACCCTTCCCTGCCAGTGTCATCAGTACAGTGACAGTGCATATTATTTAGCACCAATCAATGTATTTGTGTCACTGGTCCCCAAAAAAGTGTCAAAAATGTCACTTAGTGTCCGATTTGTCCACTGTATTGTCGCAGTCCCGCTATAAGTCGCTGGTCACCACCATTACTAGTAAGGCCTCATGCACACTGGACATTAAAAATAACATTATAAAAACGTCAGTAGCTTTTCAGTGAGTTTTTCAACTTTTTTCAACGTTTTTGCAATAGCGTTTAATAGCGTTTATTTTTTTTTGGCTCCATGCACACTGCAGAGGTTCAGTTCCTGACAGGTGTTATTTTGGATGTTCCCCATGTAGAGTCTCGGTAAGGTGAAATAGCTTTATTGTTTTGTTTAGGAGAGTCTTGAATTTGAGCAGCGAGGCTCTCCGTCAATTTAATATCTAATTCTGGATTGAAACTATTTAGGGACGGGTGTTCAAAATGAAGACATAGAATGAAAAAGTGTTTGTTTTTTTTATTTTTTTATTGTTGTGATTGCAAGGACAAAGCAAAGCAGTGATTTTAATTAATCTGGACATGCTTCCCTTTCATGACGTGCCCGTGGCTGATTTCTGTAAGCAATTTTATTACACATATGCACATGCAAGTATGATCTGGGCTGCTAAAGGCTAAAAGCCTTGTTTCAATTTATTTAGTTAAATTGCCTGTTGGGATTGTACAATAAGCATAGAGCATATTGTTGATCCGACTCAAGCTTTAAAGTGAGGCTATTTCCAGGACAACTGGTTGGATTCACGTTTCGGTGACCACGCAGTCTATAATCTCTCCTGAGTCCTGATGTCATTTCTGGCCACCCCACAACTGATAAGACTTCTGGCAGCCCTTAGGGCTGCACTGTTCGGGGCACGATCTGTATGGCGGAGACAAAGATAGTCATTAAAATTAATTGACAGCTTTAGTGGAGGAAGCAATTAAAGAATATGGCTTCAGAAAAGTTTGCTGGATTGCTGGTATGTAGAAGTCATTCTCTTGCAATCAGATACAATTAGGTCCTACTCTGCTTCCTGAAGGAAAGCCCCTTTATTAGTCAGCTTTTTAAATAGCACCCTTGCCCATGTGGCAAAGCCTTTGCCCCTGGCAAGATTAGTCACAAGAGGTGATAAGATGAAGGGATGCATAACCCCACCTCCTTATTTTAAAGGGTGGGCAGCCATATTGTCAGTGTGTTTTGGAGCTGGTTAGGAAAAGCTGATAGTTCTGGTTAGGCAGAGATAGCATACTGTGTATTGCAATGGTGCAATGGTGTAACAGCAACAATGGTACTTGCTTGCTAGATGCTGCCTTCCCACCCTTTGCAGCCTTTATTGTCATTCAGTGATTTGTTGGGGTCTATCATTTTTTCAAATTTATTTAATTTCTTGTTGGGTTTTAAAAATGATAGACAAAATACAAGGATTGCTGGGTGGGATCCGGCAAGTTCCCACTTATGCTGACTCTGAGCACATTGGCCAGTATTTAATCATCTACATATCATTATTACATTGTACAGGAAGGCCAGTAAGGGGACCAAAACAGAAAATCTGAGGAGACAATCAGGTCTGCCACCAGAACCCCCCTCCAGTAACAGGGTTTAATGACAAGTGGGCACCACTAAGGGATTTACCCAAACAAGCACAACCTCATTCCTTTCTAATTAAAGGGACAGGCTACAGGAGCTGACTCTCTATTTGGTCCTCTAAAGATGATCTGCACCACCACTTACTTGTAAAGGTTACCATAAAGCAGATACCAATGTTTTGGTTATAAGATTTAGCATGAGCTCCTTGAGTTGTCCACCCCCAACCTTCGTACACAGTTCCATCCTCTCCAATGAGGAAGCTGTGGAAAATAATGAGAGATAATCAGTTACCAAAACAATAATCCATCATTTATTTAGTTACAGCAAACGATATCTTAGATGAACTGTGAGGCCTTTGAAAACAAGAATGGGAGAACATATCAAGGACTCAAATATTCCACAAATGACTCATCCCTCTAATGTCTGTAGGCATTTTTTGAACCAGCATGGGGAAGATTATATTTTATTCTATTGAATTAAAAGGGGTTGAAGTAAAAGCCAGATTTTTGTCTAAGTAACCTTTCTGGATTTACCATCTGGATATTATAATTCCAGAAGGTCTCAATTATTTTCTATTGTATGTATTTTAGTATAAAGAGATTTTCTCATTTAGAATTATATGTGAAGTTTTAAGCTATCAAAAGGATCTGTTAAAAAAAAAAAAAAAACACTATCGAATGGATGTTGATTCATCTTATTTTGGATTTATGTTTGTGGTGTGGAAAGTACACCTCCATTGGAGAGCAGATTGACCCCAGAAAGAGGGATTCAGGGAAAGTGTTCTGTAGCTGATCAAATTTTGGTAGATTCCCAATGAACTAGCCGAAATGTGCTTATTCAGCAGCCCTGTCAACTGCCTCCTGATCCAACATCCTTTGATTAAAAGTAGTCGGGTGGAAAATTGTCAGCCCAATAACAGCTTCATCTAATCTGATGCAGTCGCTGTTTGGCTATTTTGACACCCGGCAGCGCAGGCTGTTAAAATAGATGACTGCACCGAAAGTAATGCAAAGTGGGCATACATTTTTGTATTAACTTACATAGGTCATTCTCATTTTACATGTTGGTAGAGTAACTCTTCCTCTATATTAGCTCTTCTTCTTTTTAACTGCAGGTACAGTGGCTTTAAAAAGTATTCATACCCCTTGAAAGTTTTTCACATTTTGTCAGGTTACAAGCAAAAACATAAATGTATTTTATTGGGATTTTATGTAATAGACCAACACAAAGTGGCACATAATTGTGAAATGGAAGGAAAATGATAAATGGTTTTCAAAATTTTTTACAAATAAATATGTGAAAAGTGTTTCATGCATTATGCCTCCTTTACTTTGATACCCCAACTAAAATCTAGTGGAACCAATTGCCTTCAGAAGTCACCTCATTAGTAAAAAGAGTCCACCTGTGCGTAATTTAATCTCAGTATAAATAGCTGTTCTGTGAAGCCCTCAGAGGTTTGTTAGAGAACCTTAGTGAACAAACAGCATCATGAAGGCCAAGGAACATGCCAGACAGGTCAGGGATAAAGTTGTGGAGAAGTTTAAAGCAGGGTTAGGTCATAAAAAAATATCCCAAGCTTTGAACATCTCACGGAGCTCTGTTCAATCCATTATCTGAAAATGGATGAGTATGGCACAACTGCAAACCTACCAAGACATGGCCGTCCACCTAAACTGACAGGCCGGGCAAGGAGAGCATTAATCAGAGAAGTAGCCAAGTAACATGGTAACTCTGGAGGAGCTGCAGAGATTCACAGCTCAGGTGGGAGAATCTGTCCACAGGACAAGTATTAGTCGTGCAACTCCACAAATCTGGCCTTTATGGAAGAGTAGCAAGAAGAGAGCCATTGTTGAAACAAATCCATAAGAAGTCCCATATGCAGTTTGTGAGAAGCCCTGTGGTCGACCACGCCCCCTAAAACGTCACAGTCCCAGCATGCCCAGGGACTGTGACATCATATGGGGGCGGGGTCTCCGCCTATATAAGTCACAACGCAGCCCTCAGAGACCAGTCCAGCCGGAGAGAGCGTCGTGTCAACATCTGGGGGAAGAGAAGAGAAGAGAACACAAGAAGCCAAGAAGCCCAGAAGTCCGGACCTCCGCTGGCAATAGAGCTACCTGAAGACAGCGGAGGGGCCGGCCGAAGACCTGGGACACCGGGAGAAGAGGCCGGAGAGCGGAGAAGAACTAACCGGACGCCGGGAGAAGATGAACCGGAGGGACCCCCGAAGACGGAAGAAGACCCCCCCCCCGGAGCTGTTTAATAAATTATTTTAAAAACCTGTGTTGTATTTTATTATTGACACTTTTTACCTAGGTGAATGGGTAGGGGTACCATGTACCCCATACTCATTCACATAGGGTGGGGGGGCCGGGATCTGGGGGCCCTCTTATTATAGGGGGCTCCCGGATTCCGATAAGCCCCCCGCCCGCAGACCCCGACAACCAACGGCCAGGGTTGTCGGGAAGAGGCCCTTGTCCTCATCAACATGGGGGCAAGGTGCTTTGTGGTGGGGGGCACCGTAAGGCGCCCCCTCCCCCAAAGCACCCCCCCATGTTGAGGGCATGCGGCCTGGTACGGTTCAGGAGGGGGGGGGCGCTCGCTCGTCCCCACCCCTTTTCCTGACCGGCCAGGCTGCGTGCTCGGATCGGGGTCTGGTATGGATTTTGGGGGGACCCCCACGCCGGTTTTTCGGCGTAGGGGGTTCCCCTTAAAGTTCCATACCAGACCTAAGGGCCTGCGACGGGGCTCGCAAGGTTTTAATCTCGCCAAAAAAAGCGGCGAGATTGAATTCCTTTTCTAGTCCCGTCGTACCCAAGTCATGTTCAAAATGAACGGACTTGTCCGTGTGTGGGTAAGTCCGTTCATTCTGAAAGTCCGGCGGAAGTCCGTCGGGAAGACCGGATTCCGGAAAGTCCGGCCGTGTGTAGGCAAGTCCGGCCGTTCAGAAAGTCCGGCGGTAGTCCGCCGGAAGTCTGGCGGCAAGTACGTCGGACCTAGCTTTCTAGAAAGTCCGACCGTGTGTATGCGGCATTAGAGTCTGCAAAAGACCTGAGACTGGGGCGGAGGTTCACCTTCCAGCAGGACAACAACCCTAAACATACAGCCAGAGCTACAATGGAATGGTTTAGATCAAAGCATATTAATTTGTTAGAATGACCCAGTCACAGTCCAGATCTAAATCCAGTTGAGAATCTGTGGCAAGACTTGAAAATTGCTGTTCACAGATGCTCTCCATCCAATCTGACAGACCTTGAGCTATTTTGCAAAGAAGAATAGGCAAAAATGTCACTCTCTAAATGTGCAAAGCTGGTAGAGACATCCCCAAAAAGACTTGCAGCTGTAATTGCAGTGAAAGGTGGTTCTACAAAGTATTGTCTCAGGGGGGGCTGAATACAAATACACGCCACACTTTTCACATATTTATTTGTAAAAAAGATTTGCAAACCATTTATCATTTTTTTTACACTTCACAATTATGTGCCACTTTGTGTTGGTCTATCACATAACATGACAAAATGTGGAAAATTGAAAGGGGTATGAATACTTTTTCAAGGCACTGTAAATAATAGATGCCAAGCAGAAGCAATGTGATGTAATTGAGTTCTTGATGAATGAGGGGGGCAGGCTGTCCAAAATCCACAGAAGGCTACAGAATGTTTATTATGAGATTACACAGTTTCTTCATCCATTTGTGCGCATTGCACTTGTCAATGGTGTCATCTTCGTAAACATTCTGTAGCCTTCTGTGGATGTCGGACAGCCTGCACCCCTCTTTCACCAAGAACTCAATGATAGCACATTGCTTTTGCTTGGAATCCATTATTTACCTGCAGTGAAAAAGAAGAAGACCTAATATAGAGGGAGAGTTACTCTACCAACGTGAAATTCGAATGATCTATGTAAGTTAATAAAAAAGTTAGGCCCACTTTAGAAAAAAAAAAGTTAGGCCCACTTTTATTACTTTTGGTACAGCCCTCTACAACAGCCATATTGGGAGATTCATTAATCTTTCCCGTATACACGGTTCGATTCAGCATTAATGGGCAACTTGCGTACAACCAGTCTGCCAGATTTGCTTGTAATTTTCGCAAGCGGCTACTATAGCTACTAGCGATATTCACTGTCTTCTTCTGTCAGGGAAGGCTTCCCCCGCCAGGAGAAGACAATTACTGATTTCCCGTCAGCTCTGCCTGTGTTGATGGGGGAATAGTGCAAATTTCTTTCCTGCAACCCGTGGTTGCAGGAAAGAAATTTGCACTGTGTATGGCCAGCCTAAGTTAGGTGTATGGCGAGCTTAACCCCTTTTTCTGGCCTAAGGTGACTATACTGCTCCTAAATAGATACACTACTATAAATAAGTGTTACCACTCAAGGACCGAAAAGTTTTACTGGCAGGCTTATCATGTGAAAATAAAAGGAAAAAGAGCCTTATGGAAGACCAATGCAGCCACCACATCTAAAGATGGGTAAGCTGTAATATATACATTTTTGTTCTTCATATCAGGTATGCTATGATGTACTAACTCAACATGGCTCCCTGCTATCTCCTTCTATTTAGCCTTCCCATATATGTTTCTTACTTGTATCCAATGTCACACCATTTTCTGGTGTTCATGTGAAAGTGCTGTATATTCCTCATTTGGGCGCTGCATAAATTTCGGTTGGAGCAGAAAGCTCCGGCTGTGTGGTGGATGATTACGCCCGGCACTGGAGTACTCAGTCTTGTTGTACATGAAGATCTCCTGGCTGCCCACTGGGAGCGGCTTACAATAGATGGGCATCCTGTGAAGATTAGTGGAAAAAAATTCTTGTTGGCAATAAAAATATACAATTATCAGTTCTAGTTAACAAAAGCATCCTAAAACAAATGTTATAGATTAAAATAAAATGGTGGAGGAGGATGAATCTGTAAGTTGGTTAGATGCACGTCATTTGTTATTTTAAAGGGTTGCTTCATTTTTACCCTCCAAAAAACAACAACTGCCTATACAGGTAAGGAGTCTAGGTAAATGGCTTATAATGGCCTATAGCTGTAGGCCATTTAACCTACTGTACCTCTTGAAGCCTGGCCCAAAAACTCCCAGAGATGGCATACCCCCTGTTCTGCCTTGTCGCCAGGATGTTGCTGATTTAAATCCCCCCTTGCATGCACTCTCTCTCTCTCTACCTGTGGCAGCAGCTCTGAGCTCAGCAATGCTTTAACTGAAGAAATAGTGGACCACACCTATGCAGGGGTTTGCGAGTTTGCTCCTGTCTTGTAGGGGGTGAACAGTAATAGTTGAGAGTGTCTTAGCAACATCCTAGCAACAAGGCAGGACAGGATGATGTCATTTCTGGGTGTTTTTTGGCCAGACATCGGGAGATATGTAAATGGTCCACACCAATAGGTGGCCTACACCTATAGGGCACTGTTTACCTTTAGTTAAAACTGCAAAGTTTGTTTTTATCTACAAGTGCCCCTTACCTACTGTGATGGAAATTTGTACATTCTGTATATAATTGTATTGTATGTTGTATGTATTGCACACTGCCCTCACTGTGCACACAGCACTAACAATGTTTTCAGTGCATGTTTACATTCTTTTGAGTCCTGATTAGAATTAGCCTGCCTATGTAATGCCCCTTGTTACCATAAATGTACAATTGTAATATTAATATGATGCCTACGTAATCATGTGCATAAAATCCTTCAATTGCGTCATAATAAAGCAGAACAGTAATTTGGAAAGATGCTGAGCGTATCTTTTGTGTCTGTTCCCTACTGCAGTAGTTATTATTAATTTGGAACCACTAATCAATATGAGGATAGGAGTTGCCTATCATCAATTTAACCAAGTCATCATGGCGAGCTTTGCCTTAGGAGGGGATTCCAGGTGACCCTGAGTATCCAAAACGAGGAGCTTGGGACGATCCGGGAATTTCTGATAATCAGCCGGCTGAGGTAAGCCTTTTGCTTACATTAGAGTTATCAGACTTCCTTGATCGGTAAGGCATTTTCGGGACAAAGGGTACCTATTTTACTCCCCTTAATCAAACTGTATTGATTGGTGGTTGTATGTTATGTTGTCCCTGTCTATTGTCCATCGGAGTGTTATAGATAAGAAAGGGAAGAATAGTGCTGTTCACAGGTATATGTAGTAAATCTGCTAGATAAAGTAGTTTAGAGGCAAGAGGGTATAGGCACATGTAGAGAAGACTGGCCAGTCATTATGGGCATTGAATTAAGTAAGGGAATGAAGGGTAAGAGACCCTCAAAACTGCCCAGCGCAAGAGGAGCGCTATATATGAACCGAAGGTGCGGTTCCGCCTATACTGAGCCCCTAGATTAATGGTTAAAGTGGACATGGATCCACAATGGGTAACTGGGTACCAAGGTCCACAGGGACTAAGAATCATGCAGAGTAAACAGCTAGAGAAACAGCTATCTATGTGAGCAGGATGGATCAAGGGTGACATTAACACTAGATAGAAAGGGACATTTTCATGTTAAGTTGTGGGATGAATTTGGGGTCAGGCACTCCAACTAGTAAAAGTCAGAAACAGAGACATGAGAGTTAAAAGAAAGTGAGAGTATGATATGCATGTGTTGTGTACAAATGGGAAAAATGTAAGCGATTTTAGAGAGATATTGGTGTATGTGTGTGTGAATGCTGGGACCTTTAGTTCTATCCCTTGCGTGTGTCATATACACAGATGTGACCCCCTCCTTTGTGCTCTCCTGAAAGAATGTGGCTGATGAGAGGTCAGTGATAAGCTGGAAGGACACCATGCTAATTCCAGATTTTTAGACAAAACATTTATAACAAAATGTGTCGGGTTAAGGAATCTAATGGTAAACAATGTGGTCACAATTATTTTTTGAATCTGTTTTCCAAACATGGTAAAATGAAAGTTATATTTAACCGTGTATTACACAAATTGAATATCCTTTGATAGTGGAAACAGTGCATTTAAAAAAGGGAGATTAAGTAAAATTAAGTAATAATGAGTATTCATTTGTAATATGAGTTTAACAATTTTATTAATAATATAGATATAGTGAAACTGGTTTAGACAACCTTTGGTTGGAAATGAAATCCAGGTTATTGGGGAAATTTGTAAAAATGGGATTAGTTTAGATTAAGATAACAACAATTTTGTAATTTTACATTTATTCAATAAGCCCTTATTGAGAGAAAAAAAAGATTAAGATGAGGTTGTTATTTGGAATAAAGCTGCCATAATATTTAACAAAGTCAAGATGGATGGGATACATAAGAAGTTTTTCTACAAAAATTGAATTTTAAGGTTTTTGATAATAACTTGATAAGCGGTCCATGATGTGAGAGTAATAATAAATCAAATTTAAATTTAACAGACCCATCGCATCAAGTCCACACACCCTGTTAGGATAGATGCCACCTGCAGCCAGTTGTTTTATAGTTTTTGATGCTTTCTGGTCCATCATACAGATTGTTGATCCTTTTGTTTTTATTTATTTTTATTTTTGAAATCCAAAGCAGAATGTGTGGATTGTGAAATGATGCGCCCCTTTTCCTTGTAAGTGCCGTGGTATAAGGAGAAGAATATTTTGGATTTATGGACATCTCTCCATGACCGCAGAATATTGTTATCATTTATTATAATATTGCCAGGAAAAAGTTGTTTTTTGAAACATGAAACTGGAGTTCTTACACAAACGGCGTGATAGAAAACAAGCCATTGTAATATATTTATACAAGCTGGACCCAGTAATGAAGGGTTCATCCCGATATATCAGAGCTGTAGCGTTATGCAAAAGTGCTATTAGACAAAGTTAGATATTGTTTTGGTCAAACATTTCATTTTAAATGGTCTGACATTCTGCGTAGCAAATATACAGCTAACTAAATGTTTGTCTAATGAAAGGTTTAAAATATGAGTTTGTTTATGTACAAATCTAACAATGAAAAATGCATACATTTGAATCCAGACACCTTATTGCCTCTATTGGAGGAGGCTGGAGACAAAGAAAAACCACAAGTGTTAAATTGATGGTGTAGGAATCAGCTGCTGTGAGCCCAGTGCAGGACACACTCCCTGAAGACCCAGATATTAAATATTTTTTGTAGATTTGTGTATGCAGTTTATCACCCAGAAGGATACTCTGTATTCAAAGTCATTGGATTCTTTTTTCCCCAGCTCAAGAAGCAGAGCTCCATGTTTTAGCAAAGCCTGTGAGCTATAAAAAGAGAGTGTATATTTATATAGATAGTCGAGATATCGAGAGCTTTTGGTTCCATTTGAAGGGCCAGAAGTTTGTTTTTACTTCGGCAGGTAAACCAGTCAAGCATGCCAAGTTAATTTGATTGGCTGTTTTCAGCCTTCCAGGTTCTTGCTGAGGTAGCCATATTAACTTTCACACATGGAAGCAGACCAGGTGACTAGGGATGCTGCATTTACCAGTCCTTACCAGAAGTTTTGAGGTTTTATTTTTACACCCCCTACTGTCTACAATGTAGCGGACAAAGTAGAATAAGAAACTAGAAAACTTTTGCCTGAATGTTTTCTTATATTTTATCAAGCCTCTAAGGGGGATGTTGGACTCTCTCCCTATGGGATTTGGTTTGGGAGTGTGTTACTCACTTGCTAATATTTTGTCTCAGCAGCTGAAGTCCTCCATTCGGATCTGACTGAGAATGTTGCTGATGTTTTAAGGTTTTTGACAAACTCATTTATGTGTTTTCTCCCCAATTCCAGATCCTAAAAGTTTGGAAGGATCTAAAACTAAAGCCAGGTGACTTGTGGATTGTTAAGAGACATTTATATATAAGGAAATGTTTGGAGACTCAATACAGCATCTATTTCATGTACAGTTTTTGCAAAACTTAAAGGAAAAGTCACCTGGATCTACACCAGACACTGCAAAAATGACTAAATTAAAGGAATCTCTGTGTTTGATTTGTTTCCCTCTTGTGATCACAGTCTATGGTACTTTTTGATTCAATTACTTTAATTGTAAGGGATATATATATATTTGAAAAGTAGTTTAGCCATGTTGAAATCATATTTGTCTTTTGTACGTCTTCCATTTTATGTAGAATTGTCTGTGTTTACATGTGCTGATAAGTCAGCATGCCCACAATTCAGCTAGAAGGTCATTCTGGCCACAGGAGTGTACAGTCAGTACTCTGTAAATATGTCTTATAAATCATTTGTTTTTCACAATGAAAAAGTCATTTTGTATTGAAAATGTTGCTCAGCTATTATTTTCTCCACAATGGAGTTTTTTTTTTTTGCCTCTTTGGCCAGGACTACCTTCACCTAAACGTGTGAAGGTTTCAGGTTAAAGGTGATAGCAGGTATGGTTAGTGATTAAAATATTGATCAAAAGAGAGGAGACTGTGATGGAAATTTGTACGTTCTGTATATAATTGTATTCTATTTTGTATGTATTGCACACTGCCCTCACTGTGCACACAGCACTAATAATGTTTTCAGTAAATGTTTACATTCTTTTGAGTCCTGATTAGAATTAGCCTGCCTATGTAACGCCCCTTGTTACCATAAATGTACTATTGTAATATTAATGTGATACCTACGTAATCATGTGCATAAAAACCTTCAATTGCGTCATAATAAAGCAGAACAGTAATTTGGAAAGATGCTGAGCGTATCTTTTGTGTCTGTTCCCTACTGCAGTAGTTATTATTAATTTGGAACCACTAATTAATATGAGTATAGGAGTTGCCTATCATCAATTTAACCGAGTCACCTACACAGGCAGTTTTTTGGTAAAGGTGAACTAACCCTGTAAGTGACCCTGTCACCACTTGTTAACAAAGCCCACTCTGTAAAAAAAAAATCCATCTTGTTTGAGGCAAAGTTTGAAGACCACACGTAAGTATCAATGTTCTTCTTTTACAATGTGAGTTTTGATTATATCTGACCTGGGTCACTTTAAAAGTTGGTATCCAATGCATCCTCTTCTTCTAGGCTTCAGATAATACATTCTGCCCGACACCAGAATGCTGCTTCTCCAAGTTTAGGGGACTCGCTCCTTGGGACAGAACATTATCACCTGAAGCCCTGAAGACGAGAATTTGGAAACCATTAAAAAGCATTGACTGAAAACCTTTAATTAAAAAAATTAGATTTTTGATAACAACTTACCTGTAAAATCCTTTTCTTTCAATGTACATCACGGGACACAGAGCCTCAGTAATTACTGATGGGTTATATAGGTATCACTAGGTGATTGGACACTGGCACACCCTAACCAGGAAGTTCAACCCCCTATATAATCCCTCCCCCTACAGGGATACCTCAGTTTTGTAGCAAAGCAATATAAGTGTATTAGAAGAGGGGTAGGACCTCTGTGTCCTGTGATGTATATCGAAAGAAAAGGATTTTACTGGTAAGCTGTTATAAAAAATTATATTTTCTTTCTCATACATCACGGGACACAGAGCCTCAGTAATTACTGATGGGATGTCCCAGAGCAATGCTATCTGAGGGGGGGGGGGAACCACAACCAAGTAGGGTGCAATCAGACCTGAGGACCCTGTACCGCTGCCTGCAGCACACTACGCCCAAAGGCGATATCCTCATGCCTTCTCACATCACCTGATAAAATCTGGTGAATGTATGGACTGAAGACCAGGTTGCGGCCCTGCAGATCTGAGCCATAGAGGCCCGGTGATGCACTGCCCAAGAAGCACCAATAGCCCTTGTGGAATGTGCCTTAATCTGAAACGGAAGAATCTTCCATTTCAAACCATGAGCCTGAAAAATAAATGGTAGCTTTTGACGCTGCCTGTCCTCTCCTGGGACCCTCTGGCAGTACAAACAGAACATCCGTCTTGCAGAATTGAGCAGTTGCTTCCAGATAGGCCTTGACTGCTCTTACTACATCCAAAGAATGTAGTGATCTTTCTTCCGAAGAACAGGGATCTGGAAAAAAGGAAGGCAGAACAATGTCTTGGTTTAGATGAAAATTTGAAACCACCTTCTGTAAAAAACTAGGATGAGGGCGCAGTACCACTCTATCCTTGTGTACAATCAAATAAGGCTCTTTACAAGAAAGAGCAGGAAAAATGGGCACATGCAGATATGCATCTCTGATGTCAATCGATGCCAGAAATTCTCCTCCCTGCAGGATGGAGACTACTGTCTGAATTGATTCCATGCGGAAGGATCGAATCCTTAGGAATCGATTCAGGTCCCTTAGATCCAGAATGGGTCTGACATCCCCATTTGGCTTTTGGACTGTAAAAAGGTTGGAATAGAAGCCCAATCCTTGATCCTTCGTGGGGACCACCATAATGACCTCTTGCGACAAAAGCCGCTCAAACGCTAGAAGGAGCGACTGCTTTTTCTCTGGATCTCTGGGGACACGATCTGAGGAAACGAGGAGAGGGGAATTTTTGGAACTCCGGCTTGTACCCTAAGGTTACCGTGAAGATTATCCATCTGTCCTGGAAGTCCTCCTGCCAGAGCTTTGAGAACTGTAGCAGTCTTCCCCCCACTCAAGCGAGCGGGGGCGCCCCTTCATAAAGAGGCCTTAGTGTCTTGTCTAATATACTTCTTCTCCCAGGACTTCTTTTGTCCCTGGGGTTGACTCTTGTTACTTGACCCATTGCAGGTTGAGCCACTGAGCCAGCTAAGGCGAAAACATCTTTCAACAGGGATTCCATCTTTTTATCCACAGGATCCCTGAGCATCTGAGCATTGTCTACAGGACAAGTCAGACTCTTATTTACGGAGGATATGGCGGCATCAACAGCCAGTATTCCCCACATCTTAACAAATTTTTCTTCCATAGGATAAAGTGTTGAAAACTTTTTCGGTGGAAAAAAACGTTTATCTGGGTGATTCCACTCAGAATAAAGGAGCTTTTCAAGTAAATTATGAACAGGAAAAGCATGTGCTGTTTGAGGAGGCTTCAGTGACCTCAATGAAGAAGAGGGTTCTTTAACTGATTGAGATATGGGCAACTTAAATGTGGAGCAGACCAATCCAGCAAGGATCTGCACTAAGACTTTCTCATCCTGAGAAGCTGCAGAGGGCCCTTCTCCACCTGATTCCTCTGAAGAGGAATCACCCGTCCCATCCCGATCCTCTGAAAGGGATTCTTCTCCCCTATCCCAGAGCTCCTCAGCCTAAGGGTCTTGGGTAGCAGAGGAAGGCCTAGTGTGTTTTCTTCCACTGAATGAAGATGTGATCACGGCCATTAATCTTTCCTCTAATCCATTAATGGTTGAGGAAAAAACCTCCTTCGTAATATATACAGGGGCTGAAGTGCCAGAAGCAGGTGTAGCCCCTGACCCCAATGGCTCTCCCTGACTTGCCATCCCTGGCCTCTCAGGGGGGAAGATGCAGCAGACAGGGGGCCCTCAGAACCTGAAGGAGATCCCCTAGAGCCTGTGGTTCTTGGGGTATGTGAACCTCTTCTACCCATAGTGCCAAGCAACAAGGTGGAGGTATCACAAAATGAACACTGACTGCTGAGCGATGTAGTCTTAGCCACAGCCTTGCTACCAATGCCCAGTCCAAGTGTTACTTAGTAAATGCTGCCTAGGGGAATGCCTGTGTTTCACCTTACATGCGACCAGTCAGCTCTGTGTCCCTCCAAAGGCTGAGTGCACCTATAAAGTGTGCTTCTTATAGCCATGCAGCCAGCAGTGAGGGCGTCTAAGCATGCTGAGACCGCGCTGACGCTCCGCCCCCCCTTGTTTTTTCAAAAAATGTGCGCTTCCCGCGCGAGCCAACCCTCCTGTTCTGCCAAGCATAGGGGAAAAAGGCCGGGGGAGTAGGAAGGAGAGAGGCTGGCAGTGATGGGGCCTGCACGTGGAAATGGAGGAGACGGCAGCAGTGACCCCTATACTTGGGGGGAATCACCCCAGAGGAGAACCCCCATCCCATCCTACCTGGAGCTCGGCTGGAGGAGCTGTGCAGCGTGAAACATTGAGACAGACAGTCAACATGAGAAGGTATGTGCTCTTGGCAGCCCCCGGTGGCAACAATAGGCATAGCATGCATTTACTACAAAGGAGAAACCCACTAGAACTAAAAAAATCTGTGGAATCTCCCTTACCTTATCCAGCCGCAGGGTTCTGTTATACAGACCCAATCTTCGCCTCTCATGATGGGCTCCGTTTTCGAAAACCTTCAGAGACTGGGGCCCCCTACAGATAGGGGGATCCGCAGTTCTGGGCCTGTAAAGCACCCGGCCAGAAATAAGGCTATAAAAACCATTTTCTGAAATGCGGGGTCCAGCTCTCTAAAAAGAGGAAGCGTTACAGGTAAAACCTCGGCCTAAAAAGGACACTTTGAGATGGATCCGGTTCGCCTGGCTTGCCCCAGTATAGGATATAGGATATTCCCTTTGGAGCTCAGCACAGGACATCTTTACACGTCCAACACCTAAGACACTGGCGTAAAAACTGAGGTATCCCTGTAGGGGGAGGGATTATATAGGGGGTTGAACTTCCTGGTTAGGGTGTGCCAGTGTCCAATCACCTAGTGATACCTATATAGCCCATCAGTAATTACTGAGGCTCTGTGTCCCGTGATGTATGAAAAAGAAATATATATATTTAAAGCCCAATTCAACTAAGACAGCTAAATTCTTTCAAGGTGTTCAATGTCTTAAAGTTTGTAGAGTTCTAAATGTGACTCCGCAGGGGGCATTTCAGACCTCTGCAGAGAGACCACTGCTGTCACATAGAGTGCATAGAAAGTCCTTATTCCCAGCATGCAGCCAGGGGACAGGCTTGTCTACTCAGGGTGCGGGCTTCCTTACTGCAGCACACATTAATCCACGTTAATGCATATGTGTTTAAAAGCATCGCAACATCGATCATATATTCCATCCTAACGTCTATTACTGCGAAAATAGGTTACATGGAACGGTGGGAAACAGATTTGAATGAATCTCTAGAATTGAAAGAATGCTATACATTACAAAACATATTACAGCACACACATTCAAGAATGACATTTCCTGCAAGGCTAGTTAAAAACACATGAACATATTCAAAAAAATAATGGTATACATTAGCTCATAATGCTTCCAGATCCTTGGTTAACACCTCTATCATAAAAGCAAATTACAAAGTTCTACTAAGATGGTATATGGTCTAAGATGGTGTATTATAGCTTCCTATAATACAGGAGCCTCTCCATTGTGTTTTAGAGGTTGTAGACATGAGAGGACTATGGGGTCAATTCACTAAGAGTTAAATAATGGCAAATAAAATGCAGCAAAATAACCCATGCGGTAAATCAATTGTGAAAGTTCAATTTGCTAAGAATTTATAATTCTAAGTATAATGAATGCGGTATTTTTTAGACTGTTCGGTAAATACCGCATTTTCTCATGTGGATACTGACGCAGTGTCAATGAATTTTAAATAAGTGTATTTTGTCTATGTTGAAGGCCTACTCTGGGGGTAGTGTTGTATATACCTTTACTAATTATTTTGTATTCTGTAATCCCTCAGATGTAATTTCCTCTGTATGAACCCTGATGAAGGAAAACATTTTCTGAAACGCATCGGTTCAGAGAGATCCACTTACCTTCATTGACGGTTTCTATGTATCCATACTTATGTCTATATGTAATATTATCATTTCTATTTGTGTGTTTTTTTGTCATGATTAATTTCCTTGTCACTAAAATTTATACTTTTTTATACATTGTGGTAGTGCCTTAAAAATCCAGTTTTTTGGGGGGGAATTCCTCCTCTTCGAATTTTCTCATGCAGTAATTTATCGCACGTTTCTGTGGTTAAGGGTTGTTTAAGGTATTTCCTTATAATATTTTAGTTCTTAATATGTTTGTTATTTTCCTTTTGCAAAAAACAATCTTTTAATCTAAGATTTTTTTACAGTACTCTGTATTTGAAGGCATTGAAATTTGAACTACCTTGGTAATCAAAGCTCCTTTATTAAATCCATCATGCCATACATTCATAGAAATGTGATTTTTTTTTTTGTAAATGTATGGCCTACTAGAGTTATTGAAAGTGCTCTTTTCTATGTTGTTGGCCCAATTCTCTGCTGTTGCATATGTTTATATTGTGGAAACTTAAGAAAACAGGACTAAATTTTTTTTTATAATTTTTTTTTTATTTTTCATGTTCCTATCCAAGTTTAACTTGTAATGGTGTATATAAACAAAAGTATTACACTGGCCACTTCAGGAGGTCACTTCTAGCTGGAGTAATACTCCATTGATGCACTTTTGTAAACGTTTACTTTAAAAAACAAAAATGTTTTTTTTTTGTTTTTTTTTTTTAAGTTCCTGATGTTAATTTTCAGCTGATGTTAGCATTTAATTTGCACTGCACATCATGGCTTTTTGATTTAATAAAAAAATAAAATAAAAATACTTGTGTATTCGTGATGTTTAATGCCACATTTTTGTGTGTCCACTGCTGGTGGAATAGTGTCAACTTTCTGTGGGTCCTCTGTGGGTGGAATTAGACCCCTTTCTGAGGGTAGTATTGCCCCCCCTTTCTGTGGGTGGAATAATACCCCGTTCTTGGGGGTGTTCTGTGGGTTTAATTAGGCTCTCAGTGGGTGAAATGCCCCTTTTCTGAGGGTTTGAATAGGCCCCTATTTCTGGTACCGCACTGGTTACCGCCACCAAAAGGGTTAAATATTGCACTTTTTTAAGTTCCTGTTTCGATTTTTTGCAATATTTATCGTAAAAAATTTTTTTTACGTTGTTTACAGCAAAATCGTTAGACAGGTCCTGGATAACAGCAACCATACCCTTTGACTTACTAAGCCCTGGTTCACACTGACAGCAGGAATGAAATTGTGCAAGTTCTCGATGATTTCACGACTTCATTCCCCCATGTCAGTCCCGACTTAGGGGGCGATTTCAGAGACATCTGTGCGGGTTTCTGCACAGATGTCTATGCTAATCGCACCCCGAAATCGCCAAAAGGAGTACAGAAACTACTTTTGGGAATCGGTGTGGTGCTGCAAATGTGGCGTTGCAGCGATTCAAGCGGTGCCACTGCCGTCAATTTCCGCCAATTTGGCATGCGATTGACTTGTCAAATTGTCCAAAATGTCTTGGGATGTGAACGCCTTAAGAGTTCCTTTCACTGGAACTAAGGAGCCAAACCCAACCCCTGAAAAAAAAAACCCTACATCATAATCCCACTCCACCAAATGATTTGGACCAGTGCACAAAGCAAGGTCCATAAAGACATGGCCTTTTAGTGCCACGTCCCAAATTCAACTATTTAAAGAGGAGTTACAGTTACCTGTGGAAATAAATAAAAGACTTAAAATGACTTTTAAAAAACAGCCACTCACCTGTCCCAGGATCCAGTGCCGGCCAGTCAAGTTCCTCCACCCCAAACTCGCTCATCCATGTCTTTATGGACCATGCTTTGTGCACTGGTCCAAATCATTTGGTGGAGTGGGATTATGATGTAGGGTTTTTTTTTTCAGGGGTTGGGTTTGGCTCCTTAGTTCCAGTGAAAGGAACTCTTAAGGCGCCAGCATACCAAGACATTTTGGACAATTTCATGCTCCCAACTTTGTGGGAAGAGTTTGGGGATGGCCCCTTTCTGTTCCAACATGACTGCACACCATTGTACAAACAAGGTCCATAAAGACATGGATGAGCGAGTTTGGAGTGGAGGAACTTGACTGGCCTGCCTCAAGTCGTGTATTGCAAACGCGCTTAGGTGCGCCAAGTGTTTGGGCATTCATTCCATTGGGCAGAATATGAATTTATTCTGGCCAGTGGTATAACTAGAACTTTCAGAGCCGGTGCAAGAAACATAAAGGGCCCCCCTGAACCCCGGTCGGGACCTTCCCTCCGAGACTGGTGGCAGAACCTTAGGGCCCAGTCGCAAGTTCGACCCTTGTGATCTTGGTAGTTTTCGACACTGGTGTCAGTAGTTTTTTTTATTTTTGTTATTTTATTTTTTACAATTTAAAAATAAAAACCTCTACACTATAATTTTTAAATTATTTTTTACTATTTTTTTAGAAGCCCGGTTGGGGGGCTTTGGTGAGATATCAGGGGTCTGAACAGATGTTCTGCTTTTAAGACAGAGAAAGGAGATTGAGGACACAGCCCTCAATCTCCATCTCTGCAGCCTCAGCTGCACAGAATGAATTGAACTGAGACATAGTAAACACAGTTTACTATGTTTCAGTTATGAATGGATAGAGTAAATTTGTCATCCCAACCTTCCCAGCTCTCCATCCTGACATATCCGCTGCAGCAGCCGGCAGGAGAGGGGGGAAATCTGGCAGAGCTGCCGGTAACGAGGGGGGCTGAGAAAGAGCTCGGGGAGGTTGGAGAGCACACGGGGAGCAGCAGAAAAAAGCTGGATAGGAGGAGTGGCGGGGCAGCTGCATATTGAGGAACTGATCTCTCCCTTTTGCTCCTGCTAAATGATTGCAGAAGAGAGAGGAGGAGAAGCTTTACGAGGGAAGGGAGGTGGGGGAGTCTGGATTTTCCTCTTACTGTATACAGTTGTGCTCATAAGTTTACATACCCTGGCAGAATTTATGATTTCTTGGGCATTTTTCAGAGAATATGAATGATAACACAAAAACATTTCTTTCACTCATGGTTAGTGTTTTGCTGAAGCCATTTATTATTAATCAACTGTGTTTACTCTTTTTAAATCATAATCACAACATAAACTACCCAAATGAATCTGATCAAAAGTTTACATACCCTGGTGATTTTGGCCTGATAACATGCACACAAGTTGACACAAAGGGGTTTGAATGGCTACTAAAGGTGACCATCCTCACCTGCCATCTGTTTGCTTGTAATTAGTGTGTGTGTATAAAAGGTCAATGAGTTTCTGGACTCCTGACAGATCCCTGCATCTTTCATCCAGTGCTGCACTGATGTTTCTGGATTCTGAGTCAAGGGGAAAGCAAAAGAATTGTCAAAAAATCTGCAGGAAAAGGTAGTTGAACTGTAGAAAACAGGAAAGGGATGTAAAAAGACATCCAAGAAATTGAGAATGCCAATCAGCAATGTTCAAACTTTAATCAAGAAGTGGAAAATGAGGGGTTATGTTGAAACCAAACCACGGTCAGGTAGACCAACTAAAATTTCAGCCACAACTGCCAGGTAGATTGTTTGGGATGCAAAGAACAACCCACAAATAACTTCTGGTGAAATACAGGACTCTCTGAAAACATGTGGTGTGGCTGTTTCAAGATGCACAATAAGGAGGCACTTGAAGAAAGATGGGCTGCATGGTCGAGTCGCCAGAAGAAATCCATTACTACACAAATGCCACAAAGTATCCAGTTCACAATACGCCAAATAGCACAGAGACAAGCCTCAAACCTTCCGGCACAAATTCATTTGGAGTGATGAGACCAAAATTGAGCTTTTTGGCCACAACCATAAACGCTACATTTTGAAAGGAGTCAACAAGGCCTATGATGAAAGGTCCACCATTCCTACTGTGAAACACAGAGGTGGATCACTGATGTTTTGGGGATGTGTGAGCTACAAAGGCACAAGAAATTTGGTCAAAATTGATGGCAAGATGAATGCAGTATGTTATCAAAAAATACTGGAGGAACATTTGCATTCATCAGCCAGGAAGCTGCGCATGGGATGTACTTGGACATTCCAACATGACAATGATCCAAAACACAAGGCCAAGTCCACCTGTCATTGGCTACAGGAGAATAAAGTGAAGGTTCTGGAGTGGCCATCTCAGTCTCCTGATCTCAATATCATTGAGCCACTCTGGGGAGATCTCAAACGTGCCGTTCATGCAATACAGCCCAAGAATTTACAGGAACTGGAGACTTATTGCCAAGAGGCATGGGCAGCTTTACCATCTGAGAAGATAAAGAGCCTCATCCACAAATACCACAAAAGACTTCAAGCTGTCATTGATGTTAAAGGGGGCAATACACGGTATTAAGAACTGGGGTATGTAAACTTTTGATCAGGGTCATTTGAGTAGTCTCTGTTACCATTATAATTTAAAAAGAGTAAACACAGTTGATTGATAATAAATGGCTTCAGCCAAACACTAACCATGAGTGAAAGAAAAGTGTTTGTGTTATAATTCATATTCTCTAAAAAAATGGCCAAGAAATCATAAATTCTGCCAGGGTATGTAAACTTATGAGCACATCTGTATACACAGATGGTGGTGATATTAACTCATCACATGTGGACATTTATCTGATCACAATTTGCGCAACTCTATATAGTTTGGGATTATTGGGACTGTACTTATATATCTCACAGAAGAGTTGCAGCTTGAACAATTTTATATTATTTTGTTTATTAGCGTGTTTTTTTAAAATTTCTTTTCTACCTTTAACCACTTGCCTACCAGGCACTTTCACCCGCTTCCTGCCCAGGCCAATTTTCGGCTTTCAACGCTGTCACACTTTGAATGCAAATTGCGCGGTCATACAACACTGTACCCAAATTAAATTCAAATCACCACTGGGGTTTCTTATTTTTTGAAAGAAAAATAAACCTTTTATTTTTAGTTTCTGTTATAAACTTTTGGAAATAAGTAGTTTTTCTTCTTCACTGATGAGGCTGCATTGATTGGCAGTGATGATCGGTGCTCTGATTATCAGTGTAAATGTGCCCTGTAACAGGAAAGACAGTTATCAGCTCTCCTTTCCTCAGACAGTGACAGCAGTGAGAAAAAAAATGACAATCACAGCCATTTGTTTACATATGATGAGCTGTGATTGGACACAGCTGATCTCATGGTGAAGGGCCGCTGTGATTGGCATGTTACCTTGATCTGTGATCAGGTGTGTCCAAAGGACATAGCGATCACAGAGTGCCGCGGGGCAGGGTTCTGGAAGGGTGTCAATGCCCTCCCCCCAAAATATGCCGTTAGTGGCGGCTCCCATGCGCATGCGCGGGAGTGACGTCATTGCGGCTCCGGCCAATCACAGCGCCGGAGCCACAATACCCAGGAAGAAGATGGACGCTCCATAGCAGAGGGGACAGCAGTGACATCGCAGGCTCCTGTGTCAGGTAAGTGACACATAATGGGCTACTATCCGATGCATAGTAGCCTATTATGCTTTACCTTTGCAGGGAAACAAAGAGGAAGTAAACTCATCAGGTTTACAAAACAAAAGAAAGCTGTATTTGTGGGAAGAAAATGATAAAAATGTCATATGTGTACAGTGTAGCATGGCCGCGCAATTGTCATTCAAAGTGTGAGAGCGCTGAAAGCTGAAAATTGTCCTGGGCAGGAAGGGGGGGAGTGCCCGGTATTGAAGTGGTTAAAGAACACAAATCTAATACCTGTATTCGGGGATCCAGCTCTTCCTCTAACTCGCCTTCATCCTTCTTTTCATTGCTGAGGTCTTCAGCCGGCTTCTTCATCTCATTGCCACCGTCTCCCTCCAGCTCTCGGTGGCCAGTTGGGTGGTCCTCGGCTCCTGGAGTCGGAAGCCTCTCCTAACACGGGGGCCCCTCCCTGACCTCCATGATAGGACAGCTCAGAAATGCATGGTTTCTTCAAGCACTGCGGAACACAGAAAACAACACATAGGAAGACGGATACGGAAATGTCCTACTGGGAAGATGCAAACAGAACTCCACACAAAAGGATTCATTTTACATTTTCAAAAATCTACTAGACCAGTGATGGTGAACCTTGGCACCCCAGATGTTTTGGAACTACATTTCCCATGGTGCTCCACTACACTGCAGAGTGCATGAGCATCCTGGGAAATGTAGTTCCAAAACATCTGGGGTGCCAAGGCTCGCCATCAGTGTACTAGTGTATGTCCAGCTTTAGAATACAGCTAGCAATCCAATCAGAATGAAAGAAAATAGACTCACACATACAGAGTGGGGTCGACTTACTAAAACTAAAGAGTGCAAAATCTAGTAATGCTGTGCATGGTAGCCAATCGGCTTCAACTTGTTCAAATTAACCACTTTCCCACCAGTCACATACCTGGTACGCCATTGGTCTTCAAGTGGCTGTGAGGTCTGCACCTGCAGGCATCATCCTGCTACCGTTTTTTTTTTTTAGAGCCAGTCAGCTCTCTAGTAATAGCAATCAGTGACCAACTAGCTGCTCGATTGCTATAATAAGCAGCAGGAGTGGACCTCCCCCCTTCTCCCGCCACTTGCTCAGGCTCTTCTGTCACGACCAGCATGCACATCTCTCCATAAAGATGTTTATATTCCTTGCGACAGCAATAAAAATAACAAAAACTAAAATCTATAGCAACAGTGTAAAAATAAAAAAAATAAAATAATGTAAAGCGCCCCCCCCACACACACACACAGACAAACTCACATGTCAGTCCCACACACACGCAAACAACGATCATCCCACACGTGAAGCATCACCCTGAACGTCAGATCATAGGCAGTAATTCTAGTACCAGACCTTTAAATCTAAAGTGGTAACCTGTAAAGGATTTTAAAGCGTCGCCTATGGATAGTAAAATGTATGTAGTGTGTTGCCGTTGCACGGGCGTGCGCAATTTTAAAGTGCAACATGTTAGGAATCTTTTATATTTTACCAAAAAAATTGTGTTATGTATTGTGGGTTTTTTTTGCATTAAAATAAAAAAAAAGTGTATTTTTTCCAAAAACATTGCATCTTCCGCTCACCCAACAAATTAAATTCAAAATAACAACAACAACAACAGCAACAACTTACAAAGCCATCCACAGCTCTACCCCCAGCTACATCACTAACTTAGTCTCAAAGTACCAACCTAATAGTTCTCTTGGTTCCGCCCAAGACTCACTGCTCTCTACAGTGCCGTAAAAAAGTATTCATACCCCTTGAAATTTTCCACATTTTGTCATGTTACAACCAAAAACGTAAATGTATTTTATTGGGATTTTATGTGATAGACCAACACAAAGTGGCACATAATTGGGAAGTGGAAGGAAAATGATAAATGGTTTTCAACATTTTTTTACAAATAAATATGTGAAAAGCGTGGGGTACATTTGTATTCAGCCCCCTTTACTCTGATACCCCTAACTAAAATCTAGTGGAACTAATTGCCTTCAGAAGTCACCTAATTAGTAAATAGAGTCCACCTGTGTGTAATTTAATCTCAGTATAAATACAGCTCTTCTTTGAAGCCCTCAGAGAACATCATGAAGGCCAAGGAACACACCAGACAGGTCAGGGGTGAAGTTGGGGAGAAGTTTAAAGCAGGGTTAGAGTATAAAAAAATATCCCAAGCTTTGAACATCTCACGGAGCTCTGTTCAATCCATCATCCAAAAATGGAAAGAGTATGGCACAACTTCAAACCTACCAAGACATGGCCATCCACCTAAACTGACCGGCGAGAGCATTAATCAGAGAAGAGCCAAGCAGTCCATGGTAACTCTGGAGGAGCTGCAGAGATCCAGCTCAGGTGGGAGAATCTGTTCACAGGACAACTATTAGTTGTGCTCTCCACAGATCTAATCTTCTGATCTTTATGGAAGAGTGGCAAGAAGAAAGACATGGTTGAAAGAAAGCCATAAGAAGTCCTGTTTGCAGTTTGTGAGAAGCCATGTGGGGAAAACAAATGTCACCAACACACCAAGAATCTCCAGAATAGGTCCAGAGCTTTAATCAGGGATCACAACGTTACAGCAGGATTGCAATGTTTCAGAGCCACACAGGACCCCTTCATCAGGCATGTGACGTCACATGCTTGATGAAGGGGTCCTGTGTGGCTCCGAAACATTGCAATCCTGCTGTAACATTGTGATCCCTGATTAAAGCTCTGAACCTACTCCTTGGTGAGCTGATGACATTTGTTTTCCTTGACTTGACATGGTTCCAGCCGTTGGTCGCTGCAGAACCAATTTATATGCACAGCTACTCCTACAGTAACGTGAGCATCAGGATTAGTAAATTGGAAGCCAAGTGGGGAACACAGCAAACATGTGGAAGAAGGTGCTCTGGTCAGATGAGACAAAAATTGAATTTTTTGCCTAAAAGCAAAACGCTATGTGTGGCGGAAAACAAACTGCACATCACCCTGAACACACCCTCCCTACTGTGAAACATGATGGCGGTAGCATCATGTTGTGGGGATGCTTTTCCTCAGCGGGGGCAGGGTAACTGGTCAGAGTTGATGGGAAGATGGATGGAGCCAACTACAGGGCAATCTTAGAAGAAAACCGAGTATAGGGAAGCAGACAGTGCTGGGTTCTCTGGTTCCTCTACTGTATTAATTAGTTCCTCGGTTTGCTGTCTTATCCTTCTTCTCTGTCAACTGCTCCAACATAAAGAGCCATGCTGAAAACGTGTGTATTGTGTGAGTGGGGGGGACACAGCTTCCATAGATTACAGAACACAATGGCCAGCACAGCACAGCTCTGCACCCCCAACTTGTAGGACACATTGCACTATTGCCCCTACATGAGGGAATTGTGAATGGCTAGAAGGCAGCAGAACAATGTGTGTCTATGGTCATAACAGATTAATCATAGCAATTAATTATATGGGTTTGTTTCACACACAATTTATCTCATATTAAACATAAAAAGCAGTGATTCAAAGTCATTAAGTGATAGCCTGGTGGTTAGAGTAACAGGCTTATAGTGTTGAAGGTTGTGGGTTCTAAACCAGTTTATAATCTTTAGTTATATATTGATTTTATATTAAACAAATTTAAAATATATTATATATATGTATTTTATTTATATATCCAAATTGATTTCAAGGCATCTGCACTATAATCTGTGTACTACAATGTACACGCCCATATCTCCCCTTCACTGATTGGCTGCACTTTATCCCCACTGACACCGATGCAGCGCCATTTTCCTCTTAGCTACAGGGTCCGATGCAGGGTCATTTTTCCCATCCAGTGACACCACCGATGCAGGGTCATTTTTCCCATCCAGTAACACCACCGATGCAGGGTCATTTTTCCCATCCAGTGACACCACCGATGCAGGGTCATTTTTCCCATCCAGTGACACCACCGATGCAGGGTCATTTTTCCCATCCAGTGACATCACCGATGCAGGGTCATTTTTCTTCTTCACTACTGTTAGCCCCTTATGTGTGCACCAGTTTTAAACTCACATACTACAAATATATATATATACAGATACAGTATTTTGCTCTGCATGCCACTATTTTCCCAGAATCCCACCTAAACTTCCCCCTGGGTACTGGCAGAGGGCAGGGCGCTCAGTGATTGGAGGGTTATGAGAGGAGGGCGGAGTAATACTCTGGGACACATAGGAAGTCCTGTGCTGCAGCTGCTTTCATACAATCGATCCCCATAGTGATACCACGACCATCCCTGGCCTGGAGGAGGGGCGGCTCGGGCTGCTGTGGTTGACAGACAATAGATTGTGCCGCACTCGCGGGTGTCTGTGAGCCCCGCCATCAATTACGGGAGACTTGGGATGTCGGCATTGCCATCATATACTGCTGATTGAACAGAACTGATATTACACACGGCTCACCGCCCTGACACTACATTGTGTTTAATCACTGCCAGTACATACAGGTCATGGCCTGCTCTGCACTGCCATTATATACACTAGTTACTGTGCCCCTCCCCCCTCTCAGGTGGGGATTCTGGGAAAATAGTGTCATGCAGAGCAAAATACTGTATATATATATATATTTGTAGTATGTAAGACCCCTTTCACACCGAGGGCGTTTTGCAGGCGCTATATCGTTAAAAATAGCGCCTGCAATCCGCCCTCAAACAGCTGCAGCATTGTCTCCAGTGTGAAAGCCCGAGGGGCGTTCATACCGGAGCGCTGCGCTGGCAGGATGTCAGGAAAAGTCCTGCCAGCAGCTTCTTTGGAGCGTTGTGTTTACCGCTCGACCACCGCTGCTCCCCATTGAAATCAATAGGGCAGCGCTGGGATACCGCCGGCAAAACGCCGCTATTGCGGTGCATTGCGGGTGGTTTTAACCCTTTCTCGCCCGCTAGAGGGGGTTAAAAGCAATCCGCTAGTGGCCAAAATGTCATTGGATGGAAACAAATTACCCTGCATCGGTGGTGTCATTGGATGGAAAAATGACCCTGCATCGGTGGTGTCATTGGATGGAAAAATGACCCTGCATCGGTGGTGTCATTGGATGGAAAAATGACCCTGCATCGGTGGTGTCATTGGATGGAAAAATGACCCTGCATCGGTGGTGTCACTAGATGGAAAAATGACCCTGCATCGGTGGTGTCACTAGATGGAAAAATGACCCTGCATCGGTGGTGTCACTAGATGGAAAAATGACCCTGCATCGGTGGTGTCATTGGATGGAAAAATGACCCTGCATCGGTGGTGTCACTAGATGGAAAAATGACCCTGCATCGGTGGTTGAGTTGTGAGACATGATGGTTATCATGCAGCTTCCAGGGACAATCTCCTGAAATTGAGAACTGGCCCCATGTCACCAAAATCATCCCAATATATACACAGATTTGTAAAAAATCCCTACTCTCTAATTTATAGTAGTCAGCATATACAAGAATTTTATCAATATGTCTTTGTTAATATGCCTTGAAATCAATTTGGATATATCAATAAAATACAATTTAAGTCCTCACTAACTTATAGTTTAAAATATGTTTAATATAAAATCAATATATTGAAAATATATATAATTAAGAAACATGCTCTGAACTGGATAAGAACCAGAGCTTTCAACACTATAAGCCTGTTACTCTACCCACTATACTATCACTTAAGGGGTTCTTAACTGGTTCAATACCGGGCATTTTCACCCCCTTCCTTCCCAGACCAATTGTTAGTTTTTAGCGCTGTCGCAATTTAAACGACAATTGCGCGGTTGTGCGACATTGTACCCAAACAAAATTGACATCCTTTTTTTCCCCACAAATAGAGCTTTCTTTTAGTGGTATTTGATCAACTCTATGGTTTTTATTTTTTGCGCTATAAACAAAAGAAAAGCGACAATTTTGAAAAAAACACAATATTTTATACTTTTTGCTATAATAAATATCCCAATTTTTAAAAAGAAAACACATTTTTTCCTCAGTTTCGGCCGATACGTATTCTTCTACATATGTTTGGTAAAAAAAATCACAATAAGCGTATATTGATTGGTTTGCGCAAAAGTTATAGCGTCTACAAAATACGGGATAGATTTATGACATTTTTTAAAAAATTTTATTTATTTATTATTTTTACTAGTAATGACGGAGATCTGCGATTTTTTTTCGTGACTGCGACATTATGGCGGACACATGGGACACTTTTGACACATTTTTGGGACCATTCACAATTATACAGCGATCAGTGCTATAAAATTGCATTGATTACTATGTAAATGTGACAGGCAGGGAAGGGGTTAACCACTAGGGGGAGACGAGGGGTTAATTATGTTTCCTAGGGAATGATTCTAAGTGTAGGGGGAGGGGATGCACAAGGGGAGGAGACCGATCAGTGTTTCTCTGTACTGGGAACACAGATCGCTCTCCTCCCATCTGACAGGACGTGGATCTCTATGTTTACATACACAGATCCACGGTCCGGCCCGGTTAACGGGCAATTGCGGGTACCCGGCCCGGCCACCCAGGATGGGAGATCCCATCTCAGGCCATCATATGACTATGGGCGGGTAGTGAAATG
Source organism: Lithobates clamitans (assembly GCA_037952925.1). Taxonomy (NCBI): domain Eukaryota; kingdom Metazoa; phylum Chordata; class Amphibia; order Anura; family Ranidae; genus Lithobates; species Lithobates clamitans. Next base: position 2,314,677 of record JBBGZY010000882.1, read on the forward strand.
GTTAATAATTTCTTTCTATATTTAATAAGAGGTCAATTCTCTGTGAAAGAACTGTATTAATCCAGACAAGTGATTTATGATCGATTCGTTATGACCGGTCTCCTGAAATTGTGAACTGAAGATGACACCCTAATGATCCCATCTGATCACCCTAATAATATATACACAGTTTTTTCTTTGAAATCTCTACTCTCTAATTTATAGTAGCCAGTATATACTACAACTTTGTGTGCTCAATATATCAGTGTGTCTTTGGTAATATACCTTGAAATCAATTTTGGATATATTGATAAAATACAATTTAAGCCCTCACTATCTCATATTTTAAAATATATATATAAAAATTCCCACACCTGGATTAGAACCCACAACTTCACCAATATAAGTCTGCTGCTTTAACCACTAAGCTATCTCTCAGTAGTGGTCAGAATATGTTTTTATGTTTAATATGAGGTTAATTGTGTTTGAAACACCTCTATTAGTCCAGACAAGTAATTGCTATGATCAATCCATTATGACCATAGACACACATTGTTCTGCTGCCTTCTAGCCATTCACAATTCCCTCATGTAGGGGCAAAAGTACAATGTGTCCTACAAGTTGGGGTGCAGAGCTGTGCTGTCCATTGTGTTCTGTTATCTATGGAAGCTGTGTCCCCCCCACTCACACAATACACACATTTTCAGCATGGCTCTTTATGTTGGAGCAGATGACAGAGAAGGATAAGACAGTAGAGGAACCAGAGAACCCAGCACTGTCTGCTTCCCTATACTGTGTGCTGTAACTAAGATAGATTTACATGTCCATATACAGAGCAGAAGACGTGTCTGCAGAATGATGGTCTGTGGGTGTTACTACATTATTGCTCATTGGTCCTAAAATCTTCCTAATAGAGACGACTATATTTATAAACTCAGAATTCTGACTTTAAAACTCAGAAATCTGACTTTAAAACTCAGAATTCTGTAGAATTTTTTTTTTAAAAAACTTACATTTTTGAATTTCAATCTCAGAATTCTGAGTTTCAAAGTCAGAATTCTGTTTTTTTTATGATGGCCCCAGGGCTCTTCCATAGTCTATCACATAAAATCCCAATAAAATACATTTACGTTTTTGGTTGTAACATGAAAAAATTTGGAAAATTTCAAGGGGTATGAATACTTTTTAAAGGCACTGTAGCTCACTTGTTACCTCCCCCTATATTCCAGGACTTTTCCCCCAGCCTCTCCCATCCTATGGAACTTCCTAGCCCAATCTGTCCAACTATCTCCTATTCTGTTCGATTTTAGACAATCCCTGAAAATCCTTCTCTTCAGAGGAGCCTACCCTGCCCCCACCTAACAATTGTGCTTTTATTTTCTCCATCAGCTCATCCCCCACAGTTATTACCTTTTGTATCACTTGACCCTCAGTCCTAGATTGTAAGCTCTAATGAGCCGGGCTCTCTGATTCTTCTTATATAAAATTGCATTGCAACTGTACAAACCCACCATTTTATTCTTCAGGGCCTCGGCTTTAAAATATTATATGTATATTTTTTTATTTTTTTCATGGATCCCTTTTTATATTATATCCATTTGAAGACCGGACCTTTTCTAACACTTTTGTTTACATGTAACAATCAGTATTTTTTTGCTAGAAAATTTCTTAGGACTCGCAAATTATATATATATATATATATATATATATATATATATATATATAGCAAGAAAATACTGATTGTTACATGTAAACAAAAAGGGTTAGAAAAGGTTCGGAATTTAAGTGGATATAATATAAAAAGTGATCAACGGTAAACAATTTAACCATCTCCCTGTATACCTTGTAATAAAGCAGCTGACAGTCACTTCTCCTCCTCTCCCTCCAGCGGCTTTCAACTGTGTTATTAAAAGGTATACAGGGAGATCGATGCTTGTAACTGCCCACACTGATCATCCCGACTGTCCCGTGTCCTCCTGTGGCTCCCCAGGTCCTCTGCCAGCTCCCTGGGTCTGCTCTGGTCCCCCTCTGTGTTCTCCTGCGGCTCCCTGGGTAATCCTTTAGGTCCTCCGCCGGCTCCCCAGGTCCTCCTGCAGCTTCTCAGGTTCTCTCCTCCAGGTCTTCTGCCGGCTCCCCGAGTCTGTTCTGGTCCCCCTCTGTCCCCCCCCCCCGATCTGTCAGGATGGAGAGCGGAGGAAGGAGCTGGTAAATCTGTAATTTACCGGCTCCTTCCTCTTCTGAATGAGTGACTCTGTTCATTCATAACTGAGCATTGTAAACCATGTTGAATGGCTGTCTCCTCTCCAGTGCAGCTGAGGCTGCAGAGAAAGGGACTGGGGAATCTGTGTCCTCAGTCCTTTTCCCTGTATCAAAGGGGAGATGTCGGGGGTCTGTTTAGACCCCTGATATCTCACCAAAGCCCCCAAAACAGGGCTGATAAAAAATAAAGAATTGTAATAAAAAAATATTTAAAAAGGTTAAATTCTAATTAAAAAAAAACACTGACACCCCCTAAAAAAAGCAGGCATTGCAAAAAATAAAAAAGTAAAATAAATTGTAAAAAATAAAATAAAAATCTACTGACACAGTCCACGCCTCATCAGTGCTGCATATTAGTGCCACTGTCTCATGACATTAAAAAAAAAAAAGTATCGGTATCTGTGAATACTTGAAAAAAGCATCGGTACTTGTACTCGGTCTTAAAAAAGTGGTATCGGTGCAACCCTAGCACAAACCAATCAATATACACTTATTGAGATTTCTTTTTTTACTAAAAAAACTATCAGAATACATATTGGCCTAAATTTATGAAGAAAATAGATTTTTTTAAAAATTGGATATGTTTTATAGCAGAAAGTAAAAAATAATATATATTTTATTTTCAAAATTGTTATTCTTTTTTTGTTTATAGCGCAAAAAATAAAAAACTGCAGAAGGAATAAAATACCACCAAAAGAAAGCTATTCGTGGGTAAAAAAGGACATCAATTTTGTTTGTATACAGCGTCGCACGACCGCACAATTGTCAGTTTAAGTAACACAGTGCCATGTTGCAAAAAATGGCCTGGTCAGGAAGGGGGTAAATCTACAGGAGGTCAACATAAAAAGTATTTTTTCCCAAAAAGTACTATAAACGCCAAAGAAAACGTATTTTCCAAAAACATCCTCTTATGTGATGTACAGCTTTACATCAGTATCCCTCGGGGGACTAGAGGAGGCTTACCATAATATTCTGACTCCTTATTACTGAGTGATTCATAAAAGGCTTTTTCCAATAGTCTCATCTGTGGTACGTCTTCCAGGGACACTCCTTATATCCTCCAGCAGGTGATTTTAACCCCTCTCCACTTATTTAGCTCCACTCCACCGTGTTTTTTTTTTTGTAATATTATAATCTTCATAGGGCGTCCACCTTCTGTGATACCCCAATCAGATGCTGGCGCCGGGCAGGTGAACATGTGACAACCTTCCAGCACTGAACTAATCAGAAGGTACCAAGTGTCTGAGCCACAAATCAGAAAAAGGGTGACCAACTCGTTTAGGAGGAAAGCCGTGCCACGTCCAATAATGCATAAACACAAGACAATGGATTCCCCTAAGTGGACTTTCCCGGCACTTGCATAGACAAAGAAAAATTGTAGAGGTAGAGACTATTGTACATAGTAAAAACATATAAATTTTAATCGTGTTCGAAAATACAAATGTTAAAAACAAAAGTGGATATCTAAAGTAACATAATAGTAGTACGTAGTAAACATAATAAACATCAAGCAATAGGCAGTGATAAAAGGAACCAGAAGACTCTTCTCAAGCCCGACGCGTTTCGGGGTATTAAGTATTTGTGGGGTCCTTCTTCAGGGGAATAGTTGAGAAAGAGGGGTTCATCTAAGCTGGAAAGATTTAATTGATTACTTGTAGAAAGGAGATTTTTGTTAAAAACCAAAGAAAACCACAGAGGACGGGCAGGATATGGGAGTGAGCAGTAATGGTATAACAAGTATGGATGTTATTCTTAAGTGGTGAGGGCTGCAGGTTGGTAGGCTGCAATCTCCATATAGGAGTGTGACAGTGCTCCCGTCCCGCCCGACCCGGAAGTGTCTGAGCCACAAGATTATTAAATGCAAACCGCTTACACCTGCCGGATTATCACCCGTCCTTACCCACTTCCATACCGGACCAATTCTGGCATTCCTCTCATACATTAAAAAATCATCATTTTTTTTTGCTAGAAAATTACTCAGAACCCTCAAACACACACACACACGTATGTATGTATGTATGTATGTATGTATGTATGTATATATATATATATATATATATATATATATATATATATATATACACACACACACACACATATATACATACATATATATATATATATATATATATACATACAAATACACACACACATACATACATTTTTTTTTTTTTTTTAGCAGAGTCCCTAGGAAAAAAAAATGCCGATTGTTGCAATTTTTTATGTCACACTGTATTCGCATAGCAATTTTTCAAATGTGATTTTTTGTTGTTGTTTCTTTAAACTTTTATAAATAAAAAAAAACACACACACAATATAATAATATATAAATAATATAAATTTACAATTTTTTTGTATAATGTGAAAGATGATGTTATGTTTTAAAAATTGCACAGACTTGTGGAATGGCGCCAAAATTACTAAAAAAAAATCAGTTACCAGTTTAGGGTTAAGCCTGGTACACACGCTCAAATTTTCCGCAGACAAAGCACCAGGCTTTTGTCCGAAGGGCGTTGGCCCAGGAACTTGTCTTGCATACAAAAAACAGCACACAATTGTCGGCCAACAAACACGAACGTAGTGATGTACTACGTGAAATTTCAGCTCTTGGGCGCAACCCTCTGGGCACCTTCTGCTAATGTCGTGTTTGGTGAGCATTGATTCCAAGCATGAGTGTACTTAGGAAAATCTGACAACAGACATTTGTCTGCTGAAAATTTATAAGCCTGCCATCCAACATTTGCCTGTGGAAAATCCGATAATTGTCCGATGGAGCGTACAAACGATCGGATTTTAGGCCTGTCAACACAGTCTGTCAACACACAATTCCTGTCGGAAAATCAGATCGTGTGTGCGAGGCTTTACAGCGAAGGTCTGGAATTATTACTCTCGCTCTAACAATCGCGGAGATACCTCAAATGTGTTTGAACGCCGTTTACATATGCGGGTGTGACCTACGTTTGCGTTTGCTTCTGTGTGCGAGCTCAAGAGGGGTGGGGATGGGAACTGTTACTGTTGGGATAGGTTACTGTTTATTTTATTTTTTTACACTTTCCCTTTAATTTTTTATTCTTAGATCGCCTTTATTCCTATTACAAGGAATGTAAACATCCCTTGTAACATGAATGGAGCATGACAGGTCCTCTTTATGGAGAGATCTGGGGTCTATAAGACCCTACATCTGTCTAGGCTGAAAAGTCTGAGATAAAAAATAAAATAAGTATTAGAGTATTAGAGCAGCCGGGAGTCACGTGACCGACCTTAAGATACTTCACAAAAAGGTATTTAAAGGGTTCGATTTTAACCACATCCCACCCGCCATATAGCAATACAACGGCCGCAAAGTGGTTTCAGTATCCTGACTGGACATCGTACGACGTCCAGCAGGACAAGCCGCGCCCGCGGGAGCACGCAGCACGGCGATTGGGGGTGTGTCAGTCTGACACGCCGCATCTCCAACTCTTGGTAGACAGCCTATGACGTAGGCTCTTTACCATGTAATCAGCTGTGACCAATCACTGCTGGTCACACCGTATACAGGAAGTGCCGTTTATCGACTTTTCCTCTATTCACGCTGACAAGGTGCGGGTAGAGGAGAGCTGATCTGCGGCTCTCCTGACTGGGGGGGGGTTGTCTGCGCTGATAATCAGCGCATTGATTATCAGTGCAGACCCAGTAGAGCTCACCAGGAATGCCCACCCATGACCAACATGCAAATCAGTGCCCATTAGAGATGCCAACCAGTGCCCATTAGAGATGCCAACCAGTGCCCATTAGAGATGCCAATCAGTGCCCATTAGAGATGCCAACCAGTGCCCATTAGAGATGCCAACCAGTGCCTCCTCATCAGTGCCGCCTATAAGTGCCCATCAGTGAAGGAGAAAACATACTTATTTTTGAAAAAACACAACAGAAACAAAGAAAACCTTTTTTTTCCAATATTTTCGGTCTTTTTTTATTTGTTTAGCAAATAAAAAACCACAGTGGTGATCAAATACCACCAAAAGAGCTCTATTTGTGGGGAAAAAAACAATAAAGATTTTGTTTGGGTACAGTGTTGCATGACTGCGCAATTGTCATTTAAAAATGTGACAGCGCTGAAAATTGTCCTGGGCAGGAAGGGGGGGGAATGTCCTGTATTGAAGTGGTTAAGAAACAATCACACGGTGCAGGATGGCAGCCATTTTTTTTTTATTTACATTTTACTAACAGCAGAGGGGGTTGGGGGAGCCAGGGATACAGACTCCTGAGCTCGAGAGAACTGGGGAGAGCAGAGAGGAGAGCTGCGGATGACGGAGGGACGTAAACTGACCACAGTGTCAGGGCTCAGCGGCCATGATATACCGTGGTCAGTTTACAGGGGGGAGGGCAGAACCAGGCAGAATCATCCGGGTATTTTACAGCTTCCGGGGGAGGGGCAGGTTAGACAGCACAAGCAACGTGATGTTTAATCTGCTATAAGGGAACAGGATCTCTTTTAATTTTTAGGAATACAAACACTTTAATTAAAGCAACCTGACAAATAAGAAATACAAAAGAAATGAAAGTGAAACTTTACTCAAAAAGTAAAGCCCGCTGACAGTTTTATTTTTTGGGGGGGGGGGGACAGGAGTAAACACAGATTTTTATTGGCTCCCACTTTCGCAATCCTCACCTAGGGGAGAAATTCTGCCCCTTGCCACACCCACTCCAGGGACACCTCACTGCAGGACCATTCACAGCGCTCCCTGCGAGCTCGCACATGTGCAGTGGGGAACCGGCTGTGGTTTCTGTAGGTTTTTGTAGATGGTGACTTTTAATAAAGAAGAAAAAAGTAAATTGAAATTTCTTTTAACCCTTTCATGACTAAGCCTATTTTTGAAATTTGGTGTTTACAAGTTAATCCGTATTTTTTGCTAGAAAATTATTTAGAACCCCCAAACATTATGTATATTTTTTTAGCAGAGAATTTAGAGAATAAAATGGAGATTGTTGCAATATTTTATATCACACGGTATTTGTGCAGCGGTGTTTTAAAAGCAATTTTTTGGAAAAGGGACACTCTTATGAATTTTTAAAAATCCAAACAGTAAAGTTACCCCAATTTTTTTGTATAATGTGAAAGATGATGTTACGCCGAGTAAATAGATACCAAACATGTCACGCTTTATAATTGCACGCACTCGTGGAATGGCGACAAACTACGGTACCTAAGAATTTCCATATGCGACGCTTTAAATTTTTTTTACGGTTACCAGGTTAGAGTTACAGAGGAGGTCTAGTGCTAGAATTATTGCTCTCACTCTGACGATCGCGGCAATACCTCACATGTGTGATTTGAACACCGTTTACATATGCGTGCGCGACTTCTGTATGCGTTTTCTTTGCTGCGCGAGCTCGCGGGGACGGGGGCGCTTTAAAAAATTTTTTTTTCTTATTTATTTTATTTTTAAATTCATAAATTGTGTTTAAAAAAAATAAAAAATGTTTTGATGACTTTTATTGCTGTCACAAGGAATGTAAACATCCCTTGTGACAGTAATAGGTGGTGACAGGTACTCTTTATGGAGAGATCGGGGGTCTAAAAGACCCCCCATCCATCCTTTACACTTCAAAGCATTCAAATCGCCGAAAACGGCGGTTCTGAATACTGTGTACTTTTTTTAAACCGGCGCCATTGGCAGCTGACTAAACGGGAAGTGACGTCATGACGTCGCTTTCGCGTTTACAATTTGAAGGCTGAAACAAAGCTTTGTTCCAGCCCGCCCCCAGCTGCCGGATTGGTCACCGAGCCTCCGAATTGACCGGGAGGCCCGGTAAGCGCTGCTCCGGTATAACAGCGGCGGTGTTCTATCAGATAGCCGCTACCCATCAGAAAGCCATAACCAAGCCTACTGCGCATGCGCAATGCGCAGCCGAAGTGACGTTGCCTTGTGTCCATCTTGGTACACCCAAGTTAGAAGTCGGCAAGCGGACATCTTTATACACCCACCAGAGTCTTGCTTGTCACAGTTATTTTTAACAGTGAACTCAGCCTATATAGTGAAATACAGTATTTAGAAGTAACACTAACACTGTTCTGATGTTGAATTTTAAAAGCAGCGGTGTTCTGTCACATCAACAAACCTGTGAGATCAGCAGGCTTGCTGCTGCTTTTCAAATTAAACATCAAAACAGTGTTACGGACTTCTAAATCCCGTATTTCACTATATAAGCTGAGTTTACTTGCGATTTTGCAAACGCAATTTTTTCTTTAACCACTTGCTGATCAGCCATTGTATTGCAGAAGGTTGGCTCTATTGAGCGAATCGCCATAGGTGTACATCACTTCATGCAATAGATACAGTGTGCACGCGCACAGCACAAGGCCGGAACCGATGCGCGTGCCCAGAGGCCGCAATGTACGCCGACTACCTGCGATCGCTCCACAGAGAGACAGAACGGGGATCTCTTTATGTAAAAAAACAGATCCCCGTTCTGTCAGGGAAGTAGAGTGAGATGTGCTGTTTCTAGTGATCAGGAACAGCGATCTCTCTCCTCCTCCAGTCAGTCCCCTCCCCCCACAATTAGAAACACCTCCCAGGGAACACTTAACCCCTTGATCGACCCCTAGATTTTACCCCTTCCCTGCCAGTGACATTGATACAGTAATCAGTGCATCACATCAGTGCCGTATCGCAAAAAATGGCCTGGTCATTAAGGGGGCTGAAGTGGTTAAATACAATTTAATGACAAAAAAGAAAACGCAATAGTTACCCCAATTCTTTTGTATAATGTGAAAGATGGTGTTACGCCGAGTAAATAGATACCTAACATGTCACGCGTTAAAATTGCGCATGTTCGTGGAATGGCGCTAAACTTTGGTACCTAACTGCTTCTGGACCTCCCCATGTACATTTACTGCAGCGGGGCCGCCTCTCTGCGTGGAATCACGTAACAGTGATTTCCCTCTTCCTGGTCTGCGGGACGCACGCCTGCCCACGGTGACCAGTATCCGCTGTGATTGGACACAGCAGGAGCCAATCAGTGGGTCTGACGGAACCCGATGTCTGCTGGGACCATTCCTAAGGCAGGCAGAACGGTGGTCTGCCTATATGTGACAGGAGAAGACAGAGATCTTGTATTTCTGCTAAGCAGGAACACGGATCTCTGTCTTCTTAGGCCCCTTTCACACGGAGCGGATCCGCTGGATGGACTCCGCTAGCTCAGTGGGGGATCGCTCCATTGATCCCAGCTGAGCAGGCGGATGACAGGTCCGTCTTCATTCATACCTCCCAACTTTTTCAGATGGGAATGAGGGACACCTATTAGCAAAAGTATGCAGGCATAGGACACACCCCTGGCCACGCCCCCTTAAAGGAGAATTGTACAAAAAAACAAGATTGGTTAAACCCACAAGTGCTTTTTTTTACCACTACTATTTATTTATATTGGCTTTTGGAATTTACAAATGCAGCAATTTAGAAATCAGATGAAAGGTTTAGTGAAAGGCTTTGATAGATAAAAAGTGCATTTTATATATAAGTATATAGATCAGACCAAAATGAGGGACAAATGAGGAGGAATGAGGGACAGAGGGACATTGCTCCAAATCAGGGACAGTCCCTTGAAATCCAGGACAGTTGGGAGCTATGATTTACTCGCTGTGCAGAGACGGACCTGTCAGAGCCCCGCTGTTCTCTAAGGGGAGACCGGATGAAAATAGAAATCCTGTCCGTTTTCATCCAATCTCATCCGATCCGATCCGCTGGACATTCTGTTTTTAGCGGATCTGGTTGGATCTGAGTGGCCTGATCGTGTGAAAGGAGGCTTACAGTACAAACACCCCCCCACATACACACACAGTTAGTAAGCACTCCCTTAGGACACATTTAACCCTTTGATCGTCCCTGATGTTAAACCCTTCCCTGCCAGTGTCATCAGTACAGTGACAGTGCATATTATTTAGCACCAATCAATGTATTTGTGTCACTGGTCCCCAAAAAAGTTTCAAAAATGTCACTTAATGTCCGATTTGTCCACTGCAATGTCGCAGTCCCGCTATAAGTCACTGATCACCACCATTACTAGTAAGACCTCATGCACACTGGACATTAAAAATAACGTTACAAAAACGTCAGTAGCTTTGCAGTGAGTTTTTCAACGTCTTTCAACTATCTTCAACGTTTTTGCAATAGCGTTTTTTAGCGTTTTTCCGCATTTTTTAGCGTTTTTTTTTTCAATGGATCAAAAACGTTAAAAAACGCTGGTGAGTGACGTTCCTAGGCGTTTATCGATGTTTATCAGCATTTATCAGCGTTAGAGCGTTTTTACAGCTGAAAAACGTCTCTCAGAACCCACTAGTTTTGGGGGGTTTTTTACTGCCCAAAACTGCTGGGACAACATGATGGAGAGTTTAATGACTGTAGAAAAAAACGTCTACAGCCAAAAACAGCAGCTGTAAAAACGTCCAAAAACGTCCCGTGTGCATGAGGACTAAAAAAAAAAAAAATTCAATAAAATTATCCCATAGTTTGCAGACACTATAACTTTTGCGCCAACCAATCACTATCATATACTCTTATTGGGACCTTTTTTTACCAAAAACATGTAGCAGAATACATATTGACCTAAATTGATGGAGAAATTTGATTTTTAACATTTTTTTATTGGATTTGTTTTATAGCAGGCACTAAAAACATTGTTTTTTTTTTCTTTTTTCAAAGTTGTCGCTCTTTTTTAGTTTATAGCGCAAAAATAAAAACCACAGAGGTGATCAAATACCACCAAAACAAAGCTCTATTTGTGGGAAAAAAAGGACATCAATTTTATTTGGGTGCAGCGTCACACGACCGCGCAATTGTCAGTTAAAATAACGCAGTGCCGTATGGCAAAAAATGGCCTGGTCATGAAAGGCGGTTACCCTTCCGGGACTAAAGTGGTTAACCACTTCCGGACCGCCACACGCCAATGTACGTCCCTACTTTGAGGACAGATATTGTTGTTATGGCAGCAGCTAGCTACCATAACCCCGGTATCCCTGTGTTCGGCCGGCGATCCGGTACAAGATAAAAGTGGTCTCTGCGGCGGATTCGCTGCAAGATCACTTTTATCCGTGGCGGGAGAGGGCCCCCCCTCCTGCCAAGATCCAATGCCATCCGCCGCTTACCGGAGCCGTCGGCAGCGGCGGAGGTGATCAGGTCTGTTCCCTGGGCTGACATGAAGACGAGTGAGGGGAAGATGGCCCCCCACCCGTCTCCATGACACTGCTGGGCGGAAGCGCCGTCAAAACATCACTTCCGCCCATAGCTCTTAAAGGGCCATTTTATTATTTTTATTTTTTTTATATTTTATTGCATTTTAGTGTAAATATGAGATCTGAGGTCTTATTGACCTCAGATCTCATATTTAAGAGGACCTGTCATGCTTTTTTTCTATTACAAGGGATGTTTACATTCCTTGTAATAGGAATAAAAGTGACATCATTTTTTTTTAAACAGGGTAAAAAGAATAAAAGGTAAAATAAATAAGAAAAAAAAAGAACATTTTTAAACGCGCCCCATCCGTCCGAGCTTGCGTGCAGAAGCGAACGCATACGTGAGCATATGAAAGCGGTGTTCAAACCACACATGTGAGGTATTGCCGCGATCGGTAGAGCAAGAGCAATAATTCTAGCCCTAGACCTCCTCTACAACTCAAAACATGCATCCTGTAGAATTTTTTTTAAATGTCGCCTATGCACCCGCCGATCGTCATGAATTTACACAGGACAGAGCCCCACCTATGTAAACAAGGCAGAGCTCTGTCCTGTAAGTGTGGAAGTAATAGATTTGTTTCACCTGCAAAGCAGGGAATAAAATCCATGACTTCCCTTAGTAAAAGCACCAATCACAGTACACACAAACTCTAGCTAAGAACACATTTAACCCTTTGATTGCCCCCTGATGTTTAACCCCTACCCAGCCAAGATCATTAGTACAGTGACAGTGCCTATTTTTAGCACTGATCACTGTATTAGTGTCAGTGGTTCCCACAAAGTGTTAGCTAATGTCCAAATGTCTGCCGCAATATCACAGTGGAGGATCGCCATCATTACTAGTAAAAATAAACAAATAAAAATTCCAGTATATATCCCATAGTTTGTAGACACTATAACTTTTATGCAAACCTATCAATATACACTTATTGGGATTTTTTTTACCAAAAACAAGTAGCAGAATACATATTTTTGATTTTTTTTACATACCGTATTTACTCGAGTATAAGCCGAGTTTTTGACATTTTCTGAACCGAATTTAGGGCCCCGTATATCAGGGCCACTTGGTGCTAGGAACCCCAAATTTGGTGTGCAAACCCAGTGGAACTAGCACTACAACATATCCAAAGCTGGGGTTCCTAGCACCAAGTGGCCCCGAGATACGGAGCCCCAAGATCGGTACGGAAAATGTCAAGCACTTTTCTGCAGCAGAGAATGACATTTTCCGAACCGACTTTAGGGCTCCGTATCTCGGGGCCACTTAGTGCTAGGAACCCCAGCTTTGGATATGTTGTATTGCTAAGTCGGACAACTGTGTCCATCTGCAACAATGTCATTTCGGGACCCTTTGGGTTCAGAGACCCCAAATTTTGGCTGCAGCTAGGGGGCATCTAGGAACCATTAACTACCGAGTTTGAAGTTCGGGGGACCTATGGCTGCAAATGGGCACAGTGAGGCTGCAAATGGGCATTGTTGACCCTCTTTTCCACTTACAGTAGCTGCGCATTTCTCACCCTAGGCTTATACTCAAGTCAATAAGTTTTCCCAGTTTTTTGTGATAAAATTAGGTGCCTCGGCTTATATTCGGGTCGGCTTATACTCGAGTATATACGGTTTTATAGCAGAGAGTAAAAAAATATTATTTTACTTTTTTCAAAATTGTCGGTATTTCTTTGTTTATAGCCCAAAAAAATAAGAAATTCAGAGGTGATCAAATACCTCCAAAAGAAAGTTATATTTGTGGGAAAAAAAGATCATACATTTTATTTGGGTACAGCGTTGCATTACCGTGCAATTGTCAGTTAAAATAACGCAGTACCATATCGCAAAAAAAATGGCCTGGTCATGAATGGGGGTAAGTTTTCTGGAGATCAAGTGGTTAACCCTGGAAGTGCTCAACAGCTTCTTTGGAAAAATGCCAGGAACTTCCAGCAGGCTATGCTGCAGTTAATATTTGAATGTCCGCTCTATGCAGCTTAGCTGCAATATGTAGGTGGGATTTGTGTAGCTGTGGCTTGAGTTTGGGTGGGGATACAGGGGGCCCCATGATCTCCTATTGCCCCGGGGCCCCATGAGTTGTCAGTCTGTGCCTGGTATGGGCTGCTCAATCTAAAATGCCTGGGACTATTATATTTCCCAGTCTGGGCCTGGTGATGTTTAATAAAAGAAGGGGTTTGTGGGACTTTAAATGGAGCGCATGACATCATGCACCCCCATCCCTAATAATATGTAAATAGGAGAAAGGGTTTGGGACTTAAAATGAAGGTAAGTACCCCCAGTACAAAAAGGGACTTTAACCACTTGCTTACTGGGCACTTAAACCCCCCTCCTGCCCAGACCAATTTTCAGCTTTCAGCGCTGTCGCGCTTTGAATGACAATTGTGCGGTCATGTCACACTGTACCCAAATGAAATTTGTATAATTTTTTTCACACAAATAGAGCTTTCTTTTGGTGGTATTTAATCACAGCTGTGATTTTTATTTTTTGCTAAACAAACAAAAAAAGATGGAAAATTTTGAAAAAAAAAATCATGTTTCATAGTTTGTTATAAAATTTTGCAAACAGGTAATTTTTCTCCTTCATTGATATGCGCTGATGAGGCGGCACTGGTGGGCACTGATAGGCTGCACTGATGGGCACGGATAGGCACAGTTAAGGCAGCACTGATAGGCACAAATAAGGTGGCACTGATGGGGACAGATAAGGCGATACTGATGAGCACAGATAAGGCGGCACTGATGGGTGGCAAGGATGGGTGGCACTGATGGGTATTGATAGGTACAACTGATGGGGGGCACTGATGGGTGGCACTGATGGGCGGCACTGATGGGCACTTATAGGCACTGGTAAGTGACACTGATGGGCACTGGTAGGTGACACTGATTGGCACTGATAGGTGGCACTGATGTGCAGCACTGTTGTTGTGGCACTGATTATGGGCACTGAAGGGTGGCACTGTGGGCGCTGATGGGTGGCACTCTGGGTGCTGATGGGTGGCACTGTGGGTGCTGATGGGTGGCACTGTGGCCACTGATGGGTGGCACTGTGGCCACTGATGGGTGACGCTGGTGGGCACTGGTAGGCGGCACTGCTGCCTATTGCTAGGTGTCACTGGCAGGCACAGATGATCACCGTGATCAGGACTGATGTCCCTCTCACGGCCGCCGGTGATCGGCTTTTTTCTTCCCCCTCACGCTGTCAGTGCGAGGAGAAAAAATAGCCGATTACCGGCTCTGTTTATATCACATGATCAGCTGTCATTGGCTGACAGCTCATTACGTGGTAAGGGGTCGGGATCGACCCCTTACTCCGATCTGTGATCAGGCGAGTCTCATAGACTCGCTGATCACCGAGCGTGCCACGCGTGCCCTGCAGGGGGCGCACAGGCCACTAGTGCACGGGACGACATCAATAGATGTCGTCCTGGCAAAGCAGGTCCACGCTGTTGCCGTCATTTGGCAATAGCGCGGATCTGAAGAGGTTAAGGGCAAACTTTTTAAAAAGAAATATACAGATATTTGGAAAATAGAAAAATCTATTATATAAAAACCCTGTCATAAACAGACATGACAGTGATGTACAAAGTAATATACAATATTCATGTGTAGCATATGAGCAAAACAACACAGCACTTCTCCAGTAACCCGACGCATTTCGGGATATTCAAGATAAATCTCTTTTTCGGGGACATGAAGGAGACAATGATTGGAAATGCTCTGAAACAGAAAAACAAATTGTCACGGAACGTCCCACACTCCGTTTGAGTGCTTCCGTCATATACCACTTCCTCCCAGTCTGTATACAGATATCCCAACCTCTCTGAGCACAAAACAAGGCGACACTTGCTTGTTGCTACCAAGAACTCACTTTATTTAGAATCAAAATTACAAGACTTTATATGCCGTTGGAACCTCCTCTAACAATACAACTGTAACTTAATTAACATGAGCTAATTATCTAATCCTTTATACAGCCTAGGTGACTGAGACATGACCTTTCACCCAGACTTGTGGTCACCGAGCTTCACACAGTTATATCAACACAATAGCAGCTCCAATAGGAGTCGTCCCGTCTCCTACATTGTATAGAGGACAATGTCATCAGCTCATTCAATTAACATAAACACAGGTAGTTGGAATTGATGACACCAGCATCTCCTCACAGGATGTGTCCCAACAGAATGAATCAGTCTTATCAGCAGGGGGCTGCTGGAGGAATCCACCCTCCCTCTTCAGGGACACAAATCTACAGTAAGGAGTCCCCATACAATATATACATATATACACGACTGAGTCCGATTAGTACAGTTCAGCCTGGATTTCTCATTCACCTCACAAAGAGTATTGTTCCATTGAAAATCCAGGGCCCATAATCAAAAGGCAACAGGCTTGCATACAGTCCTCTCCAACAGCCTCTGTTCTGGCTAGGTCTGTCACACAAATCAAATCTAGACTTACAGAAAGAAAAGAACAATGTCGAGCATGGAGAACATCATGGCTAAAAATGTACATACCGATACTGTCTCATGGAATTTTAACTTTGATGATTAAGGATGATACCAAATAGGTATGGAGACAAATAATCCAGGTGGGAAAGATGGTTACCCAAGAAAAAATGTGAATCCTCGAGACCTGAAAGATCCCTCACAAGTGTCCCCGAAAATAAAGTGAGTCCTCTCAACAAAAAGGAAAAGTGTAGACTGATGTATAGCCACACTTGTTGAGGAAAGGCAGACCTATGAAACAAATAACAAAAGATGAATAAAAAAATATATATATACTTAATGTTTTCCAAAAGAAGAGGGCAGAGCGAAAGCATGTAACATATTCCATGCATCCGATAGTGCCCTCACAAAAGTATAAAGTATAAAAGGTAAAACTTTTTACCACTTCTCATAAGAGAAAGGAGAAAACATAACGAGTTGATGGTAATGTAGTTGTATAAAAAGAGGACTGTACCTTAATGAGCAGATGGCGGCGTCTGTCTCACACACAATCCCGGAAGGTAGCAACCGCATGGAGCAGATGCGCCATCCGGGATTATATAGGAACGCCGGCGCATGCGCAGTTTGAAACACAATAGCGCACCGCGTCATCGCGGTGGGTCACATGACAGGCGTGATGACGCCGCATCACGCATCCACCGCGATCACATGATCAAAAAAAAAGCAAATTGTCTGGATTTGAATATGAAAAAACCGAAGCGGTATTAATAGGATTGAAACATACAGATGGTATAGAAAGACTGACGAAGCAATCACTTCAACCCACATTAAGGAATAGAAATAAAAAAATAATGACAAATGCTAAAAGCGGTTTGTAAAAGATTCATGGAGGACAGACATGGGGAACCTCGGAGCAAGGTTTGCACGGTGCGAACTCAGAACACCCGACTAGAGAGCGGGGGGCTGGGGGGGGCGTCATGCAAAGAAAGCTCCCCGGGGCATGAAGAGGTGGGAAGGCACCAGACACTGCTGGGACCTACCCAGATAATCCGGCACACCCCACAAAACAGAGGCCCGCCCCCAGGTAATAGGGTGACGTGCCTCCGTGCACCGGGTGGGGAGTTGACAGGTCACAAGGCTGTGGGGAAAGAAAGAATCAAAAAGATTATTATTATTTGTCCTGACTTCATATAGAGGTCAACAATGATTACCTAAAAATGAAAATAAAAAATAAGGTTTTAGTTATGCACATAAAAACACCATGATGTATGCATATTCGACTTACATGTAATTACCAAGAGGAAGCAGGCTGACTATAGATGTAAAAGAATAAGAAAATTAGTTATTCCAAATACCAATAACAGCACATCTTGCATAACAAGAGCAAAAGGACTTTTTCCAGTACCAACTTTTAAAAAAAGAGCAAATCACTAAATGAGGTTATTCTTTCTCACATCCTTCTGAGGCAAAGCCTTGTAGAAAAGGACGATAGCTTAGTTGTGTATTGAGGCCTGGAAAGGCGGTGGTGTTTAGCTCAACAATCCAATGCACTTCCCGTTGGAGTAGGAGCTTGTTCCAATCGCCACCTCTGTTGTCAGGATGCACCCGATCCAGGATGGTAAAGAGTATGCGAGGAGGTCGGCTTTGGTGTCAATCTCTGACATGACGTCCTAAAGGAAGGTCAGGATTGGCATTAGACATACTATTTATATGTCTAGAGGCCCTTCTCCAAAATTCCAGTTTGGTTTTCCATACGTAAAAGCTTTGGCATTGGCATGTTAACAGGTAAATAACCCCTGCAGTTTTACAGTTTGCAAAAAGTGGGGTCAATCTGTAATAAATGCCAGTGCTTCTCAATCATTTTTCTAACAGCTTTGTGTTGTTTGTTATGTGTGGTAATTAGGCGAATTACTGATGTGCCTGTTTTGTGTTTTTATGTGAGAAACCAATAGGCCGTGAATGGCCACGAGCACGGTGAAAAGCCTTTTTCAAGCACGTTAATAACATCATAAGCGCTGACAACAGAGGATTCATATTGCGGAATGGGCGGAGCAGAATAGTTAGGGGCGGGGTGGAGGGAGTATGATGTAATCTCTCTACTGTAGTGTTCTGGGGGAGGTGCTAGGAGAGGGAGACAGCAACTGTCACCATAATTTTTGTTTTTTTGGTATAGAGTAAGGGAGGGTTATAACCCCTTTCAGTTTTTTGCCATCTGTGTCCCCATTGGGGAGATTTCCATTCATTTCCTGCCTCAAAGTCAAAACAGGAAGTGGGAGAAATCCCCAAAAGTGGCTGGAGTAACTGTGAAAAGTGTTAAAAAGCTTAATATTTAAAATAGTATAAATAGTAGTAAAAAAGTTGAAGAAGTCCCATCATTAGCTGAAAGAGCTGAACATTTTTTTTCAAAAATGATTTATTTTTTTCAAAAATGAACTTTTTTTCAAATTTTTTTTTTCAAAAATGATTTTTTTTTCTCAAAAATGATTTTTTTTTCAAAAATGATTTTTTTTTAAAAAATCATTTTTTTAAAAAAATATTTAAAAAAAAAAAATGATTTTTTTTTTTCAAAAATGATTTTTTTTTTTTCAAAAATGATTTTTTTTTTCCAAAAATGATTTTTTTTTTCAAAAATGATTTTTTTTAAATTAATTTATTTATTTCGTGAGCCATTCGGCAAAACGTTCCACAAAGTAATAGCACACCAATCAGGAACAATCCGCACGTTTCGGTGTATTACTGTCTGTGTAGTGTAAAAGCTGTGGGAGGAGTTAGGATGGTAAATTTGGCTATAATAAGAATAACTAGAAAATGCATTTCCTGGGGAAAATGCGTGGGAATGCTGAATAGCTGAATTGCTAAAACTGCCCCATCATATTGCCACCATCAAAACTGCCGCATCAGAATTGCCCCATCAAAACTGCCCCATCATATTGCTCCATCAGAATTGCCCCATCAAAATTGCCCCATCATATTCCTCTATTATAAATCAGTACATGGTGTGTCTCTGTAATCAGAACTGAGATGCTCCAGCCGCCTCCCCCACAGCCCATCACTGTGTATAACAGAAGCTTTGGTAACCATGGCAACAAAAGCCGTTAAAATGAAATTTCCTGAAATGACCACTAAACAAACAGCTTTTTCACAAAAACTGTAAATGATATCAAACTGAAAAGATATAGCCAGATAGCTGAATATTTTGTGAACATTTTAAAGTTTGTTCAGCGTCTGTAGGTGAAAGTATGAAGGAGCTGAACCTTTTGGGAGCGGAAGAAGATTTTAAGGATCTGAAGCATGCTCTCATTGACTTCAATGTTAAAAAAAAGTGTTAAAAAGCTTAATATTTTAAAAAGTATAAATAGTAGAAAAAAAGTTGAAAAAGTCCCATCATCAGCTCAAAGAGCTGAACATTTTAAAAGTTGAATGGTTTTAATAGCTGAAAGTATGCAGAAGTTACACAGAGCCAAAAAACGTATGGAATAAAATTAAATGAATAAAAATAAATAAAATCGAATAACAATAGTGGGACTGCTAAAGCAGTCCCACTAATAACATGTTCTTCCAGGAGCCGTATCCCTATTAGATCCGTATACTGATCCTACAGGCTGAATTCACAAAGCTCACAAATAAGGACGTGGCTCCTTTAAGAAAAAACGTCAGTTAAAAGGTCACCTGACTGTACTGCGATTTCATTGGTCCCTGGATATTCTGCCTATGATGTCATCGGCTGAGTGTTTTATAGACAGATACAGGTCAGTGATCTCTCAGAAGCTCACAGATCACTTACCAGTGAAGACGCTTCTTATCTCTCCTGAGATATTTCTTGCAATTTTATTGGATTTGATTTCATTCGATTCAATTTCTTTGCGATTTCTATTGTCATACATTTAAAGCGAGTTTCTTTATTCCTAATAATGAACCGATTTAAATGTAATCAACTTATTTCTACGGAAAACACCAAAAAGAAAAACAGAAAAGGAAGAGCAGCTACTATGATAGGAGGTATAAGTGACTACAGCTTTTACACTACATAGACAGTAATATACCGAAGTGTGCGGATTGGTGTGCTATTACTTTGTGGAACATTTTGCCTAATAGTTCACAAAATATCGTAGTTTTTGCGGCAAAATTGGTCCCATAGGGATGAATGGTGAAATTTTCAATGTCATTTAATTGGTGTGCTATTACTTTGTGGAACTTTGTGAAATCATTTATGACCAACCCATTATCAGCCAAAACATTATGACCACAACATGATCAGCCAAAATATTATGACCACCCCATGAAAAAAAAAAAAAAAATAAATCATTTTTGAAAAAAATGTTCAGCTCTTTCAGCTAATGATGGGACTTTTTTACTACTATTTATATTTTTAAAATATTAACCACTTCAGCCCCAGAAGGATTTACTCCCTTCCTGACCAGAGCACTTTTTACAATTTGGCACTGCGTTGCTTTAACTGCTAATTGAGCGGTCATGCAATGCTGTACCCAAACGAAATTTGCGTCCTTTTTTTCCCACAAATAGAGCTTTCTTTTGATGGTATTTGATCACCTCTGCGTTTTTTATTTTTTGCGCTATAAATGGAAAAAGACTGAAAATTTTGAAAAAAAAATGATATTTTCTACTTTTTGTTATAAAAAAAATCCAATAAACTAAATTTTAGTCATACATTTAGGCCAAAATGTATTCTGCCACATGTCTTTGGTAAAAAAAAAGTCAATAAGCGTATATATTTATTGGTTTGCTCAAAAGTTATAGCGTCTACAAACTAAGATACATTTTCTGGAATTTACACAGCTTTTAGTTTATGACTGCCTATCTCATTTCTTGAGGTGCTAAAATGGCAGGGCAGTACAAAACCCCCCCAAATGACCCCATTTTGGAAATTAGACACCCTAAGGAAATTGCTGAGAGGCATGTTGAGCCCATTGAATATTACATTTTTTGTCCCAAGTGATTGAATAATGATTTAACAAGAAAAAAAACATTTACAAAAAGTTGTCACTAAATGATATATTGCTCACACATGCCATGCTTATATGTGAAATTGCACCCCAAAATACATTTAAATGCTTCTCCTGAGTATGGGGATACCACATGTGTGGGACTTTTTGGGAGCCTAACCGCGTACGGGGCCCCGAAAACCAATCACCGCCTTCAGGATTTCTAAGGGCGTAAATTTTTTATTTCACTCCTCACTACCTATCAGTTTTGAAGGCCATAAAATGCCCAGATGGCACAACCCCCCCCCCCCCCCCAAATGTATCCATTTTGGAAAGTAGACACCCCAAGCTATTTGCTGAGAGGTATAGTGAGTATTTTTCAGACCTCACTTTTTGTCACAAAGTTTTGAAAATTGAAAAAAGAAAAAAAAAAACATTTTCTTTTCTTTCGTCATTTTCAAAAACAAATGAAAAAATACTCACCAAAATACTCAACTGAGTTTGAATGTTGAATTAAAAAAGCAGCGCTTTTCTGTCAGATTAATCCTGTGACCTGTGACATCAGCATCAGCTTTTAAAATTCAACAGTCCGTCGGATTTCTAAATCCTGTATTTCACCTTATAAGCTCCGTTTACTGTTAAAAATAACTGTGAAATGCAAAACTCTGGTGGGTGTAACAAGATGTCCGCTTGCCCCCTTCTCAGTGTATCCTTACTGTGGAGGAGTGCGAGGTGTAGCAAGATGGCGGCTACAAAACGTCACTTCCAATGTTTAGTCAGATTTGGCGACCTGTCAGAATTGGTAACGGAAGTGACGTTCCGTCACCGCCATCTTGCTACACCCCGCATTCCTCCATAGTAAGGATACACTGAGAAGGGGGAAAGTAGATATCTTGTTACACCCACCAGACTTTTGCATTTTACACTTATTTTTAACCGGAGTGAGATTATATAGTGATATACAGTACTTCAAACTCTGTGTGACTGGTTAGATGTTGAATTTTAAAAGCAGCAAACTTCTGTCAGATTAGCAAACCTGTGAGATGAGCAGGCTTGCCGCTGCTTTTAAAATTCAACATCATAACAGTCAGACTGAGTTCTAAGTATCGGATTTCAGTATATAAAATCACTTTACTGTTAAATATAAGTGTAAAATGCAAAAGTCCAGTGGGTGTAACAACATGTCCGCTTTCCCCCTTCTCTGTGTATCCTTACTATGGAGGAGTGCGGGGTATAGCAAGCAATGGAAAGTCACATTCGTTACCAATTCTGATGGGTCACCTAATCTGACGGAACACCGGCTTTCCGCTGCTTTTAAAATTAAACATCAAAACAGTGTTACAGAATTCTAAATACTGTTTTTCACTATATATATAAGCTGAGTTTACTGTTAAAAATAACTATGAAAAGCAAGACTCTGGTGGGTGTATAAAGATGTCCGATTGCCGCTTTCTAACTCCAGGCTTACTGTGGACGAGTGCGGGTGTAGCAAGATGGCCGCGAGGCAAAGAAGAGCACTCAATACACTTCAGCTTGTTGCTTTCCAACACTGACCTATAGTGACAACGACACCCACAGGCGACAGTGTGGAAATGCACGCAACACAGCCAATGCTGGAACAGAGGTTAATTTAACCATAGATTAAATTGAACTATGTACAGAATAGGTGAACCCTAAATTTACATATAAGCGCGTTATTAAAAATCTACCAGCGCTACATTATATATATATATATACACACACACATACTTATACATATACAATCCTATACAGTGGGTGTATTGCGAAACGAGCAGGATTCAAGCCAAAGCGGTGTGCAGTACTACTTTTGGCCTGAGGTGGGGGGGCGCCAGAGCCAAACAGAGCCGATTGGAGCCGTTCGGAAATGCTCGGAAAACCTCAGAAATACTCCATTCCCGAGCCTTTCCAACTTCAAATGAGCTGTCCTCTGGCCTTTCCGGGTGTTTCCGAGGCTCTCCAGTGCCCCCCACCTCTGGCCACATGCGGTATTGCATGCCATTGAAGTCAATGCGGAACAAATTATTTTCGTTTCCATTGACTTCTATGGGGAAACTCGCTTTGATATGCCAGTACTTTGGATTACAAGCATTCTCTTGGAACGGATTATGCTCGTAATCCGAGGTTCCACTGTATATACAATCCTATACAAATCGTTGATCCAGAGGAAGGCAAAAAAAAAAAATCCCCAAAAATGTATGATCCAATTTGCTCCATCAGGGGAAAAAAATCCTTCCTGATCCCCCAAGATGCAATCAGATTGTCCCTGGATCAACCTATAAATATTAGTATCCAGTTATATCATGTATGTTTAGGAAAGAATCCATGCCTTTCTTAAAGCAATCTACTGAGCTGTGAAGAAACCTTTCCACATTTGTAAATAAAATTGCTTTTCCTCCAGATGTAAAGAGTGCCCCCTTGTCCTCTGTGATGACCTTAAACTGAATAACTCAACACCAAGATCACAATATGGACCACTTATGTATTTGTACATGTTGATAATATCCTCCCTTAATCTCCTCTTCTCAAGATGGAATAGATTCAGTTCCTCTAATCTTTCCTCATAGCTGAGCTCCTCCATGCCTCTTATCAGTTTGGTTGCTCTTCTCCGCACTTTCTCCAGTTCCCCGATATCCTTTTTGAGAACTGGTGCCCAAAACTGAACTGCATATTCCAGATGAGGTCTTACTAAAGATTTGTACCGGGGCAAAAGTATATCTTTCTCTGGAGTCCATATCTCTCCTAATACAAGAAAGGACTTTGCTAGCTTTGGAAACCACATATGATGTATGATGTATGCATGTTTTTAGCCCCCAAGCAATTAACTTTACATTTATTAACATTAAACATTAAACATTAAACCTCATTTGCCATATACTTGCCCAGGTCCAGACTGGGAAAAAAATAGGCCTGGGCATTTTAGACTGAGCAGCCAACTTTTCCAGGGACCGGGGGGGAGGGTTGTCGGTGGACATTCGCAGGGGTGGCTGGTGTCGGTCCTCCACACTGTAATGTGCAGGAACACTGTGATATAAAGGGGACTGCACTGTAAAGGGACACTGTAGTTGCAGTCCCCTTTATATTACAGTGTCCCAGTCCTATTGTGGCCATACAATGCTAGTACTGCCTGTCTCCTATTGTGCCCACACTGTCCTTGACAGCATGGCGCTCTCTTTCTGGTGGTGCGGTACAACTTGGCTCTCGTGGCTCTCTGGTAGTGTAGGTACAGCGTGGCTCTCTCTGGTGGTGCGGGTAGAGCATGGCTCTCTCTCTCTCTGGTGGTGCGGGTACAGTGTGTCTCTCTGGTGGTGCAGGTACAGCGTGGCTCTATGGAGGTGCAGTTACAGCGTGGTGCTCTGGTGGTGTGGGTACAGCATGGCTCTATCTGGTGGTGCTGGGGCTATTAGTTCCCATAGCACAGTCCTCTTTATTTTTTCATGTCTCCTGTAGTACCTGCTACAGTGTAGCACTACTTGGCTTGTTTCCGGGCTTTCTCTTTTCCCCAGAACAGTGCATGCTGGGGACTGTAGCCGTCTCCCTGCTGAAATCAATTGGGCCTCCTATCTCTGGGACTACATTTCCCATGAAGCCCCACTAGTTTTTTCTGATTGGCCCTCCACTGTGGCCAATTGAAAGGGAAGAAGAACAAGCAGGAAGCTTTCTTCTCTCCCGTGCTGCCGACATGAGAAAGGGGTAGGGGGGGCATCCTGACAGCGGCCTGCAGCTCTCCCCCTCCTTACCCCACTGTGCAGACACCCAATGCTGGAGGTGGAGGAGCAGCAGTCCGTAGGGGCCTAGAGTGGAACTGTCAGCGCGGCTCTGAGGCTGAGCTGTGTGTGAGAGACACACAGCTCAGCCCATGCAGCCGCTAGTTCCACCGGAGAAGACACAGGCATGGCCACATAGCGGTAGGCGAGCAGCGGCTGTGACCTGTGTTAACCATGTCCAGGCCGCAGTCGCTGCTTACCTCCTGCTGTCTGGCCTGATCATCAACAGGTCATGGAACGGGTGGCCCCGGTCTGCTCTATGGCCAGTCCGGCCCTGTAACAGTTGAGGTTTTTTATTTAACAAATCAGCATTACAAAATCATCAGTGTACGACAATTAGTATACAGTTATTACAACATTATGGTAAAGCATCCCTTTAAGGAAACAGTGAAGGATCTCACAAATGCATATTCACTAGCTTCCTGTATATCTTGTAACATATAGAGAGAATGGAACAACAATATTGCGCAGTCTACATATAACCCATTCTATCCTATTTCCAACTTACATCCAAGTATTGAGCAGCCTTATTAGTTGTTCCCCTTTAGTCTTCATCCGCTTATTCCCCATCACCCTCCCCCAATGAGATCATAGGATATTCCTATGTGGAGCCAGCTCTGAGTATCAGCAGGTAGCGTGTTCACCACCACCCCCAGATCCAGTACATATGTGAAGAGTTCCTCCGATTAAGTATAATCGTTATCCGACACGACCCGACGACCCCCCGTGTCCGAGGGAGGGGCAAGCCCCAAGCCAAGACCGGGGAATCCGTCACTCGGTCCCCAGCTCCCGGTCCCTCAGCCACGCGCATCCATCCAGGCCGACCAGACCTTATTAAATTTAGCAGGACACTGTCTGCTTTCATATGTGAGTTTGTACAGTGGCAGCACTGAGTCTACTGCCTTCTTCCAGGACCCGAGGGTGGGGGGCTCAGCCGCCCTCCAATGTAGCATTATCTCCCTCCTTGCATAGAACAGCATAAGTGTTATAGAAAGTTTAGTGTATCTGTCCCCTTCAACATCACCCAAGTAGCTCAACAGAAGCAGCATGGGATCAGGTGATAACTCAGTTCCACATATGTCATTTAACACCCCTGTAACCCCTTCCCAGTATGGTCCGAGCTTCGGGCACGCCCACACCATGTGCCAGAATGTCCCCTCTCCGCTCCTGCATCGAGGGCATGATGGATCGACATTGGGATAAATTTTTGCCATCCTATGCGGAGTGAAGTAGGCCCTATGAAGAAACTTCAACTGCAGGAACCTGTCCTTAGCTGCCATCACAGTTGGGATGTAGGTCGAGACACAATCCTCCCATTCCTCCTCCCCCAGTGCTTGAATATCCTCCTTCCATTTGTCAAACGTACGGGTGGGCTTAATGTCATATGCTACCGTCAGGTACATGTACAATGTGGATAGGGGCTTCCCCATTGCACTTGAGGTCAAAAGTCGCTCAACTGAGTCCGGTTCCAGAGTCAGTTTATCCGGAAATTGCGCCCTCATCGCGTGTCTCAATTGCCAGTATTTGAACTCAAAAGTTCGTGGGAGAGAGTACTGTCGTTTAAGGTCATTGAAGGACGTTAGCCTACCATTGGTTATAACATGTTTTAGAGTGGTTATTCCCCGTGTAGCCCACTGGGAGGGATCTGGAATATCATAGAGATGGGATAGGGTAGGATTACCCCAAAGCGGAGTGTGAGGAGACACGTGAGTTGGCTCAGCATATATTGCCCTGGCCTCCCTCCACACTCTAATGGTAGTTTTCATTGGGGTCGTCAGAGGGTAGGGAGCCTTGGGACCCCTGTACACTAGGTTCGACAGGGCCGCATAGGAGCCCACGATGGCAGCCTCGAGTCTAACTGCAGGATTTTGTCTGGGCTGAGAGAACCACCAGCGCACCGTAACCAGTACAGCGGCAGTCCGGCCCTGTACTTGCCTGATTAAACAGTGCGTTGAGGTCGGCATGTTGGAGACATCCATAAGAACGTTATTGCGCTGCATAGCTTGGTGTCAACTGCAAAGACTGACATGGTACTTTTCATCCCAGACTTCATATCATTTTTTTAAATATATTAAAATGTAAGGGTCCCAACACTGAACCTTGGGGTACACCACTGATAACCTTAGACCATTCAGAGTACAACTAAACCACTGTGCTGCCCATAGTATTGACTAGAATATACAGTAGTATCTTGTTTCAAGAATTAAGAATTAAGATATATAATTATAAGTAGATATTCTAAAAAAATTTTAAATGAGACATGCCATTTTTTTGTCATATACTAGAGATATAACCATACATTTTATAGATATATTTAACATTCGAATAAAGTATGCATTTCTCTGTAACATTCATTATAAAATGCATTAGTTTGCAGTAAAAAACGCTACAAAACAGGAAAGAAAATGAATATTTTTACTATTGTTTCTTTTTACACACAAATGGGATCTTGGCTAAACCCTCCAGTCCTGCGCTGTGTAGGGACCACATTTTCATTTTCTATTATGGAAAAGTGACTCTCCTGACTTGACATTTACTAATAGGAGTTCTCCTAATTGATGGTGCTTCTCTGTTCTCCACATTGAAGTCTTATGCCGTGTACACACGGGCGGACTTTGATGGACTTTCCCACGGACTTTCCCACGGCCTACACACGATCAACCAAAGTTTGACGGATCTGTACGTGATGACGTACGACCGGACTAAAACAAGGAAGTTCATAGCCAGTAACCAATAGCTGCCCTAGCGTCGGTTTTTGTCTGTCGGACTAGCATACAGACGAGCGGACTTTTCAACCGGACTCGAGTCCGTCGGAAAGATTTGAAACATGTTTCATTTCTAGGTCTGTCAAACTTGTGGAAAAAAAAGTCAGCTGGAGCCCACACACGATCGAATTATCCGCCGGACTCCGGTCCGCCGGACCAAGTCTGCCGTAAAGTTTGCTTGTGTGTACGCGGCATTAGTCGTTTCAATTAGGAGTCTATCATCTATTGCTTCTCCTTATTGTTAGTAAATGAACCCGTTAGTGTCAGACTTGTCTGCCGCAATCCCGCTATAAGTCGCTGATCACCACCATTGCTAGTAAAAAAAAAAATTTAATAAATACAATTTCTGTAAAACTCTCCCATAGTTTGTAGATGCTATAACTTTTGTGCAAACCAATCAATATATGCTTAATGAGATTTTTTTAAACCAAAAATATGTAGCAGAATACATATTGACCTTGATTTTTTTCATAGGATATGGTTTATATCAGAAAATAAGAAATATTGTTTTTTTTTTCAAAATTGTCGGTCTTTTTTTGTTTCTGGGGCAAAAAATAAAAACCACAGAGGAGATCAAATACCACCATCCATCCATCCACATCATCCATGTCATATTGATGATTCGGGGACAATCCGATCACCTTAGGGGGTCAGGAAGGAAGATATCTGACCAAGGGGGTTTTGTTTATTGCCTTCCTCTGAATCATCAGAAGGTTTAGGGGTTTGAAAAGGCCCCACCTCTGAGGAGTCAGAGGATATGTAAACAAGGCAGATCTCTGTTAGGAGGTAAGGGATGGAATTTGTGTCCCTGCAAAGTCAATAAAGTCCATCTCTTCCCCTAGTAAAAGCACCTCACACAGTACACAAGAACACTGGCTAGGCACACATTTAACCCTTTGATCACCCCTGATGTTAACCCCTTTCCAGCCAGTAACATTAGTACAGTGACAGTGCATATTTTTAGCACTGATCACTATATTAGTTTCACTGGTTCCTAAAAAGTGTCAGATAGTTTCAGAATGTCCGCCGCAATATCGCAGTCCCGCTATAAGTCACAGGACCGCGCAATTATCAGTTAAAGTAACGCAGTGCTGTATTGCAAAACATGACCTGGTCAGGAAGGGGGGTAAATCTTCAGGATGGGGGATGGTTATAAACAGTTGTCTCTACAACATTGACAGATGACAGATTACAAGTGACTGATTACAATCTGGAATATGGAAATAGCTTTTTACATTTCTTTTGTAAAATAAACATATCAGTGCCTATGACACCCCATCATAAGAAAGCCCCATCTGTCTGTATACAATGATATAACATTGATTGTATGGTAGAGTGATTGTCAATCCAACTATCAGAGCCCTGTATGGTGAGGAATGGTTTGGTAATGGAAGAGGATTACGGGCTGGTAAGGTACATTTACACAGTTAGTCAGGTTGAAAAAATACACAAGTCCATCCAGTTCAACCATAAAAAAATAAAAATAAAATAAAAATATATCATACAATCCCATATACCCAATTCTTTACTCACAGTTGATGCAGAGGAAGGCAAAAAACCCCAGCAAAGCATGATCCAATTTGCTACAGCAAGGGAAAAAATTCCTTTCTGATCCCCCGAGAGGCAATCGGATTTTCCCTGGATCAACTTTACCTATAAATGTCAGTACCCAGTTATATTATGTACATTTAGGAAAGTGTCCAGGCCTTTCTTAAAGCAATCTACTGAGCTGATTTTGAATTTTTTCGAATATTTGAATCTTTGAATATTTTTGGATTTTCAATTTTTTGGATTTCGAATTTCAGAATTTTTGGATTTCTAATTTCAGAATTTCTGAATGTATTCGATCATAACGAATGACCAGAAAAACGAAAAGAAAAAAACTGAATGAAGCGAAAACAAACTAATTTTTTTATCAATGCACATGTCTAACATTTGGTTCTCATGCACACGGGACGTTTTTGGACCTTTTTACAGCTGCTGTTTTTGGCTTCAGCCGTTATTTTCTACAGTCAATAAACTCTCCAGCATGGTATCCTATGTGTCCATGTACACATAGGCTGTTATCAACTGTATTTGGCTGGGGGGGATTTTGACTGTAATAAAACCCCAAAACTAGTGGGTTCTGAGAGGCGTTTTTCAGCTGTCTAACGTCAAAAAACACCTAAAAACACTTAAAAACTTGGCTCACCAGTGTTTTTTAATGTTTTTGATCCATTGAAAAAAAAAACGCAAACAAAGCTAATGCTGAAAAATGCTAAAGAAACGCTAAAAAACGCTATTGCAAAAACATTGAAAAACTCACTGCAAAGTTTCTGGTGTTTTTATAATGTTATTATAATATCCATTGTGCATGAGACCTTACTATATGACCAGAAATAGGAACCCCTCCCCTAAATAACTGATATGTGTTTGTGAAATTTAAAAAAAGTGTCAGTTATTTTTTGGCACACAGCCAGCAGATTTGAATTTTCAACTGTCAGAGAGCTAAAAATAGCTCAGGTCATGTTGCTGAGAGCTCATTTGCATATTGTCATGGCAACTCCAGTTGATGTCACAGTGAGAAAAACCCTTGTATAAGAGACTGTCCCAAGACCTAGACCTCATTCAGAGTATTTCTTCTGAAAGGAAAGCAAGCAATTGCCTTTTGTATTGAGCATTGTTCATCACTTAATGATGTCACGCAACAGAGCACACAGATTTACTAATGTGAACAAAAAGAAACATCAAACAGCAGAATTCATAAAGGAGACCTGCCAACCAGCCACACAACCCCAGAAAAAGCCCCTACAAAGGGATGTGTGTAGGGAATTAGATGGGGGGCATAGGGGAGCTCCACAGAGATTGCCGTCCATTCAACCAAAAAACAGGAAAAATGCCATTGGTAAGAATTATAATAAAGAAATATACAATATAATGTATGTCACCTACATATATACACTATATACACTGGGGTCACACATATATATATATATATATATATATATATATATATATATATATATATATATATATATATATATATATATATATATATACATATACACACACACACATACATACATATATATATAAAACTAGAAGGATCACTACATAGAGTAGGGAGGTGTCAGAAACCCCTGTCAGGTCTACATTAGGGAGATTCACCCTCTCCATTTGGTTACCAATGTCACCAGGAGGGAAAGTGATGCAAGATCCACCAGGACAGGAATAGAGGGGAAATCGTCTAATGGGGACACGTCTTCCAGCAACGGTTTAGGAGAGGACTGAGATATTTCTTCCCAAGTCTTGCTGTGTTTATAGAACAGATAATGAAGGGAAATCTCTCCATTGGATCCCTTATAGGGAATACTGAGACAATGACTTGCAATTAACAGCAGAATTTGTCAGTTGGCCGACTTTTCAGTTGACCGTTGGGCAACCAATCAG
The DNA here is from genome assembly GCA_037952925.1 of Lithobates clamitans. NCBI lineage: Eukaryota > Metazoa > Chordata > Amphibia > Anura > Ranidae > Lithobates > Lithobates clamitans. The sequence continues at coordinate 2,345,496 of JBBGZY010000882.1, forward strand.
CTTTGAAAGTGACAGGTGTGAGGTGACAGCTATCAGGTGTGAAGGAGATGCACAGACCTGACAGGCAGCCCCACTGTAAACTAAAGGATTGCACATGGCAGGCTGACAGAGCTGCTGCCCCCATCACCACCATCCCCATCATTGTCACTGGGACGTGTTCTGGGCTCTGTATGGGGGCTGCAGGAGAAGATTCCTTCTATGTTATCATATAGTGTCCAGAACATAACTTCCCACAGGACTAATCCCCCTGCTCCTGCAGACACCCCACTCTGTGTTGTTCAATTATATAATTTTAATGAGATTGCTATATAGATTTCTGCCTCTAGATCATCACAGGTGGCCCCCTTGTTGTATCAACTGCTGAGATAAAACCAATATAGAATATTGGAATGCTTAATAATTAAGATAAGCAGAATGTTGGGATTGCAATGAGAGGGAGGAAGAGTAAATCACAAACATACTAAGCAGGAAGCACAGCCTGCGTATGTAATGTAGCCAATGATATTCATTTAGATATGTAAAATCAAATGAAATTTAAGTGTCCACAGATTCTGTGTAACATCATTAAGTGTAAATAGCAGGAATTAAAAATAATTGTTATTTTTATCTTTTTCCAGAAAATAATAATGGCAAGACTAAAGAAACAAAGAAACATCCACCGGTCCCAGCCAGCAGTGCCATGGAGGAAGATATATACAGACAATTGATAAAACGATTAACTTTCCATGCAGTACTTGGAGAGGGGGCCTTTGGGAAGGTGGTTTTGGCCTCTCATGAGGCCCTTCAACAAAGGCTGGCCGTTAAGATCATTAAAAAAAGAAAACTACTATGTGATATCGAGGAAATTACTACAGAGCGTAAAATACTGCATAAATTCAGGAACAACCCTTATATCACTAAGCTATATGGAACATTCCAGACAGAGGTAAGTCTTTATATCTTCCAATTTATTTATCCTATTCCTGTACTGTGCCCCCTACTGCTCCAGACCCTCTAAAATAATTATTAAAATTACAACTTTATTGGGAGTCAAAGCATATAGATGGTTAAGACTAGGGATGAGCCGAACACCCCCCTGTTCGGTTCGCACCAGAACATGCGAACAGGAAAAAAGTTTGTTCGAACACGCGAACACCGTTAAAGTCTATGGGACACAAACATGAATAATCAAAAGTGCTAATTTTAAAGGCTTATATGGAAGTTATTGTCATAAAAAGTGTTTGAGGACCAGGGTCCTGCCCCACGGGACATGGATCAATGCAAAAAAAAAGTTTTAAAAACGGCCGTTTTTTTAGGAGCAGTGATTTTAATAATGCTTAAAGTCAAACAATAAAAGTGTAATATCCCTTTAAATTCCGTAGCTGGGGGGTGTCTATAGTATGCCTGTAAAGGGGCGCATGTTTCCCGTGTTTAGAACAGTCTGACAGCAAAATGACATTTCGAAGGAAAAAACCCATTTAAAACTACTCGCGGCTATTGCATTGCCGACAATACACATAGAAGTTCATTGATAAAAACGGCATGGGAATTCCCCACAGGGGAACCCCGAACCAAAATTAAAAAAAAAAAAATGACGTGGGAGTCCCCCTAAATGCCATACCAGGCCCTTCAGGTCTGGTATGGATATTAAGGGGAACCCCGGCCAAAATTTAAAAAGAAAATGACATGGGGTTCCCCCTAAATTCCGTACCAGACTCTTCAGGTCTGGTATGGATTTTAAGGGGAACCCCGCGCCAAAAAAAAAAAAACAGCGTGGGGTCCCCCCAAATATCCATACCAGACCCTTATCTGAGCACGCAACCTGGCAGGCCGCAGGAAAAGAGGGGGGGAGAGTGCGCTCCCCCCTCCTGAACCGTACCAGGCCACATGCCCTCAACATTGGGAGGGTGCTTTGAGGTAGCCCCCCAAAACACCTTGTCCCCATGTTGATGAGGACAAGGGCCTCATCCCCACAACCCTGGCTGGTGGTTGTGGGGGTCTGCGGGCAGGGGGCTTATCGGAATCTGAAAGCCCCCTTTAACAAGGGGACCCCAGATCCCGCCCCCCCCCCGTGTGAAATGGTAAGGGGGTACTTACCCCTACCATTTCACTAAAAAACTGGCAAAAATGTTAAAAATGACAAGAGACAGTTTTTGACAATTCCTTTATTTAAATGCTTCTTTCTTCTATCTTCCTTCATGTGGCCTGGTACGGTTCAGGAGGGGGCCGCACTCTCGTCCCCCCCTTTTTTCCTGCGGCCTGCCAGGTTGCGTGCTCAGATAAGGGTCTGGTATGGATTTTTGGGGGGACCCCACGCCGTTTTTTTTTTGGCACGGGGTTCCCCTTAAAATCCATACCAGACCTGAAGGGTCTGGTATGGAATTTAGGGGAAACCCCACCTCATTTTTTAAAAAATTTTGGCCGGGGTTCCCCTTAATATCCATACCAGACCAGAAGGGCCTGGTATGGAATTTAGGGGGACTCCCACGTCATTTTTTTTTTTTAAATTTTGGTTCGGGGGTTCCTCTGTGGGCAATTCCCATGCCGTTTTTATCAATGAACTTCTATGTGTATTGTCGGCAATGCAATAGCCGCGAGTAGTTTTAAATGGGTTTTTTCCTTCGAAATGTCATTTTGCTGTCAGACTGTTCTAAACACGGGAAACATGCGCCCCTTTACAGGCATACTATAGACACCCCCCAGCTACGAAATTTAAAGGGATATTACACTTTTATTGTTTGACTTTAAGCATTATTAAAATCACTGCTCCTGAAAAAATGGCCGTTTTTAAAACTTTTTTTAGCATTGATCCATGTCCCCTGGGGCAGGACCCGGGTCCCCAAACACTTTTTATGACAATAACTTGCATATAAGCCTTTAAAATTAGCACTTTTGATTTCTCCCATAGACTTTTAAGGGGTGTTCCGCGGCATTCAAATTTGCCGCAAACACCCCAAATTGTTCGCTGTTCGGCGAACTTGCGAACAGCCAATGTTCAAGTCGAACATGAGTTCGACTCGAACTCGAAGCTCATCCCTAGTTAAGACCCCCTTCCCCAATGGAGGTCTTTGGGCCCATCAGTAAGTGCCAAATTGTGAGAGGCAGAGGGGAGCCCCACTTTTACCCCTCACCAGCTTTTTTTAATGGCCCTGGTTGTAGTCTGGGAAGCAGTGTAGGTAAGAGCAGAACTCTAGAGCGCCTCCCACAAGGCTGGAGGTTGGTGGAGTAATCTGTACAGAGTAGAGGTTTTCTTTATGGAAACCGTTTATTGAGAGGCTGCCTTTGCTGACCTACTTCTGAAATTGCTAGTTGCCTGGCTGCCTCTGGCCTTAAACATTGAAGTCACTGAGCCAGAACCAGCCTGCAGCTAGGAGGACTGGAGAAGTCAGACCTCCTCATCTATATGAGACTTCTAGAATGGTGACCAAAGTAATGAAGTGACTGGATCATCCCAAACAGACAGAAAAGACTAGTATTGTGATCAGGATAGTCCAGCCATGGAGGCCTATGTATTTCCTCTTCTCTTGAAGGAAGATTCCACATTGCACAATCTGCCAGTGTGTGTGACTACCTATATTCCCCCACAAAGCGAAATCTTACTTGTCTCTAATGTAACCTTTATCTCTTATTTTCACACAGACTCATCTGTTCCTTGCCATGGAATTCCTGAGTGGAGGAGATCTTCGCAAACTGATAGAAACTTCAGCCCCACTTAAAGTCAACACCATAAGGTAAGTCTGGGTGACTGACCAATGAAAACAGCCAGTGACACAGCCAGGCCCCTCCCACTGAGCCCCGTCCATCCACACCCCTATGTACTATAGGGGGAATCTCTTCCTATTTACCTTTTATTGGTCTGTGATGATTTTGATTGCTAATTCATATTTTTCTTTCTCCTTCAGACGTCTCACTGCCGAGATCATCTGTTGCCTGCAATCCCTGCATGCTGGTGGGGTCATCCATAGGTAAGTATTGGATTAGCTGACTAACAATCACCCCTTGGCTTCTGCTATTTCTTGATGAATCAGAAAGATTTTTCAGTTGTGTTGCCTCCTGTAAAGTCTCCTTCCATCTGCTGCAGAAGTCTCCCTGTTCATGCCATATTCTGCTTATGTACGATTTATACAAAATCCAGAAAGAGGAGTGAGACCTCTCCATGATGAATATAGCAGGTGGGCAGAGCTGGAAACCCTGGAACAGAGATCTTCCTGTAGTCAGATATAAAAGAAGCCAATGTCCACCCATCAATCTTCATTCTTCTTTGTATACATGTATATTTGTATCTTTTTTCTCTTTAATATAATGTGGGAAATGCAGAGCTAACGGTTCACTTCTTTTCTTCACAGAGATCTCAAACCGGAGAACATTCTACTGGACAACGAGGGTCACATCAGGATTGCGGACTTCGGCTTGTCAAAGAGTGATGTCTTAAATTACAGAAAGATCAGAGGATTTGTGGGTACAAAATTTTACACGGCCCCAGAGGTATGATTCCTGATATCCTGATATTAGACTGAATTGTAATGTGTATTATGGGATATAGAAAAGACATAAAGGGGCTCCCCTTTCATTAAATGAAAAATTCCTCCACTGGGACCCAGTTGCTTTCAGTGGGTCTCCAGGCCAGAACTATATCCAACAAAAGGGGATGTTCTGAGAGTTGCAGCAGTGTTGGAGCTTCTTGTGGAGGACATTAAGGCCGGGTGTAGATGGAAGGATCTGTCTGGCCCGATTCACACAAACACATGAGATAATGGTGAGCGATTGTGAACATTGAGCTATTGGGGTCCGTATACCTTTATCTGTCCCCTTTAAGATGAACAATTAAAGTGTACATCAAGGCAAAACTGTCTTCTTTTAGTTTTGGATAGAATGGGGAAGGGTTAGATCCTCTCTCAGGTTTTTATTGGTGTCCTCATTAAGGAAGTCACACTCTTTATGTGTACTGGTGACTGTTCGTGAGAGAGAAAATAAATGGAAATGAGAAATGTTATAGCTGTCCCCATAACAGGAATAGAGGGAAAGTCTTCCAATAGTGACACTTGTTGCAGAGACAAAATACTTTGGTAAAAGTTGTTTGATTTCCTCTCGAGTCTCTGGGACAGAAAGTGAAGGGAAATTTATCCAACAGAACACAGACAACTGAAATAAATGGGCAAGGGTCACAACCCTTCCATACTCTATTCAAGACTTAACAAAAAGTTCTGAATATACGTAAATTTTAATGCAGTAATAAACCCCACACCAAAAGCTTCCCTGTTAGTGGTAAATGGTTTCTAACAACTCTGTAACTGCTACATCTGCAGAATAGCTTGTTATTTTGAAAAACAGCAGACTAACTGGCAAGATCACCAGGTGAAAATAAAGGAAAGAAAGCCTAAAACAGTAAACAAATGCAGCTATCAAACCTAATGATTGGAAAGCTGCAATATAATAACGGTTTATTAAATAGAAATATGTGGCGCTACTCCATCAATCAGTATCAAACAGATAATCCGAAATCCCAATTAGATTCATCTAGGGTATAGGATGAAATTGGTAGAGTGAGCTCCACCACATGTAATCAATGCTAAAAAATATATATATGTAACTTTAGGGAAGATGTCACCATACAGGAGTAGATCAAAGAAGAGATCAGTTCTATAGGGTGAAGAAGGGTGAGTGAATATCAATAATTGGAATACTCAATAAAATATAGACTGTCTCAGTGCTCAGAAAAATAAATAAATATAAACTATATCAACCACCTCACATCAAGTGACAAATAAAAAGTAGACCTGTGAATAAAGTGAACTAGCTTCCCAAAATAGCTGAACAGCAAAAATCCTTAATCATAAACGAAGTTTAACAATGTAACACACGTGCCAGCTGAAGATCAAATATTTTCTAGTGCTGATAACAAAAATAAGTGAATCTTATAAGTGAACCAAAATAGACTAATATAAAGTGCAAAAAAATTTCTAAAGTCAAAAAGAATTATTTCCATATAATCCACAATATAGTAATCCAGTCATAACATACTAAACATTCTGGTGTATTATAGATAAATAGTTAATAAAGGTATAAAGAAATAAAATACAATAGGACAGATAATCCCACAAAAGAGATGCTGTCCCAAATAGTGACAATAGTGCAGTATGGTCCATACAAAAAGTGCAATTGTGATGGGTGATTTCCACAGATGACGGTCTCTGAATAAAGTGCAAAATGTGCAGTGACTGATGTTTTGCATAGAAGAAAAACATCAGTCACTGCACATTTTGCACTTTATTCAAAGACCGTCATCTGTGGAAATCACCCATCACAATTGCACTTTTTGTATGGACCATACTGCACTATTGTCACTATTTGGGGACAGCATCTCTTTTGTGGGATTATCTGTCCTATTGTATTTTATTTTTTTATACCTTTATTAACTATTTATCTATAATACACCAGAATGTTTAGTATGTTATGACTGGATTACTATATTGTGGATTATATGGAAATAATTCTTTTTGACTTTAGGAATTTTTTTGCACTTTATATTAGTCTATTTTGGTTCACTTATAAGATTCACTTATTTTTGTTATCAGCACTAGAAAATATTTGATCTTCAGCTGGCACGTGTGTTACATTGTTAAACTTCGTTTATGATTAAGGATTTTTGCTGTTCAGCTATTTTGGGAAGCTAGTTCACTTTATTCACAGGTCTACTTTTTATTTGTCACTTGATGTGAGGTGGTTTATATAGTTTATATTTATTTATTTTTCTGAGCACTGAGACAGTCTATATTTTATTGAGTATTCCAATTATTGATATTCACTCACCCTTCTTCACCCTATAGAACTGATCTCTTCTTTGATCTACTCCTGTATGGTGACATCTTCCCTAAAGTTACATATATATATTTTTTAGCATTGATTACATGTGGTGGAGCTCACTCTACCAATTTCATCCTATACCCTAGATGAATCTAATTGGGATTTCGGATTATCTGTTTGATACTGATTGATGGAGTAGCGCCACATATTTCTATTTAATATTTTATCCTGGGGGAGTTGAGTGGACCCATCTGTGTTGGCGGCTCTCTATCGGGTATTTTACCGTCAGTCTCTGAGTTTTTTGGTCACATTGTGTTCTTTTTGCGCACTAGTTCTTATACATTTATAATAACGGTTTGCTTTTGGATTTAATACCACTTAAAGCCCCACCTCCAATACTCACAAGCTCCACCTTTATTTGATGTATTTAAAGCACAATTCTAGGACTCCTGGAGGCTTCATATATCACATATGTCAGCATGGAGTCATCTGTGTCTCTACCTGGCCTAGGAATGTTCTCATCCTTTATTCTCCTCTTATGTTTCTACAGGTCATTGAAGATTTGTCATATACCACCACAGCGGACTATTTCTCATTGGGATTGATAGTGTATGAGATGGCGCTGGGCAAGCATCCATTGGATAATGATATACAGAAAGAAGGAAAGGATGCGTGGAAGAAAATCCCCACCATGACCCCTCATTATCCAAAAGATATGGACTCTCGTCTCCATTATCTCTTAGTTATGGTAAGTATACGCAGAGCTATGCCTTCTCTTTACACACAAAACTCTTTTCAGGTTATACAGACCTTGTTAGGCATTCAGAACACACAACTGTACATTGATCCCGGCACACATTCATGTGGCTCATAGCAATACTTTTAGCACACTGACTGCTTAGTCTGAAAATCCTATTACAGAGGATGGGTAAGGAAAGCAGTTTTCTGTTACTGTGGGAATGGGCCCTTCAATTCCTGGAGACAATCCTTACACAGACAGCAAACAGAATTCCCTTGGGACCGCCATCTCTGGAAGAACAAATCATGGCAGTTGTAGAATTAATAGAAAGATCATTTTTTTACATTGTTCATAACAATTCATTGTGAACTCTATTGTGTTTTAAACAACAAAAAAAATAATTTTCCTTTAAAACCTCTTATGAAGTAACATGGCAGAAATAATCCAATCGTGACACAGTGGCGGTTTTACAGGCAAAAGGAAGGAAGCTGAAATATGTCACTGTCAGAATCACAGATTACAATGGGGATATCTATTGGTCGCATCTTGTTATTGTTCTCTCGGTGTTTCTTATCATATTTCTTCTTTACAGCTCTTATGTGTAGACCAGGATGAACGGGCACGCCTCGTACTTGACATCAGACGGAATCCATTTTTCAAGAAGATTGACTGGGCCGAGGTGGAGAAAAGAAAGTCACCCCCAGCATTCAGACCAGAACCGGTAAGTATATGAATAATGGAGGGGTCTATGTACATTGGGGGAGGGGAGATTTTCAGCAGCCTCTAAGATGTGTTGTTTGTACAGAATTCTCCCAATTGTGATCACTGCACAAGCACATGGTCTGGGGACTCATGTGAATGAATTCTGTTTATTATTGGTAATAATTATTGTGTATGCGTCAGATGCTTAGACCTGCTTTTCTTAACTTGGTGATCCTGCCAGTAACACATTTCCTGTCCTGGGGTGCCAACACTGACTTACTGTATCTATAGAGAAGAAATGTTGTCACCCTAGCCTGATTAGAATTACATACACCTTCACCTCCCTTTATCTCCATTGCATAGAGAGGTGTTGCTTTGTAGTTCACAGACAGAAGCTGAGAAGGCTGATAACATTGACATTTCAGCTCATGGCACAGGAACTTACAAGGATGCTGGAATTATGACAGGATTAACAGGTATTTCTCTGTGCCTGCAGATGTATTTAGCCTAAAAAATAAAAAAATAAATGCAGCCTCCACCTCTAATGCCCCGTACACACGGTTGGACATTGATCGGACATTCCGACAACAAAATCCATGGATTTTTTCCGACGGATGTTGGCTCAAACTTGTCTTGCATACACACGGTCGCACAAAGTTGTCAGAAAATCCGATCGGTCTGAAAGCGGTGACATAAAACAGGTACGTCGGGACTATAAACGGGGCAGTTGCCAATAGCTTTTGTCTCTTAATTTATTCTGAGCATGCGTGGCACTTTCGGAATTTCCGACAACGGATTTTGTTGTGTCGGAAAATTTTATAGCCTGCTCTCAAACTTTGTGTGTCGGAAATTCCTATGGAAAATGTGTGATGTAGCCTACACAAGGTCGGAATTTCCGACAACAAGGTCCTATCACACATTTTTCGGAAAATCCTATCGTGTGTATCGGGCATAAGAATTATCTGGAATAAATGTTATTGGGATTAGATATACATCAATGGTGTGTTAATGCAGTGCTTCCTCTGACCAATAGAGGGAGTTTGGGGTAGGAGCTTAGAAGGCTTACCCTTGGGGTAATCTGCTGCACATCAGGGGTTTGATTCACCAAGCTTTGCCACCATTTTCTGTATCAACCAGAAACACTAACGAATGTCTTTTTCTCTTTGCAGATTGTCAACGAACAGGATTATTTTACAACGGATATGGAGAAATTTATGGCCTGTGAAGACCGAGGCATTCCACTAAAGAAGAAGGACCAGGACAAATTCAAAGACTTTTCCTACATCTGCGAAAGTCTAAAGCAGAAACTAACGCCATCTCCCCACAAGGGAAAAAATAATTTCACGCGGTAGTAAAGACATAACTATAAAACAATGTCCACCTGCACGGTGATGCCATAATGTGCTAGTATCCATCGCATCGCACATTATGACTATAAAACCAAGCCCTGCAGAGGCACGTTGTCATTGCTACCAGGGCTTCAATCTTCACCCGCTCTTCCTTCGGGTTCACAGACTCCGGCCGTTTGAATGGCCTAGCCACGATGATGTCACTCCCACGTATGCACATGGAAGTCACGGCTGTGACCGAGAGCTCTAGAGGGACACCATGATTATGTGTTACTTTCAAAGCACATGTGCCGGTGACCTCACCAGCTGCAGCAACATAGAATATCTCCTTACCGATTCACTGTACCTATAGGTAAGCCTTATTATAGGCTGGAGGTACAACTGAAAAAGCTGACTTTACTACCACTTTACACCACTGATACATGTAAATGTGGCCTAAATGCTAAACAAAATATCTAATTTAGGGTCTTGATGTGCGAACCTTAGAAACCCCAAACTGATGATCCAGGGACAATCCGATCGCCTTAGGGGGTCAGGAAGGAATTTTTCCCCCTTTGGAGACCATCTTACCAAGTGGGGTTTTTGCCTTCCTCTGAATCATCATAAGGTTTAGGAGTCTGAAAAGGCGTCACTTCTGAGGAGTCACTGACCGATCTCCAATAGATAGCTCAGGATTCCACTATGCAAAGAGCTCAGGGTACAGGATTGCACTAAGCACGGAGCTCAAGGTTCAGGATTGCACTACGCACAGAGCTCAGGGTTCAGGATTGCACTATGCACAGAGCTCAGGGTTCAAGATTGCACTACGCACAGAGCTCAGGGTTCAGGATTGCACTATGCACAGAGCTCAGGGCTCAGGATTGCACTACGCACAGAGCTCAGGGCTCAGGATTGCACTATGCACTGGGCTCAGGATTGCACTATGCACAGAGCTCAGGGTTCAGGATTGCACTATGCACAGAGCTCAGGGCTCAGGATTGCACTACGCACAGAGCACGGCGTTCAGGTTTGCACTAAGCACAGAGCTCAGGGTTCAGGATTGCACTATGCACAGAGCTCAGGATTCAGGATTGCACTATGCACAGAGCTCAGGGTTCAGGATTGCACTACGCACAGAGCTCAGAGTTCAGGATTGCACTATGCACAGAGCTCAGGGCTCAGGATTGCACTACGCACAGAGCTCAGCGTTCAGGATTGCACTAAGCACAGAGCTCAGGGTTCAGGATTGCACTAAGCACAGAGCTCAGGGTTCAGGATTGCACTACGCACAGAGCTCAGCGTTCAGGATTGCACTACGCACAGAGCTCAGGGTTCAGGATTGCACTACGCACAGAGCTCAGGGTTTGGGATTGCACTAAGCACAGAGCTCAGGGTTCAGGATTGCACTACGCACAGAGCTCAGGGTTCAGGATTGCACTAAGCACAGAGCTCAGGGTTTAGGATTGCACTATGCACAGAGCTCAGGGTTCAGGATTGCACTATGCACAGAGCTCAGGGTTCAGGATTGCACTATGCACAGAGCTCAGGGTTTAGGATTGCACTATGCACAGAGCTCAGGGGTTCAGGATTGCACTATGCACAGAGCTCAGGGTTCAGCCCCTTCTCAGCTCTGACCTTACCTGCACAACCTATAGAGCACCATGTCCCGGTAGATGATAGATAGATATGGGGGGTGGTGGGCGATAGATAGATATGGGGGGGTGGTGAGCGATAGATAGATATGGGGGGATGGTGAGTGATAGATATGGGGGGGGTGAGCGAAAGATAGATATGGGGGGGTGGTAAGCAAAAGATATGGGGGGGTGGTGAGCGATAGATAGATAGATAGATGTGGGGGGGTGAGCGATAGATAGATATGGGGGGTGGTGAGCGATAGATAGATATGGGGGGAGTGAACGATAGATAGATATGGGGGGGAGTGATAGATAGATATGGGGGGGTGGTGAGCGATAGATAGATATGTGGGGGGGGTGAGCGATAGATAGATATGGGGGGGTGGTAAGCAAAAGATATGGGGGGGGTGGTGAGCGATAGATAGATAGATAGATAGATAGATAGATAGATAGATAGATAGATAGATAGATAGATAGATAGATGTGGGGGGTGAGCGATAGATATGGGGGGTAGTGAGCGATGAACTACCGCCATAGCGACACACGCGGTCGCTATGGGGCCCGCAGCTGCTAGGGGCCCCGGACCTGGTGAGGACATGCGGCTCCGTGGGTGAGAGCGGGCGGCTTTGCGGGCCCCGCGGGTGAGAGCGGGCAGCTTTGTGGGCCCCGCGGGTGAGAGCGGTCAGCTTTGCGGGCCCCGCAGGTGAGAGCGGGCGGCTTTGCGGGCCCCACGGGTGAGAGCGGGCGGCTCCGCGGCTCCGAGGCTGTCAGGCAGTGAGTCAGCTGGGCGGCGCGGCTCGTGTGTGAGCGGGCTGGCCAATCAGGGAGCTGGCAGACGGGGGTGCATAGAGATGACATCATCTCTCACCGCCCGGCGCCCTCCCTGCATCCCTGCAGTGCAGTTCCCTCCTCACTGTGCAGGCAGCCTCGGGAAGCAGTGAGATGACCTTATCTCTCTGCTGCCTGACTCTAGGACACAGTATTAAAGTAACATAGGAAGTGACAATCCGTAATGTGTGACAGGTGAAGTGACAAGTGACAATCCGGGACGTGGCAGCAAGTGACGATCCGTAATGTGTGTCAAGTGACAATCCGGGACGTGGCAGCAAGTGACGATCCGTAATGTGTGGCAAGTGACAATCTGGGACGTGGCAAGTGACAATCTGTAATGTGTGGCAGGTGACGTGGCAAGTGACTATCCGTAATGTGTGACAGGTGACGTGGCAAGTGATAATCTGTAATGTATGGCAGGTGACGTGGCAAGTGACAATCTGTAACATGTGGCAGGCGATGTGGCAAGTGACAATCCCTAACATGTGGCAGGCGACGTGGCAAGTGACAATCCGTAATGTGTGGCAAGTGACAATCCGAAAAGTGGCAAGTGACAATCCGTAATGTGTGGCAGGTGACGTGGCAAGTGACAATCTAATGTGTGGCAAGTGACAATCTGGGATGTGGCAAGTGACAATCAGTAATGTGTGGCAAGTGACAATCCGGGACGTGGCAAGTGGACAATCGGCAACATGCGGCAGGTGACATCCTGCAACGTGTGACAAGTGACAATCTGCATCTGGTGGCAGGCGACGTGGCAAGTGGACAATCCGCAACGTGTGGCGGGTGATGTGGCAAGTGACATTCCATGACAAGTTGCATCTGGTGGCAGGCGACGGTGGCAAGTGACACGCTCAGGGCTCCCACTGATTCTGCATTATGGTGAGTTGAACTATTTCATTTTATATAACAGAACAGAAATTGGTTAGAAGGCTGGGGGTCAGCAATGTGTGTCCTTCAGGGGCTGCATACAGTATACTACATACTTTGTTGTTCAAAATTAATATAAGCTGTTGCCTGGGTACTGTGCCACGTGGGTGTGATAATCTGTTGTTCAATGGCATTAGTTCTTTTTTTTGTGGAGGGGGCGGTTTGCAGGGGGGGAGCGGTTTGCAGGGGGGGGGCGGTTTGCAGGGGGGGCTCCATACAACAATTTGCTATGGGGCCCTGTGATTTCTAGTTACGCCCCTGGTGGGGGGGGTTTAGCGATAGATAGATATGGGGGGGAGTGAACGATAGATATGGGGGGGAGCGATAGATAGATATGGTGGGGTGGTGAGCGATAGATAGATATGTGGGGGGGTGAGCGATAGATAGATATGGGGGGGTGGTGAGCGATAGATATGTGGGGGGGTGAGCGATAGATAGATATGGGGGGGAGTGAACGATAGATAGATATGGGGGGGAGCGGTAGATAGATATGGGGGGTGGTGGTGATAGATAGATAGATAGATAGATAGATAGATAGATAGATAGATAGATAGATAGATAGATAGATAGATAGATAGATAGATAGATAGATAGATAGATAGATAGATAGATAGATAGATAGATAGATAGATAGATACATACATACCTTGATAACAAAGCCCCGGTGGCCTAATGGATAAGGCACTGGCCTCCTCGGTCAGGGATTGTGGGTTCGAGTCCCACCTGGGGTGATATCTTGCTTATCTCTTATACCAGGATAAAGGGAGGATGAAAAATAAACCCATCAAGAAGGAGGAGATCCTTCTCACTGTGCTGCATGTGTCAGTCCCAGATGTTTCCTTTCCTGACGCCTTAACAATATATGTGTGCAATCACTATCTGACGCTGGGGCAGACTCCATGGATCAATTGGTCTTTTTCTGCCATCCCTCTTCTATGTTTCTTCCCAGTAGACTCTCCCCTCCCCCTCCCCCTCCCTCCCATATAATGGAATTTTAATGAGGAAGAGACATACTTTCTCCTCTGCAGTAAAGTTTCTTACCTGCTTAACAATAACCCCCAACATTGGTATTAGTGGGGACAATAATTGCCCACAGCATGAGTGATCAATTGCTCCAAAAATAACTCCCAACATTGGTGTCAGTGGCTGCAGTCGGAGGAAGTTTGAATTACCTGTAATTTCCATATCTTACATCAGTGATTCTCAACCTTTAAAATCCTGCACAAATCTCGAGACATCCCATCCAGTGCTGATGGAGAGCGGCAAACAAGGATGCTGTGTAGGCACCCCGACATACCCCTTGTCAACCAATGATATAAACAACAATAATTGGTTGTTAGTACAACAGCACCTGGAAGGTTGTAATGGTACCACAGAAAAAAGAATAAGCTATTGACTGGAACCCAACCGTCATTAAGCGGGGCACATTAAAGGGCCGGGAGAGTGTATTATAGAACACCAGGTAAAAATGGATGAAGATCCTCTCAAATTAGGTCTTGAGATCCTCATGCACATATAAAAAAACAAACGAGGGCGCCTCCATCCAGGTGTAGCGATTTATTAAAAAAGCACTCACACTCACAAGGACAATTAAAATGCACTCACTAGCTAAAAGTAGATCAAGGCTTGTCATAGACCCATATAGACCTCCATAGGATCACCGTGAGGCTGCAGAGCTCAGCAGGCATGTGGCTGGTTAAAGCAGAAGTCTTGAAGGAAGTGCAGCTGTCAGACTTCAGAGAGAGACACTGCTGCATACAGATTCTTGTACTGTTCAGACATTTTTGTAGCATTGTTCTTCCTCACCTGACAGTAATGGGGCTCCACAACCGCTACATGAACATGACCGATAAAGGTGCCAGCACACCCATTGGCTGGGATGCGCTGCAGCCCACCTCCTGATGCCTCCTCAACCAGTAGCTGACTCAAGTTGTCTGCTACATCCCTCCCTCTCCCTCCATCACACAGTCATCATATTACATGACCAATAGGAAGGCTCAGATTTCACACTGACAGATTTCAGAAACACAGCAAATACCTAGAAACTGACCCCTCCCCCACTTCCCTCTGACCCCTTCCAACAGAAAGACCGAGCTGGAGAACCAAGCCAGATGAGAGCACCACTTGCTGTATGTGGCATAGAGGCAGAAGAGGGCAGCACTTGCTTTATGTGACATAGAGGCTGAAGAGGGCACCACTTGCTGTGTGTGGCCTAGAGGCTGAAGAGGGCACCACTTGCTGTGTGTGGCATAGAGGTAGAAGAGGGCACAACTTGCTTTATGTGGCATAGAGGCAGAAGAGGGCACCACTTGCTTTATGTGGCATAGAGGCAGAAGAGGGCACCACTTGCTTTGTGTGGCATAGAGGCTTAAGAGGGCACCACTTGCTTTATGTGGCATAGAGGCTGAAGAGGGCACCACTTGCTTTATGTGATATAGAGGCAGAAGAGGGCACCACTTGCTGTGTTTGGCATAGAGGCTGAAGAGGCCACCACTTGCTTTATGTGGCATAGAGGCAGAAGAGTGCACTATTTGCTGTGTGTGGCATAGAGGCTGAAGAGGGCACCACTTGCTGTATGTTGTATAGCCTACCAGAATGAATTTCAGCTTCACCATCGACCATGCATAGGCATCTAGATATTCCGTTTGGGCCAAGCTGGCCCAATGTAGGTGGTAAATCTAATCTCATTCCTGGAGTTCCTTTTTAACCACTTCAGCCCCGATTTGGCACTGCATCACTTTAACTGACAATTGCGCGGTTGTGCGACGATGTACCAAAACAAAATTGACGTCCTTTTTTCCCACAAATAGAGCTTTCTTTTGGTGGTATTTGATCACCTCTGCGGTTTTTATTTTTTGCTCTATAAACAAAAAAAGACCGACAATCTTGAAAAAAAACATTTGCTATATATCTGCTATAATAAATATCCCCCAAAAATATATAAAAAACTAATTTCTTCCACAGTTTAGGCGGATATGTATTCTTCTACATATTTTTGGTAAAAAAAAAATATATCACAATAACTGTATATTGATTGGTTTGCGCAAAAGTTATAGTGTCTACAAAATAGGAGATAGATTTATGGCATTTTATTTTTTACTAGTAATGACGGTGATCTGCAATTCTTATCTGGACTGCGACATTGTGGCAGACAGATTGGACTCTTTTGGCACTATTTTGGGCAATTGACATTTACACAGAGATCAGAGCTAAAAATAGCCACTGATTACTGTATAGATGTCACTGGCAGGGAAAGGGTTAACACTAGGAGGCGATCAGGGGGTTAAGTGTGTTCCCTCAGCGTGTTCTAACTGTAGGGGGGATGGGCTACCACTGACATGACAGAGATCGATGTTCCTGACTAGGGATGAGCTTCGTGTTCGAGTCGAACCCATGTTCGACTCGAACATAGTCTGTTTGCCGGTTCGCCGAATTGCGAACGATATGGGCCATTCGCGCCAAATTTGTGTGGCACGTCACGGCACATAATTCACTGCGGCATCGCAGTGCATTGCTGGCTGATGATTGGCCAAGCATGCACTAGGACCCGCATGCTTGGCCAACCACAGCGCCGTCTGAACAGAGAGCCGTAATTGACCAAAGCCAAGGAGGCTTTGGCCAATTATGGCTCAGGGGATTTAGTACACGCCCCACACTATATAAGGCCGCCTGCACGGCGGCCCTGTGTAGTGTGTGTTCCGGGGTTGAGATAGATAGATAGACAGAGAGACAGTGTCATTTGATTTAAGTTAGATAGATTAGGCAGGACAGTCAGTGAGTTAGCTGCACTTACAGTGTATTGTGTATATATATGCATCCCAGGTGTTGTATATATGTATATATACATTGTATTCAGTTTAGCTAGATCCGTTCCTGTTATCTTGCTACTGACAGGCAGGCTTGTCTTGTTACAGTATTTACAGCTACCTGAAGAAAATTGCTGGTGTTCTTTTGATCCTATTAGTACCACAGTCAGGCAGCTAGACTATTTACAGTTAGTGTAGTGCGTCCTCCTCACAGTGTTCAGTTAAAGCTACAAGTTAGTTTAGTGTGACCTCTGCACAGTGTTCAGCTAAAACTACAAGTTAGTGTAGTGCACAGTGTTCAGCTAAAGCTACAAGTTAGGGTAGTGCGTCCTCCACACAGTGTTCAGCTAATACTACAAGTTAGTGTAGTGCGACCTCTGCACAGTGTTCAGCTAAAGCTACAAGTTAGTGTAGTGCATCCTCCTCACAGTGTTCAGCTAAAACTACAAGTTAGTGTAGTGCGACCTCTGCAAAGTGTTCAGCTAAAGCTACAAATTAGTGTAGTGCGTCCTCTGAACAGTGTTCAGCTAAAGCTACAAGTTAGTGTAGTGCATCCTCCTCACAGTGTTCAGCTAAAACTACAAGTTAGTGTAGTGCAAGCTCTGCACAGTGTTCAGTTAAAGCTACCTGTAGAAGGTTGGTGGTGTTTTCCTGATCCTATCACTACCGCAGGCAGCTAAATAAGCTACAAGTTAGTTTTTTGCAAGCTCTGCACAGTGTTCAGCTAAAGCTACCTGTAGAAGGTTGGTGGTGTTTTCCTAATCCTATCACTACCGCAGGCAGCTAAATAAGCTACAAGTTAGTTTTTTGCGAGCTCTGCACAGTGTTCAGCTAAAGCTACCTGTAGAAGGTTGGTGGTGTTCTCATACTACAGGCAGGCAGTTGATTTTGCTAGCTGCAGTATCAGTATATATATATATATATATATATATATATATATATATATATATAGATATATAGATATATATATATAGATATATATATCTATATAGATATATATATATATATCTATATATATATATATATATATCTATATATATATAGATATATATATATCTATATATATATATATATATCTATATATATATAGATATATATATATCTATATATATATATATATATCTATATATATATATATATATATATATCTATATATATATCTCTCTCTCTATATATATATAGACAGTCACAAGCCAATAAAAGAGGGCAAGCAGGCTCTGTGTCTAGAGGCAACAGTGCTGGTCGTGGAGATGATGCATCCTCATCAGCACGTGGCCGTGGGACACACTTGGCCTTTTTTTCGGCAGCTGGCCGTGTTGAGTCGCAACATGCGGAAGACTTGGTCGAGTGGATGACCAAGCCGTCCTCATCCTCCTCATCCTCTCTCACCCATGCTCAGGGTACTTTGTCTGGCAAAGCAGCTGCCAACGCGGCCTTTTCCCTAGGCTCAATGGCATCAGTGACTCCTTCCCTAGCCCCAGAATGTCCTCCTGAGGAGTCCCTCGAACTGTTTGACCACAGTGTTGGGTACATGCTCCAGGAGGATGCCCAGCGTTTACAAGGCTCTGATGATGATACTGAGCTAGATGAAGGCAGTAACGTGAGCACGGACAGAGGGGGTGCCCAAGAAGAACAGCAATCTGGCAGTCATGCTCCCCCTGCTGCAGCATATTGCCAGGTTTGCTCCAGTGATGAGGAGGGAGGGGATGATGAGGTCACTGACTCAACGTGGGTGCCTGATAGGAGAGAGGAGGAGGAGGCATATCACCAAAGAGGCAGGATGCCCTCCAGGGGCCAGCCTAAGGGCAGCACACTGACTGAATCACACCCCAAAGCTCCGCATGTGCAGGGCGCTGCTGTCTTTGCGCGTTATTTCAAAAGTTCTTTGGTGTGGGCCTTTTTTGAGACGAGTGCATCAGATCGCACCGCTGCTATTTGCAACACATGTCTCAAGCGTATCACGCGTGGCCAAAACATTTCCCGCTTGGGCACCACATGCTTCACCAGACATATGTTGACCTGCCATGCAGTTCATTGGCAAGCGTATCTAAAAGACCCACACCAAAGAACAAAGAGGACCTCTCCTTGCTCCTCAGCTGAGATCTCCAACCCCACTATACCTTCAGTCCTCTCTGAGACCTGCACTGAGAGGAATGAAGGTGTAGAATTAGGTGTGTCACAGCCAAGTACTTGTGGGCAATCAGCTTTCGGTACACCATCATCAGATTGTACCAGGCAAATTTCCCTGCCCCAGCTGCTGCACCGCCGAAAGAAGTTCGCTCCCAGCCATCCACATGCCCAGCGGTTGAATGCTAGCTTGGCAAAATTGCTAGTACTTCAAATGCTGCCTTTTCAGTTGGTAGACTCTGCCCCCTTCCTGTGGAATGTGTGGTTCCTCAGTGGTAGGTACCCAAACGCCACTTTTTCTCACGGAAGGCGATCCCGGCTCTCTACCGGCATGTGGAAGGCAATGTCCATGCCTCGCTGGACAGGGCGGTCAGCGGTAAGGTGCATATTACCGCTGACTCATGGTCCAGCAGGCATGGACAGGGACATTACCTAAAGTTCACCGCACATTGGGTGACTCTGCTGGAAGCTGGTAAGGATGCAGGACAAAGTGCAGTAGTGTTGGAGGTTGTTTTGCCACCACGCCTCCAAAATGCCACTACTAATGATTTTGACACACCTCTCTCCTCCACCCCCTCCTCTTCCTCTTCCTCCATGGCCTCTTCCTGTGCTTTGTCCTCGGAACCAGCGGTGCTCTGTAGGTGTTCAAGGGGCTACGCAAGTACGCAGGCCAAAAGATGCCATGCGGTGCTTGAGCTGGTGTGCTTGAGGGACAGGAGCCACACTGGGGCAGAGGTTCTGTCAGCTCTGCAGGGGCAGGTTCAGAGGTGGTTGAAGCCACACCAACTTAAGGCAGGAATGGTGGTTTGCAGCAATGGCACCAACCTCCTCTCCGCCCTCCCACATGGACAACTGACCCATGTGCCCTGTTTGGCTCACGTCCTTAACTTGGCGGTGCAGCGGTTCTTGGGCAGGTACCCGGGCTTACAGGATGTCCTGAGGCAGGCGAGGAAAGTCTGTGTGCATTTCCGCCGGTCATATAATACCAGTGCTCGGCTGGCAGACCTCCAAAAGGAATTTAACCTGCCCAAGAACCGCCTAATCTGTGACATGCCCACCAGGTGGAACTCAACGTTGGCCATGCTGCAGCAGCTGCACAAGCAGCAGAGGGCCATCAATGAGTACCTGTGCAACTATGGCACCAGGACAGGGTCAGGGGAGCTTTTTTTTTTTCCCCCACGCCAGTGGGCCATGATCAGGGATGCATGCACTGTCCTGTCACCATTTGAGGAGGCCACGAGGATGGTGAGCAGTGACAGTGCATGCATCAGTGACACTGTTCCCCTTGTCCACCTGTTGGAGCACACGCTGCGTGGAATAATGGACAGGGCACTTGAGGCAGAACAGAGGCAGGAAGAAGAGCACTTCCTTAGCTCTCAAGGTCCCCTTTATCCAGGCAGTGTTCCTGCGTGCCCGCCAATCACACAGGAGGACAAGGAGGACGAGGAGGAGGAGCATTGTGTCAGTATGGAGGTGGAGCCTGGCACTCAGCATCAGCAGCAGTCTTTAAGGGATCAGTCCCAAGAATCACATGGACTTGTACGTGGCTGGGAGGAGGTGGCTGCGGACCATGTCGTCCTTAGTGACCCAGAGGACTCCGGACCGAATGCCTCAGCAAACCTACGCTGCATGGCCTCCCTGATCCTGCAAAGCCTGCGGAAGGATCCTCGTATTCGTGGTATCAAGGAGAAGGACCAATACTGGCTGGCAACCCTCCTTGATCCACGTTACAAGGGTAAGGTTGCGGACCTTATCTTGCCGTCGCAGAAGGAGCAGAGGGTGAAACATCCCAAAAAACCCAAATTTTCAAAAAACATTTGTCATTGAGACAAAAAGTGAGGTGAAATCCTCTGAAGAGGAGCACAGACAGCAAAACAAATGTCAAAGGGGTGATAACCGTTCCCTATATTTTCCAAAAAGCTTAAAAACAGATTTTTTGGCTGGAGCTACACTTTAAAAATGTACCAGTTCAAAATTACAAACAGATTCTTCTTAACAACAAACCTACAGTCCCTGTCTTGTTTGCACCACCCGTATACTGCTGTTCAGAGTATATAGGGCCTTGGGGCCCCACGCCTTTCCTCTTTTTAATTTGGGTGCGGGGTTCCCCTTAATATCCATACAGGTCTACTGGAGGGTACCCATGCCGTTTGTCTCACTGATTTTCATCAATATTGCCAGGACCAGACATTACATTAAAGCCGCAAGCAGTTTTAAATGACTTTTTTTCCTTTAAAAATGTCATTTTGTGCAGGGACTGTTCTAAGCACGGGAAACAAGCACCACTTTATAGGCATACTATAAACACCCCCCAGATATGATATTTAAAGGAATATTTCACTTTTTTTTTTTACTTTAAGCATCATTAAAATCACTGCTCCCGAAAAACGTCAGTTTTTAAAAGTTTTTTTGCATTGGTACATGTCCCCTGGGGCAGGACCCGGGTCACCAAACCCTTTTTAGGACAATACCATGCAAATTAGCCTTTAAAATGAGCACTTTTGATTTCGAACGTTCGAGTCCCATAGACGTCAATGGGGTTCTAACGTTCGTGCAAATTTTCGGTCCGTTTGCAGGTTCTGGTGCGACCCGAACCGGGGGGTGTTCGGCTCATCCCTATTCCTGACGACAAGGAACAGAAGATCTCTGTCATGTTACTAGGCAGAACAGGGAAATGCCTTGTTTACATAGGCAGTTCCCCGTTCTGCCTCACCTCGCTGTGATCACAGGCCACTGGCAGACATTGAGTCTGTGGGACTCAAGGGCATACTCTCACGGCGCGCGGCGTGTGTGTGCCCGCTATCCTGCTTTTGCAAACTGATGTACAGGCCATTTTGCCAATGTATATTGGCGTGAGTCGGTCGGCAAGCGGTTAAAGAGACCCCAGTCACCAGTTTAAGCTTTTTATTTATATGCTTTTTTTAAAAACATAATAAAATCTTCATATGGAATTACACAGACACACATAAACCTCAGTACATTTAAAAAAAAAATTCCATTATGTACATATACAGAATCCAGAGAGCTGACACTTCATCTGGGCTTACCTTAACGAAGAATTTATTGAAGAAGTCAGCAATCAACAGCTGTAAATGCAAGGCACACATGGGTCAGGAGTGTATCATTTTTACTGGTGAATAGAAAGCAGAGTTAAGGAGTATCCAATGTACAGAGTGCAGAGGTCAGGAGTATATAATATACAGAGTGCAGAGGTTAGGAGTATATAAACGTACAGAGGTCAGAAGTATATAACGTACAGAGTGCAGAGGTCAGGAGTATATAACATACAGAGTGCAGAGGTCAAGAGTATATAATGTACAGAGTGCAGAGGTCAGGAACATATAACGTACAGAGGTCAGTAGTATATAATGTACAGAGTGCAGAGGTCAGGAGTATATAACGTACAGAGAGCAGAGGTCAGAAGTATATAATGTACAGAGTGCAGAAGTCAGGAGTATATAATGTACAGAGTGCAGAGGTCAGGAGTATATAAGGTACAGAGGTCAAGAGTATATAATGAACAGCGTGCAGAGGTCACGAGTATATAATGTACAACAGTAAGGTGTGTACAGTACATCACAGTGTATAGAGTATGGCGGTCAGAAGAGTGTAGTGTACACAGCATGTTACACTCCTGACTGCTGCACTCCCAGCATACAATGTTCTGTATTCAAGAGTACTTAAAGCAAAACTGAAGGTCAGTGAGCAGGGAGGCTTTCATTGCATAAGAGACATGCAATGTAAGGTACCATGTAGACATGTCTTCTTAGGCGCTCTAAACAGAGCAGCACACGTGCAGCTCAGCTTACATTGCCGGGCTGGTCTCTGAGTGCTGGGATTACTGGCTCCTGCACATGCTCATGAGTGACATCATCCTCTGCCAGCCAATGAAGAGGCCTGGAGACCGGTACTCAGAAGAAGATGCTGGTGCGGGAACATTGGGCAGGTAAGTATTTATCCCTTAGTTCCACTTTAACACACAACACACTAAATTTCTAGAAAAGAAAAGAAAGAAAATGAGCAAAGCCACAGTGGCCTAATGGATACGGCACTGGCCTCCTAAGCCTGGGATTGTGGGTTCAAGTCCTATCTGGGGTGCTTTACTGAACATAGAATGCTGACACTTTATTTGAGCTTACAGAAGAATGGGATTCCTGTGTTGAAAATCTTCACAAATGCACCAAATCCGATACAATTAGGGAGACGGCCACCAAACGATTTACTTGGTGGTACGATCACACCTACTAAACTGCACAGAATTTTCCCTACGGTGCCCCAAACATGCTTTAGAGGTTGTAACTTACTTGGTTCATACTCCCACATATTCTGCAAATGTGATAAAGTCTCACAAATATGAATTCAGTTAAGTAATTTTACAACATTGATATCAGATTCTCAAATAAAACTCACACTTCATAACTGTCTATTATTCACTAAAATCAAAGGACTGTCTATACCTCATATGAGACTGGTTCACACCATATGTGTAGCAATTCATTGGCTCATAGCCTATCACAGGAAATCTCCCTCAATTCCAATAAATCAATTAAAAACAAGAATAAGTTCCATTAAACAGATGAAAAAATCTTTTACTTTCTATACAACTCTATAAAATGTTATAATAAAAATGGGACTCTTGGTTCTCCAATGGAGATGTATTGTTCAGAAATGCCAACAATTGAAAAGAGATGTTAGTTCAAATGTATATTTCTATATTTTTTATAGATTTTTTCATCATATATATATTTATTACACTGTTGTACAGGCATTTATCTGTACAAAACCCTTGATAGATTGTATCAATATATTTTCTACTTGTCTATTTTTCAATAATTATATAAATGAATAACCTTTATATGTTAATTTACTGTAATTGAAACCTCTTATTGTACCACAATTTAACCTCAATAAAAAAGTTGGAAAAAAATGGAACTTCATTATATAGTCAGCAATTGTAAAGACAATAAACACTTTGGTCAGGGGTATGTCATTATTGTTGGCATATAGTGGTCAGTAGTATGTCATTATATATAATGTACAGAGGTCAGGAGTATATAATGTACAGAGTGCAGAGGTCAGGAGTATATAATGTACAGAGGTCAGGAGTATATAATGTACAGAGGTCAGGAGTATCAAATGTACATAGTGAAGAGGCCTGGAGTATATAAATTACAGAGTGCAAAGGTCGGGAGTATATAATGTACAGAGTGCAGAGGTCAGGAGTATATAATGTACAGAGTGCAGAGGTCAGGAGTATATAATGTACAGAGGTCAGGAGTATATAATGTACAGAGTGCAGAGGTCAGGAGTATATAATGTATAGAGTGCAGAGGTCAGGTGTATAGGTCAGGGGTCACCTTAGCCTCTGTTTGATCTGCAGATGCCTTGGTGACAACACCGGCCAATTGAAGGCATGACAGTTCAGATGAGAGCACAAAAAACCATGACAGTTACCAATCACAGCATGCCCTGGAAAAGTTCAATTAATGATTTTGGTTCTTCTTTAAGTTAGACTTCCCTCATAGAGTTCCCTATAATGATGTGAACGTTGCTTACTTCTACTCACACTACCTTTTCTTGGCCTCAGAGATGCATCCTGGGAACTTCCTGTCACATGTTCGTGTTTCAGGAGGTGGACCCAGAATTCTAGGAAGTAAAGGGAGATGGATTAATCTGCCCTTAGTAAAAATGGCTACCATGAGAAAAATAAACAATTACTAATCATTCTTATAGAGGCCTTGTTATATTTATGATGAAGGTGATAGAGGAGACCAGAACCCCCCCTAAAACGTGTCATGTAGAGGTGGCCCCTGGGCCCAGAGCACCCAGCTGGATATGTGGGGGGGGGGCCATTTATACCCCAATTCTTCCCTAACCCAAGGACCACAATAGTGTGCCAGTGTGAGTCAACATTAGAGTGTAAGCTCCTCTGGTACAGAGACTGATGTGACTGGTTCAGTGTCCTCTGTACAGCACTGCGGTATATTTCAGAGCTATATAAATGTATAATAATAATAATGTGTGACTGTGGGGGGACATTAGAGTGTAAACTCCTCTGGTACCTGTGACTGGTTCAGTGTTCTCTATACAGCGCTGCGGTATATGTTGGAGCTATATAAATATATAATAATAGTGTGTGACTGTGGGGTGGGGTCACATTAGAGTGCAGACATCTCCCGCATTTCTGCGGCGGCTCCTGCACACCCGCAAGAGCCTTGCGATCTCCCAGGAATGATTGGTGCGGTGGGGGTTGTCAGTGTATTGCTGCATTTCAGCAGTAATTTACCTGGGACAGTGACGTTGTGTGTGCACCCCGCTCGTGGTTGCCTAGACACTGTCACGTGTGCGCCCCGACCTGGTTGCTGAGACACCATTATGTGTGTGCCCCACCCCCTGCTGCTAACCACGGTTCTCACTGCTGGCTCTTACTCCTGGTTGGTGTTCTGTCAAGAAATGCCCCCTATCGAGAAATGCCTGACCGGAACTAGGCTTGCGCTGCATACGGATTTGCCGAAAGCCGCTGAACATCTGAATTTCAGCTGTAGACGGCGCCTGCACACAATAGCCGACATTGATGCCGACATGAAGGCGGCGTATTTTGTAATGATGGGCAGCGCTGCTAAGGTGGGAGTGGAATTTTTCAGGAAACTCAAACACATCTCCTAAACAAATATATCTCTGCTAACATTGAAACCACCCCCCCTTCAGTTGGATGAACACGTCCCGCAAACACGTGTAGGAAGAATAGCAGAGATAGGAGATGTGTTAGAGTTTCGTGAAAAATTCCGCCCCATCTTAGCAGTACTGCCCATAATTACAAAATACGCCCCCGTATTGTAGGCATCCGCCCCTCACACGCGCCCATCATGAACAAATCTGCCCCTTGCAGACTTGCACGAGCATCGGGAGTGTGTGGCACAATGTCGGCTATTGTGCGCAGGGGCCATCTACAGCTGATCATAAATTTAGATGTTCTGCGTTTTTCGGTGGCTTGGTACTGCGCATGCGCAGTTCAAGCCGGGTATTTCTCGACAGGACACCGGCTCACCTCTTGCTCCTTGCGAGGTATACCTTGCAGCTCCTGCACCCTGCAGTTTGCCACATGTGCCTGCCCTAAAGGTATGTGGGGGCACATTATTTATTAAGGGGATCGCTGATGGCAATATTTTGTAATGGGCACTCTGATGGCAATATTTTGTAATGGGCACACTGATGGCAATATTTTTTAATGGGCACACTGATAGCCTTATTTTGAAATGGGCACACTGATGGCTATATTTTGCAAGGGGCACACTGATGGGCACATTTGAAGGAAGACCGATCAATGCCTGGCTGGCATTGTTTATGAGTGCCTCTTGATCGCTCTCTCCCCGGATCCCCGACACAGGGTGTCAGTCTGCGGCATTCCTGAGGAGGAGGAGGGGGCACCGGAGCCACACAAAGCAATCACTTCATGGAGAGTGCTTGAAATATACACCATTGGATATTGGAGATCTGATATTAACCCCCATTTGAGTGGGTTGAGGCGATTCTGGCCAAAAACAAGAGTGCGAGGCTAAAGCAGCTGGTGAGTGCATTTCTTTGAGGGGAGTGGAATCACTGGCACTGAGGTGTGGTGGATGATTACAACAATCACTTTTCTCATACCGGAGATCTTATCACTACTTGGACTTTCGTTCACACTGTTTATGGACTTTTTTATGCATCAATTATTTATTCAGGAGTGATATATCAAGTTCACACTTGTCAAAGGGGGTTAATCACTTGTGTATTTAGGTTTTGAGATATATCTATATATATCTATATATATATATATATATATATATATATATATATATATATATATTTATATATATATTTTCTTGTACAAAAGGTTTTATTGAAAATATATATCAACAAAAAAAAAGAATACAAAACAGTGATGGATACATCGTGAATTAACTGGTATTCTGACATAACGGTAAGATATCAGTATGTAATAATATGATTGCAGACATACATGGATAACTAAAAGTTACAATGCGAAATGTTGTTGCAATACATAACTTTAGATGAAGAAATATATACATACATATATATATATATATACATATACACACATATACATATACACATATACATACATACATACATATACACACATACATACACATACATATATACACACACCCACATATACATACATACGCATACATACATACGCATACATACACCGATACACATGTACACATACACATCTACATACATACACACACATAAAAAAAGCAAAATAGAAAGTTATAAAAAAACAGTATTAAATTCGGATTAAATGGAATAACCTGAGAGAGGATGAAATACCTCTGAATGCAATAAAATTGTTTGTTATGATAATTTTCTGATCATTGTAGAGTTAAGCCCGAGGGCCTGAATAAAGAGAAGGAGAAAGAAATTGAAAGTAGAAAAGGAGGGGGGAAGAAAGAAGAGAAGGGAAGGGAAGGAAGGACCCTGGGGTGGGGGGAACGAAGGCTTATTATAAGGAGAGGAGCGATAGGTCAAATCTTGATGGGTGACTGTAAGTCACCCAGGGTTGCCATATCCTGAGGAACTTATCGTGTTTGTCCAGCAATATGGCCGTAAGTTTCTCATTTACCATGATATCATTCACGGTGTTTTTAACTGCTTCAAAACTAAGGTTCGGGGTTTTCCAGGCTCTTGCTATGGTAAGTTTAGTTGCAGTGAAGATCTGTGCTGCTAGCTGACGTTCAGGACGAAGAAGTTCTACAATTGGTTTCCATAAAAGGGCTTCAAAAGGATCCCGCTTTATGTTAGTGTTAAAAAGATTACGTAATAGTGCATATACTCTAACCCATAGTCTGCAGACCCTGGGACAGGTCCACCAAATATGCGCCATCGTGCCCTCCTGTGAGCACCCGCGAAAACATAGGGGGGAGTAAGATGGGATGAAACTTGCAAATTTAGCCGGAGTATAATACCATCTGTAGAAGACTTTATACGCATTCTCTAAAAAGAGAACATTCTTGGAACACTTAGATAGCGCAGTAGTCATACTATGCCAGTCCTCCGGGTCTAATTGTTTCCCAAACTCAGCCTCCCATTGGAGTTGGTAAGGTCTCAATGGTGTTGTCTTAGAATTAATTATTGCGGTATATATTAGAGAAATTAAACCCGAGGTTTGGGGGCGTGATCTACACAGGCTTTCAAATGGTGTCAGGACAAAGGGGGTAGAATGGGATGTTGTAAGTTGTCTGAGAAAATGTCTAATTTGCAAATAACTGTAATGTTCCCTAAGGGGGATATCATGTGAAGAACGTAAGGCCGCGAAAGAGATAATCTTGGTTGGGGTAAAAAATGAATGTATATCTATGAAGCCATTATCCGACCACCACTTAAATTGTAGCGGATTATCACAACCTGGTTGAAATAAAGGACAGTGGAGGAGACGGAGTAACGGGAGATGAGGGGAAATTAGGCCTGCTGAATATTTAACCCCATCCCATAATTTGAGAGAATGAGCCAAACAGGGACCTATGGTAGGGGGGCGATGAGCTTTAGGAAGCCATGGAAGAGAAGCTAAAGGTGTTGGGTGTGCGTTG
Source organism: Lithobates clamitans (assembly GCA_037952925.1). Lineage (NCBI taxonomy): Eukaryota > Metazoa > Chordata > Amphibia > Anura > Ranidae > Lithobates > Lithobates clamitans. Next base: position 2,373,969 of record JBBGZY010000882.1, read on the forward strand.
ACCAGATCAATGGTGGCCCATAGTGGCATTTGTTGCTTTGCATGAAGGTGAGATAATGGGGCAATGCCCGCTGCTATATAGTATGCTTGCAAGTTAGGAACTGAAAGGCCACCATTGACTCTGTTATATATATATTTTCATCATTCATTATTCATTGCACTGTGGTATTGATCACAGGGTGACATCATCATCAACACTATTTATTTATTTCACTTACATTATATTTGCATTACGTTAGCGCCACCATTCATTCTTTTATTTTTCAATAGAGGTTTGAATTCGGTTCACTTAAACATAAGGTTTGTCTCTTGACCTCAACTCTCTTCTAGATAGGACGATTCACTAAACCTTTTCTGGTGGGGGGCGCTGCCCTGGTAGTTTGGGTTTCACAAATTATGAAAAAAATGTATGTATCCCAGCCATGACAAAGCTCCTCTAGTACTGTGACTGGTCCGGTGTCCTCTGTACAGCGCTGCAGTATATGTTGTGGCTATATAAATGTATAATAATAACAATAGTGTCCGACTGTGGGGGGAAATTAGAGTGTAAGCTCCTCTGGTACAGACACTGATGTGACTGGCTCAGTGTTCTCTGTACAGCACTGTGGTACAGTGGGGCAAAAAAGTATTTAGTCAGCCACCAATTGTGCAAGTTCTCCCACTTAAAAAGATGAGAGAGGCCTGTAATTGTCATCATAGGTATACCTCAACTATGAGAGACAATATGTGGAAACAAATCCAGACAATCACATTGTCTGATTTTTGAAAGAATTTATTTGCAAATTATGGTCAAAAATAAGTATTTGGTCAATATCAAAAGTTCATCTCAATACTTTGTTATATATCCTTTGTTGGCAATGGCAGAGGTCAAATGTTTTCTGTAAGTCTTCACAAGGTTGTCACACACTGTTGCTGGTATGTTAGACCATTCCTCCATGCAGATCTCCTCTAGAGCAGTGATGTTTTGGGGCTGTCACTGGGCTACATGGACTTTCAACTCCCTCTAAAGGTTTTCTATGGGGTTGAGATCTGGAGACTGGCTAGGCCACTCCAGGACCTTGAAATGCTTCTTACGAAAAGCCACTCCTTCATTGCCCAGGCAGTGTGTTTGGGATCATTGTCATGCTGAAAGACCCAGCCACGTTTTAATCTTCAATGCCCTTGATAATGAGAGGAGGTTTGCACTCAAAATCTCACGATGCATGGCCCCATTAATTCGTTCATGTACACAGATCAGTCGTCCTGTTCCCTATGCAGAGAAACACCCACAAAGCATGATGTTGCCACCCCCATGCTTCACAGTAGGTATGGTGTTCTTTGGTTGCAACTCAGCATTCTCTCTCCTCCAAACACCATGAGTTGTGTTTCTACCAAACAGTTCTACTTTGGTTTCATCTGACCATATGACATTCTCCCAATCCTCTTCTGGATAATCCAAATGCTCTCTAGCAAACCTCAGATGGGCCCAGACATGTACTGGCTTAAGCAGGGGGACATGTCTGGCACTGCAGGATCTGAGTCCCTGGTGGCGTAGCGTGTTACTGATGGTAGCCTTTGTTATGTTGGTCTCAGCTCTCTGCAGGTCATTCACTAGGTCCCCCCGTGTGGTTCTAGGATTTTTGCTCACCGTTCTTGTGATCATTTTGACCCCACGGGGTGAAATCTTGCGTGGAGCCCCAAATCAAAAGGAGATTATCAGTGGTCTTGTATGTCTTTCATTTTCTAATTATTGCTCCCACAGTTGATTTCTTCACACCAAGCTGCTTGCCTATTGCAGATTCAGTCTTCCCAGCCTGGTGCAGGTCTATAATTTTGTTTCTGGTGTCCTTTGACAACTCTTTGGTCTTCACCATAGTGGAGTTTGGAGTATGACTGTAAGAGGTTGTGGACAGGTGTCTTTTATACTGATAACAAGTTCAAACAGGTACCATTAATACAGGTAATGAGTGGAGGACAGAGGAGCTTCTTAAAGAAGAAAAGTGTATAGCCTCACAGTACCAAATAAACAAAATATATCGTAATAGAATGTATCATCATCCAAGTTAATTGAGGAAAGAAGTTTGGGAGTATGGGCCCCAACCCCGACTCACCAAGAGAAAGACAGCAAGTGGACTATTGCGGTACATATACAAGAGGTATAGTTAATAATGTACATCACTAATAAAAATTACAAAATATTTATGTATACAAAAATAGCAAAAACAACAAGGTTCAGATGATATGATATTTCAACATGTTTTGCGGTTTTACCGCTTCATCAGGATAATACATCTGAAAAAATATATCAGAATACAGAGATAGATGCCATATACAAGATTTCAAACAATTACAGTATGGGGAAGGTAAAATAAGGTGATTGAACTGCTTACCCGAGCCTCGGGGGTGTGCAGCAATGAGGTAACCCGGCTGGGTCTCCCCCGGAGATTGGGAAGGGGATATAAAACACCGGCCAAGGTCTGAATAAAGTAAGTATAGGGGTGAGAAATCGTATGATCAATGCAGGTGTCGGTCATAAAAAGGTGAAATATTAAACTAGCGGCAGGGATAGAGAGATAGAGAGGACATACCAGTGTGTGGGAGAATTGTGTGAGGATGAGAAGTAGAAAAAAGGGGGGGGGGGAAAGAAATGGAATTAGATGGGATGGTGGAGGAATAGGGAAAAGGGAAAGAGGGAAGGAAAGGAAGAAAAAAGGGGGGGGAAAGGAGGGGAGGGGCGAATAGGGAAGAAAAAGAGGAAGAAAACAGAAAAGGGGTGTGGGGGGGCAAAAAGTGCAAGGGAGGTGAATGACTGTGAAAACAAGGAAAGATAAGGACAGGATAAGATAAAGGAAGTATCAGTGAGAAGATTGGAAACCAAATACCACTGTGGCCACAAGACCTTGGCTGGTGTTTTATATCCCCTTCCCAATCGCCGAGGGAGACCCAGCCGGTTTACCTCATTGCTGCACACCCCCGAGGCTCGGGTAAGCAGTTCAATCACCTTATTTTACCTTCCCCATTCTGTAATTGTTTGAAATCTTGTATATGGCATGTATCTCTGTATTCTGATATATTTTTACAGATGTATTGTCCTGATGAAGCAGTAAAACCGCAAAACATGTCGAAATATCATATCATCTGAACCTTTTAAATTATATGTCTTGTTATTTTTGCTATTTTTGTATAAATAAATATTTTGTAATTTTTATTAGTGATGTACATTATTAATTATACCTCTTGTTATATACTGCAATAGTCCACTTGCTGTCTTTCTCTTGGTGAGTTGGGGGTGGGGCCCATACTCCCAAACTTCCAGCCTCTTGAAGAAGATACAGGTCTGTGAGAGCCAGAAATCTTGCTTGTTTGTAGGTGACCAAATACTTATTTTCCACCATAATTTGCAAATAAATTCTTTCAAAAATCAGACAATGTGATTGGATTTGTTTCCACATTTTGTCTCTCATAGTTGAGGTATACCTATGATGACAATTACAGGCCTCTCTCATCTTTTTAAGTGGGAGAACTTGCACAATTGGTGTCTGACTAAATACTTTTTTGCGCAACTGTACATGTCAGAGCTATATAAGGGAAATAACTAAACTTTCATCCATACCAATCTAATAGAATCTATTTAATCCTGGATTTCCATGTAGCGGTGTATTTCAGGGATCCAGACAGTTCTGGCCTGCATGCTTCTTTCCCGTCTGCTTCTGAGTCTGGTTCCTGGTAGAAAACTGCCATGCTCTTTATGCCAAGGGGCATCCATGATGCTGTAGGGTTGTGTCATAAATGAGGGCCCATTGTCCCAGGCCTGGTGAACTTACATGGTGACTAGGGATGCGCCAACCCCCCCCCCAGTTCGGTTCGCACCAGAATCTGTGAACGGACCGAAAATTTGCACGAATGTGAGAACCCCATTGAAGTCTATGGGACTCGAACGTTCAAAATCAAAAGTGCTAATTTAAAGGCTAATTTGCATGGTATTGTCCTAAGGATTTGGGGACCCGGGTCCTGCCCCAGTCAATGCAAAAAAAAGTTTTAAAAACGGCCATTTTTTTCGGGAGCAGTGATTTTAATGATGCTTAAAGTGAAAAAAAAGTGAAATATTCCTTTAAATATCGTACCTGGGGGGTGTCTATAGTATGCCTGTAAAGTGGCGCATGTTTCCCGTGCTTAGAACAGACTCCTTGGCTTTGGCCAATTATGGCTCTCTGTACACACAGCGCTGTGATTGCCCAAGCATACGTGTCATAGTGCGTGCTTGGCCAATCATCAGCCAGCAATGCACTGCGATGTCACAGTGAATTATGGGCCCTGATGCGCCACTCGAATTTAGTGCGAATGGCCCATATCGTTCGTAATTCGGTGACCGACCAAACACACGATGTTCGACTCGAACATGAAGCTCATCCCTAATGGTGATATAAATTAACATGCCTTTCAATAGGAAGGCTGTTTATTTGAATGGAATTAGAGATAAAGAGATTTCGCGCATAAAATCTATCATAAAAATGGTGATCACATCTAACAATAATAATAAATAGAAATAAATATAAATAAATATTGACTGTGGAAAATCAGTAAAAAAAGCGAATAAAGTGCATCAATAAAAAAAGACTGGGCTGAAAATTCATGTGTCCCAATAACAAATCACAATAAATGTCATATATGTGCAAAAATGCAAAACCTGTGCTGAAACTCCATATGTGTAAAATAACAAATTCCAATAAATGGCAAAAGCCAAATCGCATAAATGTGCAAAAATGCAAAAAATTGTGCAGCAAACTGCAAACAACGTGGTATAAGATATTTCCAATATATGAGACTATAAAAGAAAGTTCACAAAAAAGACAATTTAAAGTCCATAACTCATGGTAATCATAGAAAAATAGTGGTAGTAGTAATGGTAATCTTCATAAAACAACTGACGGTTCAACTAGGCTCTCTAAACTCTCACCTCAGAGTAGGAAAAAACAGGCATCAATGTAGATCCTTCCTTGTTGTAACGATAAGGTCAAAGGATGGCTGCGTTCCCCTCTGCTTACTGTCAGGCACCTATCAAAATAAACTGGGAGTATTTCCACCTAGGCTTGTGACAGCCCGGTGGGAGGAGGGGGAGGAGAGAGGAGGCCTCTGATGGTGTAGTATTTCAAAAGTATATTTTATTGGATTAAAAGCAAAGTGGTCTCTTACATGAAAACAGTTTAAAATTCACATAAAACAGGAAGGAGCGGCGTCACGAGCGGTGACGTAACGCGTAGGGCGTGGCAGAGAGCTGACTATACCGGAAGTCACGTAAGGAGGCGCCTCGGACGCCGCTCCTTCCTGTTTTATGTGAATTTTAAACTGTTTTCATGTAAGAGACCACTTTGCTTTTAATCCAATAAAATATACTTTTGAAATACTACACCATCAGAGGCCTCCTCTCTCCTCCCCCTCCTCCCACCGGGCTGTCACAAGCCTAGGTGGAAATACTCCCAGTTTATTTTGATAGGTGCCTGACAGTAAGCAGAGGGGAACGCAGCCATCCTTTGACCTTATCGTTACAACAAGGAAGGATCTACATTGATGCCTGTTTTTTCCTACTCTGAGGTGAGAGCTTAGAGAGCCTAGTTGAACCGTCAGTTGTTTTATGAAGATTACCATTACTACTACCACTATTTTTCTATGATTACCATGAGTTATGGACTTTAAATTGTCTTTTTTGTGAACTTTCTTTTATAGTCTCATATATTGGAAATATCTTATACCACGTTGTTTGCAGTTTGCTGCACAATTTTTTGCATTTTTGCACATTTATGCGATTTGGCTTTTGCCATTTATTGGAATTTGTTATTTTACACATATGGAGTTTCAGCACAGGTTTTGCATTTTTGCACATATATGACATTTATTGTGATTTGTTATTGGGACACATGAATTTTCAGCCCAGTCTTTTTTTATTGATGCACTTTATTCGCTTTTTTTACTGATTTTCCACAGTCAATATTTATTTATATTTATTTCTATGTATTATTATTGTTAGATGTGATCACCATTTTTATGATAGATTTTATGCGCGAAATCTCTTTATCTCTAATTGCATGTTTCGAGTGCTATGTGTACACTTGTCGATTTCGCTGCAGTCATTTCAGATATCATCATAAAAATCACCCACCTCAAGTTTTTGTTAGTTTAACCCATTTTGTGATTGTCACCACATTCACCTTTGTCTCACTTAAGCGCGAGGGACCATAGTATTTATGTTTATTTGAATGGGCCACCCAACTTACCACAAAAGGACAAAAAGTCATGCAAGTAGTGTAGGCCTAGATGCCCGTGACGCATGTGTTTATGCTCAAATGTACACATATGTGTGAGGGAGGTGCTTGGGTGTAATTTAAAGAAAAAATTTTTATACTTTTTGTTCAGTAATGCCGCATACACACGAGCAGACTTTCTGGCATACTTGGTCCGATCGTGTGTAGGCTTCTGCGGATTTATTTTTCCCAAAAGTCTCCTGGACCTAGATTTGAAACATGTTTTAAATCTTTCCAACGGACTCAATTCCTGATGTAAAGCCCGTTCGTCTGTATGCTGGTCCGACGGACCAGATACGACGCAAGGGCAGGGTATTGCATCTCGCTCTCGCTGCAATAGGAAAAACAAATTTTCCTATTAAAATAAAAAAAAAAGAGAACAGATGTGGGACTTTGAATGAGGCACACGGGAGCAGAAATCTAACTAAAGTAAAGTATACATTTTTAATAAAATAATACATAAATTCATAAATTTACATTTATAGGCACATAGCTCAATAATGATAGTTTGTATTCAATCATAAAATACATTCCAACCAGGACTTCTATGTAAACATATGAGGACATAAATAAAAAATAACAATAAATATGTGACACGAAGTGTCACTAGAAAAAAGTAGAAAAGTCAAAAATACAATAAAATTGGAATGTCCATACATAGCAAATAATTGCGTACCTATAATGGTAGTTGTAAGCTCTACGCCATTTCGGGACCTTATAGCCACTCATCAGGAGCATAACCGTATTGATCACCTATGGATAGGGGAAATAGCAATATTTAAATAGTTTGAAGGACAAGTGGGCAAATGTAAAACATAAAATTCCACTAAGAACATGGACTTACAGTTATGTCTGCGCAAAGGCGGTGCAGCCCTGAATGCCAAGCCCGCCCATAATGCCAAGGTCCGAAGCTGAGGGAGCGTGTCCAGGCAGCAAACCCAGCACCGAAAAATCCCCAGATTGGGTCAAAATGTGGAAACCAAAATTGAGAAGTTACAAGGGTGACCTAAAAAAAGGGGAGAAGACCTAAAAAGCAAAAAACGCTAAGTGAATGGGTAGGTGGTGTGAAGAGAATGAAGAAAGGGTATAAAGCAATGAGAATGAATTAGAATAGAAAAAGTGAAGAAAGAAGAAAGATAAAGAAGTAAAGAGAAAAGGTTTTGAAAAGAGAAGATGGAACCTGGGAGAAAAAACCAGGATGGTCCAAGGAAGGACCAGAAGGAAGGATGGCGGGACAAGAGAGAAAGAGGTGAGTGAAGAAAGGGTGAAAGAAAAACATACCTGTAAAGGTGTGAGTAAGGGCATGAATGCCAAAGGTGTATAGTTACTTAACCACTTGACGACCGCCGCACAACGATGTATGTCGGCAGAGCGGCATGGGCAGGCAAAAGGACTTACAGGTACGTCCTTGCCTGTCCGCGGGTGGGGGGTCCGATAGGACCCCCCCGGTGCCTGCTGCAGTCGGCAAATCCTCCCCGGTGATCGGTGGTGAGGGGGAGGCCATCCATTCGTGGCCCCCCCCTCGCGATCGCCCCTGGCCAATGGGATCATTTCCCTGCCTCTGTATTGTACAGAGAGGCAGAGGAAATGATGTCATGTCTCCTCGGTTCGGCATTTTCCGTTCCGGCGCCGAGGAGAGAAGACTGGAATGTGAGTTACACAAACACACACATACAGTAGAACACGCCAGGCATACATTACACCCCTGATCCCCCCCCCGTCACACTATCACACTGACACCAAGCTGTTTTTTTTTTTCTGATTACTGCATGGTGTCAGTTTGTGACAGTTAGTGTGGTGGGACAGTTATAGGGCGTACACACGATCGGACTTTGTTCGGACATTCCGACAACAAAATCCTAGGATTTTTTCCGACGGATGTTGGCTCAAACTTGTTTTGCCTACACACGGTCACACAAAGTTGTCGGAATTTCCGATCGACAACCACGCGGTGACGTACACCACGTACGACGAGACTAGAATAGGCCGGTTCAGAACCAAGCGCGTCACCCTTTGGGCTCCTTTTGCTAATCTGGTGTTAGTAAAAGTTTGGTGAGAGACGATTCGCGCTTTTTCAGACTCGTGGTTTTCCGATCGTTTTCTGCCGTTCAGTTTGTGCTTGTGGGTTTGTATCTGCTCTTCAGTGCGTGCAGCAAGTTCCGCGTGACTTTAGGTAGTCATTGTATTCTTGTTCGTTCGTTACTGGTTTTCAGGTCGCTCTTCACAGGTCTTGCTGTTCTTCAGTGCGTTCTGTTACTTCGTTCTGAGCAGCCGACCGTTTTCTAGCCATGATTCGTATGCATACTCCTCGTACAGTTCGTGCTGTGCGGGGGCTTGGTGTTGGGGTCCTGACCTTGACACAAGTCCAGTCCATGAACAGGGTGGGGAGGAGTTCATGGACCAAGAATTGGTTGCTTCAGCGTGACCAGTTCTCTCATATGCCTTTGCTCCGTGAGATCCGTGAGAATAATCCTGATGACTTCAGGAACTTTCTCCGGATGACGGACCCCGTGTTTCACAGTTTGTTGGCTTCGCTGACCCCCTATATCAGCAGGCAGGATACCTGCATGAGGCAAGCCATCACTCCGGAGCAGAGGTTGGTCGCCACCCTGCGGTACTTGGCCACAGGGAGAAGCCTGCAGGACTTGAAGTTCTCGACAGGCATCTCCCCCCCGGCTCTTCTTTGTGGACATTTACTGCTTGTGTTTGTTTGAGCTGACCCTGACAGAAATGTGTTGAGTGCAGAAAATGGCGTGATTGTGTAACCTTACAAAGCACTGTTGGCTGTTATTTACTAAATGCAAAGACACTTTTCACTACAAGTGCACTTGCAACTGCACTGAAACAGCACTTGTAGTGCAAAGAGGATTTGCCCTTAGGAAATTACCCCCATTTTCTCATAAAACAACAATTACATCACCCCAAAAGTGTTGTAGCATTGAGACAATAATCCACACATTCTTGATGAACAATCTTTTTAATACCTGCACAATCACATGTGCATTTACCAAAGGTTTTTCTGACAAACCAACATGTTTGTTGTATAACAATTTTTGTGGTGTCATTATCCAAAATCAAAATGTCCATTTTATAGAAAACAGGCCTGTCTAAAACCAACAAGAAAGACACAAATCTTGATCTTACAAAGTTCACATTTGGTAGAACTGGAAGGCAATATCAGACATGAATATTTAGGAACTGTGTTTGATATTGCGTTCAGATGGGGGGAAATCACCCCAGGAAAAGCCAAATTTGGAAGATGCACACAAATTTCCCAATGTCAACATGTGCGACCTGGCATCACGGTGGATCAAGGGACGTGTTTTGGGGGAGAAAGCCCTTCCTCACCGCTACTTTATTATTGAGGAAGGGGTTGCACCCCCAAAACGCGTCCATTGATCTCCCATGATGGCAGATAGCATATGTTGACACACTGTGTGCATCCTCCAAATTTGGCTTTGGGAATCACAAAAACATTTAGCACATTGTAGCACACAAAAGAAGAAAGTGATTTGGAGGGGTTTTAAACTCGCCCCAAAACATCAATGATGTTTTTATATTTTGGAATAACATCATTGATGTTTTGCTTGATGTTTTCCAATTGTAAATTACACCCCATGATCTCCCCGATCAGGATCTGGGCACTTTCGGATGTGAAAGGATCTTCATCCACAACCTCACGATCACCTAAAAAGAGAGGAACCCCAAAATAAATTAGGTTTGCAAAAAAATGCCGCCATCCATCTCTTACGTGAGCCTGTGGTCGCAGACACTCACCTGTTGTGGTGACTAGTTCCACCACGTCTTCATCCTCCTGCTCATCTTGTGTTGTTGGGATTTCCCCTTCTTCCAGGGGGGGGGGGGCTCTGGTCTCCTGGGATGAGGGGTGTCCTCCGAGTCTTTTCTCCCCTATGTAAAACAAAAATGGTATAATTAGCACACAGATATTTGATGGCAGAACTATAAAGATGAAACATTGCTTGGAAGTGGGATACAATGATCTATTTTAGCCTAGTTCCAAGATGTGGCTTTTTTAGTGTCCTTTGTCAAGCTGCAATACTTTACCTGTTTGGTACAAGCTTCACAGATGGAGACCCCCCTATAGTATACACTGGAGCACCTGTGTGCCCCCCCTAATAAAAATGGTGTTTTGGGGTCCCACACTAGTGCTCCAGTGTCCAGATGTGAAAACAGCTGCTCAGTGTCCTCTCCTTTACACAGAATCTAGTTTGCATTTCATTCTAGTAACAAACCCATCTACACAACCCAATTCTTTGAAGCCAAGTATAGGGCGTCAAAATGGTGGCCAAATGCATATGGGCTAAACAATGGTATTTTATCGTCCGAAAAAAAATGTGTGATCCGAACGAATAATGTGCCCATGAACATGAAAGTTGCCATTTTAAACTGTACAACAGTTCCTAAAAGCACATGGAGCAGCACAAACGTAATAAACACAAAAAGAATAGGAACACAGCACAACTACTTACTTTTTTGCAGCACTCTCCGGATCTTTCTGTACTGCTCATGTTCTCGTAATTTCAGGTCCGACCACCGCTTCCTGAGCTGATCTTTCGATCGTCGTACCCCGATTTTCCGGTGCAGACTCCTGACCACTTTCGCCATGATCTTGGCCTTTCGGACATTGGGGTTGGGGTAAGGCCCATACTTTCCATCATAGTCGGCCTTCTTCAGGATGTCCACCATCTCCAACATCTCCCCAAAGGACATATTTGAGTCCTTTAATCTCCTTCTGGATCGGGACGTTTCAGGCTCCGGCCCTTCCTCCTCCTCCTCTTTGGTACAATTAGCACGATCCTGCTGTCTATCCGCCATGTGCTCTTCCCCCACTGCGCCGAACGAAAAGGGGCGGGGAATAGACTAGAAAGAACATCAGGGGCGGGCGGAGTTATACGCATGCGCAGTGTGTATAAATCGTAACGCGCGCGTCTTACGTACGATCTGTGAGCGGAGGAAGGAGCATCGAAGACGCCGATCGTGCTAACAAAGGTAGGATCTAAACTTGGGCCTATACTACTTCGAAATGGAAGCCTATATTGTAACAAGATTAGGAGAGTTTGGCCTGACATTAGGGTTCGTCTTGTGTTGTGTCTTGCAGAGAAAATGGATGGGTTCAACGACCACAATTTCCTGCCCCTGTTTATTGACAAGTACAGGGAGCTGCCCTGTCTGTGGCAGGTGAGACACCCCCACTATAACCATAAACAAAAGAGGCAGGCAGCGCTGGAGAAACTGCTGAAGTTGGTGAAGCCGGTGGTCCCCACAGCAACCATCCCTTATTTAAAAGCTAAAATTGGTGGCCTGAGGAGCACTTATCTTAGGGAGCGCAAGAAGGTCACGGATTCCCAGAGATCCGGAGCTGGAGCAGATGACATTTATGTCCCCAGGCTGTGGTACTACGAGAGACTGCGATTTCTGTCAGACCAGACTGAAGTCAGGGAATCCCTCTCCACTCTTCCTTCCACTCTTCCTTCCATACCAGCTGAGGCTTCCGATGTCCAACCTGGGACTTCCAGCCAGGAAGAAGTGGAGGAGCCCAGCTGGAGTCAGGTATAGCATTCTTCTACAGATTTCTGGGCAATAAATAAATGATGTTTACTAGATGTTATTATTGATCACTAATTGCTGATTAAAAAAAGTGTTTGACATATCAATAGACAGTAGTGGGCACCCAAAATTGGGACAAGAATGCAAAATGCTGGGCTCAGAATGATAGTCTGTTATATTTGTTAACATTCAATTTGCAGCAGTCAGGAGGTGAAAATTGTGTGTGATTGATGAATAAAAAACTCAAACTATGTCCCTTTTTCATACACAGGAAGACCTCAGCCAGGAGGAGGCTGTGGAATGTGGCAGTCAGGAGGAGGCGGGGATTAGTGGCAGTCAGGAGGAGGCGGGGATTAGTGTCAGCCAGGAGGAGGCGGGGCTAAGTGTCAGCCAAGAGAAGCCTGGGACAAGTCGCAGCCTGACTGAGTCTCAGGTCCCTCCCCTCCGCCTGCCACATAAACGAGCCAGGAAGGCCACTCCCAGTCCTGTGCAGGATTCAGCATACAGGCTGATCCAGGAGGCTTCTGCGTCCCTCAGAGCCTTCCCCAGTCCTGCAGAGGCCTTTGCCTGCATGGCTGCCACCAAATTGCAGGGCATGCAGGAGGGCCAATGCAGGATCTCTGAGGACCTGATTTATAAAGTCCTACGTAAGGGGGAGAGTGGGGAACTGACACCCAAGACGGATGTCATTGAGATCGATGATCCTCCTCCTCCTCCTGCTGCCACAACTCCACCACCACAGCCAAAGCCTGGAAGGAAGCGTGGAAGGAAGACCAAAGAGTGATTGCCCTGGATTCAGTCTGGTCTGACAAAAGCTGCAGTCTCTCGTATGACCACAGCCTGGGGACACAGATGTCATCTGCTGCTTTCCAGATCTCTGGGACTTCAGGACCACACTGCCCTCCCTTAGATATGGACTCCTCAGGCCACCAATTTTGCTTTTAAATAATTGATGTCTGCCCTGGGGGTCCAAGGCTTCGCCCACTTCTGCAGTTTCTCCAGCGTTGCCTCCCTCTTAGTTTTTTTATAGTTGTGACCCCTTAATAAAATTTTTTTAGGTAAATTCTACTCTCCTGTGTGTGTTTTCATCCAAAAAGGACAGTTTGTTGGTGACGATTCAGGTACATTTCTAACATAAAATATGAAATTAACAAGGGACAACAACACCAAACAATCTCCTACATATTAAATAGAACAACATATCAATGGTGTTGTGGGAACTTGTCACAAAAAACACACAAACATTTTCGGGAGTACAAATCAAAATCACCAAAAAAAAAAAAAAAAAAAGAGAAACACACAAAAAGATTCTACATTAAAGGCAAAAAAAAAAAAAGATACAAAAATATGTTGTCAGATGTGAGAAATCAAAATATATTGAGGGAATCCCGATAAATAGTAACGAAAGAAGTTTGTGAGAAGTGTGTGTGAATATGAGCAGCAAAACTACTTAATTCTTGTCACATTATAAAGAAGAAGAGAGTGTGCTGTATTAAACCATTTTGAACATTGCAGCGTGACGAAAGTGCTGTATCCATTGCGAACGCTAAGTTTACCAGAACGAGCTGTCCCGTGTCGGAATTTCTTCTGAGCATGCGTGGCACTTTGTGCGTCGGAACAGGCCACACACGGTCGGAATTGACGCGATCGGATTTTGGTTGTCGGAAAATTTTATCTCCTGCTGTCCAACTTTGTGTGCCGGAAAATCCGATGGAAAATGTCCGATGGCGCCCGCACACGGTCGGAATTTCCGACAACACGCTCTGATCGGACAATGTCCATCGGAAAATCCGACCGTGTGTACGGGGCATTACTGTTAGCCCCCTTTAGGTCTAGGATACCCCCCTAACCCCCCCAATAAAGTTTTAACCCCTTGATCACCCCCCGTCACCAGTGTCGCTAAGTGATCATTTTTCTGATCGCTGTATTAGTGTCGCTGGTGACGCTAGTTAGGGAGGTAAATATTTAGGTTCGCCGTCAGCGTATTATAGCGACAGGGACCTCCATATACTTCCTAATAAAGGTTTTAACCTCTTGATTGCCCCCTAGTTAACCCTTTCACCACTGATCACCGTATAACTGTTACGGGTGACACTGGTTAGTTTGTTTATTTTTTATAGTGTCAGGGCACCCGCCGTTTATTACCGAATAAAGGTTTAGCCCCCTGATCGCCTGGCGGTGATATGTGTCGCCCCAGGCAGTGTCAGATTAGTGCCAGTACCGCTAACACCCACGCACGCACCGTACACCTCCCTTAGTGGTATAGTATCTGAACGGATCAATATCTGATCCCATCAGATCTATACTAGCGTCCCCAGCAGTTTAGGGTTCCCAAAAACGCAGTGTTAGCAGGATCAGCCCAGATACCTGCTAGCACCTGCGTTTTGCCCCTCCGCCCAGCCCAGCCCACCCAAGTGCAGTATCGATCGATCACTGTCACTTACAAAACACTAAACGCATAACTGCAGCGTTCGCGGAGTCAGGCCTGATCCCTGCGATCGCTATCAGTTTTTTTGGTAGCGTTTTGGTGAACTGGCAAGCACCAGCCCCAGGCAGTGTCAGATTAGTGCCAGTACCGCTAACACCCACGCACGCACCGTACACCTCCCTTAGTGGTATAGTATCTGAACGGATCAATATCTGATCAGATCTATACTAGCGTCCCCAGCAGTTTAGGGTTCCCAAAAACGCAGTGTTAGCGGGATCAGCCCAGATACCTGCTAGCACCTGCGTTTTGCCCCTCCTCCCGGCCCAGCCCACCCAAGTGCAGTATTGATCAATCACTGACACTTACAAAACACTAAACGCATAACTGCAGCATTTGCAGAGTCTGGCCTGATCCCTGTGATCGCTTACAGTTTTTTTGATAGCGTTTTGGTGAACTGGCAAGCACCAGCGGCCTAGTACACCCTGGTCGTAGTCAAATCAGCACGGCAGTAACACTTGGTGACAAGGCGAGTCCCATAAGTGCAGTTCAAGCTGGTGAGGTGGCAAGCACAAGTAGTGTCCCGCTGCCACCAAGAAGACAAACACAGGCCCGTTGTGCCCATAATGCCCTTCCTGATGCATTCGCCAATCCTAATTGGGAACCCACCACTTCTGCAGCGCCCGTACTTCCCCCATTCACATCCCCAACCAAATGCAGTCGGCTGCATGAGAGGCATTTTCTTTATGTCCTCCCGAGTACCCCTACCCAACAAACCCCCCCAAAAAAGATGTTGTGTCTGCAGCAAGCGCGGATATAGGCGTGACACCCGCTATTATTGTCCCTCCTGTCCTGACAATCCTGGTCTTTGCATTGGTGAATGTTTTGAACGCTACCATTCACTAGTTGAGTATTAGCGTAGGGTACAGCATTGCACAGACTAGGCACACTTTCACAGGGTCTCCCAAGATGCCATCGCATTTTGAGAGACCCAAACCTGGAACCGGTTACAGTTATAAAAGCTACAGTTACAAAAAAAAGTGTAACAAAAAAATATATATATCTAAAATTTTAAAAAATAGTTGTCGTTTTATTTTTCTCTCTCTCTCTATTCTCTCTCTATTGTTCTGCTCTTTTTTACTGTATTCTATTCTGCAATGTTTTATTGTTATTATGTTTTATCGTGTTTGCTTTTCAGGTATGCAATTTTTTATACTTTACCATTTACTGTGTTTTATTGTTAACCATTTTTTTGTCTTCAGGTACGCCATTCACGAGTGGTTACACCAGAATGATGCCTGCAGGTTTAGGTATCATCTTGGTATCATTCTTTTCAGCCAGCGGTCGGCTTTCATGTAAAAGCAATCCTAGCGGCTAATTAGGCTCTAGACTGCTTTTACAAGGAGTGGGAGGGAATGCCCCCCCCCACCGTCTTCCGTGTTTTTCTCTGGCTCTCCTGTCTCAACAGGGAGCCTGAGAATGCAGCCTGTGATTCAGCCAGCTGACCATAGAGCTGATCAGAGACCAGAGTGGCTCCAAACATCTCTATGGCCTAAAAAACCGGAAGCTACGAGCATTTCATGACTTAGATTTCGCCAGATGTAAACAGCGCCATTGGGAAAGCATTTTATCACACCGATCTTGGTGTGGTCAGATGCTTTGAGGGCAGAGGAGAGATCTAGGGTCTAATAGACCCCAATTTTTTCAAAAAAGAGTACCTGTCACTACCTATT
This sequence comes from Lithobates clamitans, assembly GCA_037952925.1. Taxonomy (NCBI): domain Eukaryota; kingdom Metazoa; phylum Chordata; class Amphibia; order Anura; family Ranidae; genus Lithobates; species Lithobates clamitans. The sequence continues at coordinate 2,389,972 of JBBGZY010000882.1, forward strand.
GCTATCATAGGGGATATTTACATTCCCTGAGATAACAATAAAAATGATTTAAAAAAAAAATTAAAGGAACAGTTTAAAAATAAGATAAAAAAGCAATAAAATATTAAAGAAAAGAAAATAAAAAAAGCACCCCTGTCGCCCCCTGCTCTCGCGCTAAGGCTAAAGCAAGCGTCAGTCTGTCGTCAAATGTAAACAGCAATTGCACCATGCATGTGAGGTATCACCGCGAAGGTCAGATCGAGGGCAGTAATTTTAGCAGTAGACCTCCTCTGTAAATCTAAAGTGGTAACCTGTAAAGGCTTTTAAAAATGTATTTATTTTGTTGCCACTGCACGTTTGTGCGCAATTGTAAAGCATATCATGTTTGGTATCCATGTACTCGGCCTAAGATCATCTTTTTTATTTCATCAAACATTTGGGCAATATAGTGTGTTTTAGTGCATTAAAATTTTAAAAAGTGTGTTTTTTCCCCAAAAAATGCGTTTGAAAAATCGCTGCGCAAATACTGTGTGAAAAAAAAAAAAAAATGAAACACCCACCATTTTAATCTGTAGGGCATTTGCTTTAAAAAAATATATAATGTTTGGGGGTTCAAAGTAATTTTCTTGCAAAAAAAATAATTTTTTCATGTAAACAAAAAGTGTCAGAAAGGGCTTTGTCTTCAAGTGGTTAGAAGAGTGGGTGATGTGTGACATAGGCTTCTAAATGTTGTGCATAAAATGCCAGGACAGTTAAAACCCCCCCAAATGACCCCATTTTGGAAAGTAGACCCCCAAACTATTTGCTGAGAGGCATGTCGAGTCCATGGAATATTTTATATTGTGACACAAGTTGCGGAAAAGAGACAATTTTTTTTTTTTTTGCACAAAGTTGTCACTAAATGATATATTGCTCAAACATGCCATGAGAATATGTGAAATTACACCCCAAAATACATTCTGTTGCTTCTCCTGAGTACGGGGATACCACATGTGTGAGACTTTTTGGGTGCCTAGCCGTGTACGGGACCCTGAAAACCAAGCACTGCCTTCAGGCTTTCTAAGGACGTAAATTTTTGATTTCACTCTTCACTGCCTATCACAGTTTCGGAGGCCATGGAATGCCCAGGTGGCACAACCCCCCCCAAATGACCCCATTTTGGAAAGTAGACACCCCAAGCTATTTGCTGAGAGGTATAGTGAGTATTTTGCAGACCTCACTTTTTGTCACAAAGTTTTGAAAATTGAAAAAAGAAAAAAAAATGTTTTTCTTGATTTATTCATTTTCAAAAACAAATGAGAGCTGCAAAATACTCACCATGCCTCTCAGCAAATAGGTTGGGGTGTCTACTTTCCAAAATGGGGTCATTTGGGGGGGGGTTGTGCCACCTGGGCATTCCATGGCCTCTGAAACTGTGATAGGCAGTGAAGAGTGAAATAAAAAATTTACACCCTTAGCAATCCTGAAGACGGTGATTGGTTTTCGGGGCCCCGTACGCGGCTAGGCTCCCACAAAGTCCCACACACGTGGTATCCCCATGCTCAGGAGAAGTAGCTAAATGTATTTTGGGGTGCAATTCCACATATGCCCATGGTCTGTGTGAGCAATCTATCATTTAGTGACAACTTTGTGCAAAAAAAAAAAAATGTGTCACATTCCCGCAACTTGTGTCAAAATATAAAATATTCCATGGACTCAACATGCCTCTCAGCAAATAGCTTGGGGTGTCTACTTTCCAAAATGGGGTCATTTGGGGGGGGGGGTTGTGCCATCTGGGCATTTTATGGCCTTCAAAACTGTGATAGGTAGTAAGGAGTGAAATCAAAAATTTACGCCCTTTGAAATCCTGAAGGCGGTTATTGGTTTTCGGGGCCCCGTACGCAGCTAGGCTCCCAAAAAGTCCCACACATGTGGTATCCCTGTACTCAGGTGAAGCATTTGAATGTAATTTGGGGTGCAATTCCACATATGCCCATGGCCTGTGTGAGCAATATATCATTTAGTGACAACTTTTTGTAATTTTTTATTTTTTTTGTCATTATTCAATCACTTGGGACAAAAAAAATTAATATTCAATGGGCTCAACATGCCTCTCAGCAATTTCCTTGGGGTGTCTACTTTCCAAAATAGGGTCATTTGGGGGGGTTTTGTACTGCCTGCCATTTTAGCACCTCAAGAAATGACATAGGCAGTCATAAACTAAAAGCTGTGTAAATTCCAGAAAATGTACCCTAGCTTGTAGACGCTATAACTTTTGCGCAAACCAATAAATATACGCTTATTGACATTTTTTTACCAAAGACATGTGGCCGAATACATTTTGGCCTAAATGTATGACTAAAATTGAGTTTATTGGATTTTTTTATAACAAAAAGTAGAAAACATCATTTTTTTTCAAAATTTCCGGTCTTTTTCCGTTTATAGCGCAAAAAATAAAAACCGCAGAGGTGATCAAATACCATCAAAAGAAAGCTCTATTTGTGGGAAGAAAAGGACGCAAATTTCCTTTGGGTACAGCATTGCATGACCGCGCAATTAGCAGTTAAAGCGACGCAGTGCCAATTTGTAAAAAGTGCTCTGGTCAGGAAGGGGGTAAATCCTTCTGGGGCTGAAGTGGTTAAAGTGAAACAATAAAAGTGTAATATTCCTTAAAATTTCGTACCTGGGGGGTGTCTATAGTATGCCTGTAAAGGGGCACATGTTTCCCGTGTTTAGAACAGTCTAAAAGCAAAATGACATTTCAAAGGAAAAAAAGTCATTTAAAACTACTTGCGGCTGGTATGGAATTTAGGGGGACCTCCACGCCATTTTTAAAAAAAATTTTGGCATGGGGTTCCCCTTATTATCCATACCAGACCTGAAGGGCCTGGTATGGAATTTAGGGGGACCCCCACGCTTTTTTTTTTAAATTCTGGTTCGGGGTTCCCCCTGTGGAAAATTCCCATGCCATTTTTTATCAATGAACTTTTAGGTGTATTGTCGGACAGACAATTCATTAATAGCCGCGAGTAGTTTTAAATGACTTTTTTTCCTTTGAAATGTCATTTTGCTGTCAGACTGTTCTAAACACGGGAAACATGTGCCCCTTTACAGGCATACCCCCCTAGGTAGGAAATTTAAAGGAATATTACACTTTTAGCGTTATTAAAATCACTGCTCCCGAAAAAACGGACGTTTTTAAAACTTCTTTTTGCATTGATACATGTCCCCTGGGGCAGGATCCAGGTCCCCAAACACTTTTTATGACATTAACTTGCATATAAGCCTTTAAAATGAGCACTTTTGATTATTCATGTTAGTGTCCCATAGACTGTAGCCTCCCTGGCGGTTTTCCCGAGTGTGGCTCGGGGTTAAAATTCAGTCTCATTAGCGGTAACCTCGAGCCACACTCGGGATTACAGTGCAGGATCCTGGTGCGGCGTTACTTACCTTGTCCCCAGGATCCTGCGATGTCCCCCGCAGTGTCCGTGGGCTCTGTATCCTCCTAAGCCTCTCCTTGCCAGGCTCCGTTCCCTGCGAGCATCGCGACGCACAGGGGACAGAGCCTGGCGGCAAATTCAAAAAATTGTAAAAATCATAACACATACAGTACTGTAATCTTACATATTACAGTACTGTATGAAATTATTTCACATCCCTTTTGTCCCCAGTGCTTTGTCCTATGCTCTGCATGCAGTTTTATATTATATATACTGTTCTTTCTGCCTGGAAACTGGAGATTGTCCATAGCAACCAAAAAGTGTCCCTTTACGTCAAAAGTGGCTTTAGACCAGCTAGAAAACAGCGATAGTAAATTAGAACACTTGCAGAATTGAGCGAAAGTGAATCGTGGGGAAATTTATTTTATTATTATTATATATATTTTTTTTTAATTATTTATTTTTATTTATTATATTATAATTTATGTTTTTGTGTTTCAAACTTTATCATACCCGGGATATCTACTAAACTCTTGTTTAGACAGATTTAAGTGTGTTATTGTTAAGAATTACAGGCCTACAATATAAAGCGCCAAATTTCCATGCAAAATAATTGTACCGCTTTCAGCACCTAAAATCCAAAATAATCATACCGCCAGGGAGGTTAATGGTGTTCGCATGTTTGAACAAATTTTTTGCCTGTTCGCAAGTTCAGCTGCAAACCAAACAGGGGGGGTGTTCGGCTCATCCCTAGTCGTCAGCTTCTATCATCTGTGACCTGATCCTGTGTTTGTTCCTGTGTATACCCAACCTGTTTGACTCTGCTTGTTCACAATACCTTGCTGCTGATCTGGATTGTGACCTGACTCTGCCTTTTTCCTACAATTCTGGTGCCTTCTCTGCTCGCCTGATACCACGCCTGGCTTAGCCCTGACTCTGCTCTGGATCTGATTCTGTACCTCTGCTACTTGGCTGTTACCGGCATCCTCCTGCTTTACTACCCGAGATCCTTAATCCACCTGCTCATCAGCTTGGTTGCTGCCTGCTGTTCTGCACCTGCTGCTGTGTACCTGCACCTGCTGCCATGTATCCTCATTGGCCAGTCCACGACCCTGCCTGCTGCTTGGCACCTGCTGCAAGTACCTTTCATCCAGGATCTCCAACCAGTCACCCATGCCACATTGTGCCGTGTTATATCCTGTCCCCACCTTCAGAAGAAACGGTACAGGAGGTGTAAGGGAAAGCCCTCCAGTCAGCTCGGCCTCAACCATGTATGGGACAGCTACCCCAAAGAATTAAAACAGCTGAGGACACTTGTCTCCTTACTACTCTGACCAATGCCTTTACAAAGTTCACTACGTGTTGGGAGAATGCCTAGGACTTGCTTCTATATAGAGCTGAGAACTGCACACTGTCTCTACGGTACAGGATGCAGGTCAGTACCCACAATGACACAGGCTCATCAGTTGTCACCTCCTGATATCTACCAGGCACTCTTCTGTGAAGAAGACACAGACTCATGATACCAATAAAACTACTGGACACTCTCCCCTCCATCCTCTCCCTGTTATCCTACAGTAAGGAAAAATCCCAGACTATAGAGAATTATCCCCCCGACCTAGACTATAGCTTGGGGTTTGATAACCTCCAAGCAGCATTTCCAGTAAACTGCCCAGAGGTGCAGAACCCCTCAGACATTAGACTCCTCTTACATGATTGTACCCAGGCTCCAAGAAGTCCTCTACTACAGGCTCCAGACTTTTTATGGGCTCTCCAGCCACCTATGGGACACACTTCCCCAGGGATTGGCTAGGTGCCCATAAATATTGAGACTGTTCTGCTGTTCTTCCTCCCACTGTAATTTAGAATCCTTTAGAATTCCTCTGGTTAGGCTGCTAGTCTAAATTTAGTTGTGAAACATAGAGCAGTGATCTACTGTTTTTGTCTGGCCAGGGTTTCCTAAGCTGGGTGTTTGATTCATCCCACCTCCTTCCATAAGAAGCTTCCAGAATAAAAGGCAGGGAGAGTCAAATGACCAATGTAAATATTTATCATGCCTCAGCCAATCCCTGAAAGGAGGTATTCAGAAGGTGGCTAGGGAGCTGATAAACGTTTCAGAGGCCTTTCTAGAGTGTTCTTCCTCTGCCAGGAGGGTTCCAGTTCTCTTGGGGCTGCTGCCCCTGGAGGCAGCATTACATAGTTACATCATTACATAGTTAGTCAGGTTGAAAAAAGACACAAGTCCATCTAGTTCAACCAATAAACAAAAAGAAAAACCCCAGTAAAGCATGATCCAATTTGCTACTGTAGGGGAAAAAAATCCTTCCTGATCCCCCCGAGAAGCAATCAGATACTCGACCAACTTTACCTATAAATGTTACTATCCAGTATATTATGTATGTAGCACCCTGATGTTTAGGCAGGGTTGCTAGTAAATTTACTTGCCAAGTATAGTTGCCTTGGCCAACTTTACCTATAAATGTTACTATCCAGTATATTATGTATGTAGCACCCTGATGTTTAGGCAGGATTGCTAGTAAATTTACTTGCCAAGTATAGTTGCCTTGGCCAGTTGATAGGAGATCAATTGATTCCGCCCTAATTCTGGAATTGCTGCACTTCTCTCTTTTGTCACTAGATAGCTGGGTATCTGGTGGCATTAGATAATACAAGGGCATTGCAAGGACAGATTAGGAATAGATGGGGTATCTCAACCAATGGGAAGGGATCTTTTTGGGTCCCTTGAACCTGCTGGGAGAGCCTATTTTTTTGGGTGAAGTCAGGTGATCAGGGTTCTGCGCCACCTGGACGACTGTCTGGGTGGACGTGTGCTATACTGCCCCGGGCTGCTAGGCCAGAGCCTGAGGCCTATCCCAGGGACATTTGGCTGCTAGGCTGTCTAAGGGTCTATCCAGAAGCAAGAGAGCAGCGCAGGGTTGGGACTGCAGCTTGCAGTCCAACCAAAGTGATGGTTCTGCAGTCATGGTCAGAGGTAGAGGGGAAGCTGTCGCCACTAAAGGACCATCCACCTTGTTACCAGGGACCACTGTGAGTAGCTGAAGCAAGTACCAGAGCAGTGTTCTCACCATCCGGGGACTGTGAAGAATTGGGTAACTTTAGCAGGTGTGAGGCCAGGGACCCAGCCAGTGGAGGTGACGCTTGCAAAGCAGTCTTGTGTGCCAAGCCAGGGACCGAGCAGGCCAGTGCGGTGACGCTTGAGGAATATCTGTGAGTGCCAAGCTAGGAACCCAGCAGGGACACGGGGGTGACGTTGAGGAAGATACTCAGTGAGAGGATTGGATGAGCTCAGGAGATCCAGTGGCAGTGGATCAGCGGGTCCAAGTGATAGACTGGGAGCTCAGTTGAGTGAAGATCTAAAAAGGAGATTGGGGAGGAAGTGAAAGAGTTCATTACAACCTGTGTTAAATCCATAGCACAAATCAGTGAACAGAAATCTTTAGTCAGAAGTCCTGTGAATCCCACGGTGGGAATTAAAGAGGACCTCCACCACTAAAAAAGGCATAAGATGTACGTTCAACTTCAAATATGGACCTTTAAATAAAAAGATCACACATGCCTATTCCCCTTTAAGAGCCGGGATCAGTTACTCATGGCTAACACTTGTTCTGATGAAGACAGATTTATAAGTCACACACAAAATTCATAAAGAATGTAAAAGAAAGAAGAATCGATAGTGCTCTTTGTTTTAAAGTCAACACAAAAATATTATTAATTCTGCTAAAACCGCACTCACAATGTTAAACTTTAACTAAAGTCAAAACTTTTTTTAGTTTCAGATGGAGTTGAGAGAGATTAGAACTCATGTCATGTTTTTATTGCTGTCTGTGCTCCCCATTAGGGAGTAGGGATGAGCCGAACACCCCCCTGTTCGCTTCGCACCAGAACATGCGAACAGGAAAAAAGTTAATTCGAACACGTGAACACCGTTAAAGTCTATGGGACACGAACATGAATAATCAAAAGTGCTCATTTTAAAGGCTTATATGCAAGTTATTGTCATAAAAAGTGTTTGGGGACCTGGGTCCTGCCCCAGGGGACATGGATCAATGCAAAAAAAAGTTTTAAAAACGGCCGTTTTTTCAGGAGCGGTGATTTTAATGATGCTTAAAGTGAAAAAAAAAGTGAAATATTCCTTTAAATATCGTACCTGGTGGGTGTCTATAGTATGCCTGTAAAGGGGCTCATGTTTCCCGTGTTTAGAACAGTCTGACAGCAAAATGACATTTCAAAGGAAAAAAATACTTTTAAAACTACTTGCGGCTATTGCATTGCCGGTCCGACAATACACATAGAAGTTCATTGATAAAAACGGCATGGGAATTCCCCACAGAGGAACCCCGAACCAAAATGAAAAAAAAAAAAATGACGTGGGGGTCCCCCTAAATTCCATCGGAATTTATCGGAATCGGAATAACAAGGGGACCCCCAGATCCCGGCCCCCCCGTGTGAAATGGTAAGGGCCTACCATTTCACTAAAAAACTGTCAAAAATTTTAAAAAAGGCAAGAGACAGTTTTTGACAATTCCTTTATTTAAATGCTTCTTCTTTCTTCTATCTTCCTTCATCTTCTTCTTCTTCTGGTTCTTCTGGTTCTTCCTCCGGTGTTCTCGTCCAGCATCTCCTCCGTGGTGTCTTCTTCCTTTCTTCTCCTCGGGCCGCTCCGCATCCATAGCATGGAGGGAGGCTCCTGCTCTTCTCTTATTCTCTTCTTCATCTTCTTCATCTTCTTCTCCGGGCCGTTCCGGATCCATGCTGGCATGGAGGGAGGCTCCCGCTGTGTGATGCGTCTCCTCTTCTGACGGTTTTTAAATAACGGGGGGCGGGGCCACCCAGTGACCCCGCCCCCTCTGATGCACGGTGACTTGACGGGGCTTCCCTGTGACGTCACGGGGAATGCCACAGGGAAGTCCCATCATGTCCTGTGCGTCAGAGGGGGGCGGGGTCACCGGGTGGCCCCGCCCCCCTCTTATTTAAGAACCGTCAGAAGAGGAGACGCATCACAAGGTGGGAGCCTTCCTCCATGCCACCATGGATGCGGAGCGGCCCGGAGAAGAAGACGAAGAAGAGAAGAAGATGAAGAAGAGGAGAAGAAGATGAAGAAGAGAAGAAGATGAAGAGAAGAGCGGGAGCCTCCCTCCATGCCATGGATGCAGAGCTGCCCAAGGAGAAGAAGGGAAGAAGACTCCGACGCCGTGGAGGACATGCTGGACGAGAACACCGGAGGAAGAACCAGAAGAACCAGAAGATGAAGGAAGATAGAAGAAAGAAGAAGCATTTAAATAAAGGAATTGTCAAAAACTGTCTCTTGTCATTTTTAACATTTTTGACAGTTTTTAAGTGAAATGGTAGGGGTAAGCACCCCCTTACCATTTCACACAGGGGGGAGGGCCGGGATCTGGGGGTCCCCTTGTTAAAGGGGGCTTCCAGATTCCGATAAGCCCCCGCCCGCAGACCCCCACAACCACCGGCCAGGGTTGTGGGGATGAGGCCCTTGTCCACATCAACATGGGGACAAGATGTTTTGGGGGGCTACCCCAAAGCACCCTCCCAATGTTGAGGGCATGTGGCCTGGTACGGTTCAGGAGGGGGGCCACTCTCTCGCCCCCCCTCTTTTCCTGCGGCCTGCCAGGTTGCGTGCTCGGATAAGGGTCTGGTATGGATTCTTGGGGGACCCCACGCCGTTTTGTTAAAAAAAATTGGTGCGGGGTTCCCCTTAATATCCATACCAGACCTGAAGACCCTGTGGGGAATTCCCATGCCGTTTTTATCAATGAACTTCTATGTGTATTGTCGGACCGGCAATGCAATAGCCGCGAGTAGTTTTAAATGACTTTTTTTCCTTTGAAATGTCATTTTGCTGTCAGACTGTTCTAAACACGGGAAACATGCGCCCCTTAAAGGGATATTACACTTTTATTGTTTCACTTTAAGCATTATTAAAATCACTGCTCCCGAAAAAACGTCCGTTTTTAAAACTTTCTTTGCATTGATCCATGTCCCCTGGGGCAGAACCCAGGTCCCCAAACATTTTTTATGACCATACCATGCATATAAGCTCTTAAAATTAGCACTTTTGATTTCTCCCATAGACTTTTAAAGGGTGTTCCGCGGCATTCGAATTTGCAGCGAACACCCCAAATTGTTCGCTGTTCGGCGAACTTGAGAACAGCCGATGTTCGAGTCGAATATGAGTTCGACTCCAACTTGAAGCCCATCCCTATTAGTGAGATTCCCCCTCTCTATTTGTCTTGTTTACCATTATTATTGAAAGTGAAAGTAAAAGAAAATCCCAAATTTTGGGTTGTCCACAGAACAGTAATAAAGGGGAAATCTTTCAATGGGGACACTAGTTCTGGTGACCTGGGGGAGTCCCCAAGGAATTCCCTTAGTTTGCAGGGATTTAATCTCACTTCCTTTTTGGCTATGAAACAGGAAGTGAAGGGAAATCTCTGCAATGGGTCACAGATGGCGGAAAAAAAATCTTACAGGGGTTATAACCCTCCCCCTTACTCTATCCATAATTCAAAATAAAAGTTTTGCCTATAGTTCTACTTTAACCGTTCTCTACTCTATCCAAAATCCTTTTTGTTTATGATGAGCTAATAAATTTCAACAGCGCTAAAAAGTGTATCTCCTTAGGCTGACACAATGGTGACGATCTCCACTTAATTAGCTGGGAACTTGTATGATCCTGAAGAAGAGTTGTTGGAAGAGGTTCAGGGAAATGAAATTCCTCTCAGTGGAACCGCTTTGCAGGGAGCTCATATTTGATCCCATGATAACCTGTGTCATACTTCACTTCACCAATAAAAAAGGGAAATACATTTCTTAGGATGGTTCTTTGTTTTCACTCAATGAACAGCTGTTAAATTTTAACAAGTAAACAATAGAGCTCTTTGGATGACTTTAAAATGAGACACAAGATTTTTTAAAGTCACAACAAGGTCACCAATTTACTATGAAATTTTGTATCACTAGCGGTGGAACTGGGTAACCCTAAAGGGGGTCCAAGAAATGCCCAGTCATCACTAGCTTTAGGCGGAATGACAATCCCAGCTCTCAGCCCTCTGGTCCACTGTATTCCTCCGATGGCAGCCAACATGCCCCACTCCAGGATAAAACTATCTTTTTAATCCCCCGTAACCCATTCTGACAGTCCTTATCCCTTCCCTATCCTGGGGAGCCAGCAATACTCCCCCGTCCAGGTCCCTCACTGTATTGTATATTAACCACCTCAGCTCCAGAAGGTTTTAACCCCTTCAACCAGGCAATTGTTTGCTATTTAGCACCGCGCTACTTTATCTAGTAATTGCGCGGCCATGCAACACTGTACGCAAATGAGATTCAAATTTATATAATTTTGTTCACACAAATAGAGGTTTCTTTTGGTGGTATTTGATCACCACTGGGTTTTTCATTATATAAATGAAAAAAGATTGAACATATTGAAAAAAACAAAAAAAAAATATTTTCTACTTTCTGTTATAAAACATATCCAATAAAATAATAAAAAACTAAAGTTTCTTCATAAATTTAGGCCAAAATGTATTCTGCTACATTTCCTATTTTGATCACACCGCTGTCCTAAAATCCTATCTAGAAATTCTCAAAAATTCTGCGGTATAAAAAAATATTCAATATGACCTGCAGTACATAGTGTATGCCACCAATCAATCATGCTTTAACAGTCCAAAGAAAATGTGCCAAAAATATAAAAAGTGATCCTAATGCATCAAATAAATTCATGCAATATTGTATGTAGCGCCCTACCTCCGCAGGGGCGGCAATTTGTGTGTTATATCCGTAAATTATATTTACCACCTAGCCCATCGCAGCCCATAGAAATAGAAATGGTCCATATTGTAGTTTTCTCTTGCTTTTATTAATACAACGTGAACTGGGATAGGAGAAGGGGTTTTCTGAGATGCTCTTATACTGCTTCGTCATTTCTTTCTTTGCCTGTTTCGTGCAAAGACTTAGCACAATGTAGACTACAAGAAATCACTCTCAATGATTTTTTCATGGGGAAGACGGAAGTAGATTTACTAGAGACTATATGGTAAAGAGTCACTCTGAATAACTACTTCACCTGCAGAATTTCTTAAGACAGTCTGTATCTCTATTTGTAACTGAAGCTTTACCGCTACCTTTTTACCACTACTTCCTGTCTGCATGGTACTTCCAAGTTGAGCTAAAGAAGAGATTACTCTGAAAAATTCCTCCCGCTTGACTGATTGGAATCCCGGGGCATTGTTGAACCCAAAGTCACAGGCTAACACCACCTGTCTCACTGACTTGCGTACCAACATCCCTCAGCCTCTGGTAGTACCCTTCCCCTGGGCTTTCACTCATTTGATCGATAGTCTATGTTCCACTCACAAATAATCGACTGCCCAGATGTAGTCCACTTAGTTGCACTTCTTCCATAAGTATTTCTCTGTACCTTCTCTCCAATCTGGCACGTTCCCTTCCCCGTAGGGGCGTTCAGTGGCACCTGCGCCTGCATATGGTCTGGTGTCATCAACTCTTCTGCGGGTCCCAGTCCCCCCTCCATCCCCAAAGGGGGGGACTGTGCTTGGTTCCCCGCAGGGGAACCTCTCCCTGAAGGCTCTCCCTTGCTGCAAAAAATGACCCTTAGCAGCATGTGACCCCAGCTTTTATGAGAGTCCCGCCTCCTTCTAAACAAATTAATGATTGGCCAGAACTCACCTACAAGCTGCCTGTTACTCAGATCCCAAGTCTAACCTCTCTCCCAAAAATCATTTCATTGGAAGTAGGAGAAGGCATCTCTGGGTCCAAGCACAGGTGGCCACACCCTGCACTATACTAACACTCCCAGTTCCCAAAATAAATAACCAGGCCTGATATAATAGTACAAGCCTGACTAAATTTTACCTGAAACTGTAAGCTAGAAGAAAGGTCACCTACATGAAAGTAGGTGCCCGCTACATGTATAATAAAGTGCTGCAACAAATTGTCCTTCTTGCAGTTCTCCTCATTCAAAGTGCCCAGTGCAGATCATATGTGCATATATAGAAAAAGTGCTTCAGTGCTGTAAAACTTTCTGTGCCTCCTCCACCACTCTTTATGTTATAACACTCACCAGATTCTTTTGACTTTGTGCCTCTCAGCTACAAAGTCTACATGGGCATATGAATATTACCCTTCCGGGTGTTTACAAAGCTCAGGCAATTCCTCCTCCTGCTAAGGGAACATAAGAGGGATACACATAGTGAAATGCCGTTTATTAAAATGATACCATTAAAAACAACAAATCTGCACTCCCTTTTACTTAAGTTAAAATCCCTTTGAAACCAGGAAATGCTGCCACTGCATGCGTTCCACTGGTTGGGTATGACGTCACTGGATAGTCCGGCCAATGCGTTTCGCCAGCCAATCAGGCGTGCTCAGAGTCTAAATATGCACATATTTATAAACTACTTAAAGTGACAGAGCTGTGGGAATAACATGCATTCTGCTACATGTCGTTGGTAAAAAAAATTCCCAATAAGTGTGTATTAATTGGCTTGCATGATAGTTATCGTTTCTATAAACTATGGTATATATATTGGAATTTTTAATATTTTCTTTTTTTTTCATACTACTAATGGTCATGATCAGCAATGTATAGTGGGACTGTGATAGTGCGTCAGACAATCTGACACTAACTGACACAGGGGGGACTAATTGCCACTGGCATCACCAGTGACACTAATACAGTGATCAGTGATAATACTATACACTGTCACTGTACTAATGACACTGGCTGGGAAAGGATTAACATCCAGGGCGATCAAGGGGTTAAATGTGTGCCTAACAATATGTAACATGTGCTGCTTTTTACTGAAGTTCTCTCTGATTCTCATCCCTGCTTTGCAGGGATAAGAAAGAGAGCTTGTTCCCTCTGTACAAAGCCATGTGTTGATTGTCAAGACAGTGCTCTCATCTGTGATTGGACACAGCTGATCAGCAGGTCCTGGCCATGAATCATAAGCCGGGAGCTGCTAACAGACCTCTGCTGTGTACAATCACAGTCAGTATGTGCGTGCCCTAAACCCAGAAACATGCAGCAATGTACTGTGGACAGGCAGTCCTTAAGTGGTTGTTAAACTCCTAATAGCCTTAAGGGGGCTTGTAAACAATTTAAGGATAAAGAGATCAGTTTTAGGAGACTAAAATAAAAATGATAATGATTGCATAGGTTGCTTGTGCCTCGTAGATGTAAACTGACACCTTTAAAGTTCCACCAACAAATTTGTGTAGTTTTTTTTCCTAGAATAGTGTAGCACACCCCGAAGGATCTACTGGGCTTGATGGTCCCATTTCCCCAACTTAGTGCACACACAGCCAGGCACACAGTGTTTTCTTCTTTCTCACTGGCTCAAATAAATAGTTTAGGGGTCTTTTTTTGTATTTTATTTTTATCGCTAAACAGAATTTGAATGGGGGAATACATGAGCTACCCCAAAGATTTGAAACAGCTGAGGACACTTCTCTTCTCGCTACTCTGACTAAGGCCTTCACAAAGAATAGACATGAAGTAGGGAATGGGGACTTTTAAGGTGCCAGACAAAGATAACGTACTATATCATTTTTAAAAATGCATTACAACTTTTATTAAATACGGTAAAAGGGTACTTTTATCTTTACTAAAATAATTTTTCCAAGTAAAGATCATTTGCAATCCAAGTATGCAGTACAGTGATAATTGCTCAAAATGTTTCGCCAGAAAATGGCTTTCTCAGGAGATTTTTTACTATACTGTACAAGATGTTCACTGTAAACAAACAATACACATTTAGAGACAATGTAAAAAGGGGCCAAAATACCCTAATAATTATATTTCATACATTAATCAAATTATATTACATCAAAATGACAATCAATTAATTAATTAATCAAATCATATTACATCAAAATTACAGAAGAACTGCTCTTACATCGGAGACGTCACCAGGTGGGTATGCATCTGCATGGTGGGCCAAAGGGTCACCATCAAAAGGATATCAGTGTATCATAGGAGGACCATAATAATGATCTAAGGGAATATTTATATGTATCCAACGTAGTATTCAAACAAAGACCACAAAGAACTCAAATCCTCCTTTTGAGGGCTTCCAAGTAGAAGGCACAAATTCATCAAAGATTACCTGTCATATCCAGGCCTTTTTTTCAGTGGGAACATGGGGAACGCAGTTCCGGCACCTCCAGCACTGAATGTATTTACTGGCAAGGGGTGCTGGAGGGTCTATTGTTGCTGGCTGCAGGGGTATCTTTTGTCGCTGGTGGGGGATCTGTTTTTGTGTGGGAGTCAATTGTTGCTGGGTAAGTCTACTGTTGCTGGTGGGGGGGTCTTATCTTGCAGGGGGGTCAATTGTTTCTGGGTTGGATCTACTGTGGAGGGAGAGGTCTATTGTTGCTGGCTGCTGAAGGGTCTATTGTTGCTGGGGTGGTACTTTGTTGTGGAGGGGTCGATTGTTGCTGGGGGAAAGTCTTTTGTTGTGTTGGGGGTCCATTGTTGCTGGGGGAAAGTCTTTTGTTGTGTGGGGGATCTGTTGTTGCTGGGGGGTCTATTGTTTCTGGGGTGGAGTCTATTGTTGCTCATTGCAAGGGATCTGTTTTACTATCTTTCTTGTTTTCTTTACCAAATTTCATAGAAATTACTAAGTAGCCCAAAATACTTGGTTCTGTATTCTCAGAAAGGTTCTGTACTGGGAGGTGGGTAGGGGGTGAAACCAAGGGATGGTGCTCATAGACGGGTAGGGGGCGGAGACGAAGAGTGACCCGGAAGGGTGGAGTTCCTGCACCTATTCCCTGAGAAAAAAAGCCCTGGTCTTATCAAAGTATGGGGCCAAAAAGGATGATGTCTTGCTGAGAAGGTTTGTACAGCTGGACTAAAGTTGAATTCATTTATCCACCAGAGGGAGCCCTTCAAATCTCATAAGCACTACAAATCCTTCACTCAAACCAATGATCTGAAAAACAGCTGAGAATAGAAAGGGAAAAGATTTCCCTCCCTTTCTATATAGCACTACATACTATGTTACAAAGCTATCCATCTAATTAATATCTTGGGGTGCTTACCTCCAAATGTTAAGCAAAGCAAATAAAATGTAGCAATAATTACACTCAATACCAGTAGATGACCCATTACAACCAAGCCACTCGATAAACTAAACAGATAATTATTTCTTTTTATAATTATTATAGAATGCAATCTCCTCTAGTTAGGCTGCTAGGCTAAGTTTAGTTGTGGAGCAGTGATCTACTGTTTTTGTCTGGCCAGGGTTTCCTAAGCTGGGTGTTTGATTCCCCCCACCTTCTTCTGGATGAAGCTTCCAGAATATAAGGCAGGGAGAGTCAAATGACCAGTGTAAATATTTATCATGCCTCAGCCAATCCCTAAAAGGAGGCATTCAGAAGGGGGCTGGGGAGGTGATAAATGTTTGGGAGGCCTTTCCAGAGTGTTCTTCCCCAGGAGGCAGCATTACTGAGCCAAGGATTATTGCAGTCTGGTTCTCAGCAGGAGAACCTGGAGAAGATTGCACAGGAGGATTTTGTCTACAATCTAGGCCTCAGCAGGAGTTGAGCTGAGGGACTGGGGAAGACTATTAAACAATTTTTGTGCAGGAAGGGACTGTCTGAAGCCCTGGTCTGGAGAAGGATCTTGCATCTCCCTCACCGAGGACCTCCCTGTGGAAGCTGGGTGGTGTACAGCTCCTGGGATATTGTGAGTAGGACCAGAGTTGGGACTTACATGTGTGACTGTAGTTTAAAGGGGATTAGTGAGAAGTTGCCCTCCTGTTATCTTTTTTTCTATTGTTTGGAGTATCTTGACCCCTGATTCCCTCTCCTGTTCAAGTTATTCAGTAAAATGTTCTAAAAAGACATCCCCCAGACTGTCCTTGTATTGTCAGTGTGCATAGAACTGTGTCTGTGGCAGGCAGCCCCTGTACTACTTTGGGAGAACCTGTCTATTCTCAGCTGCCCCTCCAGGGTAAACACTACATTTGTTAGGAAAAAAAAGTAATTATTTTTCTGTCTTTTTGACTTGAGACAGGCATGCTTTCATAAAGTGTCTGAATGAAGAATCAGAAGCCAGAAAATTAGAGCTGCAGCCCTCAGGCATGGGTGGCTAAAAATTAGCCAGTGGCATCACAGTAGAACAGTGCTGATAGAACAAAATTTTAAAACACAAGTTACTGGCTGCTGTCTTCCTATAAAAATTTGAACTAGAGCCCTCAGCGCAGTTTGGCAGCAGCACCAACAAGCCAAAATGCCAACACAGAAAACCCTTAGGTTTGGATGGGTAGAAATAGGCCAGTGGCACAACAGTTTGACAGCAGCACCAGCAAACCAAAATATAAAGACTGAAGTCATAGTCTTTTTGGAGACACAAGCCACTGGCAGCTGTCTTTTTAGAACATTAGAGCTACAGCCCTTGGGATTGGGTGGGTCGGAAGATACTCCCCCCCTCAGATGTGAATCTGCTTCCTCACCAGCAACATCAGACCACAGCCCTCAAGGGGGCACCAGAGAGGACAGGCAAGGAAAAAAGCTCAAAGGGGTAAAGGATATCTCCTTAATAAGGCGGGGGGAGGTAAGGCATAGCCACTTGAGTTCCCCTGGCTCTGGAGGAAGAGGAGTGCAGAGGGTTTCAGCGATCTAAATCAAAGAGGTACAGCCCATGGAATATCACCACGAGGGGCACTGAGGAGGTATCTGAAGCGGAGCTTCAAGAAGGGGTAAGGTTCATCAAACGCTGGTAGGTGTCAGTTGTTCAGAACTGAATCCAGCATGCCCAGATGCTTGTGAATTTGGTTTGGGAGTCACGTGCAATATAGATCAGCTCTTCCATCTCTTCAATTTTGTAGAGGAAAGTGAGCCATTCAGACACGGATGGAACATGAGGCATATTCCAATGAAGTCAGATACATAATTTTGCAGCATTAACCATATGCATAGCCAGGGATTTGAGGTATGTTTTAGTCAATAATGATGTGTGATATTTGTTTTTTTGAAAAGCCATCGTAATGTAAAAATTAGTGGTGAATAAAAAGCACTTCTGGGTTAAACCAGTCATTTTTTACATGAATTCTTTTTGGTCCTTGTAAATGGAAAGGGAAGGGCAGGGTGCATCCTTTAACCTACAAGGTGGTCAAACATAATAGTTAACAGCAAAAATCTTTAATAAAAAGTTAATAACAAAACCTGTGCTAGTCACCGAAGAGCTGTGAGCACAAACTTGAATGACATAGGTTAAATAGCTTGTTGTAACGAGCCCCTTGCTCGCTCGGTTCCACTCTCCCGACACTCCTCTGCAGCTATTGAATCAGATTGCAACATCTGATGGTTCAGTCATCGGATGCTCCGGGACTAGAACTACAGCTCTGTGCCATTCTAGTCCAGTTGTGATAGCTCAGAACAAACACCAGGCAGGCTGTATGTAAGTTCAAACAGGAATCTCTTTTATTGCAAAATACAGGCTTTTATACACTAAAAGTGGAGGTGCAGACCTCCTGCTCATATTACTCTAACAATACAGCTGTAACCTAATTAACATGAGCTAATTAACTAATCCCTTTAGACAGCCTAGATGACTGAGACATGACCGTTAGGCCAGACTGGCCTCTTGTAGTTCAGAAAATCCAATCAACATTATCGCAATCAACATAGACTCTTCTTCACACAATAGCAGAGTTAATCAACACAAATAACAATGGGGATCTAATGACTCTTAGATCCCATAGTAGACTTATTTACAATACACATTTTAGCAGACAATAGACAGACAGGTGTTGGAATTTACATCAGCATCTCCTAACAGTATCTGTCCCAGCCACTATTCCAATATGGCAAATCCAGGGTCCCCAGAGTCTGTGTGTCCTGGGGGACCAGGACCCTAATCCACAGTAATACCACCTCAAGGGTCCCCAGGCATACAGCTCACAAAGAGCACCGTTCCCCCAAATGCAAGGGCCCCCGATCGATCGGCAAGAGGCTAGCATACAGTCCCCTCCAAAAGTCTCTTTCCCAGCTAGGTCTGTCACATTTCTCCCCTTTCGGCAGGAGACTAACACAGGAGGAGACCCCAGACGGGTTGACTCCGAAGTTAGTCAGTAGTTCCAGTCCTCTAATGCCTGTACCCACACAGTACCCCAAACAAATTGTTCCAAACAAAGCATTACTCACCCAGCCAACCTCTGCCTCTCTTAGAGAACATATCTGCCGCTGGGGAGAGGCCTGGACTGGCCCTTCTCCCTGGAGTCCTTTCTGCCGCTGGAGAGAAGACAGGGTGTCTGGGCTCACTCCGTCATGCTGTTGGGGATCTGGGCCGACTGCCCAGCATCCCTGGGGTATACAGGTAGAGACTGAAGTCCCATCTACCTTCACAGGACATCCATCCTCTGTTAGTTGAGGGCAGAGTCCAGCAGTACTCGGCCCTGTTGCCAGCCCTTCTGCTGGAAACCCCACACCATCTGCTCCAGCTAACTGTTGGGGAGGGACGACGAACACCTCCTCTCCCTTCTCCCCCTGTATCCTGATCTGCTGCTGGGAAGTGACCACCTCCTTCTCACCCTGAGCCTCCGGAACCGCCGCAGGTGTAGGGCAGAGATCTTGGACCCTCTGTCCGGTTGCCAGCGCTTCAGCTGGGGAAGTTCCTTGTGACTTCACAGATACTTCTGTTGGTGCTGGGCAGAGCATAGTGAAGTTTGGCCCTAATAACAGCTCTTCTTCTGCTGGAGGCTCACCAGGTTGTTCTTCCTCAGCAGAAAAGTCTATCAAATCCCGTCTCTGCAACTGGTGTCTGGGGATAAAGGTTCACCATCTCCTCTCCGTGGAACCCAGAAGATGCTATCAGTGCTGGGCAGAGGTTAGCAGAGCTCTGCCCTGTTGTCAGCACTTCAGGTTTGGGGACGGCAATCTTCAGATTTTCCACTGCCGATTCTCTGGCATTCTGCTGGACAGGCACATTCCTCCATCCAAGATCATCCAATGCAGAAACAGGTTCATCAAGGTCAGTCAGCACTTGCTGCATCCGCCATAAGACCTCCGCCTCCATAGCTGCGGGTGCAGGTTGGCAAAGCACACCGTTACTCTGCCACATTTCAGAGTTGTCAACTGGTATTTCATGATAGTCCCAGGCAAAGGGAGCACCACTCTGCTGCTGAGCAGAGTCTAACAGCTGTTTGTAGGCGATCTCCAACTCCCATTCCTGAACGGCCAGAAACTCCAAATCTTCCAGTGCCCAGTGCACTTCTGAGACATTCAGTCTCCGCTCTCTGTGCTCCATTATTTCCTCCAAACGCCACTCCCGATCACTTCCAAAGTCAGGGTCCCTGGACAGCCTCCAGTATAACAATCCCAGGCCATCGTAGTCAAAGCCTTCCGTGGGGCTGTCATCCGCTGTCCACGGGCACACTTGGGCTACATAGCACTGGAGGGCTCTCGTCCAACCTCATTTCTGCCCGGATCAGCCTGCTTAACTCGGCTGTCCACTCCTGGTTCGGCTGTTCCCCCAAAAACAGCATTCGCACTTCATACTGCGACCAGTACCTCACAAGGATGGAGGGGAGAACTTTTCCCTGGTGTCGCTGCTCACGGGTTAGCACTTCCTTCCAGAGTTCACAGCGGATAGAATCAAACCATCCTAGCAGGACCTGCTCTGATACTGGTCCTCTGTGCTGTATCTCCTTCTCTTGCAAGCTCCTTCTGAATTCCTCATCCATGGTGGCTGGTATTTCTCCTGCTCTCCTGCTACCTTGGATCTAGGTGATGGTTTGGATGTGTTCACGGCAAGGAAGCACAATACCACCATTCCCTCCACTGCTCTCAAGTAAGTCTTTCAGCGTGGCTCGCCTGCAGGCTGGTTTGGAGTGTCCCAGTAACTGGAGAGCAAATCCCACAGCTGCTAACCAATGTAACAAGCCCCTTGCTCGCTCGGTTCCACTCTCCCGACACTCCTCTGCAGCTATTGAATCAGATTGCAACGTCTGATGGTTCGGTCATCCGATGCTCCGGGACTAGAACTACAGCTCTGTGCCGTTCTAGTCCAGTTGTGATAGCTCAGAACAAACACCAGGCAGGCTTTATATAAGTTCAAACAGGGATCTCTTTTATTGCAAAATACAGGCTTTTATACACTAAAAGTGGAGGTGCAGACCTCCTGCTCATATTACTCTAACAATACAGCTGTAACCTAATTAACCTAATTAACATGAGCTAATTAACCAATCCCTTTAGACAGCCTAGATGACTGAGACATGACCGTTAGGCCAGACTGGCCATCTTGTAGTTCAGAAAATCCAATCAACATTATCACAATCAACATAGACTCTTCTTCACACAATAACAGAGTTAATTAACACAAATAACAATGGGGATCTAATGACTCTTAGATCCCATAGTAGACTTATTTACAATACACATTTTAGCAGACAATAGACAGACAGGTGTTGGAATTTACATCAGCATCTCCTAACAGTATCTGTCCCAGCATTATGAATCAGCCACTATTCCAATATGGCAAATCCAGGGTCCCCAGAGTCTGTATGTCCTGGGGGACCAGGACCCGAATCCACAGTAATACCACCTCAAGGGTCCCCAGGCATACAGCTCACAAAGAGCACCGTTCCCCCAAATGCAAGGGCCCCTGATCGATCGGCAAGGGGCTAGCATACAGTCCCCTCCAAAAGTCTCTTTCCCGGCTAGGTCTGTCACACTTGTCCTAACTGCAAATTCATCAGACTACCCAAAACCAACTGATAGCATCAAAATGAGCCCATTTGACTTCTGATAAGGGAGTTAATAATAGGTTGGAAGGTGGAAACTCATTAGGGCTGGAGTAAGGCTCTGGTCAAGTTGACCACCATCTTTGCTCCATGTAATCCATATAGTCCATCCCTCTTTTTCACAGATGGCCATCGGTTAACACCTATATAATTATAGAGCATGGCTGAGTAACTGCCTTCTCAGCTCATTCCATGCTCCCAACATTCAATGGTCTCTTTCAGTATAGCTCAAGGGCCAGATCAACTTCCCTAACAGAAGGGAGCAGCATAGGAGCAAGAAAAGGTGAGAATATTCTGCTGGATGGGATAGTTAACTCCATCCCGGAGGCCCTTTAAGTGGGTTTTAATGTCAGGATAGGGGAGAGACCTTCACATGATCTTTCTAATTATCTGTCACATTGGTCACATGATCAGGAGCCCATCCCAACAGCTCCTGTACATAAAAAGCCTGAGAGTTCTCTGTGATAACTTGGTCACTGTGCTGGGAGTGTAAAACGAAAAATCTCGACCACCATGAACACATATGTGCGGCATGTGGGCATTACACGGTGAGCAAGAGGTTAAAATGTACCAAATAATTGTAGAGCTGTACAATCAGCAAAGTTTATGCCCCCTGCTAACTGCAGAGCTCCAAGACTGTATTAGCAACTCATGTGTTGAAGCTCTGCGGGGAAACCACTGCTTCTACACAAAGAACAAAGGTCCTTCTCTAGAGCATCCTGGCAGTTGACAGTCTTTTCTACTCAGGCTGTGGTCATGGAAAATGCAGTGTTACAGCAGTTTATGGCAATGTCCAAAAACTGATAAATCATTTATTACCAGAATCCCCAGCAAGCAATTTGCACAAAATATGTATCATAAGTGTGGTCATTGGTTCAGATTCCCTGGCATGCAAGCAAGTTACATGACTTCCAAAAACTCTCCATCTGGCTCTTCTTTTGTAAGAATCCTTTTGTTCGACATTGACCATCCTTATTACATTGGCTTCTTAGAGAAATATGGATGAGCAGTGATAAAACACTTTCCACATTTTTTTTGCTCAATTGTGTTTTATTTTACTTTTTAATGTTACTATTGCTATGAAATGTGATGTATATGTCAGGTAGCTAAGATGTTATTAATGGAGGTGTAAAATTTCACCCGAACATTTTTACAGTTGAAAAATATGCAAATCTTGGGGGAAATTTGTGTAAATCTTGTGTGAGGGCCTTTATAAAGAGACCCCAATGCTAAAGGATCAGTCCACCCAAGTATGGTACTTTGTATTTGGTTTTTGGTAGGTGCTGGAGAGTTAAACAGTCTCTTCTACCTCTCAAGGACTTTATTGATGGAATCTCTGCACAGGTCTACACATCAGGCCATTATGAGTGGTTCCCAATATCCTTGCTGACTCAGCTCTCCAAGCTCCAGCAATAGCCAAAGAAACAGGTGCTATGCTCTGGCTACCTGTTGTAGCCTTCAGATCTCTAAGATGAGCTTCCATGTGGTTCTGTATCTCATTCTTGTTGTTGTTCTGGTCAGACATGTCCTTAGACTGCTCCCAATTATCTTGTCACTGTCAAGTTCCTGTATTCTTGGCTTTGTATCCTTGTTAGTTTCCTGATTCCTGATTGCTCTTAGTCTGCTTGGACCCTGTTACCTTCTTGCACCTGATCTACCTGAACCTGCTCACTCTGTCCTGTTATACTACTTGGATCTGGCCACTTGCCTGTCCTGACATGTACTCCACCTGCCCACCTCTTTACTGTGTTCCTGACCAGATCTCTGATTCACATTCAGGTGTTGATGCTTAGACCTGGTTACCTATGTCAATGAACTTTGGCTACCCACTTGGGCGACTTTAAATTTCCTAGCTCAGCCTCACTGGGGAATGACCTTCAGAAAATGTAGTAATTAAGGTAAATCTAAACATCAACTGGAGGAAATGTAGTTTGCTAAATTAGGGTCACAGAAGAACAATTGGCAGATAGTTGTCACCCTTCCATAAGAAGTGGCTAAACAAGAACCATCTGAAGTACACAACTAGGGATGGGTGAACGGTTTGGCCCGAGCATAAGTTCTGGCCAAACTTTGGTTGTTCTTCTGAAATCCCCACAATTATTCTCGGTGACTTCAACATCCCTGTTAAGTTTAACACTACTATTACTTCTAGGGATGAGCCGAACCTGTCCGGTTCGGTTCGCAGCAGAACATGCGAACATGCAAAAAGTTTGTTCGAACGCGCAAACACCATTAAAGTCTATGGGACACAAATGTGAAAAATCAAAAGTGCTCATTTTAAAGGCTTATATGCAAGTTATTGCCAAAAAGTGTTTGGGGACCCGGGTCCTGCCCCAGGGGACATGGATCAATGGAAAAAAAAGTTTTAAAAACTGACGTTTTTTCGGGAGCAGTGATTTTAATAATGCTTAAAGTGAAACAATAAAAATGAAATATTCTTTTAAATATCGTGCCTGGGGGTGTCCTTGGTATGCCTGTAAAGCGGCTGTTTCCCCGTGTTTAGAACAGTACCACACCAAAACTACATTTCTAAAGGAAAAGAAGTAATTTAAAACTGATCGCGGCTGTAATGAATTGTCGGGTCTCGGCATTATACTAAACTAAATATACTAAAACTCATTGAAAAAAATGGCATGGGTCTCCCCCCCCAGTCCATTACCAGGCCCTTTGGGTCTGATATGAATATTAAGGGGAACCCCAAAACAAAAATTTTTTTAAAAATTTGCATGGGGGTCCCCCCAAAATCTATACCAGGCCCTTCAGGTCTGGTATGGATATTAAGGGGAACCCTGCGCCAAATAAAAAGTTAATAGCGTAGGGGTCCCCCCCAAAATCCATATTCTAAGGGGAACCCTGCTCCAATTTTTTTTTTTTAAATGGCGTAGGGGCCCCCCAAAATCCATACCAGACTCTTATCCAAGCACACAACCTGGCAGGCCGCAGGAAAAGAGGGGGACCAGAGAGAGCCTCCCCTTCTGAACCGTACCAGACCACATGCCCTCAACATGGGAAGGGTGCTTTGGAGTAGCCCCCCAAAGCACCTTGTCCCCATGTTGATGAGGACAAGGGCCTCATCCCCACAACCCTTGCCTGGTGGTTGTGGGGGTCTGCGGGCGGGGGGCTAATCGGAATCTGGAAACCTCCTTTAACAAGGGGACCCCTAGATCCCAGCCTCCCCCGGCTTTTTTTTTCTTTTTTCAGTCCGTCGGGCGGTGTGAGATGGATTCACATCGCGGCACATTTTTATTTCTTTGTTTTTTAATAAAGGACTTGTCCCAGAGTGTCTCCTGTCTTTTTTACTATTTCTTTCACTTTTTTTAGTGAAATGGTAGGGGTTATGTACCGTTACCAATTCACATAGGGGGGAGGCTGGGATCTGGGGGTCCCCATGTTAAAGGGGGCTTCCAGATTCCGATAAGCCCCCTGCCCGCAGACCCCCACAACCACCGGGCAAGGGTTGTGTGGATGAGACTCTTTTCCCCATCAACATGGGGACAAGGTGCTTTGGGGGGCTACTCCAAAGCACCCTCCCCATGTTGAGGGCATGTGGCCTGGTACGGTTCAGGAGGGGGGGTGCTCTCTCGTCCCCCACTCTTTTCCTGCGGCCTGCCAGGTTGTGTGCTTGGATAAGGGTCTGGTATGGGACCCCTACGCTATTTTTTTATTTGGTGCAGGGTTACCCTTGATATCCATACCAGACCTGAAGGGCCTGGTATGGAATTTGGGGGGACCCACCACACTTTTTTTTTTTTAATTTTTGGTTTGGGGTTCCCCTTAATATTCATACCAGACCCAAAGGGCCTGGTAATGGACTGGGGGGAACCCATGCCGTTTTTTTAATGAGGTTTATCTATATTGCCGAGACCCGACAATTCATTACAGCCGCAATCAGTTTTAAATGACAATTTTTCTTTTAGAAATGTCATTTTTCTGTGGTACTGTTCTAAACACGGGAAACATGCACCACTTTACAGGCATACTATAGACACCCCCCAGGCACGATATTTAAAGGAATATTTCATTTTTATTGTTTCACTTTAAGCATTATTAAAATCACTGCAGTTTTTAAAACTTTTTGTTGCATTGATACATGTCCCCTGGGGCAGGACCCGGGTCCCCAAACACTTTTTATGACAATAACTTGAATATAAGCCTTTAAAATTAGCACTTTTGATTTTTCATGTTCGTGTCCCATAGACTTTAACGGTGTTCGTGTGTTCTTCCAAATTTTTTACCTGTTCGCAAGTTCTGGTGCGAACCGAACCGAGGGATGTTTGGCTCATCCTTATACACAACAGAAGGCAACCTATAACAGCGAAAGGGTCAAGGAGAGATTCATTAGAAATTAATACATTGTATAAATGTTAATAGATTTGTTAAATAATCATTTAGTACATTGTTTCAGACCAGAGTGTCGTTTGGGTTTCCTAAGAGCACGGACCCAGTTTGCCCTGTATTAGCATCATGAGTTACCATGGTGTAGGTTCGGCTGACTGCCAGCACATAACAATCAATGACGCTCTAAGGCAATACACATTGTGCCATTCATTGCTATGGTGTTGCCCTGTATTAGTGTGAGTTACCTTGTTGTAGGGGCTGGCTGCCAACACATAACCAATGATGCTCTAGGCCAGTACACACAGTGTCATTCATTGCTATTGTAGCCAAGAGTTTGCTACTATAGTTATTATAGTTGAACAGTTTGTTGTTGTTTCAAATGAGTTTGGCTCCCTCTAGTGTCTGCTGAACTCTGTTAGAATTTTTGCCCTTACACTGAAGGAGGGATGCAGCAAAGTGTTGTGGCTCTGTTAAGTGACTCTGTTAGCTCATCTCTGAACTACATGACAGACAATGCAGAGTGCGCAGAACTGCCTGCTGGGAGGAGTGATAAAAGGACAGGCGTGGCCTGCTTTCAGCCTCTCTGGACGCCATTCAACACCTGCCAGCAGGAGGTCTGTGTGTGACCAGGAGTGAGAGACTGCGGCCTATCCAGCGGAGAGCCGGATCGCCCGCCTCTGAGGGATCTCCGAGTACAGCCTTGCTATCCTAGCAAGCGGACCTGCCTGCACTTCAGAGCAACTGGAAGCCCCATGCATTTCAGCCCATCGGGACTTGCAGCACGGCACGGCGGCGTCATCTTCACCAGAGGAGACACCAGGAGGGGATTCCAGATGGAGCCTCACAGCCATTGGAGTCCATTGTGGTGAGGGGGCACCTGCCCCCTCACCACTACTGTAGAGAGTACAGTATTGCTGAGTGAGTTCTTTCTACAGACTGCTGGTGAGACTTGTAGTTCCATGGAGGTGAATCTACTTCTTCATAGGCATCATACAGCTGGACTTTGGGGCCTTGCCTTTCTCCCCTGCACTGTAAGGTCAGTACTGTATTGCACTAACATGTAAAGAGGAATCTATAAGTAGTGATATTTCTTCAGTTAAGCAGTCATCAGCACACCTTTTGTTGTACAGTCATTTCTTTTCCTTTGTCTTTGTGGATTACAAATACTGCAGTTTAAACATCAGGCTAGCTGAAGATATCCGAAGTTGAAAGAACTTTCATCATCTTCCTCTTTTACCAAGCATTGCTGCTCTACATATAAGTTGAACTCTGAAATATAGTCTAGGGGGAGTCATTGAGTATATGCTAGACTTTACACTGTGTTTTTGAATGTAAAGAATATATACTGCATTTTGGTCTGTGTGTTGAGGCCTTAGTGGGAAGGTATTTAATATATGTTTTGAAGATATTGAGTACTTATCCCTCTGTGCACCTGTTCACATATACTCCTTAGAGCGATTATAAGGTTATAAGTTCTGTATATGTGCATTAAGTGATAACGATTGACAATTATAATTTGCGTTTATTCATGCTCTTCATTGTATTCCATTACTAATGTAGCACTAACTCACGGTGGAGCTGCTGATTTTTAGCGGGATGTTACCGTCACCTTTTTACCTGTAATTTCACCAGTACCGGGTCTAGGGTCCCGTTGAGCTTATTATCAGACAATGTAGGCACCAGTCACTTGAGTACTTTTCCAATGCTTTAATGGGAGATAACTGGAAGAAGTAGCAGGAAAGAGGTAGGAGAAGAGTTGCAGGGAATTTCAAATAGCTTTTCTTGGCGTAGCACTAAGGAATTGAAATCTTTGGGATGAATGTATACTCAGGTCAGGATTAAATCTTTGACCGCCCGGATAGGTCTCTCTCACCAACCTAGCAGCCTGAACGCAGCACGAACAAAAAGTCTCTGCCACAGACTTGGATGAAACAAAACTGTACGATCCTCTGCCACAGGATGTAGTCGTTTTCGATATGAACAGCAAACACAGTACCAGAACTTTTAAGCCGACCCAGCAGTACTTGTGCGGTAGAGTAGTTTAGGATGCGTCCTCCAATCGAGTCACCAGGCCCTTCTTAAGACCAGCCTTGCATGGTCCCTTCCAAGAAGGGTCCTCCCCTGGATCTTCCCGATTGTCTGGCTTCCTCCCGTAGGACAGACAGCACAGGACCATCCCAGCAAGAGCAGGCCCCAGACAGGCTTCTGAGTCTACCCGCTCGGCTGCTGCAACGCAACCCTCCAGGCTGGAGGGCCGCAGGGTAAAGCTCACTAACACATGCCTCTAGGCCAGGAGGGCCACGAGGTAAAGCTTTTCGAAACATGGCGTCTGTCCCATAAATACTCTCTCCCAGAATGCAACCCAGAGGACCACCTCCGCCGAGTTGTCTACGGGACAGAAGAGCACTCATATACTTCAGCTTGTTGCTTTCCAACACCGACCCATGGTGACAACGACACCCACAGGCAGAATGCGGAACTGCACGCAATACAGCCAAACTAGAACAGAGGCTAATCTAATTGTAAATTAAATCTGAACTATATACAGAACAGATGATCCACTAAATTTACCTAGAAGCGGTAGATTTAAAAATCTACCAGTGCTACATACTCCCCCAACTACAATAGACGTCGTCCTCAACGTCTGGCAAAATATGACTCTCAAGCCTGAGAGTAGGTATTTGAACTTAAAACTTGGATGAGAAAGAAGAAAAGACAGTATAGAAATGTTACAGTTTCAAACATCTGTACAACAACATATTCATATCAGCAAAATAAATCACATTAGTCACGTTACAAAACCCCACTATCTACCTAGCTGAAAAGCCTAATGCCGCGTACACACGGTCGGACTTTTCAGCTACAAAAGTCCAACGGACGCTGACGGACTAAAGCTGGCTGGTAATCCGATCGTGTGTGGGCTTCTCCGGACTTTCAACGTACTTTTTTAGCCTCAAATCCGACGTACTTTAGATTTGAAACATGCTTCAAATCTTTACGTCGTAACTACGACGGACCCCGAAGTCCGCTCGTCTGTATGCTAGTCCTACGGACAAAAAAACGACGCATGCTCATAAGCAAAAACTAAACAGAAGCACTCGGTCTAGTAAAACTAGTGTTCGTATTGTAGGTAGCACATTCATCACGCTGTAAAATCTGTGATCGTTGAATGCAGCGCATTTTATTTCTTCTTTACGAATGTTCTAAAGAACGAAGGTGTTTTGCTGTTCATAATCAGAGTTCTCCCAAACTGATTTCTGGATTCTTTTTCTCTTGGATCTCATGAATGATATAGTATGCTTTTTAAAAACAATGTTTCCATACTAATAATACTTTTTTCCTTTATATTTTGTTTTTTTAGGTTTGTAAAGTTACCACAAAGAACCCATTATTCTATTTTTTTTTTCGAGTGATTATTTTTTAGTTTTTATATAAAGTGAACCCAAAGCACCGTTTTTGGTTATGTAGATTTTTTTATTTTCAAGACTTACCACTTGAACATTATTAACATTAGTAATGTATTTTTGGTGTGTTTTTTTCAAACTCAATGAGATTGTTGTCCCTTGTTAATTTAACATTGTGTGTAAAATCAATGATTTAAAAGAAAACACATAAAGTCTTTTGCTAAACTCAAAAAAGATCCATTTATTCATGGTCAAAATAAAATAAAGAGGAAGTCAACGCTGTAAAAAGTCGTTGTCCAAGAAAATTGGGATCTTGCGGAGTCCATATAA
Source organism: Lithobates clamitans (assembly GCA_037952925.1). Taxonomy (NCBI): domain Eukaryota; kingdom Metazoa; phylum Chordata; class Amphibia; order Anura; family Ranidae; genus Lithobates; species Lithobates clamitans. The sequence continues at coordinate 2,419,255 of JBBGZY010000882.1, forward strand.
GAGGGAGCACAATCTGGTCCAATAATCCCAGAGATCAACAGCACCAGCAGATGATCTAGATGTCCCCAGACTGTGGTCCTACAACAGCCTGCGTCTTCTGTCAGACCAGACTGAACCCAAGTCATCACTTTCTTCTCTTCCCTGCAGCCTTTCCTCCACGCTGCCCTGCAGCCTTCCCTGCAGCCTTCCCTGTAGCCTTCTTTTGAGGCTGTGGCTCTGGTGTTTCAGTTGTGGCAGGAGGAGGAGGAGGAGGAGGAGGAGGAGGAGGAGGGGGGGCTGCCTCATGTAGTTGGGTGTTTTGTGTAAGCGTGCCCTGCAGCCCCTTATGGATTGTTTCCCCAAATAGTCGCTCACAAATGAGGCGCTGCTCCCAATCCATCTGAAGAAGCCTGCTGGCTAAGTAGCAGCCATAGGATTCTTCCACTTCGGGGGGGCTCGTTAAAAAACGGGTGGCCTCTTGCATGAGGCGCAGGGATGCGTCCTGTGTGACCATCCCCTTCCTGGCCCTTTTTTTGGGAAGGTGGAGGGGAGGCACTTGGGATTGGGTCAGGCTCCTACTGGGCCCAGCCACCTCACTTGGCCCAGCCACCTCACTTGGCCCAGCCACCTCACTGGGAGCAGCCACCTCCTGCCTGACACTGGGCCCAGCCTCCTCCAGGATGATGGTGAATCCGGCCTCCTCCAGGCTGTCCATGGGCCCGGTCTCCTCCTGCCTGCCACTTTCCCCACATTCCTCCTGGATGGACTCATCCTGTGTATAAAAAAAGGACAATAGTTTTAGTTTCTTTTTTTGGGTTCATCAATGACACACAGTTTGCTTCTCATGACTAGCAAATTCAATGTGAATACATCTCTTTAATAAAAGAGTCTAATCAGACACCCTAATTATTTCAAGCAGGTGCCAAACATATTTAGCCACTACTGTCATTTGATATGTATACACAATTTTGAGTGCAAAATTATTTTAGACAATTATAACATCCAGTTAACATCATTAATATTAGTACAGTAAATATTTGTTAAAATAATTTACCTGACTCCAGATGGTCATATCCGGTTCATCCAGGATGGAAGACCCAGCTTGCTCCTCATCAGCCTCTGCTGGGGTGGAGGGAAGGGTGGAGGGAAGGGTTGAAAGTGATGCCCTGGCTTCATTCTGGTCATCAAGAAAACGGAGTTGATTGTAGTACCACAGCCTGGGTACATAAACATCATCTGCTGATGCTCCTGATCTCCTTGATTCCTGGATCTTCCTATGCTCCCTTTTATACATGTTCCTCAAGACCCCAATTTTCTTGAGCACTGTCTCCATTGTTGCTCCTGGGATGGTCGCCTGGACAAAGGACAGAAGTCTCTCCAGCGTTGACTTCCTCACATGCTTGGCATAATACTGAGGGTGTTTCACCTCCCACAAATTCCTCATCTCTCGATATTTTGAAATAAAAGCTGTAAGGAACTCTAGATCCTTAAATAGGGGATTCATTATATCTGGAAAAGAGAAAGTCACAAGACCAAAAACACTTATTATAGGTTTCTGCTAACCCCTCATCATCTTCTCCCTATGTAGGCCTCATCAATCTATCAAGCCATATAGGCCGCTTGCTACAAAGTCATGACCATAAAACCCCCCCCCAAAAAAACAAATAAATTTTAAATTAAAATTACCTTCGTTTTGTAACGTCCTGGTCCACTATCACCTACGCACAGAACGTACGTACGACACGTGCGCAAGGCCCCTCTTTATACACTACGCATGTGTGAAACTCCGCCTGCGTCGCCCGCCCCTGACGTTCGAAATTAACTCATGTTCTACGCCCCCTAATTCGACGCACAGAACGTACGTACGACACGTGCGCAAGGCCCCTCTTTATACACTACGCATGTGTGAAACTCCGCCTGCGTCGCCCGCCCCTGACGTTCGATTTTAACTCATGTTCTCCGCCCATTTTTAGTTACAGCGCGTAGTGGGGTAAATAATGGCGGAGACACCTGACATGTCCTCAGGTAGTGGAAAAAGCCCGGAGGCTGGAACGTCCACAAAATCTGTGAGGCCTAGATTTAAGGCCTCCAATATGAGTTTTAAAGAAATGGTGGAGATGGTGGCCATTCTTCACAAAGACGACTATGATGGGAAGTATGGGCCGTACGCACGGCCAAATTTGCGCAAGGCCAAAATAATGGCGAAGGTCGTGGACACTTTGCAGGCTTCTTTTGGGGTACAGCGCTCCCGAGATCAACTTCGCAAAAGATGGTCTGACCTGAAACTCAGGGAGCCGGATCAATATAGACGGATCCGGAAAGTGCTTAAAAAAAGTAAGTACTTGTCCTGTTTTTCTCTTGTGTTTATTACCTTGTATACTGCTCCATGTGCTTTTCCTTCCTATATGATTTTTTGGGTTCATCGTTTCAAACGATCTTTTACAAAACCTCGTTACATATCTATAGATAGATCTATCTAAATATATATATATATATATATATATATATATATATATATATATATATATATATATATATATATATATATATATTATATATATATATATATATATATATATATATATATATATATATATATTTTTATATATATATATATATATATATATATATATTATATATATATATATATTTTTATATATATATATATATATATATATATATATATATATATATATATTTTTATATATATATATATATATATATATTTTTTTAGATATATATATATATATATATATCTAGATTTTTATATATATATATATTTTATATATATATCTAACAAAAAAAAATAGATATAGATATATAGATAGATAGATATAGAAATGTAAAACATTCTTTTGGAATATTTTAAGTTATCTTTTTTTATTTACATTTGGTTAGATATTTATAGATTTTGTTCCAGATATAGAGAGAGAGAGAGAGAGATCAAAAGATTATTAACTTTATTTTGAGATATTGATATCTATCTATCCGATATGTCTTTATAATTTTAAATATTGAGGTAAAATAGGAACTCTACACAAACCACTTCACTACAAATGTTAGAAAATGACTATGTACTAAAATATCTGTGTGCTAAGTAGATTAATAATTTTTTGTTTCACATAGGGGAAAAATCACTCAGCCAAAAAGAAGACAGTCCACCCCAAGCCAAACATGATTGGGAAATCAGCCCAAGCCCCACTGAGGATGTGGAGGAAGGAGAGGTGGGCGACATGGGCACCCCACCAGGTGAGTGTCTGACACACCAGCTTACGGTAATCTATGCATGGCTGCCTTTTGTTTAATGTAATTTTTCTACTCTATTTTAGGGGATCTGGTTGTGCTTGATTCAAGCAACAGTGCCACCCCCGAGGATGTGGAGGAATTAGGCTACATGGGCACCCCACCAGGTCAGTGTCTGAGACAACAGCTTTATTATGGTAAGGTAAACTATGTATGTGTGCATATTTCTAAATACATTTTTTGGTTTCATTCCACTTTAGGTACACAAAGTGACTATTTCACTTCTGAAAGTGCCCAACGGCTAATTGGTCAAATAATGGCCTGGAATAAGGACATGGATGAAATGCGGAATCGGCTGGATCGTATGCAGCAGGAAATGAAGGACATGATTGATGTTTTGGGTCGAATCTAAATGCCCTTTTTGAAACCCCAAAACATCGATCATGTCCTTCATTTCCTGTTTTGCTGACCCCATTCTGGGCCTTCTCTTTATTTTTTTGGCTGAACATAAATGGCTGTTTAACCTAATTTTAAAAAGGAGGGCTGTTTCTTTAAAATACATTCCAAATCCACAAAAAAATAAAACTTGATTTTCAAAAAAACAACCAAAAAAAAAAAATTGATTTTAAAAACCAAAAAAAAAAAAAAAATTGATTTTAAAAAGCAAAAAAATAAAAAATTGATTTTAAAAACCCAAAAAAAAAAAAATTGATTTTAAAAACCAAAAAAAAAATCAAAAAATTGATTTTAAAAACAAAACAAAAAAAAAAAACATAAAAAAATTGATTTGAAAAAACGCAAAAAAGTAAAAAAACTTGATTTAAAAAAAAAAAAAAAAAAAAAAAGCCTGTTTGCAAAAATCAAAAAGCCTAAAATATTTTTTTGTGGATTATGTCTAAATATTTAAATATAATTATATTTTTCGAAATTATTAAGATATCAGTATATTTTTGTCTATGAACATTTTATACTAAATGCAGAACTGAATGCATAACAACCATTAATAAAAACATCTCCTTATAGGAATTAAATAAATGTGTGGTTTGTTATTTCAATGCTCAGTATCAGTTTGGTTATAATTGTCAAAAAGTTGTTTACAGTGGCAATGGAGTTTTTATTTAGACATTTAAAATGAAAATACAGTTGGCACTACAACTGCTCGACCATAACCTAGGAGAAAGCACAAAAGAAAGGCAAGCAATAAATATAATTCAAGATTTCATCCATATTTTTTTTATTTTAAATAATTAAATATCATGGCCCATTGCAATGGCCCCCCTACCCATAAAATAATCAACATATTGCTGTCTAACTTGACGGGCACTTTGGGGGGCCAAGCCAGTACGGACATTATCCAGGCCCGTAAGGTTGGCATCTATAAGTCCGGCCTCAGGCCCAACTGTGCCTATATAATTCTGAGAATGTTTGTTTAAAAAGTTGTGCAGAATGCAGCACGATAAAATGATAAAATTAAGTTTGTATTCCGCCAAATTAATGGCTGTTTGAAACAGGCGGAACCGGCTGGCCAGAATTCCAAACGCATTCTCAACCACTCTTCTAGCTCTGGCCAGCCGGAAATTAAAAACCCTCCTCTCCGGGGTGAGGGTTCTTTGGGGGAATGGCCTCATGAGGTGCTTGCTCAGAGCGAAGGCTTCATCGGCAATGAAGACAAAGGGGAGTCCTTCCACATTATCCGCATCAGGTGGCAATCCCAGGCCACCACTCTGGAGACGCTGGCAGAACTCCGTCTGGGCAAATACTCCTCCATCCGACATCCGGCCATTCTTCCCCACGTCCACATATAAAAATTCATAGTGTGCAGACACCACCGCCATTAAAACAATACTGTGGAACCCTTTATAATTGAAATAGTATGACCCCGAATGGGGTGGTGGCACAATGTGGACATGTTTCCCATCTATAGCCCCTCCACAATTGGGAAAGTCCCAACGGTTGGCAAAATGGGATGCCACAGTCTGCCATTCCTGTGGCGTTGAAGGAAACTGGGGAATCAAACAAGAAAACCAAAATCAATTAATTTGGAAGCTAACATTGCAATAAAATTAGACAATTCAAAACATTATTCCCCAGCATCAGTATAACATTAAATAATTTAATTCTTCAGGAAAAACTAATATGGAAAGGCACACTTATCAGATTGCTCACCCCCTCTGATGGAACATTGATTACATTTTAGGGGGTTGGGAAATCTAGCTAATTGCTAATTAGCAGCACACTATTTGGAGTGAGTTTAGGTGGGGGGGGGGGGTTGGGAAATCTAGCTAATTGCTAATTAGCAGCACACTATTTGGAGTGAGTTTAGGTGGGGGGGTTGGGAAATCTAGCTAATTGCTAATTAGCAGCACACTATTTGGAGTGAGTTTAGGTGGGGGGGGGGTTGGGAAATCTAGCTAATTGCTAATTAGCAGCACACTATTTGGAGTGAGTTTAGGTGGGGGGGGGGTTGGGAAATCTAGCTAATTGCTAATTAGCAGCACACTATTTGGAGTGAGTTTAGGTGGGGGGGGGGGTTGGGAAATCTAGCTAATTGCTAATTAGCAGCACACTATTTGGAGTGAGTTTAGGTGGGGGGGGGGTTGGGAAATCTAGCTAATTGCTAATTAGCAGCACACTATTTGGAGTGAGTTTAGGTGGGGGGGGGGGGGTTGGGAAATCTAGCTAATTGCTAATTAGCAGCACACTATTTGGAGTGAGTTTAGGTGGGGGGGGGTTGGGAAATCTAGCTAATTGCTAATTAGCAGCACACTATTTGGAGTGAGTTTAGGTGGGGGGGGTTGGGAAATCTAGCTAATTGCTAATTAGCAGCACACTATTTGGAGTGAGTTTAGGTGGGGGGGGTGTTGGGAAATCTAGCTAATTGCTAATTAGCAGCACACTATTTGGAGTGAGTTTAGGTGGGGGGGGTTGGGAAATCTAGCTACTTGCTAATTATAAGCACACTAAATACACTCAAACAAAATACATTCAAAATGAGTAGACTAGGTAGATATGTTCCCATCACTGCATGCTGGGGAGGTTATTGAAGGAAAATATACATGCATGACAAAAAATAACAGGAAAAAAATCCAGCATGTGTGAGGATAAAAAGGGGACATTCACACTATATTGCAATGATGGTAAGTAGTGTTTGAAGCAAGAAATACATTACATTATCAAAGATTACATAAAAGAACATGTGATGCTAATAAAAGCTAAATATCTTACCTTAATATAGTCCTTCTGCAGGACCTGGATGATGGCAGAACAGGTCTCTGGGATAATGATCCCCAGAGCCTGGGGGGAGATGCCTGTCGAGAACTTAAGGTCCTGCAGGCTTCTCCCTGTGGCCAAATACCGCAAGGTAGCGACCAGCCTCTGCTCCGGAGTGATGGCTTGCCTCATGCAGGTATCCTGCCTGCTGATATAGGGGGTCAGCAAAGCCACCAAACGGTCAAAAACAGGGTCCGTCATCCGGAGAAAGTTCCTGAAATCCTCAGGATTATTCTCACGGATCTCACGGAGCAATGGCATGTGACAGAACTGGTCACGCTGGAGCAACCAATTCTTGGTCCATGAACTCCTCCTCGCCCTGTTCATGGACTGGTCTTGGGCTGAAGAATAAACCACAGCACCAAACACATACAATGCACGAGCTCGACGACGAGTACGTACAGGAAAGCAGATACAAACGCACTGAAAAGCAGATACAAACCTCACAAGCACAGACTGAACAACAGTTAAAACGAACTGAAAAATACGAGTCTCACAAGCGCGAATCGTCTCTCACCAAACTTCTACTAACACGAGATAAACACGAGATTAGCAGAAGGAGCCCAAAGGGTGTCGTACGGGCTACTGAACTTCCGTTTTATAGTCTCGTCGGACTTGGTGTACGTCACCGCGTACTAAGCTGTCGTACTTTTGTGTGGTCGTGTGTGTGCAAGTCCGTTCGTAAGAAAGTCTGCCGCAAGTCCGCCGAAGGTACGCCGGAAGTATGTCGGACAGGCTGTCCGACTTTTGTAGCTGAAAAGTCCGACCGTGTGTACGCGGCATAACAGCTTGATAGGAGATCCAGTTGTTCCTGAAAGAAACAAAGTTAAACACACACAAAATATGTACAGTAGCATCACTAACAATTCAGGAGCAAAGCCTCATTCCACAAAAGAATGACACTCTCTTCCCACATATTTTCTTCTAATGAAAATAAACTGAAATAACTTGAAAAGTAGATCCCTATCTTTGGGCAAATTATATCCTTTCGATAAAGGAAGTCCAGCTAGCAAAAAGTCTTTGGATTTTAAAGTGCGGAGATGAATAAAATCTCTTGACCACGGAGATGTCTAAACACTAACACTAGCTGTCTATATACCCCGAAGTTCTCTTTTCTCTTAGAAGAACAGAAGACAACAGTTTCTCTGCATAATCACCAATAAAACCGGGGATCTGGCAATGTCAGTTTCTCCCCTTGCTTATCCACGGTGGTGATAAAGTAGACAATGTCATCTTTTCCGGGTCTGCAAATGACCACCTTGTCAGCATAGATGTGCAGAACAGATGATCCACTAAATTTACCTAGAAGCGGTAGAAAATCTACCAGCACTACACTTATTTTAGTAAACTTTTCTGAGTGGTTCAGTGATATTGTGTGAGTTTCTCATTGCTAATGTCACATTGCAGAATGGAACCCAAGGTGTTAGAGGTAAGGCTGCATTCACACTTGAGCGTAGAGTTTTTGAGCGTTTCTTCCGGCGTTTTGTTGCGCGTCTTTATGGGCATATTTGCGCGTTTCCATGCAGCGTTGTCCGGCGTTTTTGAGCTTTGCCATTTTTTTTTATTAGCCAATAGGAATCATCTGTTTCATCATTTGTTGCTATGTTGTTAGATTTTGTCATCTGCTTCCTGCTCCAAAAACGCCCAAATCTGCCCAATTTGGCAGGGGTCCAGAACTTGTTTGAGCTTCAGGCGTAGGGCTTCAGGCGACTTGGAGTGGAGTTGTGAACCATCTCCATAGAGAATAATGGATTTTTTCCCCTCAAGCGTTTTGTAGCTTCAGGCTTCAAGCTACAAAACGCTCAGGTGTAAATGGGCTCTTAGAGAGGATCTGCAGAGTCGTGGTAGCCAGTGGGGTATAGAGTTAATCAGCAGCCCCCAGGGGGTACCGCCACAATGGTGTTGGCAGCCAGCTTGCCTGAACAATGTCGATTCATAATGATGAGCAGGCAGCATGCAGTGCCACCCCAGTATTCATGAGAGGACAGGAATCTGGCTCCCCAAGACCTCTTCCATCTCCCGTCATCTGCCACCATAAAATAGGGCTCTGGTATATAATGTGTTTTTGGGAGGGCTCTGTAGGCAAGTGCTGTATGTACCCCCCACACGACGAAAGCAGCGATGCACAAGAGGAAGGAAGTTGTGAGGAACTTGGTTCCTCTTTGACCTCAAGTGGTCACCAGGAGGACAGCTGTCCAATTGGATGCTGGCACCCACATGTGACCTTGGTGGCCATCTTGGGTCAGGGCAGAGTCTATTTAAGGCTCTGGCTCCCGGGTTGGGTGCACTTTGTGCTAGTGGCTAGTGCAGAGACAGGTTCTCTGTCTGGCAGGGACAGTAGCAGGTAAAGGTGTTAAGGGAAGTGCAGGGATTACTCTATCCCCACATAGGAAGCCTCCAGTTTGGGGTGTAGACTGAGCAGAAGCTGTTGGCATCATTTCAGAATCCCAATCCTTTGCAACTACTTGTAAGTGGCTCTGGTCGGATGTGCCTTCTGGCCGGGCCTGATTGAATATTATTGGAACTATCTCAATATACTGTTCTCATCCACTGTTCTCTGGGGGGACTCTGATGTGATGAAAAGACTTGGTTATGGGGGACTCTGATGCGATGAGAAGACTTGGTGTCTATGGGAAGATTTGACCATTCTTCCAGAAGCACATTTGTGAGGTCAGGCACTGATGTTGGACGAGAAGTCCTGGTTCGCAGTCTCCGTTAAAATTCATCCCAAAGATGTTCTATCAGGTTGAGGTCAGGCCAGTCATGTTCCTCCACCCCAAACTTGCTCATCCATGTCTTTATGGACCTTGCTTTGTGCACTGGTGTGCAGTCTTGTTGGAACAGGAAGGGGCCATCCCCAAACTGTTCCCACAAAGTTGGGAGCATGAAATTGTCCAACATGTCTTGGTATGCTGATGCCTTATGCGTTCCCTTCACTGGAACTAAGGGGCCAACCCCAACCCCTGAAAAACAACCCCACACCATAATCCCTCCTCCACCAAATGATTTGGACCAGTGCACAAAGCAAGGTCCATTAAGACATGGATGAGCAAGTTTGGGTTGGAGGAACTTGACTGGCCTGCACAGAGTCCTGACCTCAACCCGAGAGAACACCTTTGGGAAAGATTAGAGCAGAGACTGTGAGCCAGGCCCTCTCATCCTCATCAGTACCTGACCTGATAAATTCACTTCTGGAAGAATGGCCAAACATTCCCATAGAATTCCTGGAGGAATGGACCGACTTCTCAGTCGATTACCGTTACTATAGAAGGGATGGACTGCATTCCCATAGACTCCTAAACCTTGTGGACAGCCTTCCCAGAAGAGTTGAAGCTGTTATAGCTGCAAAGGGTGGGCCAACTCAACATTGAACCCTACAGACTAAGACTGGGATGCCACTAAAGTTTGTGTGCGTGTAAAGGCAGGCGTCCCGATACTTATGGTAGTATGGTGTAGATCAGGCAACATACTAGAAGCTATAGAAGAAAGAAAGTGGCCGCACACTGGAAGGACAAGTTTGCTTGACAATAATCTTTATTGTCGCATGCCAGACAGATCATACAGGGCCAAGGTTAACCTTTCACACAGATATGCCATACTTGTTCACAAGCAAACTTCTCATTATAGTGTACGGCCACTTTCTTTCTTCTATACATTCCAGTAACAGTGGTGAGCTGGGACGAGAACCTGGAGAGATATCGCACCTCATGGTGGACCTGAGCGGTGTAAGCTTTGTGTTGTGGACTTAACATACTAGAAGCGTTAAACTAAATTTTAGGATTTTTTTCTGATAAAATGGATTTGCATTTATTGTTTTTGTGTTGTTTGTGCACTTTTATACATAAGGTCCACTTTAACAGCTGGCTGTTTATAGTGAGGAACAGCTGATAGGACTTATCGCAATTGATTTATGACTTTTTTTCCTCACTGATAAGCTGGAAATCAAACTCCAGTAAAACTGAACAGGAAGAATAGACAACGGCCAAAGAATAGAGACCAGCCAGAGCTCCTCACACAGCGGAATAAATCGGACTTTTATTCCTTCAATTAACGTAAGTGTTCTTTTTAGTTTTTCTCGTAAAATTCTCTTTTGGGTTTCTGCTTGCAGTAAAGTAATCAGCTACGGCCAAGTTCTAATTGAAGAATAAACTAATTTAGTCTCTCTTTTTTAAATTTTTTTTTTATGTCTCTTATAACATATAAAGTTTATTAGAGATAATTTAGCTTTCACAGAAGTATTGCACAGCTAGGTCTTCTTTTTTTTTTTTTTTGGTGTACCATTTGATTCTTCCAGCGCTGGCTTACTGCACTTTTTGCACTGTATGTCCTTTAAATTTTACAATAAACTTCCTCGTTGCCCTCCTCTCCCATATTTGGAATGCTTTTTTTTGGAAGGGGGTGGCAGCAGGTACCTGATTTTGAGGTACCCTTTTCCATTTCCACTGAGATATATATATATATATATATATATAGATAGATAGATAGATAGATAGATAGATAGATAGATAGATAGATAGATAGATAGATAGATAGATAGATAGATAGATAGATAGATAGATAGATAGAGATATATATATATATATATATATATACAGTAAAACCTTGGTTTGAGAGTAACTGGGTTTGAGAGTGTTTTGCAAGACAAGCAAAATGTTTTAATACATTTTGCCTTGATATACAAGTGATGTCTTGGTATAAGAGTAGTGTCATGTCACAACTGAATATAAAAAGGAGGAGAGGAGCCTCTAAGCCCCGGTTCACACAGGGGCGGCACAACTTGCAGGTCGCCTCAGCGAGGCGACCTGCAAACAACTTCCGCGGCGACTTGCAAAATGACTTCTGTATAGAAGTCTATGCAAGTCGCCCCCAAAGTAGTACAGGAACCTTTTTCTAAGTCGGAGCGACTTGCGTCGCTCCTATTAGAACGGTTCCATTGTACAGAACGGGAGGCAACTTGTCAGGCGGTTAGGTCGCCTGACAAGTCGCCCCTGTGTGAACCGGCTCTAAGTGTAGCAATATGGTTACATTTAATGAAGGTACAACATTTAGCAACTTATTGCTACACTTAGAGGTGCCTCTCTTCTCTTTTATACCATGTAAAAAAAATGCTTTGATATACAAGTGCATATATATATATATATATATATATATATATATATAGGAAATGAAAAAAAAAGGGGGGGAACCTTAATCATTACCGTACATACATAAATATTAGATAAGAATCAAACAGAGGAAATGATTTTGGTATAATGAAATCCAATACTAAGTAAAAATAAAGGAGGTGATGGAATGGATTAATATGACTGTATTAACCACTTGACCTACGGAAGATTTGCCCCCCCCCCTTCGTGACCAGGCCATTTGTTGGCTGTACGACATTGCATTACTTTAAGCCCCGGAAGATTTGGCTGCTGAATGACCGGGCCATTTTTTTTCTTTTTGTGATTCGGCACTGCGTCGCTTTAACTGACAATTGCGCGGTCATGCGACTTTGCACCCAAACAAAATTTACATCCTTTTTTTCCCACAAATAGAGCTTTCTTTTGGTGGTATTTGATCACCTTTGCGGCTTTTATTTTTTGCGCTATAAAAAAAATAAGAGCGACAATTTAAAAAAAAAAACACAATGGGGGTTATTTATGAAAGGCAAATCCACTTTGCACTGCAAGTGCACTTTCAAGTGCAGTCGCTCTAAATCTAAAGGGTAGATCTGAAATGAGGGGAAGCTCTGCTGATTTTATCATCCAATCATGTACAAGCTAAAATGCTGTTTTTTATTTCCCTTGCATGTCCCCCTCAGATCTACAGCGACTGAGCTTCTAAGTGCACTTTCAGTGGAAAGTGAATTTGCCTTTAGTAAATAATCCCCAATATGTTGTACTTTTTGCTATAATAAATATCCCCATTTGTTTTTTTTTTTAAAAAGCAATTTTTTTCTCAGTTTAAGCCGATATGTATTCTTCTACATGTTTTTGGTAAAAAAAAAAGCAATAAGCCTATATTGATTGGTTTGCGCAAAAGTTATAGCGCCTACAAAATAGGGGGTTAGATTTATGGCATTTTTATTATTTTATTTATTTTTTACTAGTAATGGCGGCGAGCTGCGATTTTTATTGTGACTGCGACATTATGGCGGACACATCGGACAATTTTGACACATTTTTGGGACCATTGTCTTTTATACAGCGATCAGCGCTATAAAGAGAGCTAAAATAGAGCTTTCTTTTGGTGGTATTTGATCACCTCTGCGGTTCTTTTTTTTTTTACGCCATAAACAAAAAAAGATTGCAAAAACAGATTTGCAAAAAAACCAAAACAATATTTTTTACTTTCTGCAATAAAACACATCCAATAAAAAAATGTTATACCGGTAATTCACTTTCTTTATAAATTTAGGCCAATATGTTTTCTGCTGCATATTTTTGGTAAAAAAAAATCCCTATAAGCGTATATTGATTGGTTTGTGCAAAAGTTACAGCGTTTACAAAACTATGGTAAATATACTGGAATTTGTGTATACTAGTAATGGCGGCGATTGGCAATTTATAGCGGGACTGCAATATTGCAGCGGACAGTCTGACACATAACTGACACTTTTGGCATCTTGCAGGAGTGACAGTTACACTAATGCCCTGTACACACGATAGGATTTTCCGACAACAAATGTTCGATGGGTGCTTGTTGACGGAAATTCCAACAACAAATCTGGATCTCAAATTTTCCGACAACAAAATCCGTTGTCAGAAATTCCGATCGTGTGTACACAATTCCAACGCACAAAATTCCACGCATGCTCAGAATCAAGCAGGAGAGCTGCACTGGCTATTGAGCTTCATTTTTCTCGGCTCGTCCTACGTGTTGTACGTCACCGCGTTCTTGACGTTTGGAATTTCTGACAACATTTGTGTGACCGTGTGTATGCAAGACAAGTTTGAGCCAACATCCTTCGGAAAAATGTCAGAAAATCCTATCATGTGTATAGGGCATTATACAATAATCAGTGCTAAAAATATGCACTGTCACTGTAACAATGACACTTGCTGGGAAGGGGTTAAACATCAGGGGCGATCAAAGGGTTAAATATGTGCCTAACCAGTGTTTTTGTGCACAGTGCTTTTTGCAGGAACACAAACTCTACCACATCCCTGCTGACAGGTCGGAGCTCTGCCCTGTCTACATAGGCAGAGCTTGGTCCTGTGTCTCTCCTCGCCGATCAGTGGGTGCCAGCAGACATCCAATGGCCGACACCCGCGGATTGGCATCTGTTGTGACTAATCACAGCAGAAGCAGCACACTGGCGCCGCATGCGCGACCCTATGCGGAAGTGCAGAATCACATATATGTACGTGATTCTGCACAGAACGGCCGCCCTGTAGCAGTAAGTCTGCTATAGTGGGGTCGTTAAGTGGTTAAAGTAAAGATAAAGATACCGTATATACTCGAGTATAAGTCGTTCCGAGTATAAGTCGAGGCCCTGATTTACCACAAAAAAATTGGGAAAAACTTATTGACCCGAGTATAAGACGAGGGTGAGAAATGCACAGCTACTGTAAGTGGAAAAGAGGGTCAACAATGCCCATTTGCATGCCTCACTGTGCCCATTTGCAGCCATAGGTCCCCTGAACTTCAAACTCGGTAGTTAAGGGTTCCTAGATGCCCCCTAGCTGCAGCCAAAATTTGGGGTCTCTGAACCCAAAGGGTCCCGAAATGATATTGCTGCAAATGGACACAGTTGACCAAATTTGGGGCTCTGTATCTCGGGGCCACTTAGTGCTAAGAACCCCAAATTTGGTGTGCAAACCCAGTGGAACTAGCAGCATAAAATTTCCAAAGCTGGGGTTTCTAGCACCAAGTGGCCCCGAGATACAGGGCCCCAAAAATCAGTTCAGAAAATGTCAAGCACTTTTCTGCAGCAGAGAATGACATTTTCCAAACCGATTTTGGGGCCCCGTATCTCGGGGCCACTTAGAGCTAGGAACTTCAGCTTTGGATATGTTGTGTTACCAGTTCTACTGGGTTTGCACACCAAATTTGGGGTTACTAGCACCAAGTGGCCCCGAGATACAGGGCCCCAAAAATCAGTTCAGAAAATGTCAAGCACTTTTCTGCAGCAGAGAATGACATTTTCCAAACCGATTTTGGGGCCCCGTATCTCGGGGCCACTTAGAGCTAGGAACTTCAGCTTTGGATATGTTGTGTTACCAGTTCTACTGGGTTTGCACACCAAATTTGGGGTTACTAGCACTAAGTGGCCCTGAGATATGGGGCCCCAAAATCGGTTCAGAAAATGTCAAGCACTTTTCTTCAGCAGAGAATGACATTTTCCGAACCGATTTTGGGGCCCCGTATCTCGGGGCCACTTAGAGCTAGGAACTTCATCTTTGGATATGTTGTAGTTCTAGTTCCACTGGGTTTGCACACCAAATTTGGGGTTCCTAGCATCAAGTGGCCCTGAGATACGGGGCCTCAAAGTCGGTTCGGAAAATGAAATTTTTTGCTGTAGAAAAGTGCTTGACTCGAGTATAAGTCGAGGGGGACACTTTCAGCATAAAAAAACATGCTGAAAAATTCGACTTATACTCGAGTATATACGGTAATTTATCAAAATTTTTTTTCAAAGTAATATAAATTAATTTGACACAGATGTAATGTAACACACAGATGTGAATGCAGCCTAATGATTAACCACTTCAGCCCCGGAAGATTTTACCCCCTTCCTGACCAGAGCACTTTTTGCGATACGGCACTGCATCGTTTTAACTGACAATTGCGCGGTCCTGCTACGTGGCTCCCAAACAAAATTGACATCCTTTTTTCTCCACAAATAGAGCTTTCTTTTGGTGGTATTTGATCGCCTCTGCGGTTTTTATTTTTTGTGCTATAAACAAAAAAAAGAGCGGCAATTTTGAAAAAAATGCAATATTTTTTACTTTTCAATATAATAAATATCCCCAAAAAATATATATTAAAAAACAAATTTCTTTCTCAGTTTAGGCCGATATGTATTCTTCTACATATTTTTGGTAAAAAAAAAATCATAATAAGTGTATATTGATTGGTTTGCGCAAAAGTTATAGTGTCTACAAATAGGGGATAGATTTAGGGCATTTTTATTATTAATTTTTTTAAATTAGTAATGGCGACGATCTGCGATTTTTATCATGACTGCGACATTGCGGCGGACACATCAAACACTTTTGACACTATTTTGGGACCAGTGACATTTATACAGGGATCGGTGCTATAAAAATGCACTGATTACTGTATGAATGGCACTGGCAGGGAAGGGGTTAAACACTAGGGGGCGATCAAGGGGTTAAGTGTGTCCTAGGGAGTGATTCTAACTGTGGGGGGGGTGGGCTTACAACTGCTCCCAATGACAGAGAGCAGTAGCTCTCTGTCATGTTGCTAGGCAGAACAGGGAAATGCCTTGTTTACATAGACATCTCCCCATTCTTCCGCTCCTTGTCAAGATCACTGACCCCCCCGGTGGACATCGAGTCTGTGGGACCCACGGGCATGCTCACGGAGTACACGGCAAGCCTGCTTGCGCCCACTTAGCCACGTCTTAAAGGGGGCGTACAGGTATGCCCATTTAATAAATGAAAGGAACAGCGCTCGCAACAAAAGAATTAGACTGAAAACTATCGCTGCTGTAAAAAAGTGTGTAAACTTGAAATATAATAATAGACGGTTACAGCGCTGATAGACGTGATCATACAATAAAGTGCTATGTGCTCAAAATATACATTGGGTATTAGCTGTATTTCAAATGCAACTACTGGTCACCACAGTGTGTATGATAAGTGAGAAACCAACCAGTATTAACTAATTACAAAAAACAACCTAAGAGTAGGCTGACAGAGACCAATAAATGGTTAAAATTAAAATACAAGTGAACTCTAATCACAATACAAAAGTGCAAAATATGGAAAACAGTCCCAAAATAAATATCTAGCTTCAGCTGGGCATGGAAGACTCAGACAGACAGCATAATGATGGCCCAACGGCTCCTCAATCAAAAATGTCAGTCCGTATCTATGATCCAACAACAGGTACTTCTAAAATGGATAAATGGATGTTTTGGCTGATATTTCAAACAATGGAGCCATGGATCTTGTAATCGGTCACCCAAAATAGAAAGAGGAAAAAATATATAGTGAAGTACTGCGGGATGTAAGAGCCAATCGCGCTACAAACCGCTACTCACGCTTTCCCTGGTGGCAGTCAGGCATGTCAGGCATATCAGATGCTTCCGCGATCGCCGCTTGGTAGCGTGCGTTCCACGGAGCCAGGAAGATGAAAAAAGCGTCACTTGGTTGTGTGAAGGCCGGATGAGACGTCGACGCGTTTCGCCCCTCCCCCAGGGCGTCATCAAAGGACTACACATCCAACCACGGCCATCCGATATATAAGGTGAAAAAAACAGTGACAGCCAATCAAGGCTAGTGGGACGCACTCATCACCACTCTTCCTGAATCATCATATCCTGTTACGATCCAAACAACTTTATTACAAAGGGATGAACAGCATACGATTGATGTACAAAGCTAATCAATAGCTATAGATACAGAAAATCTCATGTACAATTATATTAATACATTTTAAAATAAATATATATTGCTTAGATAGGAATGATTGACAAAAATTGTGAATGATAAAAATTATACACAAATGAAAACGAATAAAATATAAAAAAATATAATAAAAAAATATATGTTTAATTAATTTTAAAATCATGAAGAAACCAAATTCTTCCTGTTTCAAAAATAAAAAGAATAAAAAATAAAAAATAAAATATAATATAATATTATACAGAATGTAATTGAAAAATAAAAAATATGGAGAAAATTAGTTGTAGAAAAAATCTAACCATATCCCCTTTCCCTAATCTCAGAATTAAATTACCAAATAGAAAGAAAACAATTAAGGTCTAATTCGACATTGATCCCATGAGGTTGTAAGGTGCGGAGTCTATGAATCCATTGGGTTTCATTCTGTGATATTGCCCTCTTGAGATCCGAACCCCGCCAATGAGCTTCCACTTTGTCAATACCACAAAAGGTAAGAACACTAGGGTCCCTATTGTGGAATAGTCTAAAGTGGTTGGAAAGACCATGATGTTTATGGCCCTTCCTTATTCTGTTGACGTGTTCTCTAAGTCTGACCCCTAATTGCCTAGTGGTCCTCCCCACATATTGCAAATTGCATGGGCAAGACAGAAGATAAGTCACATGCGTGGTGTTGCATGTGATGAATTTCTTGATCTCGAAAACCCTGCCATCAACTAATGATGTAAAATGGGTGATTTTTTTCTTCCGAAATTTTGAGGTCCTACACATCATACACCTACCACAACTATAGAACCCAACCCTGTCCAGAAATGTACACACCTTCCTGGGTGGGTTCACCACATTATGTGCTAATTGTAGCCTAAGTGAAGGTGGTTTGGTATAAATAAAACTTGGTCGAGCAGGTAGAATTTTTTTCAAGTCGGTATCTTCTAACAATAAAGACCAATGTTCTCTAATGATTTTCTCAAACTGACGATAATGCCTATTGAACCCTGTCTTGAAGGCTATACTATAGTCATTGTCCTTTTTTACTTTAGGTTTGAACAACTCCTGTCTGTCTATCTCACCAACTAACTTTTTTGTACGTTCCAAGTCTTCCAATTTGTATCCTTTAGCTCTAAAACGTTCCAGAATAATATTAGCTTGTAGGTTATAGTCACTTTCATTACTACAATTCCTTCTTCCCCTGAGCATTTGGCTTTTGGGTATACCCCTCAACCATCTCGGATGATGGCAGCTGGTCAGAGGAATATAGCCATTCCTATCCACATCCTTAAAGAAAGTGCGTGTGCAGAGTTTATCCCCCTCTCTGAAAATAGTGAGATCTAAAAAATTGATCTCTGTGCGACTCAAAATCTCAGAGAAGGAGATATTGAAGGAATTCTTACTAATCTCTTTTAATAACGATTCTGGTGATCCTGCCCAAATTATAAAAATATCGTCAATATACCTTTTATAGAGTCTGAGTTCTGGTATATTAGTTTGATATATAGCCTGGTTTTCCCAAAAACTCATAAAGATGTTAGCTACTGAAGGGGCATACTTAGCCCCCATTGCTACGCCTTTAATCTGTCTATAGTAATCTTTTTCGTGCCAGAAAAAATTATGGCTCATTGCCATCTCTAATGCTTTTAGAAGGAACTCTTTCTGTTTACATTTCATATCAGTATTCCCTAATGCCCACTCAACTGCTTGGAGAGCATGTTTTTGTTGGATGTTTGTGTAAAGTGAGTTGACATCCATACTCACCAACAAACAATCTCCAGGTACTGTCATTGGGCTGATCAATTCTATAAGATCCTTGCTATCCTTAAGATAGGAAGGATAGCCTTTGGTGAGTGGCTGTAGAAAATGGTCCAAATACTCTCCCAGTCTAGAGAACAAAGACCCAATCCCACTAACTATGGGTCGACCCGGTGGTTTTGTGGAGCTTTTGTGAATTTTCGGTAACTGGTAAATCACCGGTACTCGTGGAGCGCTTGGAACCAGATATCTTGCCTCCTTCTTTTTAAGAATTTTTTCTTCCTTGGCCTTATTAACTAAATCTTTTAATTGGGCTTTATATCTCTTTGTGGGGTTACTTCTCAACTTTTCATATGTTTTTTGGTCCCCAACCAATTTATTCAACTCTTCCAAATAATCAGTTTTGTTAAGTATTACCACTCCCCCACCTTTATCTGCTGA
The DNA here is from genome assembly GCA_037952925.1 of Lithobates clamitans. Lineage (NCBI taxonomy): Eukaryota > Metazoa > Chordata > Amphibia > Anura > Ranidae > Lithobates > Lithobates clamitans. The sequence continues at coordinate 2,438,508 of JBBGZY010000882.1, forward strand.
CCTAATAACTATGTTTTTATTCTTCTCTAAGGCCTTTAGGCCTTTCTCTAAATCCCCTTTTCGTCTTTTAGGTTGTATAGCAAGCCTATCCAGGTCTCGCTCAACCAGGGACTTGAAGACGCCAACAAAATGGTTGTTGGAAATTTGGAGATTAAAGATTGAATTGTTTTTGAGAGAGGTATGTAGATACTCTTCTATCTGAGTATTAGTAGGGGTATTGGTGTTGCAAAAAAACTTTTGGATATTAATTTTCCTTATAAATTTTTGAAGATCAATAAAAGCATCAAATTTATTAAAATTCCTATCCAAAGCAAATTTAAGACCTAAATCTAAAACCTTTAGTTCTTCCTGTGAGAAAACGACATCGCTCAAATTAAAAATTCCTTCCATTAGATTAATCTTTTTCGCTTTCCTTTTGCCTCCTCTGCAACCTCTTGTTCTTCTTTTCTTTCTCCTTCTCCCGGCCACTGTGATGGCATCGGGTACCAGGGTCTCCATTCTTCTGATGGATTCTGTTCCCTCCCACGACCCCTCGGAGTGGCAGTTCCCCTCCCTCTCAGGGGAGGTCCTCCTGACCCTCTCCGCTGAAAATCCCCTCGTTGATTGTTGGGGTACCAACCTCTACCCCTGCCCCTATGAGGCGGAGGCTGGTGATTGGGGTGATGGGGAGGCCAGGATTGTCCACCATAGTTTCCTCACCTTTGGTTGTAACCTCTTGTTTTGTGAGATCCCCCATAAGATGACTGGGGGTAATCACAGCCCAGAGGCTCGTACTGGTTATAGGTGGTTACATTGTATGTGGGTGTGGGTGAATTATAATATTCATTATTCTGTTGGATGTTTCTAGTATAATCCTGGTATGAGCCATCATAACGACGGACAGGTGTTTTGTTGGTATCCAAAACCCGTTCTGGCTCTCTAGATGAGGAAGCTGCCTCAATAGCAGGTTCTTCAACCACATCCTGCCATTTATATACTTTGTTTGACTTATAGTCATTGGTATCTCTGATAAATGTTTTAATTTTTTTCTTTTGAGTATCCTTATCCACTTTATCCACGAACTCTTGGAGCTGTTTTAATCTATCTTTATATTCACCTGAGGCAATAGAAGGCCCCAATTTGGTTTTAATACTATTAATATTGGCCTCAATCAGTTTGATTTTTCTCTCTTTCCTTCCTATCAGCATTTCCAGGAGTTTCCTCTCTGTGAGATTAAAAAAAGAGAACCACTCTTCTTCAAGATCTTTATTAGTAAGCCCATCATTGGGAGCAATATCCCATCTTAGACGCCTAGGTGTAATTCTATCCTTCACATATTTCTTCAAAGAAAAAATATCCCACCACGTTCTAATCTGTTTGTCTAGGGCACTTTTTAACTGTTTGAAGTCTTGATTGACATCAGAAGAGTCACTATTAGATGAAAAAAAGTTGTCTGCATCCAAACTTCTATCATTAATGAAAGAGAAAATCTCCATTGGGCTGGAGAGTGAAACCAGCAGGTGAGGCTGGATAATCAGTAAAAGAAAAATAGTGAAATGGTGAGCACAACTAAAAAAATATTTTAACCAAAAACCCTTCAAAATAGATTGCAAGACAGCCCAACAACTTGGACTGTATGCAAATAAAGTGCAAAAAAAGTGCAAAAATGTGCAAACAATGTGAGAGTCGCAGCTGCTGCTCAAAAGATTCTATAATCCTTAAACAAAATAATAAATGAAAGGAACAGCGCTCGCAACAAAAGAATTAGACTGAAAACTATCGCTGCTGTAAAAAAGTGTGTAAACTTGAAATATAATAATAGACGGTTACAGCGCTGATAGACGTGATCATACAATAAAGTGCTATGTGCTCAAAATATACATTGGGTATTAGCTGTATTTCATATGCAACTACTGGTCACCACAGTGTGTATGATAAGTGAGAAACCAACCAGTATTAACTAATTACAAAAAACAACCTAAGAGTAGGCTGACAGAGACCAATAAATGGTTAAAATTAAAATACAAGTGAACTCTAATCACAATACAAAAGTGCAAAATATGGAAAACAGTCCCAAAATAAATATCTAGCTCCAGCTGGGCATGGAAGACTCAGACAGACAGCATAATGATGGCCCAACGGCTCCTCAATCAAAAATGTCAGTCCGTATCTATGATCCAACAACAGGTACTTCTAAAATGGATAAATGGATGTTTTGGCTGATATTTCAAACAATGGAGCCATGGATCTTGTAATCGGTCACCCAAAATAGAAAGAGGAAAAAATATATAGTGAAGTACTGCGGGATGTAAGAGCCAATCGCGCTACAAACCGCTACTCACGCTTTCCCTGGTGGCAGTCAGGCATGTCAGGCATATCAGATGCTTCCGCGATCGCCGCTTGGTAGCGTGCGTTCCACGGAGCCAGGAAGATGAAAAAAGCGTCACTTGGTTGTGTGAAGGCCGGATGTGACGTTGACGCGTTTCGCCCCTCCCCCAGGGCGTCATTAAAGGACTACACATCCAACCACGGCCATCCGATATATAAGGTGAAAAAAACAGTGACAGCCAATCAAGGCTAGTGGGACGCACTCATCACCACTCTTCCTGAACCATCATATCCTGTTACGATCCAAACAACTTTATTACAAAGGGATGAACAGCATACGATTGATGTACAAAGCTAATCAATAGCTATAGATACAGAAAATCTCATGTACAATTATATTAATACATTTTAAAATAAATATATATTGCTTAGATAGGAATGATTGACAAAAATTGTGAATGATAAAAATTATACACAAATGAAAACGAATAAAATATAAAAAAATATAATAAAAAAATATATGTTTAATTAATTTTAAAATCATGAAGAAACCAAATTCTTCCTGTTTCAAAAATAAAAAGAATAAAAAATAAAAAATAAAATATAATATAATATTATACAGAATGTAATTGAAAAATAAAAAATATGGAGAAAATTAGTTGTAGAAAAAAATCTAACCATATCCCCTTTCCCTAATCTCAGAATTAAATTACCAACTAGAAAGAAAACAATTAAGGTCTAATTCGACATTGATCCCATGAGGTTGTAAGGTGCGGAGTCTATGAATCTATTGGGTTTCATTCTGTGATATTGCCCTCTTGAGATCCGAACCCCACCAATGAGCTTCCACTTTGTCAATACCACAAAAGGTAAGAACACTAGGGTCCCTATTGTGGAATAGTCTAAAGTGGTTGGAAAGACCATGATGTTTATAGCCCTTCCTTATTCTGTTGACGTGTTCTCTAAGTCTGACCCCTAATTGCCTAGTGGTCCTCCCCACATATTGCAAATTGCATGGGCAAGACAGAAGATAAGTCACATGCGTGGTGTTGCATGTGATGAATTTCTTGATCTCGAAAACCCTGCCATCAACTAATGATGTAAAATGGGTGATTTTTTTCTTCCGAAATTTTGAGGTCCTACACATCATACACCTACCACAACTATAGAACCCAACCCTGTCCAGAAATGTACACACCTTCCTGGGTGGGTTCACCACATTATGTGCTAATTGTAGCCTAAGTGAAGGTGGTTTGGTATAAATAAAACTTGGTCGAGCGGGTAGAATTTTTTTCAAGTCGGTATCTTCTAACAATAAAGGCCAATGTTCTCTAATGATTTTCTCAAACTGACGATAATGCCTATTGAACCCTGTCTTGAAGGCTATACTATAGTCATTGTCCTTTTTTACTTTAGGTTTGAACAACTCATGTCTGTCTATCTCACCAACTAACTTTTTTGTACGTTCCAAGTCTTCCAATTTGTATCCTTTAGCTCTAAAACGTTCCAGAATAATATTAGCTTGTAGGTTATAGTCACTTTCATTACTACAATTCCTTCTTCCCCTGAGCATTTGGCTTTTGGGTATACCCCTCAACCATCTCGGATGATGGCAGCTGGTCAGAGGAATATAGCCATTCCTATCCACATCCTTAAAGAAAGTGCGTGTGCAGAGTTTATCCCCCTCTCTGAAAATAGTGAGATCTAAAAAATTGATCTCTGTGCGACTCAAAATCTCAGAGAAGGAGATATTGAAGGAATTCTTACTAATCTCTTTTAAAAAAACAAAAAACGATTCTGGTGATCCTGCCCAAATTATAAAAATATTGTCAATATACCTTTTATAGAGTCTGAGTTCTGGTATATTAGTTTGATATATAGCCTGGTTTTCCCAAAAACTCATAAAGATGTTAGCTACTGAAGGGGCATACTTAGCCCCCATTGCTACGCCTTTAATCTGTCTATAGTAATCTTTTTCGTGCCAGAAAAAATTATGGCTCATTGCCATCTCTAATGCTTTTAGAAGGAACTCTTTCTGTTTACATTTCATATCAGTATTCCCTAATGCCCACTCAACTGCTTGGAGAGCATGTTTTTGTTGGATGTTTGTGTAAAGTGAGTTGACATCCATACTCACCAACAAACAATCTCCAGGTACTGTCATTGGGCTGATCAATTCTATAAGATCCTTGCTATCCTTAAGATAGGAAGGATAGCCTTTGGTGAGTGGCTGTAGAAAATGGTCCAAATACTCTCCCAGTCTAGAGAACAAAGACCCAATCCCACTAACTATGGGTCGACCCGGTGGTTTTGTGGAGCTTTTGTGAATTTTCGGTAACTGGTAAATCACCGGTACTCGTGGAGCGCTTGGAACCAGATATCTTGCCTCCTTCTTTTTAAGAATTTTTTCTTCCTTGGCCTTATTAACTAAATCTTTTAATTGGGCTTTATATCTCTTTGTGGGGTTACTTCTCAACTTTTCATATGTTGTTTGGTCCCCAACCAATTTATTCAACTCTTCCAAATAATCAGTTTTGTTAAGTATTACCACTCCCCCACCTTTATCTGCTGACCTAATAACTATGTTTTTATTCTTCTCTAAGGCCTTTAGGCCTTTCTCTAAATCCCCTTTTCGTCTTTTAGGTTGTATAGCAAGCCTATCCAGGTCTCGCTCAACCAGGGACTTGAAGACGCCAACAAAATGGTTGTTGGAAATTTGGGGATTAAAGATTGAATTGTTTTTGAGAGAGGTATGTAGATACTCTTCTATCTGAGTATTAGTAGGGGTATTGGTGTTGCAAAAAAACTTTTGGATATTAATTTTCCTTATAAATTTTTGAAGATCAATAAAAGCATCAAATTTATTAAAATTCCTATCCAAAGCAAATTTAAGACCTAAATCTAAAACCTTTAGTTCTTCCTGTGAGAAAACGACATCGCTCAAATTAAAAATTCCTTCCATTAGATTAATCTTTTTCGCTTTCCTTTTGCCTCCTCTGCAACCTCTTGTTCTTCTTTTCTTTCTCCTTCTCCCGGCCACTGTGATGGCATCGGGTACCAGGGTCTCCATTCTTCTGATGGATTCTGTTCCCTCCCACGACCCCTCGGAGTGGCAGTTCCCCTCCCTCTCAGGGGAGGTCCTCCTGACCCTCTCCGCTGAAAATCCCCTCGTTGATTGTTGGGGTACCAACCTCTACCCCTGCCCCTATGAGGCGGAGGCTGGTGATTGGGGTGATGGGGAGGCCAGGATTGTCCACCATAGTTTCCTCGCCTTTGGTTGTAACCTCTTGTATTGTGAGATCCCCCATAAGATGACTGGGGGTAATCACAGCCCAGAGGCTCGTACTGGTTATAGGTGGTTAAATTGTATGTGGGTGTGGGTGAATTATAATATTCATTATTCTGTTGGATGTTTCTAGTATAATCCTGGTATGAGCCATCATAACGACGGACAGGTGTTTTGATGGTATCCAAAACCCGTTCTGGCTCTCTAGATGAGGAAGCTGCCTCAATAGCAGGTTCTTCAACCACATCCTGCCATTTATATACTTTGTTTGACTTATAGTCATTGGTATCTCTGATAAATGTTTTAATTTTTTTCTTTTGAGTATCCTTATCCACTTTATCCACGAACTCTTGGAGCTGTTTTAATCTATCTTTATATTCACCTGAGGCAATAGAAGGCCCCAATTTGGTTTTAATACTATTAATATTGGCCTCAATCAGTTTGATTTTTCTCTCTTTCCTTCCTATCAGCATTTCCAGGAGTTTCCTCTCTGTGAGATTAAAAAAAGAGAACCACTCTTCTTCAAGATCTTTATCAGTAAGCCCATCATTGGGAGCAATATCCCATCTTAGACGCCTAGGTGTAATTCTATCCTTCACATATTTCTTCAAAGAAAAAATATCCCACCACGTTCTAATCTGTTTGTCTAGGGCACTTTTTAACTGTTTGAAGTCTTGATTGACATCAGAAGAGTCACTATTAGATGAAAAAAAGTTGTCTGCATCCAAACTTCTATCGCGGAAGCATCTGATATGCCTGACATGCCTGACTGCCACCAGGGAAAGCGTGAGTAGCGGTTTGTAGCGCGATTGGCTCTTACATCCCGCAGTACTTCACTATATATTTTTTCCTCTTTCTATTTTGGGTGACCGATTACAAGATCCATGGCTCCATTGTTTGAAATATCAGCCAAAACATCCATTTATCCATTTTAGAAGTACCTGTTGTTGGATCATAGATACGGACTGACATTTTTGATTGAGGAGCCGTTGGGCCATCATTATGCTGTCTGTCTGAGTCTTCCATGCCCAGCTGGAGCTAGATATTTATTTTGGGACTGTTTTCCATATTTTGCACTTTTGTATTGTGATTAGAGTTCACTTGTATTTTAATTTTAACCATTTATTGGTCTCTGTCAGCCTACTCTTAGGTTGTTTTTTGTAATTAGTTAATACTGGTTGGTTTCTCACTTATCATACACACTGTGGTGACCAGTAGTTGCATTTGAAATACAGCTAATACCCAATGTATATTTTTAGCACATAGCACTTTATTGTATGATCACGTCTATCAGCGCTGTAACCGTCTATTATTATATTTCAGGTATGCCCATTTGCCCAGCCATGCCATCATCGTGCTCTGGTCGGCAAGGGGTTAATGACACCCCAATTGCAATTAGCATGCCATTATAGCAAGACAAGCGTGTTGCGCATTTGCAGCGTTTTTCCAAAACGCGCAGAAAAACACGCCATTTTGTGAGGGTTGCCACCCGTTTAGAAATGCGCAGATGTGAATGCAGCCTAATTGTTAATTACACCCTAATCACAGTTAGCAGATGCGTGTTTTGCCACAAGTCTGTAGCAAGAAAGGAACGTGCTACAAACCCGCACTGAAAAAAACAGGTGACGCTCCCTGACTGAAAAGGTTCTTGAACTACTTTAAGCTTCCCTGTGCGCGACACTCATCTACATATGAAACATTTACAAAAAAGCAAGTGGGAATGCTTATGCTCGGGTGTAAATGGAACACATTCGGTAGGAGAGTTTTCAGGCAGCAAGGATGACCCGGGAGGGGAGGCAACCACTTCAGGTCCACCCTACAGCAGTTTTACTGCTACAGGGCATCACCTGTTCGCAGATCACATGTGTATATATATATATATATATATATATACACACACACACGTGATCTGATAGTTCCGGGTAGGGGGCGCTTCTACTGTGATTACACACTGCGGAAGCTGATCGATGGATGCATGGTACCTGATTTACACATCTACCTGTCCTGGCACACTCATCCTGCTTATCCACCTCTCGCATCTAGCCCACGTGCATGCATGTGATGCATGTGATGTATGGGATGCAAGGGATGTATGGGATGTAGGTGATGTATGGGATGAATGTGATGTATGGGATGTAGGTGATGTAGGTGATGTATAGGATGTAGGTGATTTATGGGATGTATGGGATATAGGTGATGTATGTGATGTATGGGATGTATGGGATGTATGGGATGTATGGCATGTAGGTGATGTAAGGGATGTATGGGATGTAGGTGATGTACAGGATGTAGGGGATGTATGTGATGTATGGGATGTAGGTGATGTATGGGATGTATGGGACGTAGGTGATGTATGTGATGTATGGGATGCATGGGATGTAGGTGATATATGGGATGTAGGTGATGTATTGGATGTAGGTGATGTATGGGATGTAGGTGATGTATGGGATGTATGGGATGTATTGGATGTAGGTGATGTATTTAATGTATGGGATGTAGGTGATGTATGGGATGTATGGGATGTATGTGATGTATGGGATGTAGGTGACCTGCCTATATAAACAAGGCAGATCGCCAGGATGGAATTTGTGTCTCTGCAAAGCAGGGACATGGATCCATGCCTTCCCCTAGTAAAAGCAGCACACATAGTATAGTGTAACACAGGCTAGGCACATATTTAACCATTTGATCGCCCCTGATGTTAACCCCTTCCCAGCCAGTGTCATTATTACAGTGACAGTGCATATTTTTAGCACTGATCACTGTATTAGTATCACTGGTCCCCAAAAAGTGTCAAAAGTGTCAGTTAGTGTCCAAATGTCTGCCACAATATCACAGTCCCACTACAAGTCGCCGCCATTACTAGTAAATATATATATATGTATAAAAAAGAATAAAAACATCCCATAGTTTTGTAGGCGCTATAACTTTTGCGCAGACCAATCAATATATGCTTATTGGGATTTTATTTTACCAAAAATATGTAGAGGAATAGCTATCCTAGAAGTACGGTTATGCTATAATAAGGTTGCTGTCTTTTCCTTTCCAACTCAAGTTGCTTTTGTGTAAGTATTGGGCATAGCATAGTTATAAATTGTAGAGTCATGGTTGGGCGTCTCAGATGTCATGTGTATCTCTCAAGGACTTTGTTACACATGACATGCCAAGTGTAGGGCAGAACAACTTTGCTATTAATGAATGGTACTGGCTTTCCTAGTCAACTGTATTCACCAAAGCACCATAAAATACCATTCCCTGTCAATGAGCTGAACACAATAGATGTTTAATGGGTCTCTGCGTTAGATGAATCATGCTTATCAAAGCAGCTAGTTCAGTGCGGAGCATGGCTGGCGACAGGTAGGACACTTCCAAATTCTTTATTTCTTTACCCAACAATTCACCAAACTTCTCAGCCTTGTAAAGTGTATAGAAAAAAAACATTTTTTTAGTTTATGAAAGGGGTAGCAAAGACTTTAATTCCATGTGGGTCTATTCTTTGCTGTCTGTGTCCCATTGGGGAGATTTTCCTTCATATCTTGTCCTAGAGATACAGCAGGAATTGAGGAGAAATTTCTATCAAGTGAGGTGGTTAGGCAGTTGTCATTTACCCTCCTCAAGTCTGGACACTTTCACCCCCCTCCCGGTCCAGGCCATTTTTCAATTTTCAGCACTGTCTTGTTTTAATGGGCAATTACTAACACTGTATCCAAAATGAATTCTTTGTTGTGTGCACTGGTGTGCAGTCATGTTGGAACAGGAAGGGGCCATCCCCAAACTGTTCCCACAAATTTGGGAGCATGAAATTGTCCAAAATGTCTTGGTACGATGAGGCCTTAATAGTTCCCTTCACTGGAACTAAGGGGCCAACCCAACCCCTGAAGAACAACCCCCATACCATAATCCCCCCTCCACCAAATGATTTGGACCAGTGCACAAAGCAAGGTCCATAAAGACATGGATGAGCGAGTTTGGGGTGGAGGAACTTGACTGTCCTGCCCAGAGTCCTGATCTCAACCCATGAGAACACCTTTGGGAAAGATTAGAGCAGAGACTGCAAACCAGGCTTTCTCGTCCAACATCAGTGCCTGACCTCACAAATTCACTTCAGGAAGAATGGGCAAACATTCCCATAGAATTTGTAAACAAAACCCTAGGGTTAACGCTGTGCTCGAAATAGAAAAGATCTTTAGAAAATAACTAAAAGCAGCACCAAAAGTCTAATACTAAACTCAAACACTATATGATAAATCAAGATGCAGCGCTAATAAAATAAAGTAAAAAATACATTGATCAAAAATGGTGAAAAAACTCTCAAAAATGAAAACTAATGCAGGCATCACACACAAAAAAAATGGCTAACAGCAATGCACAAATAATGAATAGATGGAATATGAAAAATCCAATACACACAAATAATGGTGAAATAAACTCTCACTGAATGAACAAAAGGCGGATAGCATGAAAAATAATAAAAGTGATAAGTGATTAAAAAAACATAATTGATATTAAACATATAGCAAATCACTGATGAAAGGAAAAAGCCCCAAATCCAATGAACACAGTGTAAATGAGTAAATCAGAAAGGGTCCATGGAGATCATGATGTCTCCACAGGCTTCCGTCCGCTTGCTGTATGTTTCCCATTAATCTACAAATTTCAGTTCTGGGTATTCACATACAGTTTTGTCTCATGCATGGGATAGATCCATTTGTGCCATTTTTTTGTGTGTGGTACCTGCATTAGTTTTCATTCAAGGGGTTCCCCTTAAAATCCATACCAGACCTAAGGGCCTGGTATGCTCCCAGAGGGGAATTCCCTCTCACGCTGGATGCAATAGGAAAATGTGTTTTTCCTATTGCAGCCAGCGCGAGATGTACAGTACCCTGTCACCGAGAACCAGCGCGATGGGATCGCGCTGGAAACATTCTCACGGGCAGGTACTGTAGTTTGTACAAAAGTCAGATGGCTTTGTGTACACACGATCGGACTTTGCTCCATCTGACTTTTGTTGCCAGAAAGTTTGCCCGTTTGCACAGCCAACAAATGTCCGATGAAAACCAAAAAAGTTTGTCCGATGGAGCGTACACACGGTCGGATGTTGCCCCAAAACAGCTAATTTGCATGTTTGTTGTCAAAAAGTCCGATCGTGTGTGCGGCCCTTTACATTGATAATCAGTGGGAAGAATGCATAGAGTGGTCGAAAATCTCATCAGGTTTTTAATTATCCCTGTTTGCTCTCTATTTGTCCTGATGACCCATATACTCGGAATAAAAAGTGAAGGAGAATCCAAAAAGTTGAGTTGGCCACAAGAACTGAAATACAGGCACTAGTCCCTCTAACAGCTATCTAACAGGGAATTTGTTACTTATTGACAGGTGGTGAAGAAAAGCAGTGAGCATTGTCACCCTATAATAGGAAGTGTGTTACTGATGAAATTACCAGGTGAAAATAAATTTAAAAGTCTAATATTATATGCAAATATAAACTTTCAGTGTGTTGATTTAAGTAAGCTTTAGTGTTTGACCAGCCAAAACTTTTTTGTGTTTTTGACAGAGTAGGAAAGAATTAAAACTCCTGCTGGGTTTGTACTGCTATCTGGTGCACCGTTAGAGAGATTTCCTCTTTTCCTATGGGCAATGGTGTCAGAAAATAAAGAGAAACTTGGGGAAAATCTTCAAAAGCAACACGGACAGTCTTCAGCAGACATATGTGATTCCTTTGTTACAAATCAAAATTCAGACAAAATTTCCATTGTTTGGAAATTTGGATATATCAGAATTTCTGAATCACAATAGTAACCAATTTCAACAAATCCAAAGTAAGTTATAATGAAACAAATAATCCGAATTTGAAAATTAATTTAAAAATTAATTTGAATTCAAAAAGGAATTTGAATTTGAAATAGAAACAGATTACAATAAATACAGTAAGGTATAAAAGTGAAATAAGATTATGATTTCTACTTAGGCTGCTTTACAAAACAGAATAGAATAGAACAGAATAGAATAGCGTATAATAAAAACGAAAAGAATAGAATAGAATAGAATAGAATAGAAAAAGAAATAGATTAGAATAGAATTAACAAAACAGAACAAATAAAACCATTTTCCGAAATTTAAATTTGAAATAAATTTGAATTTCAAATCAATTTAAAAATAACAAATTTAAAAAACGAATCTGAATATACGTAACTAATTCTGAAAACAAATCATTCTAACATAACAAATATGAAGAAAAGATATTATTAGCTTAACAAACAAATCTGAAACAAAACAACCTTCTTCAACGCGCACGCCTCTAGTCTTCTGTAGCATGGGAAAAGGCCAGAAACCCTGTTAGCTTTTTATTGCCATCTTGCCCCGCTACAGATTCTTCTTCACTTTCTGTTTGGTGAAAGTGTTGTCACACCTGTTAAGAGTGAGGGCACATCTCTCCAACGCAGCCCCTGGTAGCAATAAAAACCCAACACAGGGTCTAACCCTTCCCCACTCAACCCAAAACTAAAAGAAAAAAAAAAAGTTTTGGCTGGACATACACTTTAATTGACTACAGTTCTTCTTTGATTACCATTTACTAACCTTAATCATTTTCTACTGCCTTTATAGGTCCCATTTTTCGTCTCTCACTGGTTTTTGGACTTCCTCTCACTGGTTTTTGGACTTCCTGGTCATTCCAGGCCATTCTTGTTCTTACTCAACCTCTGATGATGTCCCTACGTCTTAAATATCTATTCTTACTCTCTGTGTCTCTATTTTTCTTTTCTATATCCCAATTTCTTTTTAGCAAAACTCCCTTCTCTACATACTTACAACTTTCTGCTCCCAAAAATAAACTGGTCCATCTCCTTATTGTGTCATCCTGGAGATCAGGTTCTTCATTCCTTGGACAGATCTTCAACCATCACAATGACGTCTTTTACCTCTTTGAGCCTGGACATCCCATCTGGATGAAGCTTCGAAATGAAGGTTCTGAGCTGCTACATTTTCCCTTAAGAGATCTTCTACAATCACTTTTCACCTGTGACGTGTCCCCTCTTCATCACTATCTTCCTAAAGGTGGAAAACATATTTCTGAATTGGGCTTCTTTGCAGAAAGTCGAGCGCTCTGCACCCCACCATTTTGTTCAGTCTTTATTTTTTCTGAAGGTTACGATCGCCATAAGTGCTACCATCATTGCAAAAATACTTTGCTGGATGAAATGGCAGAAACATGCAAAACAAACAGCCATGTTGTGTTGAAAACAGTCCGGATTTTAGACCTTTCTGTTTTTCTTCCCCTTTTTCGAGACCCTGATCTTAATCTTCATATTTTGCACCTTGTAAGGGACCCTAGAGCTGTTGCTTTGTCAAGGAAATCCTTTGATCTCAATATCGAGGACCATATTGTACTTAAAAATGATGGAAATAAAGATATTACAATAAGCAGGGTAATGGAGAAGATTTGCAAATCTCAGGTTGACAACAACAATTAAAAAAATGTACAGTTTTGCTGGCCTGTCTTTCGCTAAAGACCTGGAACAGAGGGTTTACAATATAACTCATGAGGAGGTAGCAGGGAGCATGACTTTCTCACGAGAGTCCTCAAAGGTGGTCCACAAATGGAGAACTGCTCTGGACTTCAATTTCATAAAACAGATTCAAGACAACTGCAAAGAGGCAATGGATCTATTTGGTTACAGGCCCGCAAGATCCAAAACAGAAGAGCAACATTTGACTCTGGACTTGGTAAATAAGGAATGGTCATAGGAAAAAGCTAAATAATCTTGCAGTAACAACATATCCCTACACAACCTCCTGATGCCACTAGGAAAAGTTCTCGCTAGTGAATTTTGTAATGTGAATACAGCATGATGAATTGTTTTGCAGTGGCTTTGGCACAGAAGGGAGAACTTTGGTTTGTAGATACCCATACTTGAAGAACACAAAATGTCAATGTCTAATTAAAAAGCTCTAATACACACATTTACAGAGAAATTTACAGCTGAAGTTTAGGTATTTCAACTTATACATAGTTACATTGGTTCAGCTTGGACCTGCGTAAGCATTTATGTGTTAGATAGCAAAGGTGCAGCACTACTACCTGCCCTGGTATCCTCCACGGCTGAAATTACCAGTGCTCAGGCACGAGTTGCTGAGAGCCAACAACACATCTAGTACAAGAGAAGAATCAGCACCATGGTAAATCACAGTATTGCAGTGGCGGCCCTTGCACTGTGGGCGCATGGGTGCCGCCCCCCATCCATGCGCCCGGCCTTTTTCAGGATGCTGAAAGCATGGATTCCTATGGCAGGGGTGGGAGCGGGTGGTAATTTTTAAAGCGCCCGATTAGAGCCAGAGGCTCTAAAAGGCTTCAAAATAGGGTGGGCTCAGGGCGCAGAGAGTGCGCCCTGATCCCACCCAATTGTGTGACGATAGCGAATTAATTTTCGCTATTTCCACAGTAACCCTCCTCCCTGCCAATCAGGAGGCAGGGCGTCAGACCTGCTATCTGATTGGGCAAAGCATCGGGCAACCCTATTGGATGCCTGGCGCTTAGGAATAGGAGCGGAGACTCGCGCTGGAGTGGAGGTCTCTGAGAGGAGGGGTGCTGCCAGAGCCCCAAACCCCACGAGTGGCATCCCAGTGGCATCCCAGTCTTAGTCCATAGGGTTCAAGTTCCTCTTTCCCAAACTAGCTCATCAATGTCTTTATGGACCTTGCTTTGTGCACTGATCCAAATCATTTGGTGGAGGGGGAATTATGGTGTGGGGTTGTTTTTCAGGGGTTGGGCTTTGCTCCACACAGAGGTTGGGGCGCCGAAGCTCCAGAGTGCTCCCCTCCCCCCTCCTCGTCTGTGTCCAGAGGCGGAGCGCATGTAGCGGGTGCTGCGGTTCCCCATCCCACTTGCTCTCTCCGCCGGCAACATTCAAATTATGAAATCTCGAAATGCAGCGCACAATTCTCTTCTTCTTTAATGGGATAATAATGAAGCTGCTTTGCTGGTGATACTGATGGAGTTATTGCAAATACATTTTCAAAGGCTTTTTTTTTCTAGTGATATCAAGAATAATATTATTATGCTTGTTATTTTTTTTTTTTGGTGCAAGTTACCACAACACCATTATCCTGTAGTTTTTAAGATCAAAGATACAACTATGTTGGTGTCCCTTGTTAATTTTACATTGTATTTTTTTTAAATGTAACTGCCTATTCCCAAACTGTCATTTGAAGTAAAACACATAGCCAAGTATTATTCTACACAATTTTTTTTGTTTTGCATTAAAAAAAGAAAACAAATAAAATTAGACATGCTATCTGCCAATAGAACTTAACCAAAAAGTGCATTCTATGCATTCAAAAATATAGAAAATATAACAAATCATTATTATTCAACCAAAAAATATGTATGTGTCCTGCTTCTTAATATAGGGGGTCAACAATGCCAAGAGTTGGTAAAAGCAGGGGTCCGTCATCCAGAGATAATTTCGAAAATCATCTGGATTATTCTCCTGGAGCTCCCGCAGCAAAGGCATATGACATAATTGGTCACGATTAATAAAGCAACTAATTTTTGGTCCAAGAACTCCTCCTCCTCCTGTTCCTGGACTGGACTTAGGTCAAAGAAATAACTTCAAGGCCAATAATAAATAACATGTTATCTCCTCCGATTCCGCAACATGGCTGGTAGGCAGGCATAGGACACACCCCTTGCCACACCTCCTTAAAGGAGAATTGTACAAAAAACAAGATTGGTTAAGCCCACAACTGCTTTTTTACCACTACTATTCCTTTATATTGGCTTTTGGAATTTACAGATGCAGCAATTTAGAAATCAGATGAAAGGTTTAGCACTGGGAAACACTTTTTGGTAGATAAAAAGTGCATTTTATACAATTATATAGATCAGACCAAAATGAGGGAAAAATTAGGAGAAATGAGGGACAGAGGGACATTGCTCCAAATCAGGGATAGTTGGGAGCTATGGTCACAATACTTTTGACAATATAGTGTATCTTTATAGACACACACCAATAAAGCACAGCTTTATCTTTTATTGACTTTTACAACGGGATATGTCCAAAGATAGAAAAAAAAGACACTTTAAGTATTATAAAAAAACACATTTTATAAGTACATACATCATACAGTATTTATGTAGTGTATTTTTACTGCATGAGCTTGTCATAATTTAAATGTGACTGTGAAATACAATAAATGCATAGATATGCACGCAATAAAAAATGTTAGTAGCCAAATTATATACAAAGCATTGTAAAACCTTAGACTTATAGGAGTTGTAAAGGCAGCAGGTTTTTTTTTATCCTAAGGCATTCTATGCCTTAAGATAAAAAACCTTCTGTGTATGGCAGCCTCCCCAGCACCCCCTAATTACTTAACTGAGCCACATCTCTCTCCAGCGATGTCCACAAATGTCTAAGCCATCTGAGACCCCCCCCCGAATAGCTGAGACACAGCAGTGGCGCCATTGGCTCCTGCGGCTGTTAATCAAAGTCAGTCAGCCAATCAGGGGAGAAAGGGGATGGGGCCATGTCGGGGCTCCGTGTCTGAATGAACACACGTAGCTCTGACTCGACTTGGGTGCTCCCATAGAAAGCTGCTGGCTGAGGGAGCACTCAATAGGAGGGAGGGGCCAGGCAGGGCCGGTACAAGGGGGGGGGGGCGGAAGGGGCGGATGCCCTGGGCGGGACCATTTACTGGAGGAAGGGGGGTGCAGTAGAAGTGCTGGTGTACCGGCCGCGCTATATAGATAACAACAGCATGTACTGAGTGCGCTCCTGCACCCGGCACAAGCCTGAGACCAGTCCCGCCTTGCCCCTCACTTCTCTTTCAGGCGGAGTAATCTCACAAGTGAGAGAATGCCTGTCAGCTCCTGCAGTGGATTTCTTCCCCCCCTCCCTCTCCTCGCTGACTCCAATGTTAATGCGAGTGGCGCTCGCACAGCCAGGCCGCCCATCTGCTGCTAATTGAAGCGCAGACCAGGTCACATGCTTGTCATAATGACTGCAGCAGACCCGGCTTCGGAAGCGAGCAGCGCTCCCATCCCCCCCCCAGCCCGCCTCTGCTTGTATGCTCAGAAAGCTATGCTGGCAAAACTCACAGCACAGCAAGGAGATGCAGGATGATTTCATACCAGGGCTTGGTCAGCATGGAGAGAGATCTATGCAGTCACATGCCAATTCTTATCCAATCATGCTACTCCAGCCCCTTCCCTTTCCACTGCCACCAGATTTGGACAACTTTAAGCAGCAGTTCCAGAGGAGGAGGAAGTGGCTAAAATGACCCCCCTGCTCCTCTGAGTCACAGTGAGTTTTTTTTACCTTTGCTTCAGGAATAGAAAGCAGCAGCATGAATAGTCAGTGATAGGGAGAGGGGCAGCAGCATGGATAGTCAGTGATAGGGAGAGTGGCAGCAGCATGGATAGTCAGTGATAAGGAGAGAGGCAACAGCATGGATAGTCAGTGATAGGGAGAGGGGCAGCAGCATGGATAGTCAGTGATAGGGAGAGGGACAGCAGAATGGATATTCAGTGATAGGGAGAGGGGCAGCAGCATGGATAGTCAGTGATAAGGAGAGAGGCAACAGCATGGATATTCAGTGATAGGGAGAGGGGCAGCAGCATGGATAGTCAGTGATAGGGAGAGGGGCAGCAGCATGGATAGTCAGTGATAGGGAGAGGGGCAGCAGCATGGATAGTCAGTGATAAGGAGAGGGGCAGCAGCATGGATAGTCAGTGATAGGGAGAGGGGCAGCATCGATAGTGAGTGATAGGGAGAGGGGCCACAGCATGGATAGTCAGTGATAGGGAGAGGGGCAGCAGCATGGATAGTCAATGATAGGGAGAGGGGCAGCAGCATGGATAGTCAGTGATAGGGAGAGGGGGGGCAGCAGCATGGATAGTCAGTGATAGGGAGGGGGGCAGCAGCATGGATAGTCAGTGATAAGGAGAGGGGCAGCAGCATGGATAGTCAGTGATAAGGAGGGGGGCCGCAGCATGGATAGTCAGTGATAGGGAGAGGGGCAGCAGCATGGATAGTCTGTGATAAGGAGAGGGGCAGCAGCATGGATAGTGAGCGATAGGGAGAGGGGCCGCAGCATGGATAGTCAGTGATAGGGAGAGGGGCAGCAGCATGGATAGTCAGTGATAGGGAGAGGGGCAGCAGCATGGATAGTCAGTGATAGGGAGAGGGGCAGCAGCATGGATAGTCAGTGATAGGGAGAGGGGCAGAAGCATGGATAGTCAGTGATAGGGAGAGGGGCAGCAGCATGGTAGGTTGGTTGTTTAGTGCAGGCAGCAGAGAGAGAGGGGAACAGGATCAGAGGAAGACATGCTATTACAGTCTGTTCATGTTCATCCTGACACCGGGCTGTGAAAGATCTTCATCATTAGAGGGACAGAACACAGGCTTGCATCCCTTTAAACCAGCAGAAATCCTGTTTCTTACATTAGATCTCTACCTGGGAGAAAAGAATGCAGGGTCTGTGTGTTCTGTCTCTCTGCTTCATCTTAAAGCCTTAGGGCTCATTCACAATCACTTTAAGGCAAAGTGCATGAAAGAAGAGAAGTATAGTACATGTCGGGTCTTTAAGAGATCTGGTGATAAGGATGATGATGCTGATGACTGTAATCAGTGGAGGATTAAGGTGGTCATGGGCCCCTAGGCTACTTTTTGTGTGGCCCCCTCCTAAGCATGCTTTACCAGAAAATTAATTATTTCGTGCCATGTGTAAAAGGGTAGACCTGTGTTACATGCCTCAAGTGCAACTCTCAGGTCTACAGTCCAAACACATTCAGACATGAGCCTACTATAAACAGCAATGCCACAGAAAAAAAGCATTCAAAATACACCTGCAAGCTGATAACAGATTTTACCTTTCTAAACCAACAGTTAGGCCAAAAACGTCTGCAGCAGCTCCTGTTTAACTGAGGCAAAATCACAACATCCTGGCAGAGACCAATCGAAACGCTGTGTAATATTCCAATAAAATAAAAGCCATACAAATACAATAAACAGCAGCAGTAGCACATAAAAGCAAGCAATAATCAACAGCAGAAAAATCATACATATTCCTACCTTTAGAAGTTTTTCTTCCTTGTTTTTCTAACAGAGAAGTCCTTAATGATGTTGTTAAAATCCAATATGTGCAGAATATCATTTTCGATTGACTTGAAAGACAGGTGATTCAGTCTGTTTTGGCCCATAGTAGATCTCAGTCTATTTTTAACTAGTCCAAGTTTTGAAAAAGAGCGCTCCCCGCTGGCATTGGTTACAGGCACAGTACACAGCCCCCTTTCCCTGCATAGTACACAGACCCCTTTCCCTGCACAGTACACAGACCCCCTGCACAGTACACAGACCCCTTTCCCTGCACAGTACACAGACCCCCTGCACAGTACACAGACCCCTTTCCCTGCACAGTACATAGACCCCCTGCACAGTACACAGACCCCTTTCCCTGCACAGTACACAGATTCCCTGCACATAACACAGCCCCCTTTCCCTACACAGTACACAGACCCCCTGTACAGTACACAGACCCCTTTCCCTGCACAGTACACAGACCCCCTGCACAGTACACAGACCCCTTTCCCTGCACAGTACACAGACCCCCTGCACAGTACACAGACCCCTTTCCCTGCACAGTACACAGACCCCCTGCACAGTACACAGACCCCTTTCCCTGCACAGTACACAGATCCCCTGCACATAACACAGCCCCCTTTCCCTACACAGTACACAGACCCCCTGTACAGTACACAGACCCCTTTCCCTGCACAGTACACAGACCCCTTTCCCTGCACAGTACACAGACCCCCTGCACATAACACAGCCCCCTTTCCCTACACAGTACACAGACCCCTTTCCCTGCACAGTACACAGACATCTGCATAGTACACAGACCCCTTTGCCTGCATATCACACAGGCCTCTTTCATTATAAAGCCCCCCTGCACTCCCAGGAGACCCCCAGTCTCCTGGGAAAGAATATTCTAAAGTTGAGAAAACATCACTGCCAGCCCTTTCTCATACACCGCTCCTCCTGTGTCACTCATTGTAAATCAAAGCTTCTAAATACCTCAATTAACGCCGCTCTTCGTGACCCGGTCATGTGACTGCTCTCCTCTGCTGTTTCATTGACGGTCACATGACCGCTCTCCTCCTGCAATCAAAGGCTACACTCGGGAAGGAGGTGGGGCGGGAAGAGGAGAGTGGCCAGACAGAGCGGCTTTAATTGAGGTATTAAGAGACTTCCATTTACATTGAGAGTGACACATGAGGAGCTGTGCATGAGAAAGGGCTGGCAGTAATGTTTTCTCAACTTTAAAGTATGCTGGCAGCGCTGTCCCAGGGCCAGGAGAGGTGGTACAGCTGGCCTGACACCCCCCCCCCAATGGGTGGCACCCGGGGCGGACCGCCCGATCCCCGCCCCCTGTTGGTAAAAAAACATTTATTGGCGTATTCGTATAACATGCAGGCATGGTTTTTATTCTACATATACATAAAATATATATAAATTAATAAAAATATCATGACCAATCGGGGACCCTTGCACACGTGGGGCCCTAGGCTGCAGCCTAGACCAGCCTGTGCATTAATCCGCCCCTGACTGTAATAATGAAATCTGGATACTGTCATAATGTAATAATGAAATCTGGATACTGTCTGAAGCCAGTGATGGCGAACCTTGGCACCCCAGATGTTTTGGAACTACATTTCCCATGATGCTCATGCACTCTGCAGTGTAGTTGAACATCATGGGAAATGTAGTTTCAAAACATCTGGGGTGCAAAGCATTCTTTGGTAATTAATCCTTCCCTTTCTGAAAAATTGACAATTTAGCACATATTCCACAGGTTCCATAGTGTATAGGTTATCACGTCTGCTTTACACGCAGAAGGTCCTGGGTTCAACCCCCAGTGGAATCATTTTGTAATATGAGATCAGATACTGACTTTCTGAAAGTCAAACTTTGGAACGTGCCTCACATAAACGCAAAGAAAAGCAATAGAGCCTTCAAAGTTGAATGGAACTCAAAAAGTCAACATTTGCTATATTGTAGGAAACATTTACACATGTTAATTGTTCCTAAGCAGTATTCTGAAAAATGTAAATGTAAATCTTTATGTCATATCTTTATGTTATCTAAATGCAGTGGCGGCTGGTACTCGATAATTCAGGGGGTGGCAAACCAACGCCACCCCCCTCGAAGGGAGACGAGGGCGCCCCCCCAAAGACGGGGAATACTTTCTGTTTCAATTTTTTTTATATTGTGAAAGATAATGTTACGCCAAGTAAATTGATACCCAACATGTCACGCTTCAAAATTGCGCCCGCTAGTGGAATGGCGACAAACTTTTACCCTTAAAAATCTCCATAGGCTACATTTAAAAAAATCTACAGGTTGCATGTTTTAAGTTACAGAGGAGGTCTAGGGCTAGAATTATTGCTCTTGCTCTACCAATCGCGGCGATACCTCACATGTGTGGTTTGAGCACCATTTTCATATGCGGGAGCTACTCAGGTATGCGTTCGTTTCTGCACGTGAGCTCATCGGGACGGGGCGTGTTTAAAAAAAATTTTTTTTCTATTTTATTTTATCTTTTATTTTTTATTTTTACACAGTTTATTTTTTTTTTAAATGTCACTTTTATTCCTGTTACAATAAATGTAAACATCCCTTGTAATAGAAAAACACATGACAGGACCTCTTAAATATGAGATCTGGGGTCAAAAAGACCTCAGATCTCATATTTACACTAAAATGCAATAAAAAAAAATTGTCTTTTAAAAAAATCTTTTTTAAAAAATGGCCCTTTAAGAGCTGTGGGCGGAAGTGACGTTTTGACGTCGCTTCTGCCCAGCAATTGTATGGAAACGGTGTCTTCCCCTCACTCTTCTCCATACCCCGCTAGTGACCGGACCCGATCGATCGTCTCCGCCACTGCCGACGGCTCTGATAAGCGGCGGAGGGCACCGGAGCGTGGCAGGAGGGGGGGCCCTCTCCCGCTGCCGATAACAGTGATCTTGTGGCGTATCCGCTGCAGAGTCCACTTTTATCTTGTAACGGACCGCCCGCTGAAGAAGGGGATACTGGGGTTATGGCAGCGGCTAGCTGCTGCCGTAACAACGATATCCTCCTTCAAACAGCCGACGTGTAACTGTGGCGGGCGGTCCGTAAGTGGTTAAAGGGAAATGGTCATGACTGGACATATATAATGTGAATAATAAGCCTTAAATTGGTTCTTTAAGCTCAACTTTTTTTTACCTTGGATTCTATGCATTCGGATAAAAAACCTTCTGGGTGCAGCTCCTTCCCAGCCTGTCCTGATACTTACCTGAGCCACATCTCAATCCAGCGATGTGCATGAGAACAGAGGCTCTCCCGGGTCTTTCTCTCCTCATTGGCTTGCACAGTAGTGGAAGCCATTGGCTCCTGCTGCTGTCAATCACAGCCAGTGAGCTAATGAGGAAAGAGTGTGTGTGGGGTCACAAAAGGACCCAAAAAGAAGAGGATCAGGGCTGATCTGTGCTAAACTATTGCACCGAGCAGGTAAGTATAACATGTTTGTTTTTTATTACATTTTTGTAATTCTCCCCTTTGGAATCATTTTAAATTTTGATGTTTTGTTCCCCAAGCAACTTAGTTATTACTTTTGCCTTATGGCAAGGTGCTCCATCATGCTGGGAAAGGCATTGTTCCTCACCGAACTGTTCTTGGATGGTTGGGAGAAGTTGCTCTCGGAGGATGTTTTTGTCCCATTCTTTATTCATGGCTGTGTTCTTAGGTAAAATTGTGGGTGAGCCCACATCCTTGACTGAGAAGCAACCCCACACATGAATGGTCTCAGGATGCTTTACTGTTGGCATGGCATTGGACTAATGGTAGCACTCAACTTTTCTTCTCCGGACAAGGTCTTTTCTGGATGCCCCAAACAATTGGAAAGGGAATTCATCAGAGGAAATGATTTTCCCCCAGTCCTCGACAGTCCAATCCCTGTACCTTTTGCAGGATATCGGTCTGTCCCCGATGATGATTTTTTTCTGGAGAGAAGTGGCTTCTTTGTTGCCCTTCTTGACACCGGGCCATCCTCCAAAAGTCTTCTCCTTACTGTGCATGCCGATGTACTCACACCTGCCTGTTGCCATTCCTAAGCAGCTCTGCACTGGTGGTGCCCCCGATCCCGCAGCTAAATCAACTGTAGGAGACGGCCCTGGTGC
The DNA here is from genome assembly GCA_037952925.1 of Lithobates clamitans. NCBI lineage: Eukaryota > Metazoa > Chordata > Amphibia > Anura > Ranidae > Lithobates > Lithobates clamitans. The sequence goes on from JBBGZY010000882.1 coordinate 2,461,319, forward strand.
TTGCTGGACTTTCTTGGGTGCCCTGAAGCCTTCTTCACAAATGCAGTGGAAATGTTTTTTATGCGAATTAAGTGGTGTTCCAGCAGTTTTTTTTTTTTTTTTTAAAGTCAGCAACTACAAACACTATAGCTGCTGACTTTTAATAAAGGCACCTGTCCAGCGAGCCCCCAAGGCCGATCTGTCCATCGATTCGGCTGCCAGCGCCGCCATTGCAACTAAGGGAAACCGGCAGTGGAGCCTTGCACCTTCACTGCCCGTTTCCTACTGCGCATGCGCGAGTCGCGCGGCGCTTTGTGAATGGCCCCGTCGTCTTCTGGGACACACACAGGTCCCAGAAGACAACAGGGGAGCTCGCCGAAAAGGAGGAAGTGACGGAACAGCTCCGTGGACTAGGAAGAGGCAGATTAGGAAGACTGGGGTTTCTGGTAAGTAAAAAAAAAAAAAATTCTATGTTTTTTAATTGATTTCAAAGAAAATTTTAATGTATACATTTTTTTTAGGGTGGACCTCCGCTTTAAGTTAATTTTCATGGCAAAGAGGGACTTTTCAATTAATTGCAATTCATCTGATCACTTTTTATAACATTCTAGAGTATATGCTAATTGCCATCATAAAAACTGAGGCAGCAGATTATGTGAAAATGAATATTTGTGTCATTCTCAAAACTTTTGGCCACCGCTGTATAAATATATATATATATATATATATATATATATATATATATATATATATACATACACATACATACATTCTTGGATGTACATGTACAGGCCAGTGACAAGTCCATTTTACACATCAAAAGATAGAGTAAGGGCTCTCTAATTTAATGGCAAATTCCTTATCTTGGCATCTTGGCATTTGTGGACTGACCTACCTGTTTATAGTTGGTTATCCAATTTTTTTATTTTTTTTTTTAGCAAAACCAGCCAATCAGATATCCTTACATTTAAGTCAGTGGATAGAAGCTGTATATCTAGAAAAGATTTTCATCGTTTTTTTTTTTAAAGAAATCACATGTAGTACACATTACTGCACTCATTGAAACTACCTAGGTGTATGTTATAGATTGAACAGATATGCTGGATGGTGTGGTGTCTCTGTGCTTGCTATGGCAGAAAAGGACTAAGTATTTTTGATGGGACTCTGAAGGATGCTGTTCGTTGTATTAAGTACTTTGTGGACTTTTTGAGATTCTGCGTCGCTTTAACTGACAATTGCGCGGTCGTGTGACGTTGCACCCAAACAAAGTTGACATACTTTTTTCCCCACAAATAGAGCTTTCTTTTGGTGGTATTTGATCACCTCTGCGGTTTTTATTTTTTGTGCTATAAACAAAAAAAGAGCGACAATTTTGAAAAAAAGCAATATTTTTTACTTTTTGCTATAAGAAATATCCCCAAAAAATATATAAAAAAAAAACATTTTTTTTTCCTCAGTTTAGGCCGATACGTATTCTTCTACATATTTTTGGTAAAAAAAAATCACAATAAGCGTTTATTGATTGGTTTGCACAAAAGTTATAGCGTCTACAAAATAGAGGATAGTTTTATGGCATTTTTATTAATAATTTTTTTTTACTAGTAATGGCGGCGATCAGCGATTTGTATCTTGACTGCGGCATTATGGTGGACACATTGGACACTTTTGGCGCTATTTTGGGACCATTCACATTTATACAGTGTTCAGTGTGATTAAAAATGCATTGATTACTGTGTAAATGTGACTGGCAGTGAAGGGGTTAACCAGGAGGGGGCGCTGCAGGGGTTAAGTGTGTCCTAGGGAGTGATTCTAACTGTAGGGGGGGCTATGTGTGACATGACACTGATCACCGCTCCCGATTACAGAGAGCTATGATCAGTGTCCTATCACTAGGCAGAACATGGAAATGCCTGTTTACATCAGCATTTCCCCATTCTTTCTCTTCGTGAAACGATCGCGGGTATCCCTGCGGACATCGAGTCCACGGGACCCGTGGTCGAACTTACGGAGCTTGCGGTGGGCACGCACGCACCTGCTATGCAAGCCTCGCGAGATCACGTACAATAACGTGATTTCGCGCAGCGGAGCCAACCTGCTGCAGTAAAACTGCGGCGGCTGGTCCGCAAGCGGTTAAAGTGTTACTAAACCCAGGACCCTGTATTCAATATATCCCACAGTACACAGAACATAAAAATGCAATAGTTTTAGTAAATATAAACTGCTAAATACCTTTTTTTCAACAGCAGTTACAGCAGTCTTATGACTTTTATCAGTGTTTGGTTAAAGCTTGTAGGAGGATTTTCATTCTACTCTGGCTGTCCTATGAGGCTGCACGACCTTGACCCTCTGTCTGGACAGTGCTGATTGGCCCTGTGCTGATCACATGCACTCTCCCAAGAAAAAAAAAACTGAGCATGTGCAGCTTGTCCCCATGCATTTTTCTATCAAGAGATGGATTGGGGGCAGTACAAGAAGGGGAGGATCAGAGAAGACAGGATCAAACAATTTTTTTTGCACAATGCAGAGGATTAACCCCTTAGGTTACATAGTTACATAGTTAGGTTGAAAAAAGACACAAGTCCATCGAGTTCAACCAAAAATAAATAAACATACAATCCCATATACACAATCCTTCACCCCAGTTGATCCAGAGGAAGGAGAAAAACCCCAGCAAAGCATGATCCAATTTGCTACAGCAGAGGTAATATTTCTTCCTGATCCCCAGAGAGGCAATCACATATTTCCTGGATCAACTTTACCTATAAATATTAGTACCCAGTAATATTATGTACATTTAGGAAATAATCCAGGCCTTTTCTAAAGCAATCTACTGACCTCTGAAGGGAGTCTAGTACACACTTTTAACAGCTCTTACTGTGAAGAAACCTTTCTGTATTTGGAGATGAAATCTTTTTTCCTCCAGATGTAAAGAGTGCCCCCTTGTCTTCTGTGATGACCTTAAAGTGAATAACTCCACACCAAGTTCACTATATATTTGTACATGTTGATCATATCCCCCCTTAAACTCCTCTTCTCAAGTGGGAATAAATTCAGTTCCTCTAATCTTTCCTCATAGCGGAGCTCCTCCATGCCTCTTATCAGTTTAGTTGCTCTTCTCTGTACTTTCTCCAGTTCCCCGATATCCTTTTTGAGAACTGGGGCCCAAAACTGAACTGCATATTCCAAATGAGGTCTTACTAATGATTTGTACAGGGGCAAAATGATATCTCTCTCTCTGAAGACCATACCTCTCCTAATACAAGAAAGGACTTTGCTTGCTTTGGAAACTGCAGCTTGGAATTGCATGTTATTATTGAGCTTATGATATACCAAAACCCCCAGATCCTTCTCCACCATTGACTCCCCCAGTTGTACTCCCCCTAGTATGAATGATGCATGTATATTCTTAGCCCCCAAGTGCATAACTTTACATTTATCAACATTAAACTTCATTTGCCACATAGTTGCCAATTAGACAGAGCATTGAGGTCGGCTTGTAAATGGGAGACAACCTGTAAGGACGTTATTCCACTGCATAGCTTGGTATCATCTGCAAAGACTGAAATGTTACTTTTAATTCCAAATTAATAAAGATGATGTAGCACCCTGATGTCTAGGCAGGGTTGCTCTTAAATTTATTTGCCAAGTGATAGTTGCCTTGGTTAATTGCTAGGAGGTCAGCTGACTTCGCCCTAATTCTGGAATTGCTGCACTTTTCTCTTCTGTCACTAGGTGGCCGTGTATCTGGTGGCATTAGATAAGACAAGGGCATTGCAAGGACAGATTAGGAATATATGGGGTATCTCAGCCAATGGGCGGAGATTTTCTGGAGTCCCTTGGCCTGCTGGGAAAGACTATTTATTTGGGTGGAGTCAGGTGATCGGGGTTCTGGGCCACTTGGATGGCTGTCTGGGTGGATGCATGTTGTACTGCCCTGGGCTACTAGGCCAGAGACCAGAGGCCTATCCCAGGGGCATCTGGCTGCTAGGCTGTCTGAGGGGCCTATCCAGAAGCAAGAGAGCAGCGTAGGTTTGAGACTGCGACTTGCAGTCCAACCCGAACTGACGGTTCTGCCGGCCAGAGAAACTATCCTGGTCGGAGGTAGAGGGTAAGCTGTCTCCACTAAGGGACCATCCACTTTGTTATCAGGGACCACTGATGGTAGCTGAAGCAAGTACCAGAGCAGTGTTCTCACCAACCGGGGATTGCGAAGAATTGTAAAACTTCAACAGGCGCCAAGCCAGGGACCCAGCCAGTGGAGGTTACGCTTATAGAGCAGTATTGTGTGTCAAGCCAGGGACCGAGCAGGCCAGCGGGGTGACACTTGAGGAATATCTGTGAGTACCAAGCTAGGGACCCAACAGGGACGCAGGGGTGATGCTTGAGGAAGATACTGAGTGAGAAGATTGGAAAAGCTCAGGGGATCTAGTGGAAGATCAGCAAGTCTAGTGAGAGAGACTGAGAGCTCAGTTGAGTGAAGATCTACAAGAGATTGTAGAGGAAGCAAAGGAGTTCATTACAATTTGTGTTAGAAACTGTTACAAGACTGTTGCCATGGGAGACAGCGGTCCTACTCATGCAAATGTGGTGTCTTGCTGGATGCCTTTTCCCTGCATGGCTGTAGAGATCTCGGTGTCTGCCAATTAACAATGCAACTGTAAAAAGGTGTCCTGGCCCTAACCCTCTCTCCCACAGTTCTGTTTAAGAGACAATAAATCTCTTTGCATTCAAGAAGTGTCTGGCGCCCATTAATCTACCTTGCATTGCACCCATCATGCCTCGTAACCCACTCTACATAGAAGGATATCAGCTGTCCCTAACCCTGGAGGTCACCATTTGGCCTGGAGAGGCCTGGGACTTAGCTACAATATTAAAAAGTAGGGGTCCCAGCACTGAACCTTGGGGTACCTCACTGATAACCTTAGACCATTCAGAGTAAGAATCATTAACCACTACTCTTTGAATTCTGTCTTTTAGCCAGTTTTCTATCTATTTACAAATTGATCTTTCCAAACCACAGTGAGTATAACCAGCATGATTTACTGCATATACAGACTGATTTTACTGTTGTGGGTTTAGTAACACTGGAGAGGAGTTTACATCAAATACACTCCTCTTTCCATAGCAGCACTGCTGATTACAGTAATAATTATTACTCATCTATTCATTCTTCTGGTTTCTTCTGCATGGTGTAATGCCGTGTACACACGAGCGGACTTTTCGACAGCAAAGGTCCGACGGAACAAATCCGCCTGACAATTTGATCGTGTGTGGGCTTCATCGGACCTTTGCTATTGAAAAATCAGACGGACTTTCAAAATAGAACATGTTTCAAATCTCTCCGACGTACTCAAGTCCGGTCGAAAAATCCATTCGTCTGTATGCTAGTCCGACGGACGAACAACGACGCAAGGGCAGCTATTGGCTACTGGCTATGAACTTCCTTATTCTAGTCCGGTCATACGTCATCACGTTCGAATCAGTCGGACTTTGGTGTGATTGTGTGTAGGCAATATCCGTTGCGTCGGAACTCCGTCGAAAGTCCATCAAAAAGACCTTCGGAGTTCAGTCCGTCGAAAGTCCGCTTGTGTGTACACGGCATAAGGTGGCGGTTTGCTGGAAAAGTAACACATGGACTTTTTTTCAGCACACGCCGCTGCAATGCGGTGGCGTGAAGCAGCCAGGTAGGTGACCAGGCAATTTGCTGCCCAACTCAGTCCTACCACACCTGGTGTGAACAGGCCCTAAGTCCTTCCAGGTTGCTTTAATGACATTTTGAAAACAGAACAGAAGAGATTAAATGAGAAATAACAATGATATACATACTGTCAACAATTCTAACACATACAGTATTTACCTTGTTGTGAGTCCAATGTACTGAAAGCCACATACTGTAGACATTCTGTCTGTAAAATTAGACAGCAGACTGGCACAATAAAAATATATCCCCACATAAAGCCTGAACTGAACTTTCACTTTAGTCAAATTAAATTTTATTGAGGAAAGAAACATGAGATCTTAAATCTTGTTATGGAGCAACCTTAAAAGCATTTAAGTGCAAAAAACGCACGTTCACAATGCATTACAGTAATAATAAAGAGTAACTCCACTTGTGTTGAGAAAGAAAACATTGCAGGGATTTTAACAAACTTTGTTGCAGATTCCTACCTTTTGTTATTCTGAAGAAATAGCTGATTGTCCATGTGCAAAACAAATGTGACTGGGAGTGACTTTTTCATTACTGATCAGCTGCTGCACTTGCAGGTTTCTAATGAGGAAAGTGGCATGGCCTGCATCTGCCCTTTAGATGTGATTTCCCTTTGGTAGTATCATTCCGCCCATTTCTATCTGCACATGCATTAGCCAGCACCTGGGGCTCTTCCTTGAAGAATCTATAGTGGTTGATCTACCTGAGCGGTGGGGTTTATTTCGTCTTTATTGGCGAGAGTAGATGACAATTTATTGCTGATCATTATCCAGTTCAGTTTATGCCTAACATATTCAAAGGATATTGTCGGTTGATTCCAACATTTAGCTATGGCAAAAGTGCAATGTAATAAATAAATATTTGAAATCAAATGAGTATTTTAAAATATAGTGCTACTAGTGCATTCATGTATTTCAGGGGTCCTGGAGATATTAGCATCTGTTGCGTGTTAAAGTGAAAGTTCAGATCCAAAACCTCATGCGTTTGGGGCATTGCCACCATATATAGTTACATAGTTAGTCTGGTTGTAAAAAAAAAAAAGACCATCTAGTTCAACCAATAAAGTTTGGGAACAGTGCTCAATTGGACACAAATTGAGGGTTTAATATCACTTTAAGGATACATTCGGCAATAATTCCATTTGACAAATTCAATAGAGATGAGTAAAATGTTTGTTGAGTACAGTTCTGTACTTGGGGTTTTGAAGAAGCACAATGTATGTGTGACACGTCGTCACCGCTTGGTCCGTTGTTTTAGTCCTGGTGGCAGTCTTTCAATAAAGCTGTTGGATTGATGTTGGTATGCAGCTAATTTTTCTCACTTGGTCTACAGTTCTGTACCTGGTTTGTCAACAGTAGCACTTATGTGCAGGATGTCATAAAAACTAGCAATCAAAAGGGTTTTGTTTTTTGCTTGTTTATATCTTTCTTTACAATCTGAGTTAAAGCGTTAATATACCCTTTTATGTTTTATGGCATAAATGGTGGCTATGGCTTGTCATTGCTGTCGGTTTAACCTCTTCAGCTCTTTGGACATGTCTAGAAGAAGTTAAACAATCAGTAGCCTCCTGGCTTTTGTGTAAAAGTTATCTTGGAAGGGTGTAGAACCCTTCCCACCCTGTACTGTAGTTCCCAGCCTCTCCTGAACACTTGTCCCTCAATCTTTGCTAACTGTGAACCAGGAAGCGCTCAGCACTTAGCATTTCCTGGTTCAGATTTGTCAAAATCCAAGCCTTGAAACTGTGCTTGATCAGCTGGAGAAAAGTACAGAGGAGACATTGGGGGTCTAATGGGAAATTTCTTAAATAGACCCTGATCCCAGACTATTCATGTCAATAACAATATTCCTGTAAGAATATGTAGCCCTGTTATGGGCTGTTATTTAGGAGAATTGGCTCTTCCCCAAATAGGATATTCTGCTAAACCTGTAGGTAAAAGTGGGGAGGTGCAGTGTAGTGCGACAGCAGTAAACACGCAGAGGCCACATGCACTGACAGAACTGTATTGTAAGTGTAATTCAAACCAGTACAATTACCCGGAGGGAAGTTAACCTGACCGGGCGCACTCACAGTAAGTTGTAGTGCACAATGCAGCAGCTGATCTCGGATGCACTAACAGTCTCGAGGGATGGAATGCAGCCTGGCTGTTCCATGCTCAAACTGGGGGGGGGGGGTTTCCAGGAAGGTTAGCATGTCCCTGCTCTTTTCCTACTTATCTGGAACCTCTCCCTACCACTAATAATATCCCTGACAGATGAGTGACCTGACCCTACACTAACCACACACGAAATGTACGCCAAGCCCAGGAGCCAGGGTCTTAAATCCGTTGTATGCATACTAGCACATTATCTTATACTTACCTTAAAATGAAGCCCTCCTGTGCCGAGATGTTAGAGCTGGAGGCCACATCCATCTTCACCTGTCTTGCCTTCGTGTTCTCATACTCTGGCTCTGTGACTGGCTGGAGCTGCGATGATGTCACTCCCAAAGCATGCGCGCGGGAGCCGCCGGTCATGGCACAGGGCTCTGAAAAAACGCCACTGGTGGCCATTCCTTAAGAGCGCATGTGCCAATGATGTCACTGGCTGCATGTACAGTAGATACATGCGGTGCACGTTTACAATGCAAATTGATTTGGGGGTGATGCTTATATGAGTATGTATGTATTGCCATTTTTATGTTTAACATGCCAAGGCTGTTGCCAAAACGCGTCAGCTGTTTTGCTTGTCACTTCATGTAACCAACCAATAAAATCTCTATATGGACTACATGCTTGCCAGCTCAATCCTTTTAATTTTTTAAGCCTCATTATAGGCTTACCTATAGGTACAATCCAAAGATGGAAGTTAACTTCCACTTTAAATAAACTCTGCCTGACCCAAAATGACCACCAGTGTCACATGGGGTGGCAGAATTCAACCGGATAGCTTCCCCAGTGACCCAAGAAACCATAAAGAAACCATGTTCCTCCTGACTTCTTCTGCAATGCTGCTGCGGTTGAGCGCCACCTGCAGTGGAGAAAGTAAGCTACACCTGCTTACAAACAAGAGAACCAGAACCTTTCAGAAGTGGAAGAGCAGGTTTGATAATAAAGTTGGAAGTACCTCCACTCAGGACAGGGTCTCTGTGAACAGAAGGGATTCCCTTCCTGGTAAGTTAACCAGTAATCTAAACAAAGTAATAGGGAGCAGAAGAACTACTGCAACCCGTATATAACATTAATAGTAGGTATATAGCTGCACACCAGTTTGGGGATTTATATATTGTTTATTGCAATGGAGTGTATATGCAGTTCCTGTAATTTTAGCGAACCCTGTCACTTTTGGTCTGTTCACAGAGGTCCTGTCCTGGGTGGAAGAACTGCCAACTTTATTATTAAACCCATTTTTCCACTTAGGAAAGGTTCCGGTTCTCTCTGATTCTTGAATTGCGTACAAATCAAGGGATCAAATGGTTTCTTAAGCTGGTCATATACTATACAATCTGATTGTAAAATCTCAAAACTATGTAATATGAGAACAAATCTTAACAACCCATTCACATACAGTAATATTAAATCAGGCAGACCCTTGTACCATATAGTTAATAGTGAATCTGAAGAAGATTGTACAGTCAGATTGTATAGTGCATGTGTATTCAATTAATAATAAATAATATACAGAATATAATTGTAGTGGAAATAGGAAGCAAGAAAAATTCTCTTCAAGCAAGTTCCAGGCAACTTTGATTCTTTTCCAGAGAGTGTAGTGTTTATGACATGTCCAAAAGAGTATATACAAAATATTACAATATTAGGAATCCCTACGAGCCCCCTTCAGAACACTCCATTCTTCTGTTCATATTTTAGCAAGAATACAGATACACCACACATCCAGCATATACTGTATATACAGTTTGTTTATGCACCTATGTGTCTTGTTTGCAAGGGCACGCATCCATATTTTCTATACCAGGAGTCTTCAAATTTTCAAAACAAAGGGCCACTTTACTGTCTCTCGGCCTTTAGGGGTCGGACTGTGGCCAATGGGAGTAGATAATGTCTCAGGCTTGGTGGTAAGTGGGACTAAACAGTTACATAGCTCCTGTGGTCAGTAGGAGGCGAAATAGTGCCACATCATTGGTGTCATTGGGCAGAATAGTACCCCATAATTTTTGTCGTAAGGAGGAATAGTGTCCCATCATTGGTATCTATAGGAGGAATAGTGCCCTATCATTGGGAGTAATAGTGCCCCGTCATTGATATCAGTGGGAGGAATAGTGCCCCACTATTGGTATCTATGGGAGGAATAGTGCCCTATTATTTGTATCATTGGGAGTAATAGTGCCCCATCATTGGTATAAGTGGAAGGAAAAAAAGCCACATCATTGGTGTCATTGGGAAGAATAGTACCCCATCATTGTGTCGTAAGGAGGAATAGTGCCCCTTCATTGGTATCCATGGGAGGAATAGTGCCCCATCAAGGAAGGAATAGTGCCACATCATTGGTCACATTGGGAAGAATAGCTCCCCATCATTTGTGTCGTAAGGAGGAATAGTTCCCCTCTCATTGGTATCTATGGGAGGAATAGTGCCCCATCAAGGAAGGAATAGAGCCACATCATTGGTGTCATTGGGAAGAATAGCACCCCATCATTTGTGTCATAAGGAGGAATAATGCCCCATCATTGGTATTTATGGAATGAATAGTGTCCCATCATTGGTATCATTTGGAGGAATAGTGCCCCATCATTGGTATCAGTGGGAGGAATAATGCCCCATCATTGGTACCAGTGGGAGAAATAGTGCCACACCATTGGTGTCAATGGGAAGAATAATACCCAATCATTGGTGCCATTGGGAGGAATAGTCCCCATCATGTTTTTCTTGTTTATTGCATGTAAAGAAGCCTGACTGGCAAATCAAACGCTTTTTATCTTTTTGTTAAACAATACATAGGCTTTCCTTTGAAATGTCTAAAACCATTCTTGCAGTTATTTAAGGCATTTTTTTAACACCCTCGTACATACAGTTAGGTCCATAAATATTCAGACATCGACACAATTCTAATCTTTTTGGCTCTATACACCACCACAATGGATTTGAAATACAACAAACAAGATGTGCTTTAACTGCAGACTTTCAGCTTTCATTTGAGGGTATTTACATCCAAATCAGGTGAATGGTGTAGGAATTACAACAGTTTGTATATGTGCCTCCCACTTTTTAAGGGACCAAAAGTAATGGGACAATTGGCTGCTCAGCAGTTCCATGGCCAGGTGTATGTTATTCACTCATTATCCCATTTACAAGGAGCAGATAAAAGGTCCAGAATTAATTTCAAGTGTGCTATTTGCATTTGGAATCTGTTGCTGTCAACTCTCAATATGAGATCCAAAGAGCTGTCACTATCAGTGAAGCAAGCCATCATTAGGCTGAAAAAAACAAAACAAACCCATCAGAGAGATAGCAAAAACATTAGGTGTGGCCAAATCAACTGTTTGGAACATCCTTAAAAAGAAAGAACGCACCAGTGAGCTCAGCAACACCAAAGACCACGGAAAACAACTGTGGTGGATGACCGAAGAATTCTTTCCCTGGTGAAGAAAACACCCTTCAAAACAGTTGACCAGATCAAGAACACTCTCCAGGAGGTAGGTGTATGTGTGTAAAAGTCAACAATCAAGAGAAGACTTCACCAGAGTGAATACAGAGGGTTCACCACAAGATGTAAACCATTGGTGAGCCTCAAAAACAGGAAGGCCAGATTAGAGTTTGCCAAACAACATCTAAAAAAGCCTTCACAGTTCTGGAACAACATCCTATGGACAGATGAGACCCAGATCAACTTGTACCAGAGTGATGGGAAGAGAAGAGTATGGAGAAGGAAAGGAACTGCTCATTATCCAAAGCATACCACCTTATCAGTGAAGCATGGTGGTGGTAGTGTCATGGCGTGGGCATGTATGGCTGCCAATGGAACCGGTTCTCTTATTCATTGATGATGTGACTGCTGACAAAAGCAGCAGAATGAATTCTGAAGTGTTTCGGGCAATATTATCTGCTCATATTCAGCAAAATGCTTCAGAACTCATTGGACAGCGCTTCACAATGCAGATGGACAATGACCCGATGCATACTGCGAAAGCAACCAAAGAGTTTTTTAAGGGAAAGAAGCGGAATGTTATGCAATGGCCAAGTCAATCACCTGACCTGAATCTGATTGAGCATGTATTTCACTTGCTGAAGACAAAACTGAAGGGAAAATGCCCCAAGAACAAGCAGGAACTGAAGACAGTTGCAGTAGAGGTCTGGCAGAGCATCACCAGGGAGGAAACCCAGCGTCTGGTGATGTCTATGCATTCTAGACTTCAGGCTGTAATTGACTGCACAGGATTTGCAACCTAGTAGTGAAAAGTGAAAGTTTGATGGATGATTGTTAATCTGTCCCATTACTTTTGGTCCCTTAAAAAGTGGGAAGCACATATACAAACTGTTGTAATTCCTACACCGTTCACCTGATTTAGCTGTAAATACCCTCAAATTAAAGCTGAAAGTCTGCAGTTAAAGCACATCTTGTTTTTTGTATTTCAAATCCATTGTGGTGGTGTATAGAGCCAAAAAGATTAGAATTGTGTCGATGTCCCAATATTTATGGACCTGACTGTATGTAAACAAGTTACCCATTGAAATACCTAAGGCCTTTCCCATGTCTATTTACCATATTAATTAGGTAAATTTGGCATTCGGCCGACAAAAACAAACATTATTTTATTTATGTGTAAGCCATTTATTTTATTGATCCAACCGGTATTATTGTGAGGACAGTATAGTCAGCTTTGAGGAGTATTGTGTATAAATTGGCAAGAGCTGAACTGGAACAGAAATTGGAATGACCAGTAAAAAAGTGAGAAGGGGATAATAGAGAATCATTTTTAAGATTGTGAATAAATTGTATCCAAACCCAAGAACAAAAATCTAAAATATTTCACTTCACTGGTCATTAGAAGCATTGGCTGTTATAGTTTTCGTTTTTGGTCTTTTTTTATCATAACCTGGTGATCCCTTCTGTTCTAGCTCGATGGCCCTCACTCACTGTACCATATCTATGGGAAAGCAGCGTTACAACCTGTTTTGCTTTTGTGTCTTTCAAGGTTCTTTGCATTAGAAGTAAGGAAGCATAAAAACCTCTGTAGTGTATATTAATTTTTTGCTTTTCTAAACAAAAATGCTTTACTCACTTGTAGGAAAAACAATTCATGGCATTCAAATTATCTCAAAATATGCATACACTATACACCAGCACAAGCTATCTATCTTTCCCAGCAAATTAGCATGAATAATGTATGCAAGAGGGAATACACTAAAAGTAAGTTAACTTGGCTTGTAGATTTAGAGTCATCCCCAGGTAAAGTTCTTTCATTCAGTCTTTGTTCTGGAATCATCTTCCTTCTATGTGGAATCTCTTCCAGTCCACCCCTTGCTTCTCAGAGTCCTCCAGAGCTGCTACCAGTTACTTTGGGGGTCATTTACTATAACTCCAGGAAGTACTGGGCACTATGGCAAATAATAGAGCCCATTTTAGCCAAATGGAAACAAAATGGCGAATTTGCGCACGAAAATAGCGATATAAGCAGGGAACAAACGTTTGTAAATTCTAAAATTGCCGATAATTAGCGCTTCCGCGTATATACAAATGCCAATTCTTATCAAGTTGTTATATAGCACTGTACTGTAGCCATGATCCATGTATCAGAGATGTGCTCTAGTTCCCGTGCATCTATTGATTTATATTGCAATTAGTATTCCTAGTTTTTTTTCCTTCTTTTGCTAAGAAATGCAGTTCTGAATGATTATTACACAGTAATGTCTGCTATTCTGTAAAGTTACATGTATTAATCATTTATGTTACCTATTTCTTGTATGTTTTTTTTTCATGTTTTTGATGTATTATTTATTAATTTAGTTGACTATAAAGCAGTAATTATTTATGTTCATTCTTTAATAATACTACACTATTATGCAGGTCTTGTACTTAGCACAATGGCTTAGTGGTCTGCTTGGATATCTCCACACCACTCATGGTATGAGTTCAAACAACAGCCAACCTGCCATCCACCAGCTGTGTTTATTTTTTCAGTGCACAAGTGAATTAAAATAAACAAACAAAGAAATGTAAACTGCCCTTTAGCTAGTGTGTGGTGTTTGGAATGTCACATCATATTATTATTATTATTATAAATAATTGAATACTTACATACCATTGCATGCATTTAAAGAGTTAATACAATAAAAACTTTCACATTAAAGTGCATTGGCTACTACCTATTTTCAGTATATATATATATACGTAGATTTGTGTTGCTTTAGCTAAATGGCTAACTGGCATTCTCCTTTTCCCACCAATGCAATCTTTTAGGATTTTTCTGTGGGATTTGAACCCATGAGTCTTTCAATACCTGAATGTTTGAAGGTAGAGGTGCTAACTGCTAGCCTATTAGGCTGAGCACAATACAAACAAAATACTTCTACTAGTGTTTGATGTGTTATATACTATACAATAAAGTTTATCAAATGTAAACTGCTTGTTAGCTAGTGTGCGGTGTTTGGAGATTCACACCATAATATTAGTGAATACTTACATACCATTGCAAGCATTTGAAGAGTTAATACAATAATATCAACCACATTAAAGTGTATTGGCTACTTGGCATTCATTGTATGCTGCTTTGGCTAATTGGCATTCTCCTTTTCTCCACCAATAGTAATCTTTTAGGATTCTTCTGTGGGATTTGAACCCATGAGTCTTTCAATACCTGAATTTTTGAAGGTAGAGGTGCTAACTGCTAGCCTATTGGGCTGAGCAATTATTATAAATCCAAATCCGTTTACTAGTGTTTGATGGTTTATATACCATACAATAAAGTTTATCAAATGTAAACTGCTTGTTAGCTAGTGTATGGTGTTTTGGAGATTCACACCATAATATTAGTGAAGACTTATTTATTTTTATTTAAGGTACTTCTATAGTGCCGTCAATTTACGCAGTGCTTTACATATACATTATACACTCACATGGGCCCCTACCCTCAAGGAGCTTACAATCTAAGGTCCCTAACTCACATTCATATACTAGGGCCAATTTAGACAGAAGCCAATTAACCTACCAGCATGTCTTTGGAGTGTGGGAGGAAACCGGAGTACCCGGAGGAAACCCACGCAGGCACAGGGAGAACATGCAAACTCCAGGCAGGTAGTCTTGTGGTGTGGTTTGGAATACGAACCAGCGACCGTTTTTACTGCTAGGTAGGGATGAGCCGACCCCCCCCCTGTTCGGTTCGCACCAGAACATGTGAACAGGAAAAAAGTTTGTTCGAGCACGCGAACACCGTTAAAGTCTATGGGGGTCATTTACTATAGCGCCAGGAAGTACTGGGCACTATGGCACATAATAGCTCCCATTTTAGCCAAATAAAATTTCAACAGGCGAATGTGTGAATGAAAAATTAGCGCTATTAATGAGAAACACATGTTAGTAAATTCTAAGCTGGCGCTAATTAGCGCTTCCACGTATATGCAAATGCCAATTCCTACCAAGTTGTTATATAGTACTGCACTGTAATCATGATCCATGTATGTGAAAGAAACATTTTTATGTGAGATGTGCTCTACCTCATGTGCAGCTATTGATGTATGTTGCAATTAGTATTCCTAGTTTTTTCTTTCTTTTGCTAACTAATGCAGTTATGAATGATTATTACATAGTAATGTCTGCTATTCCGTAAAGTTACATGTATTAAACATTTAGGTTACCTATTTGTTGTATGTTGTTTTTTATTTTTTAATTTAGGTGACTATAAAGCGGTAATTATTTATATTCATTCTTTAATCATACTACACTATTATGCAGGTCTCATACTTAGCACAATGGCTTAGTAGTCTGCTCAGATGTCTCCACAGCACTCAAGGTACAAGTTCAAATACCAGCCAACCTACCATCCCCCAGCTGTGTTTATTTTTTCAGTGCACAAGCGAATTAAAATGAACAAACAAAAAAATGTAATCTGCCCATTAGTTAGTGTGTGGTGTTTGGAATTTCACACCATAATAGTATTGAATACTTACATATCATTGCATGCATTTGAAGAGTTAATATAATAGAATCAGCCAAATTTAAAGTGCATTGGCTAATTGGCATTCACCTATTTTCAGAACATGCTGCTTTGGCTAATTGGCTAATAGTCATTTCCTTTTTTTTCACCAATTCAATCTTTTATTATTTCTCTGTGGGATTTGAACCCATGAGTTCCTCAAGTTAGAAGTGCTGATCGCTAGCCTATTGGGTGTAGCACAGTCATACATAGAAAATACATAGAAAATACATTCACTAGTGTTTGATGTTTCTTCTCCCCGAGCTGTCTCTCCTGCTGCCACCATCTTCTCCCGCTGATGTGTTCTTCAGTGCAGCCAGTTATCCACTAATAAAAAAAAAGCCGCTCTTCTTGTGGCGGTCTTCTGTGGCCATCCGATAATGTCACCCGGAGAGTCCGCTCATGGCTATGTAAGAGACGCCACACAGCGGGTGACAACACAGAGGAGGAAGACCACCATAGAAGAAGACCAGCTTTTTTTTTTATTAGCGGGTAACCAGCGGTGCGGAAGAACACAGCAGATGGAGAAGATGGCGCGGTAGGAAAGACGGCTCTGGGAGAATACAGCTCGGGGAGAAGATGGAGGAGGGAGAGACAACGTCTGTAGAAGATGGCTTAGGGAAGAAGACAGTTCGGAGCTATTTTACAATAAAGGACTTGTCAAAAACCGGCTATTGATTTTTTTACATTTCACTGCTTTTTTGGGTGAATAGGTAGGGGTAAAATGTACCCCATACCTTTTCACATAGGGGGCAGGATCTGGGAGCCCCCTTTTTAAAGGGGGCTTCCAGATTCTGATAAACCCCCTGCCTGCAGACGGACAACCACCGACCAGGATTGTCGGGAAGAGGCCCTTGTCCCCATCAACATGGGGAAAAAGTGCTTTGGGGCATGTGGCCTGGTAAGGTTCAGAAGGGGAGGGTGCTCACTCGTCCCCCCCTATCCTGACCTCCAGGCTGCATGCTCGGATAAGGGTCTGGTATGGATTTTGGGGGGCCCCACATCAAATTTATTTTACATTTTGGTGTGGGGTTCCCCTTAAAGTCCATACCGATGGGCCTGGTATGTACTGGGGGGACCCTACGAAATTTTTTTCCTTGAATTTTGGAATTCCATACCATAATATTATTGAATAAGTACATACCATTGCATGCATTTGAAGAGTTAAAATATGGAATAAAGCAAGCTGATGTGCTTTGGCTAATTATGCTTCTGAGTACAATGCACACTTCCAGGAGGTGATGCTGTCAGTGGGATTTGAATTCATGGCTTGAACTTTTGGGGACAGCAGGGTATACCGCTATGCTACAGAGCTGAGCACTTACCTACAGAGAAAATACATTTACTAATGTTTGATTCAATACAATAATGTTTTGCATTTCAGGCATTAATATTATAGTAACAACCATGCTCATGCCGACGTGGCATTGGCTAATAGGCATTTGCCTCTTTTCAGCATATGCTGCTGAGTACAATGCAAGCTTTCAGTAGGTGATACCATTTGTGTGATTTTCAGCCATTTGAGCACAATTATATTGAGAACATATGTTTACTAGTGTTTGATGGTGGGACTACTTTATATTCTAGGTATAAAATAGTACTCAGCACAGTGATTTAGGCACCTTTCACACTTGTGCGACCTGAAAGTTGCGAGATTTTAATGCGACTTTAAGCAATGCCTACGTAATCTTGAGGTCTATGGACGCAGGAGTCGCAGGGAAAGACACGCAACTTTCCCACGATTTTGCATCAGCAATTTTGCCGCAATTCCAGGGAATGCCTGTGTAATCTTGAGGTCTATGGACCTCAACTCACATCAAAGTCAGACCAAAGTAGTACAGGGACTACGTTGAAGTCAGTGTTACTTGAAGTCGCACAGATATGAATGGTACACATTGAAAATCATGGGGTATGACTTGTCATACGACTCTGATGTCCAAAGTTGCACAAGTGTGACTCAGCCCGACTTTGTCAGCGATTTCAGAGACATCAGTGCACTTTCCTGCACAGATGTCTAGTGAAATCACATAGGTCCCAACTGTTCTCCTTTAAGAAGGTGTCCTATGCCTACCTACTTTTGCTAATAGGTGTCCCTTATACCCATCTCAAAAAGTTGGGAGGTAAGAAACCGCCCCCTGAAGTCGCCCAAAGTAGTGCAGGAACTACTTTTGGGAATCATTGTGGCGTCGCACCAATTCGGACAGTTCCATTGCCATCAATAGGCGCCGATTTGGCCTACAATTTGACATGTCAATTCAGACCTATGTGAACATGGGTGAAGTTGCATAGGTATTAGAGCTGAACGGTTCTGGCCAAAATGAGAATCACAATTTTTTTGCTTAGAATAAAAAGATCACGATTCTTGCGACATAAAATCTTTCACATTATCCCACAAGAAATTGGGCTAACTTTTCTTTTTTTTTTTTTTAATTCATTAAAGTAATTTTTTCCAAAAAAAATTGCATTTGAAAGGCGCAAATACAGTGTGACATAAAATATTGTAACAACCACCATTTTATTCTCTAGGGTCTCTACTAAAAAAATATATATAATGTTGGGGGGGTTTAAGTAATTTTCTAGCAAAAAAAAATGATTTTAACCTGAAACCAACAAATGTCAGAAAAATGTTTAGTGTTTAAGTGGTTAAACTTTCCTCACTTACACAGAATTCTATTTCATTGACAAATTGTTACAAGGTTTCTAGTAAAGTTCACTGATAAAGAATGTTCTAATTCTTGGCAGACTTCCTGGTTTTTAGGCTGTGGCTTCAGAAGAGCAGAGAGAGTTCTTTGGCCAGCAAGAGCAAGAATTGTGAAACGCTTTTTTCAAGATTATAAAGGGGAAAAAAATCACGATGACGATTAATCGTGCAGCTCTAATAAATATGCATGGAAATCAAGGGGGACAACTTTTCATGTGACTCTGAGGTCCAAAGCTCCATGAAAAGTCACCCAAGTGTGAAAGTAACCTAATGCGATTAATTGATAACACCTTTGAATAAGGCCCCATTTGCACTTGTGCGACCTTAACATTGCACAGCTTTGTCATGACTTGAAGCAATGTCTGTGTAATCTTGTGGTGTATGAACCTCAAATTGCATCAAAGTTAAACAAAGGTAGTGCAGGCACGAATTTGCTACACCTTCAGGATGCACAAGTGACAATAGGGCCAAATTCAAAGGTGTTATCCTTGAATCTCATTCACACTGCTGCGACCTGAAAGTCACACTATTTTGGTGCCACTCTGCCGCTGCAACTTGGCCCCAACTTCTGGGAATGCCTGTGTAATATTGTACTCGATATACCTCAAGTCACACCAAAGTAGTACAGGGAATACTTTGAAGTTGGTGCGACTTAAAGTAGCACAGATATGAATGGTTATCATTGAGAATCTTGGGGTACAACTTGTCATGCAACTCAGAGGTCCAAATTTGCTGGAAAATTTGCCCAGCTGTGAAACAAGTCATATATATTTTAATAAAAGGAGCTCTCATTTATACTTGCATAGTCCTTACTGATTTACATCAGCAGAACAAATGCAGGAAGTGATGTGTGCACATGGGATGGATGCAAATGTGTGGTGATGCCAAACAAATCAATGAACCCCACCCACACCAAATCTAACTATGACATCAACCCCCGCATTGATTAACCACTTGCCGACCGCCTCACGCCTATATACGTGAGCAGAGCGGCACGGGCAGGCAAAATCACGTACCTAGTACGTGATTGCCTTCCCGCGGGCGGGGGGTCCGATCGGACCCCCCCCAGTGCCAGCTGCGGTCGGCATTTGGTTGGGAGCGATGAGAGACGAGGGGGAGACCATCCGATCGTGGCCCCCCCCTCGCGATCGCTCCCAGCCAATGAGAAACATCCCCTGCCTCTGTATAGTACACAGAGGCAGAGGATGTGATGTCATCTCTCCTCGGCTGGCCAGTTTCCGTTCCAGCGCCGAGGAGAGATGACATGTAAGTGCACCAACACACACACACACACACAGTAGAACATGCCAGGCACACTAAACACCCCCGATCGCCCCCCGATCCCCCCCCCCAATCACCCCCCCTGTCACAAACTGACACCAAGCAGGTTTTTTTTTTTTTTTTTCCTGATTACTGCATAGTGTCAGTTTG
Organism: Lithobates clamitans; assembly: GCA_037952925.1. Taxonomy (NCBI): domain Eukaryota; kingdom Metazoa; phylum Chordata; class Amphibia; order Anura; family Ranidae; genus Lithobates; species Lithobates clamitans. The sequence goes on from JBBGZY010000882.1 coordinate 2,481,263, forward strand.
TGACAGTTAGCAGTGGTAGGACAGTGATTGTTAGCCCCCTGTAGGTCTAGGGTACCCCCCTTACCCCCCCTAATAAAGTTTTAACCCCTTGATCACCCCCTGTCGCCAGTGTCGCTAAGCGATCATTTTTCTGATCGCTGTATTAGTGTCGCTGGTGACGCTAGTTAGGAACGTAAATATTTAGGTTCGCCGTCAGTGTTTTATAGCGACAGGGACCCCCATATACTATCTAATAAATGTTTTAACCCCTTGATTGCCCCCTAGTTAACCCTTTCACCACTGATCACCGTATAAGTGTTACGGGTGACGCTGGTTAGCTTGTTTATTTTTTATAGTGTCAGGGCACCCGCCGTTTATTACCGAATAAAGGTTTAGCCCCCTGATCGCCCGGCGGTGATATGCGTCGCCCCAGGCAGCGTCAGATTAGCGCCAGTACCGCAAACACCCACGCACGCACCGTACACCTCCCTTAGTGGTATAGTATCTGAACGCATCAATATCTGATCCGATCAGATCTATACTAGCGTCCCCAGCAGTTTAGGGTTCCCAAAAACGCAGTGTTAGCGGGATCAGCCCAGATACCTGCTAGCACCTGCGTTTTGCCCCTCCGCCCGGCCCAGCCCAGCCCACCCAAGTGCAGTATCGATCGATCACTGTCACTTACAAAACACTAAACGCATAACTGCAGCGTTCGCAGAGTCAGGCCTGATCCCTGCGATCGCTAACATTTTTTTTGGTAGTATTTTGGTGAACTGGCAAGCACCAGCCCCAGGCAGCGTCAGATTAGCGCCAGTAGCGCTAACACCCACGCACGCACCGCACACCTCCCTTAGTGGTATAGTATCTGAACGGATCAATATCTGATCCGATTAAATCTATACTAGCGTCCCCAGCAGTTTAGGGTTCCCAAAAACACAGTGTTAGCGGGATCAGCCCAGATACCTGCTAGCACCTGCGTTTTGCCCCTCCGCCCGGCCCAGCCCGGCCCAGCCCACCCAAGTGCAGTATCGATCGATCACTGTCACTTTTTTTTGTAGCGTTTTGGTGAACTGGCAAGCACCAGCGGCGTAGTACACCCCGGTCGTAGTCATACCAGCACTGCAGTAACACTTGGTGACTGGCGAGTCCCATAAGTGCAGTTCAAGCTGGTGAGGTGGCAAGCACAAGTAATGTCCCGCTGCCACCAAAAAGACAAACATAGGCCTGTCGTGCCCATAGTGCCCTTCCTGCTGCATTCGCCAATCCTAATTGGGAACCCACCGCTTCTGCAGCGCCCGTACTTCCCCCATTCACATCCCCAACCAAATGCAGTCGGCTGCATGAGAGGCATTTATATGTTCTCCCGAGTACCCCTACCCAGCGAACCCCCCCAAAAAAGATATTGTGTCTGCAGCAAGTGCGGATATAGACGTGACACCCGCTATTATTGTCCCTCCTGTCCTGACAATCCTGGTCTTTGCATTGGTGAATGTTTTGAACGCTACCATGCACTAGTTGAGTATTAGCGTAGGGTACAGCATTGCACAGACTAGGCGCACTTTCACAGGGTCTCCCAAGATGCCATCGCATTTTGAGAGACCCGAACCTGGAACTGGTTACAGTTATAAAAGTTACAGTTACAAAAAAAAAAGTGTAAAAAAAAAAGTGTAAAAAAAAAAAAAAAAACACAAACAAAAATAAAAAAAAATAGTTGTCGTTTCATTGTTCTCTCTCTCTCTATTCTCTCTCTATTGTTCTGCTCTTTTTTACTGTGTTCTATTCTGCAATGTTTTATTGTTATTATGTTTTATCATGTTTGTTTTTCAGGTATGCAATTTTTTTATACTTTACCATTTACTGTGTAAATTTATTGTTAACCATTTTTTTGTCTTCAGGTACGCCATTCACGACTTTGAGTGGTTATACCAGAATGATGCCTGCAGGTTTAGGTATCATCTTGGTATCATTCTTTTTAGCCAGCGGTCGGCTTTCATGTAAAAGCAATCCTAGCGGCTAATTAGCCTCTAGACTGCTTTTACAAGCAGTGGGAGGGAATGCCCCCCCCCCACCGTCTTCCGTGTTTTTCTCTGGCTCTCCTGTCTCAACAGGGAACCTGAAAATGCAGCCGGTGATTCAGCCAGCTGACCATAGAGCTGATCAGAGACCAGAGTGGCTCCAAACATCTCTATGGCCTAAGAAACCGGAAGCTACGAGCATTTTATGACTTAGATTTCGCCGGATGTAAACAGCGCCATTCGGAAATTGGGGAAGCATTTTATCACACCGATCTTGGTGTGATCAGATGCTTTGAGGGCAGAGGAGAGATCTAGGGTCTAATAGACCCCAATTTTTTTTAAAAAGAGTACCTGTCACTACCTATTGCTATCATAGGGGATATTTACATTCCCTGAGATAAAAATAAAAATGATTTAAAAAAAAAATGAAAGGAACAGTTTAAAAATAAGATAAAAAAGCAAAAAAATAATAAAGAAAAAAAATTAAATAAATAAAAAGCACCCCTGTCCCCCCTGCTCTCGCGCTAAGGCGAACGCAAGCGTCAGTCTGGCGTCAAATGTAAACAGCAATTGCACCATGCATGTGAGGTATCACCGCGAAGGTCAGATCGAGTGCAGTAATTTTAGCAGTAGACCTCCTCTGTAAATTTAAAGTGGTAACCTGTAAAGGCTTTTAAAGGCTTATAAAAATGTATTTATTTTGTTGCCACTGCACGTTTGTGCGCAATTTTAAAGCATGTCATGTTTGGTATCCATGTACTCGGCCTAAGATCATCTTTTTTATTTCATCAAACATTTGGGCAATATAGTGTGTTTTAGTGCATTAAAATTTAAAAAAGTGTGTTTTTTCCACAAAAAATGCGTTTGAAAATTGCTGCGCAAATACTGTGTGAAAAAAAAAAATTAAACACCCACCATTTTAATCTGTAGGGCATTTGCTTTAAAATAATATATAATGTTTGGGGGTTCAAAGTAATTTTCTTGCAAAAAAAAAAAATTTTTTCATGTAATCAAAAAGTGTCAGAAAGGGCTTTGTCTTCAAGTGGTTAGAAGAGTGGGTGAGGTGTGACATAAGCTTCTAAATGTTGTGCATAAAATGCCAGGACAGTTCAAACCCCCCCAAATGACCACATTTTGGAAAGTAGACACCCCAAGCTATTTGCTGAGAGGCATGTCGAGTCCATGGAATATTTTATATTGTGACACAAGTTGCGGGAAAGAGACAATTTTTTTTTTTTTTTGCACAAAGTTGTCACTAAATGTTATATTGCTCAAACATGCAATGGGCATATGTGGAATTACACCCCAAAATAAATTCTGTTGCTTCTCCTGAGTAGGGATGAGCTTCGTGTTCGAGTCGTACCCATGTTCGACTCGAACATCGGCTGTTTGACCGTCCGTCGAATTGCGAACGATATGGGCCGTTCGCGCCAAATTCGTGTGGCGCGTCACGGCCCATAATTCACTGCGGCATCGCAGTGCATTGCTGGCTGATGATTGGCCAAGCATGCACTATGACCCGCATGCTTGGCCAATCACAGCGCCGTCAGTAGAGAGAGCTGTAATTGGCCAAAGCCAGGGTGGCTTTGGCCAATTATGGCTCAGGGGATTTAGTACACACCCCACACTATATAAGGCCGCCTGCACGGCGGCCCTGTGTAGTGTGTGTTCCGGTGTGCTGAGAGATAGAGAGAGAGAGAGAGACAGACAGTGTCATTTGATTTGAGTTAGATAGATTAGGCAGAACAGTCAGTCAGTTAGCTGCACTTACAGTGTATTGTGTATATATATGCATCCCAGGTGTTGCATATATATATATATACACTGTATTCAGTTTAGCTAGATCCGTTCCTGTTATCTTCTATCTAGACTATTTACATTTAGTGCAGTGCGTCCTGCTCACAGTGTTCAGCTAGATCCGTTCCTGTTATTTACATTTAGTGCAGTGCGTCCTGCTCACAGTGTTCAGCTAGATCCGTTCCTGCTATTTACATTTAGTGCAGTGCGTCCTGCTCACAGTGTTCAGCTAGATCCGTTCCTGCTATTTACATTTAGTGCAGTGCGTCCTGCTCACAGTGTTCAGCTAGATCCGTTCCTGCTATTTACATTTAGTGCAGTGCGTCCTGCTCAGAGTGTTCAGCTAGATCCGTTCCTGCTATTTACATTTAGTGCAGTGCGTCCTGCTCAGAGTGTTCAGCTAGATCCGTTCCTGCTATTTACATTTAGTGCAGTGCGTCCTGCTCACAGTGTTCAGCTAGATCCGTTCCTGCTATTTACATTTAGTGCAGTGCGTCCTGCTCAGAGTGTTCAGCTAGATCCGTTCCTGCTATTTACATTTAGTGCAGTGCGTCCTGCTCACAGTGTTCAGCTAGATCCGTTCCTGCTATTTACATTTAGTGCAGTGCGTCCTGCTCACAGTGTTCAGCTAGATCCGTTCCTGTTATCTTCTAGACTATTTACATTTAGTGCAGTGCGTCCTGCTCACAGTGTTCAGCTAGATCCGTTCCTGCTATTTACATTTAGTGCAGTGCGTCCTGCTCACAGTGTTCAGCTAGATCCGTTCCTGTTATCTTCTAGACTATTTACATTTAGTGCAGTGCGTCCTGCTCACAGTGTTCAGCTAGATCCGTTCCTGCTATTTGCATTTAGTGCAGTGCGTCCTGCTCACAGTGTTCAGCTAGATCCGTTCCTGCTATTTACATTTAGTGCAGTGCGTCCTGCTCACAGTGTTCAGCTAGATCCGTTCCTGCTATTTACATTTAGTGCAGTGCGTCCAGCTCACAGTGTTCAGCTAGATCCGTTCCTGCTATTTACATTTAGTGCAGTGCGTCCTGCTCACAGTGTTCAGCTAGATCCGTTCCTGTTATCTTCTAGACTATTTACATTTAGTGCAGTGCGTCCTGCTCACAGTGTTCAGCTAGATCCGTTCCTGCTATTTACATTTAGTGCAGTGCGTCCTGCTCACAGTGTTCAGCTAGATCCGTTCCTGCTATTTACATTTAGTGCAGTGCGTCCAGCTCACAGTGTTCAGCTAGATCCGTTCCTGCTATTTACATTTAGTGCAGTGCGTCCTGCTCACAGTGTTCAGCTAGATCCGTTCCTGCTATTTACATTTAGTGCAGTGCGTCCTGCTCACAGTGTTCAGCTAGATCCGTTCCTGTTATCTTCTAGACTATTTACATTTAGTGCAGTGCGTCCTGCTCACAGTGTTCAGCTAGATCCGTTCCTGCTATTTACATTTAGTGCAGTGCGTCCTGCTCACAGTGTTCAGCTAGATCCGTTCCTGTTATCTTCTAGACTATTTACATTTAGTGCAGTGCGTCCTGCTCACAGTGTTCAGCTAGATCCGTTCCTGCTATTTACATTTAGTGCAGTGCGTCCTGCTCAGTGTTCAGCTAGATCCGTTCCTGCTATTTACATTTAGTGCAGTGCGTCCTGCTCACAGTGTTCAGCTAGATCCGTTCCTGCTATTTACATTTAGTGCAGTGCGTCCAGCTCACAGTGTTCAGCTAGATCCGTTCCTGCTATTTACATTTAGTGCAGTGCGTCCTGCTCACAGTGTTCAGCTAGATCCGTTCCTGTTATCTTCTAGACTATTTACATTTAGTGCAGTGCGTCCTGCTCACAGTGTTCAGCTAGATCCGTTCCTGCTATTTACATTTAGTGCAGTGCGTCCTGCTCACAGTGTTCAGCTAGATCCGTTCCTGCTATTTACATTTAGTGCAGTGCGTCCAGCTCACAGTGTTCAGCTAGATCCGTTCCTGCTATTTACATTTAGTGCAGTGCGTCCTGCTCACAGTGTTCAGCTAGATCCGTTCCTGCTATTTACATTTAGTGCAGTGTGTCCTGCTCACAGTGTTCAGCTAGATCCGTTCCTGTTATCTTCTAGACTATTTACATTTAGTGCAGTGCGTCCTGCTCACAGTGTTCAGCTAGATCCGTTCCTGTTATCTTCTAGACTATTTACATTTAGTGCAGTGCGTCCTGCTCACAGTGTTCAGCTAGATCCGTTCCTGTTATCTTCCTACTGACAGGCAGGCTTGTCTGGTTACAGTATATAAAGCTACCTGAAGAAAATTACAGGTGTTCTATTTGATCCTATTAGTACCACGGTCAGGCAGCTAGACTATTTACATTTAGTACAGTGCGTCCTGCTCACAGTGTTCAGCTAGATCCGTTCCTGTTATCTTCCTACTGACAGGCAGGCTTGTCTGGTTACAGTATATAAAGCTACCTGAAGAAAATTACAGGTGTTCTATCCCAGCTTAGTGCAGCTACAGGCCATTAGTATGTCTGGAAGGCCAAGAAGGAGAGGCAGACAGTCACAAGCCAATAAGAGAGGGCAAGCAGGCTCTGTGTCTAGTGCTGGTCGTGGAGACGGTGCATCCTCATCAGCACGTGGCCATGGGACACGCTTGGCCTTTTTTTCGGCAGCTGGCCGTGTTGAGCCGCAACATGCGGAAGACTTGGTCGAGTGGATGACCAAGCCATCCTCATCCTCCTCATCCTCTCTCACCCATGCCCAGGGTGCTTTGTCTGGCAAAGCAGCGGCCTCTTCCCTCAGCTCAATGTCATCAGTGACTCCTTCCCTAGCTCCACCATGTCCTCATGAGGATTCCCTCGAACTGTTTGACCACAGTGTTGGGTACATGCTCCAGGAGGATGCCCAGCGTTTGGAAGGCTCTGATGATGATACTGAGCTCGATGAAGGCAGTAACATGAGCACGGACAGAGGGGGTGCCCAAGAAGGACAGCAATCTGGCAGTCATGCTCCCCCTGCTGCAGCATACTGCCAGGTTTGCTCCAGTGATGAGGAGGGAGGGGATGATGAGGTCACTGACTCAACGTGGGTGCCTGATAGGAGAGAGGAGGAGGAGGAGGAGGAGGAGGAGGAGGCGGCACATCACCAACGAGGCAGGATGCCCTCCAGGGGCCAGCCTAAGGGCAGCACATTGACTGCATCACACCCCAAAGCTCCACATGTGCAGGGCGCTGCAGTCTCTGCGCGTTATTCAAAAAGTTCTTTGGTGTGGGCCTTTTTTGAGACGAGTGCATCAGATCGCACCGCTGCTATTTGCAACATATGTCTCAAGCGTATCTCGCGTGGCCAAAACATCTCCCGCTTGGGTACCACATGCTTGACCAGACATATGTTGACCTGCCATGCAGTTCGTTGGCAAGCGTATCTAAAAGACCCACACCAAAGAACAAAGAGGATCTCTCCTTGCTCCTCATCAGCTGAGATTTCCAACCCCACTAGACCTTCAGTCCTCTCTGAGACCTGCAGTGAGAGGAATGAAGGTGTAGAATTAGGTGTGTCACAGCCAAGTACTTGTGGGCAATCTGCTTTTGGTACACCGATGTCAGATTGTACCAGGCAAATTTCCCTGCCCCAGCTGCTGCACCGCCGAAAGAAGTTTGCTCCCAGCCATCCACATGCCCAGCGGTTGAATGCTAGCTTGGCAAAATTTCTAGCACTTCAACTGCTGCCTTTTCAGTTGGTAGACTCTGCCCCCTTCCGTGAGTTTGTGGAATGTGCGGTTCCTCAGTGGCAGGTACCCAAACGCCACTTTTTCTCACGGAAGGCAATTCCGGCTCTCTACCGGCATGTGGAAGGCAATGTCCATGCCTCGCTGGACAGGGCGGTCAGCGGTAAGGTGCATATTACCGCTGACTCATGGTCCAGCAGGCATGGACAGGGACGTTACCTAAGTTTCACGGCGCATTGGGTGACTCTGCTGGCAGCTGGGAAGGATGCAGGACAAGGTGCAGTAGTGTTGGAGGTTGTTCCGCCACCACGCCTCCAAAATGCTGATTGTGACACACCTCTCTCCTCCACCCCCTCCTCTTCTTCTTCCTCCATGGCCTCTTCCTCGGAACCAGCGGTGCTCCGTAGGCGTTCAAGGGGCTACGCAAGTACGCAGGCCAAAAGATGCCATGCGGTGCTTGAGCTGGTGTGCTTGGGGGACAGGAGCCACACTGGGGCAGAGGTTCTGTCAGCTCTGCAGGGGCAGGTTCAGAGGTGGTTGACGCCACGCCAACTTAAGGCAGGAATGGTGGTTTGCGACAATGGCACCAACCTCCTCTCTGCCCTCCGACAGGGACAAATGACCCATGTGCCCTGTTTGGCTCACGTCCTTAACTTGGTGGTGCAGCGGTTCTTGGGCAGGTACCCGGGCTTACAGGATGTCCTGAGGCAGGCCAGGAAAGTCTGTGTGCATTTCCGCCGGTCATATAATGCCAGTGCTCGGCTGACGGACCTCCAAAAGGAGTTTAACCTGCCCAAGAACCGCCTAATCTGTGACATGCCCACCAGGTGGAACTCAACGTTGGCCATGCTGCAGCGGCTGCACACGCAGCAGAGGGCCATCAATGAGTACCTGTGCGACTATGGCACCAGGACAGGGTCAGGGGAGCTTGTTTTTTTTTCCCCACGCCAGTGGGCCATGATCAGGGATGCATGCACTGTCCTGTCACCATTCGAGGAGGCCACGAGGATGGTGAGCACTGACAGTGCATGCATCAGTGACACTGTCCCCCTTGTCCACCTGTTGGAGCATACGCTGCGTGGAATAATGGACAGGGCACATGAGGCAGAACAGAGGCAGGAAGAGGAGGACTTCCTTAGCTCTCAAGGCCCCCTTTATCCAGACAGTGTTCCTGCGTGCCCGCCGATCACACAGGAAGAGGACGAGGAGGAGGAGGAGGAGGAGGAAGATTGTGTCAGTATGGAGGTGGAGCCTGGCACTCAGCATCAGCAGCAGTCTTTAAGGGATCAGTCCCAAGGAACACATGGACTTGTACGTGGCTGGGAGGAGGTGGCTGCGGACGTTGTTGTCCTTAGTGACCCAGAGGACTCCGGACCGAATGCCTCAGCAAACCTACGCTGCATGGCCTCCCTGATCCTGCAAAGCCTGCGTAAGGATCCTCGTATTCGTGGTATCAAGGAGAAGGACCAATACTGGCTGGCAACCCTCCTTGATCCACGTTACAAGGGTAAGGTTGCGGACCTTATCTTGCCATCGCAGAGGGAGCAGAGGATGAAACATCTTCGGGAGGCCTTGCAGAAAGGTCTGTGCAACGCGTTCCCAGAGACTGGGAGGTTACAAACTCCTGTTTCTGGACAACGTGTTGCTGAGGCTTCGGTCAGTCAAAGAAGGAGCGGTGGAGAAGGTGGCCGTCTGACCGATGCGTTCAGACAATTTTTTGGTCCGCAGCCCCAAGGTATGATCGGTTCCAGCAACCATCGCCAGCGTCTGTTTTACATGGTGCAGGAATACCTAGGGGCAAGATCAGACTTGGACACCTTTCCCACCGAAAATCCTCTGGGTTACTGGGTCTTGAGGATGGATCACTGGCCAGAGCTTGCACAGTATGCAATTGAGCTACTGGCCTGTCCTGCATCCAGCGTTCTTTCGGAACGCACATTCAGTGCTGCTGGAGGCGTGGTAACCGATCACAGGGTGCGTCTGTCCACCGACTCGGTCGATCGGCTGACCTTCATAAAAATGAATCAGTCTTGGATCACCACCAGCTACCAAGCACCTGATGCTGATGTAACCGAATAATTTTTTTTGAAATCTCAGATCCCTTCAAAGACTGCCTATGCTGATGCTGAGTGACTATCCCTGAGTAATTATCCTCTTCCTCCTCAATCATCACGCTGATAGCTTGTAAGAACATTTTTGGTTCTGGGCGCCACCACCAGTGCCTAAGGCACAATTTTTCAGCCCCTGTTTAACAGGGGCGTGTAATTACAATTTTTGATGTAATACTTTGCAGCAGGGCTCGTTCCTGCATTCCAACTAGAGTGTCTGTGAGGGGTTGCAGTGTTGTGGCACCAGCACCAGTGCCTAAGGCCCAATTTTTCTGCCCCTGTCTAACAGGGGCGTGTAATTACAATTTTTGATCTAATATTTCACAGCAGGGCCCTGTGAGGGCTTACAGTGTTGTGGCCACAGCAACACCTAAGGCCCAAATTTCTGCTGAGTATATAGGGCAGGACCCTACTTTCAAACATCTAACTTACAAACGACTCCTACTTGCAAATGGAAGGAGACAACAGGAAGTGAGATGAATTTCTCCTTTCCACTGATGCTTTCCAATCCTTGTTCCACAAAAAAACCCAAATTTTCAAAAAACATTTTTCATTGGGACAAAAAAGTGAGGTGAAATCTTCTGAAGAGGAGGAAAGACAGCAAAACAAATGTCACAGGGGTGATAACCCTTCCCTATGTTTTCCAAAAAGCTTAGAAAAGATTTTTTGGCTGGAGCTAAACAAGTTAAAAATGTTCAAAATTACAAAGAGATTCTACTTAACAACAAACCTACAGTCCCTGTCTTGTTTGCACCGCCTGTATACTGCTGTTCAGAGTATATAGGGCCTGGTGGCCCCACACCTTTCCTTATTTTAATTTGGGTGCGGGGTTCCCCTTAATATCCATACAAGACCCAAAGGGCCTGGTAATGGACTGGGGGGTACCCATGCCGTTTGTCTCACTGATTTTCATCCATATTGCCATGACCCGACATGACATTAAACCCGCAAGCAGTTTTAAATGAGATTTTTTCCTTTAAAAATGACATTTGGTGCAGGGACTGTTCTAAACATGGGAAACACGCGTCACTTTACAGGCATACTATAGACACCCCCCAGGTACGATATTTAAAGGAATATTTCACTTTTTTTTTTTTACTTTAAGCATCATTAAAATCACTGCTCCCGAAAAAACGGCCGTTTTTAAAAGTTTTTTTTGCATTGATACATGTCCCCTGGGGTAGGACCCGGGTCCCCAAACCCTTTTTAGGACAATACCATGCAAATTAGCCTTTAAAATGAGCACTTTTGATTTTGAACGTTCGAGTCCCATAGACGTCAATGAGGTTCTAACGTTCGTGCGAACTTTCGGTCCGTTCGCGGGTTCTGGTGCGAACCGAACCGGGGGGTGTTCGGCTCATCCCTACTCCTGAGTACGGGGATACCACATGTGTGGGACTTTTTGGGAGCCTAGCCGCGCACGGGACCCCGAAAACCAATCACTGCCTTCAGGCTTTCTAAGGCCGTAAATTTTTGATTTCACTCTTCACTGCCTATCACAGTTTCGGAGGCCATGGAATGCCCAGGTGGCACAAAACCCCCCCAAATTACCCCATTTTGGAAAGTAGACACCCCAAGCTATTTGCTGAGAGGTATAGTGAGTATTTTGCAGACCTCACTTTTTGTCACAAAGTTTTGAAAATTGAAAAAAGAAAAAAAAATTTTTTTTTCTGGTCTTTCTTCATTTTCAAAAACAAATGAGAGCTGCAAAATACTCACCATGCCTCTCAGCAAATAGCTTGAGGTGTCTACTTTCCAAAATGGGGTCATTTGGGGGGGGGTTGTGCCATCTTGGCATTTTATGGCCTTCAAAACTGTGATAGGTAGTGAGGAGTGAAATCAAAAATGTATGCCCTTAGAAATCCTGAAGGTGGTGCTGGGTTTTCGGGGCCCCGTACGCGGCTAGGCTCCCAAAAAGTGCCACACATGTGGTATCCCCGTACTCAGGAGAAGCAGCTGAATGTATTTTGGGGTGCAATTCCACAAATGCCCATGGCCTGTGTGAGCAATATATCATTTAGTGACAACTTTTTGTAAATTTTTTTTTTTTTTGTCATTATTCAATCACTTGGGACATAAAAATAAATATTCAATGGGCTCAACATGCCTCTCAGCAATTTCCTTGGGGTGTGTACTTTCCAAAATGGGGTCATTTGGGGGGGTTTGTACGGCCCTGCCATTTTAGCACCTCAAGAAATGACATAGGCAGTCATAAACTAAAAGCTGTGTAAATTCCAGAAAATGTACCCTAGTTTGTAGACGCTATAACTTTTGCGCAAACCAATAAATATACGCTTATTGACATTTTTTTACCAAAGACATGTGGCCGAATACATTTTGGCCTAAATGTATGAATAAAATTTAGTTTATTGGATTTTTTTTATAACAAAAAGTAGAAAATATTTTTTTTTCAAAATTTTCAGTCTTTTTCCATTTATAGCGCAAAAAATAAAAACGGCAGAGGTGATCAAATACCATCAAAAGAAAGCTCTATTTGTGGGAAGAAAAGGACACAAATTTCGTTTGGGTAGAGCATTGCATGACTGCGCAATTAGCAGTTAAAGCGACGCAGTGCCGAATTGTAAAAAGTGCTCTGGTCAGGAAGGGGGTAAATCCTTCCGGGGCTGAAGTGGTTAAGTACAAGTACATATCCTACACTTACCCGGCCAATGAGCAGCACCTCCTCTCTGCTAAAGAGACCTCGCCATGTCCACCTAGATGGAGATCCTGACCAGCACAGGAACTTCCGGGTGCATACAATGACTAATTTCCAGGTCAGAAGGTGAAACCACGCTTTTGATTGCAGCTGCAAATATTTGATCTCAACCATGATTAGTATTTTTTTATTTTCAGATATGCCAATCTGTATTTCTACACATATTTGAAGGTAAACTTAAGGGAGTTTGATAAGAAATTGTGTCCCTGGGTTAGCAGCAGGTGAATTACAAAGGCAAAAGGCCCAGTTTGAGCCCTGGTTCACACTGGCAGAGGGAGGAAAGCATTCAGCTGAACTCCCACAATTTCATTCCTGCATGTCAGTCCCGACTGTGGGGGCAACATCAGAGACATCAGTGCAGGTTTCTGCACCAATTAGACCAGTGCAATTGCCACAGATTTGACATGTCAAATCACACTAATGTGAACCAGAGCTGACACATTCAAACACTGCCTATCCACCAGCTGAATTCATTACCTGCAATTCTCCACAGCTGTTATATATAAAGATTCCACCTTTATCATTAACTTGCAGTTGTGCAGAAGCCTAGGTTTACATTGGAGCGATTGGTCATGCAATTTGAGAGATCAAATCACATGACTATTGGCAATGGCACTGTTCCAATCAATGCAACATTTTTTTTTGTGGCACCGCATCAATTTTCTAAAGTAGTTCCTGCGCTACTTTTGCCGATTTCAGATGCGACTTCAATAGACATTTGTGTATGAAGGCACCTGAAATCACGCTGACCTTGCTACTTTGAAATCCTGAAGTAGCACAATTTCAAAGTAGCATGTGAACCAGGGCAAAGAAATTAGTTTTTTGGTGCACAAATACATATTGAAATAAAATATAAGAGATATTGCACTTTCCCAAAACCACCACCCACAAAAACTAAGGAGAAAGTAAAGTAGAAGTAAAAAAAAAAAAAAACACACACACATACACACACACACACACTTATTTTACCAGCAGAAAAAAAAAGTAAATTTACATTTACTAGCTTCAAAAAAATTTGGACAGGTTATATGGTGCTACATTTAGCAACGGAATTTTAAGGGCCCTGCTCATAGGAGCTTACAATCTAAAATTAGACAAAACCTTAGAGTGGACACAGCTTTAATTTCAGCAGGCATCACATTATTATCTGCAAGATTATAGAAACATACTTAACAGTCATTCTTACAAAGCATTCCAACATAATATTACAAAAGACTTATTCAAAACACCCACCACCAGCCCACAATCCACACATACATACATTGGTGACCATGTTCTGCTGGAAGTTGCATTTCCGTGTACACGATTAAACGAGATCAAAAAGAGTAGGTCAGCAGATGCTTCCAAACGATGTTTGCATGATCAGACAGGAACAATACACACACAACATTGACAGCATGGCCACATAAACCCACTTTTGATTGAAAAAATGCACAAGAATTTCATCAAATCTCCCAATATCATTCCTTCTCCCTCACAACAAAAAACCTGATCTTCTCAAGCCAAACGAACCCCCCTACTGCAGGCCTTTATATAAGAGAGGTTGTATTGTTAGCACACTGACACACCCAATAGAAGTACACGCCCACCAGTATCTTTCAATCTGTCTCTTCATGTATGTCTAAAGCGATTGCACCTGATGAGTAGAAACACATAATAGTATTTGCAACCATGTTAGCCTTGGCTATGTGCATCAAATCTCCAACTACAGGCCAAAGATCAAAGTCCATTTGCATCCACATAAACAAAGCAACAGTTTTCTAAGCATATGTACCTGTGCAGTGTAAACCCTAAAATTTGAAATGTCCAAGTCCCTGGGCATGATTAGTGCTAATAAACATTAACATCAGTCCCTGGCTGCAATGAGCTTCCAATATAAAGTCTAAAAATAACTTTCTTACATTAGAACCTATTTCGACAGGAGACAAATAAAATGCCAGAATTCTTTGGATTGTGGTGAGAAACCCACACAGGGAGAACATATAAACTTCAACACAAGGATTAGCATGTTGGGGAATTGAACCAACATCCCAGGGGCTGCTAGACAGAACTGCTACCCACTTAGCCACCAGGCAGCCCCATGCATGTTCTCTGCATCTCTGTGGTGTGAACCAGCCCTAAGTCCATAGCCATGCTCAGTGTCACAAGCAATATACGGTATATTGGCCTAAGTATTGGGATGCTTGCCTTTAAACACACATGAACTGTAATGGCATCCCAGTATTAGTATTGGGTTCAAAACTCATTTGGCCCACCCTTTGCAGCTATAACAGCTTCAACTCTTCTTGTCCACAAGGTTTAGGAGTGTGTCTATGGGAATGTTTGACCATTCTTCCAAGTGCATTTGTGAGGTCAGGCACTGATGTTGGACGAGAAGGCCTGACCTACAGTCTCCTCTCTAATTCATCCCCAAAGTGTTCTGTTGTGTTGAGGTCAGGACTCTGTGCAGGCCAGTCAAGTTCCTCCACCCCAAAATAACTCATCCATGTCTTTATGGACCTTGCTTTGTGCACTGGTCCAAATGATTTGGTGGAGGGGGATTATGGTGCGGGGTTGTTTTTCAGGGGTTGGGCTTGGCCTCTTAATTTCAGATAAGGGAACTCTTAAGGAGTCAGCATACCAAGACATTTTGGACAATTTCATGCTCCCAACTTTGTGGGAACAGTTTGGGGAAAGCCCCTTCCTGTTCCAACATGACTGCACACCAGTACACAAAGCAAGGTCCATAAAGACATGAATGAGCAAGTTTGGGGTGGAGAAACTTGACTGGTCTGCACAGAGTCCTGGCCTCAACCCGATAGAACACCCTTTGGCTGAATTAGTGTAGAGACTGCGAGCCAGGCCTTCTCATCCAACATCAGTGCCTGGCCTCAAAAATGCACTTCTGGAAGAATGATCAAACATTCCCATAGGCACACTAAACCTTGTGGACAGCCTTCCCAGAAGCTGTTCTAGCTGCAAAGGGTGGGCCAAATCAAATTTTAACCCTACGGACTAAGACTGGGCTGCCATTAAAGTTCATGTGTTTGTAAAGGCAGGCGTCCCAATACTTTTGGCTATATAGTGTATCAGGAAAAGCCTTACAATGGTGGTGGAACCCTCCTACACATAACTACTACATTTAGACATAGTTATAGGACCTGGGAGATGAGACAACTTCTCTATATAAAGTAACATGGTTGGGATTTGAACCCAGACCCTCAGAGATACTAAGCAGAAGATCTAACCTCTAAGCCACAGAGCTGCCACGTGTGAGACCCTCCTACACATAACTACACATAAATACACATAAAACACATAAATACTGCATTTCTATGGACATACAGGTGATGGAATTACATTACTCAAGAGTTATTCTTCTTGATTTATTCTGTGATATTTGGTGTTTTTTTGTGGGTGAGAGTAGAATATTACCCTCAAATTTTGGGAATTACATTTTGATTTCTGATGTTGGTACACATATCACATTTTTTGGGCTCAAATGATGAATATTTGGAAATAATAAAAAGCACAAAAAATTGTGATTCATTTTAAATTTGCATCAGCAATGGTATTGTTTGTGGATTGTAAAGACACCTGTGTGAGTTTGGGGTAAAGATTGTTGTGAGATGAAGAGCAACAAGTGAAAGTGACAGAGAAAAATATATTTTACCAAAACATCAAAACATTCCACATTTTAGCATTCTTAAAATCAAAATATTTTAAGTAGAAGCAACAATGTTGCAAAGGAAAATTTATTTCACAGAAAGATACATTTCTTCTCAACATTAAAAGGTTTTTTTTGTGAAAGTTAGAATTGTTCCATTAGAATCAATCACTGAAACTTCATTTGGACTAAATTTTCACTTCAAAAAAATGGTCTCTAATTAGCTCTCATTTTGGTATTTACTATAGCTCCGGGTAAAAAAGACACTTGAGTTAAAATGAGAGTTATATTCAGGTCTGAGCATGCTCAGTTGTGTTGGCACCTAGTTGTCCAAAACGGGGAATTTTTCACTTTTCAGACTTTTAAAGATATTTCAGTGTAGAAATCACCTTTTCACACAGTTTAAAAGCAGATAATCTTTAAATAATATACCGCATATTTCAGTACCATTTAGGCAATTATATCATGCTCTAAACATTATTTCCATGCGCAATTCTCTAGGTTTTAGCAGAGTAAGGGTTTGGCCGCTATTTAGTTTCAGGGAGCTATAGTAAATTCGATTTTGGGAGTATTTTCTCACCAGCGCTATAGTGAATACCGTTTTAGCGCGAATTAGTGCTATTAGCGCTAATTCGCGCTAAATTGCTGCAAATTAATTCACAGTAATTTGCGCAAATTAGCGCCATAGTGCTATAGTAAATGACCCCCTTTGTGTCCTCAGCACATGGTTGTTCAAGCCCTTTGTTTCCTCCCCCTACTTCCTGTAGCATCGCTTCCTGTCTTATGCTCATGAACCAGTCCAAGAGGTTCATTAGCATATAAATAGGGAAAGCCCAGCCTCCAAAAATGGTTATCATAGTTACATAGATAGTCAGGTTAAAAAAAGACACAAGTCCATCTAGTTCAACCTATAAAAAGTGAATAAAATCATACAATCCTATACCCACAGTTGATTCAGAGCAAAAAACCCCAAAGCATGATTCAATTTGCTCTAGCAGGGGAAAAAATCCTTCCTGATCCCCCGGGAGGCAATTGGATATTCCCTGGATCAACTTTACCTATAAATGTTAGTATACAGTTATATTATGAGCATTTAGGAAATAATCCAGGCCTTTGTTAAAGCAATCTACTGAGCTGGACAGAACCACCTCTTGAGGGAGTCTATTCCACATTTTTACAGCTCTTACTGTGAAGAAACCTTTTTGTATCTAAAGATTAAATCTCTTTTCCTCCAGAAATAAAGAGGGCCCCCTTTGCATGTAACCAAAATACATCACTTCTATATATATATACTATACAAATCACTAAAAGAGCCATAGCAAATCATCGCCCTAGACTGCTCTCTTGACCTGGACTACAATCACCTCTTCTCATCTCCATTACATAGAAAATGGGCTGTATTGGTATGAGATGATAGCCTAGGAAGCTGGTAGCATTGATTGAGATTTCAAGAAGTGACAAGTGTGACAATAATATGTTTAATGAACCCCAAAATTAGTGAAAAGAAGGGGGATTCCTTGTTACTAATTTCACAAGTAAGCTTCAGACACAAAACAATGCATCACCTATTCCAATACTACATGTCAGCTATAGACGCAAGAATTCAATAAAAATATAAGGCAGGTCTGAACAGCCTGTTAATAATCATGTTGTAAATCGGCTAATTCTTAACTTTAACATTTTATAACTTCTCATCATAAAATAGCAGTTAAAAACATCTCTTGGCCCAGGAGTTTTCATAACTGGCTAATTGGAGGTCATTAAAACAATTAGCAGGTTATCTCTTACTTCAGTGTATGCTAGTGGCCATTTAAAATGCCATAAAACCTCTAGCAGAACTCTCAACAGGCTGTACTTGACAATCATAAAACCATTTAGAAGGAATATACATTTCAGTTTACCATTACTGTCCTGAACCTGCCCTTTCATACAACCCAGCTCTCAAACTCTACACTAGACATGTGCAGAACGGAAACATTTGTTTTGTTTCACTTCGGATGGATTTGTTGTGTTACTA
Source organism: Lithobates clamitans (assembly GCA_037952925.1). Classification (NCBI taxonomy): domain Eukaryota; kingdom Metazoa; phylum Chordata; class Amphibia; order Anura; family Ranidae; genus Lithobates; species Lithobates clamitans. Next base: position 2,499,233 of record JBBGZY010000882.1, read on the forward strand.
ATTTTGTTACGTTGATTTGTTGTGGAATTCGTTACCTTTAGTTTTGTTTTGTTTGATTTTGATTCATATGAACACACGGTGGAAAAGCTTACGCATTTCAGGGGACAAACCCTCTTCCTCAGAGCTAACTCCCGACAAACAGTGAGACACTATTTAAGAGTTCCTACACTAAGGACACCCTCCCCCATAATAAGAAGTTGGGCAGGGGGAATATAATCCCTCTCATCGGTGCCCCTAAACACGGTCCACAAAAAAAGGGCACTGATAAGAGGGTTAGGATTCCCCCCGCCCTGCTGCTCATTGGGAGCTGCTCATGATTTTATATGTATTTATTATAGTGTATTAGCGTTGGTTGCTACGTGTACAGTGCCTTGAAAAAGTATTCCTACCCCTTAAAATTTTCCACACTTTGTCATGTTACAACCAAAAAGGTAAATGTATTTTATATGTGAAAAGTGTGGCGTGCATTTGTATTCAGCCCCCTTTACTCTGATACCCCTAACTAAAATCTAGAGGAACCATTTGCCTTCAGATGTCACCTAATTAGTAAATACCTTTCAGTCCACCTTTGTAGAATTTAATCTCAGTATAAATACAGCTGTTCAGTGAAGTCCTCAGAGGTTTGTTAGAGAACCTTAGTGAACAAACAGCATCAGGAAGGCCAAGGAACACATCAGGGAGGTCAGGGATAAAGTTGTGGAGAAGTTTAAAGCAAGGTTAGGTTATAAAACAAAACATCCCAAACTTTGAACATCTCACGGAGCACTGTTCAATTCATCATCTGAACATGGAAAGAATTTGACACACCTGCAAACCTACCAAGACATGGCGTCCACCTAAACTGACAGGTCGGGCAAGGAGATCATTTATCAGAGAAGCAGCCAAGAGGTCCATGGTAACTCTGGAGGAGCTGCAGAGATCCACAGCTCAGGTGGGAGAATCTGTCCACAGGACAACTATTAGTCGTGTTCTCCACAAATCTGGCCTTTATGGAAGAGTGGCAAAAAGAAAGCCATTGGTGAAAGAAAGCCATAAGAAGTCCCGTTTGCAGTTTGCAAGAAGCCATGTGGGGGACACTGCAAACAAGTAGAACAGGGGTAGGCAATCTTGGCACTACAGCTGTGATTAAACTACAAATCCCTTCATGGCTCTGCCACTAGGAGTCATGCCTGTGATTGTCAGGGTCTTACAATGTCTCATGGAACTTGTAGTTTCAAAACAGCTGGAGGGCCGAGGTTGCCTACCCCTGATGTAGAAGGAGGTGCTCTGGTCAGATGAGACCAAAATTGAACTTTTTGGCTTAAAAGCAAAACACTATGTGTGGTGGAAAACTAACACTGCACATCACCCTGAACACACCATCCCCACTGTGAAACATGGTGGTGGCAGCATCATGTTGTGGGGATGTTTTTCTTCAGCAGGGACAGAGAAGCTTGTCAGAGTTGATGGGAAGATGGATGGAGCCAAATACAGGGCAATCTTAGAAGAAAACCCGTTAGAGTCTGCAAAAGACCTGAGACTGGGGCGGAGGTTCACCTTCCAGCAGGACAACGACCCTAAACATACAGCCAGAACTACAATGGAATGGTTTAGATCAAAGCATATTCATGTGTTAGAATGGCCCAGTCACAGTCCAGACCTAAATTCAATTGAGAATCTGCGGTAAGACTTGAAAATTGCTGTTCACAGACGCTCTTCATCCAATCTGACAGAGCTTGAGCTATTTTGCAAAGAAGAATGGGCAAAAATGTCCTCTCTAGATGTGTAAAGCTGGTAGAGACATCCCCAAAAAGACTTGCAGCTGTAATTGCAGCGAAAGGAGGTTCTACAAAGTATTGACTCAGCCAGGGGGCTGAATACAAATGCACCCCACACTTTTCACATATTTATTTGTAAAAAATGTTGACAACCCTTTATCATTTTCCTTCCACTTCACAATTATGTGCCACTTTGTGTTGATCTATCGCATAAAATCCAGATAAACTACATTTACATTTTTGGTTGTAACATGACAAAATGTGGAAAATTTCAAGGGGTATGAATACTTTTTCAATGTCCTGTATATTGCATTTTGCACGTATTGTCAATTGAAAGAAGATTTATTTATTTAACCGCTTGCCGACCGGCTCACGCCGATATACGTCAGCAGAAGGGCACGTATAGGCACATTAACGTACATGTACGTTGCCCTTTAAGAAGCGGCTTGCGGGCCTGCCGTGTGCTCCACGTGGATACCCGTGATCATCTCACGGAGAGGAAGAACGGGAAAATGCTGATGTAAACAAGCATTTCCCCGTTCTGCCTAGTGACAGGACACTGATCACAGCTCCATGTAATCGGGAGCGGTGATCAGTGTCGTGTCACACATAGCCCATCCCCCCCACAGTTAGAATCACTCCCTAGGACACACTTAACCCCTACAGTGCCCCCCTAGTGGTTAACCCCTTCACTGCCAGTCACATTTACACAGTAACCAATGCGATTTTAATCGCACTGATTGCTGTATAAATGTGAATGGTCCCAAAATAGCCCCAAAATTGTCCGATGTGTCCGCCATAATGTCACAGTCACAATAAAAATCGCTGATCGCCGCCATTACTAGTAAAGAAAAATTTTTTATAAAAATGCCATAAAACTATCCCCTATTTTGTAGACGCTATAACTTCTGCGCAAACCAATCAATAAATGCTTATTGTGATTTTTTTTACCAAAAATATGTAGAAGAATTCATATCGACCTAAACTGTGGGGGGGGAAAATGTTTTATATATTTTTGGGGGATATTTATTATAACAAAAATTAAAAAATAATGCGTTTTTTTTTTCAAAATTGTCGCTATTTTTTTATTTAATGCGCAAAAAATAAAAACCGCAGAGGTGATTAAATACCACCAAAAGAAAGCTCTATTTGTGGGAAAAAAAGGACATCGATTTTGTTTGGGAGCCATGTCGCACGACCGCGCAATTGTCAGTTAAAGCGACGCAGTGCCGAATCGCAAAAAGTGCTCTGGTCTTTTGCCAGCCACATGGTCCGGGGCTGAAGTGGTTAAGTTGAGCTCTCCCACATACTACAGAGTAGGGCATAATAATACATGGTTTATTTTCCATTTATTTATTTACTATTTATGGTGTTATATATGGCACTTATGTTGAAGTAAGCTAGAGTGCATTAATTGAAGCATCGCAAACACACATTATTAATTTTATTATAGCTGCTAACAGTAATACTTATGTTTCCCTGGTGGCTTCCCAAACCCCCCCCCCCCCCTCCACGGCTGGAAGAACACAATGGCTCCGTGGGAGAGATTGTACCCATCAACACTGGATATGTGGTAGTTGTGTGCTGCCACCTAGTGGTGTGTGAATATAAAAGTACCAATAAACGCAGAAACTGTGTGACATAAAACATGTGCAATAAATCTAGCTGCTGCATCACCAGGATGTTATCACAAAATAACAATGAATAAATATGTAAAACATGTGATAGCACTGCTGCAATCTGACAAATAACACATAAATCAAATAATATGCAATAAAAGCATGTGCTGAATAAATATAAAGTCCGATAGTAAATGTATAAAAAAGTTGATTGAAACAAAAAAATCTTCTTATATAGAATGTGTTTCAAATTACACTGTGAGAAAAAAAAGTACTTCTCAAGTACAAAATGTAAATAAATCCAGCTGGTTGGGTGAGGCTGGGCTTATTCCATTTAACACCTGCTACTGCACTATTGGAGGCACTTTATATTTTTGCATGTCGGTCTGGAGTTGCCGGTGATCATCATGGAGGCAACCTTAAAAGGAGAAGTATACGAGGTGCAAAGAGTAATTAATCCCTGCAGAACCTTGGTGGGAACCATTCAAGATCAGTGTGGAGCCTTTTTCCTGATGGGAATTATCATTAGTTGTGAGCGAGTTTGACCCTTTCAGGGTCTAATGCCCTTTCGAACGAACGGACTTGCCTACACATGATCACACCAAAGTCCGATAGATTCGTACGTGATGACGTACGACCAGACTAAAATAAGGAAGTTTCTTAGCCAGTAGCCAATAGCTGCCCTAGCGTCAGTTTTCGTCCGTCGGACTAGCGTACAGACGAGCGGATTTTTCAATAGGAACTGAGTCCGGCGGAGTTCCGACGTAAAGGTTTGAAACATGTTCCAAATCTAAAGTCTGTCTAAAGTCTGTCAGATTTTTGACAGAAACAGTCCGCTGAAGGTCCGATGAAGCCCACACACGGTCGGATTGTCCGTCGGACCAGTCCGGTCGAAAAGTCCGCTCGTGTGTATAGGGCATTAGAAGGAGATGAGCAGTCAGTGAAGGGAGCACTTGTCACAGATTGTTGGTTTATCTGAGAAGCACCTTTTTCTCACAGTGGAATTTGAAGCACACTCTATATAAGATTTGGTGTTCCAATTAACTTTCTTATATATTTGGTATTGGACTTTTCATCTTTTCAGCACATGCGTTTATTGCACATATTATTGGATTTATTTACATTTTTTACTTGAGAAGAATTTTTTTTCTCACAGTGTAATTTGAAACACATTCTATATAAGATTTTTTGTTTCAATCAACTTTTTAATACGGTTTCTATTGGACTTTATATTTATTCAGCACATGCTTTTATTGCATACTATTTAATTTATGTATTATTTGTCAGATTGCAGCAGCGCTATCACATTTTTTTACTGACCCATCAACACTGACTGATGGGTGAATCAAGCGATTTTCTTTCTTATAACCTGTGTGTCACGGAAGATCCCAAAGTCCACTTGAGTGCTTCTGTCATATACCGCTTCCTCCAGTCTGAATATAGATATCAGATATTCCAACCACATGCAACCAAGAACTAGGCAGTACTTGTTTTGGCTGCTGAACATGAACTGTTTATTTGAACAAAATCACACAGAGATACACTCAGGGGACAATCCCCCCTCCTTTGCATAATGAAACAGGGCAGGGTAGACTTTACCTCCACCAGTAGCATAACACAGGTGTATTCAAACTTCTCATCAGCAGAATGTCTTTGGGAGGGACTGCTGGAGAACCCCCCCCCCCCCCACAGCTAATCCACAGAGACACATACATCCCATAATAGGTTACTCCCAAGGCAGACACAAACAATAGAACAATGAGATACAGCCACACCTCAAACGATCTAGACAATATACTATATATATATATATATATATATATATATATATATATATATATATATATATACACACAATATTCCAGTGTAGTTGTACAGTGAGCCTGACTAGTGCAGCTCAGACTGGGGTTCTCGGTCACCCTGTGCCCCTAATAGACACGGGGTGACTTACACATAGGAAGGGCCGGGGGGAGCTGGAAAAGGAGATTCCAGTGCTCTCCAAGGTAAGCTGGGTTCCACAAGTCCCCTGCCCAAAGTGACTCCCGTCACACCGTGGTTGCAAGAAAGGAAATCACTCCATATATGGCCGGCTTTTGACATTTATTTTACTGTTGCATTCGCCTAGGCCACAATGAAGGTGGGGGCTAAGGGCCATGTGGAAAAAAGTAAAAAAAAACAAAACAGAAATAGCCCCTTAAAAAAAAACCACCAGTTATTTTAATTACAGAGGGGACGGAGCCATGGTCGTCAAGTAAAGTTCCCCTTTAACACTACTGACTCCTGACTATGGTAGTGACCTAATCGGGAAATACAACAGGTTACCTACTTCCCAGTGTTCATAGGTGTGCGCAACCTATTGCATTAGGGTGTGCACCTCAAATGTAATAGAACATGGACAGTGTTAGTAGAGCAGGCCACTTGTCAGTAGGGCAGAGGTTGGTTTCAGTAGAGCAGTGGATTGTGTCAGTAGGTTTTTATTTTTTTTTATTTTTTTTACAATTCTTTTTAGGAGCCCTGTTTAGGGGCTTTGGTGAACTATCATCAGGGAAATCTGCGCCACACGGGGTGATTAGGGTGTGCCCAGGCACACCCGGCACACTCCCTACGCACGCCTATGCCGGTGTTAATAAGGCCCCCAATGCCCCAAGCACCACTTCCACTTAAAGTGATTGTAAAGTCAGAAGGTTTTTTATCTTAATGCATTCTAAGGCATTAAGATAAAAAGCCTTCTGTGTGTAGCAGCCCCCCCAATACTTAACTAAGCCCCATATCCAGCAATGTGCACGAGTACCTCCTCGTCCGTCCTTGACTCTCCCTCCTGATTGGCTGAGACTCCCACTGCTGTCTGTCAAACTCAGTTAGCCAATCAGGGGAGAGAGGGGGTGGGGCCGAACTGCAGCTCCATGTCTGAATGGATAAATGAAGCTGAAGCTCAACTCCGGTGTCCCCATAGCAAGCTTCTTGCTGCGGGGGCACTCGGCAGGAAGAAGCGGTCAGGAGCTCCAGCCAGGGACTCAAGAAGAGGTGTCACGAAGATCCTGCCAGTAACCGGCGTCCCAGGCACACGGGAACCCGGCCACGGGTCCCATTGCGCATGCGCGCGCGTTCACGGGTGCGGTCACGCACGGGCACGCGCACGCGCACTCCCGCTGGTGTCAGGCGGGCTATTTAAACCTGCCTGTCACACTCCATCCCTGCTGTCTGCTCTACAGCGTTCTGTGAGTGTTACCTGATCTGATCTGTGTTTCCTGTTATCTGACCCGGCTTCCTGTTTGACGATCCTGCTATCTGCCTGCACCAGACTCTCTTGGCTTGCCTGACCATCCCTCTGCATTACCCCTGGTACCTCTGCTGTCCGAACGTTACTGACCACCGGCTTGTTGACCCTCCGCTGTGTTTCATCAGCTTCCAGTCTGCTATTACCTGCTGTTGTTCCTGGTTCCAGTCCAGCTTCCAGTCTGCTATTACCTGCTGTTGTTCCTGGCTCCAGCCCAGCGTTCCAGGCTACCTTCTGCTGTGTTCCAGCCTAGCGTTCCAGGCTACCTTCTGCTGTGTTCCAGCCCAGCGTTCCAGGCTACCTTCTGCTGTGTTCCAGTCCAGTGTTCCAGGCTACCTTCTGCTGTTGTTCCAGTCCAGCTTCCAGTCTGCTATTATCTGCTGTTGTTCCTGGTTCCAGTCCTGCAATCCAGTCTCTGTCCTCAGTCTACTTCTCAGGCTACTGACTCCAGAGGGTGCCACCACTACTGGACTTTCAGCAACTGTTGATCCTGCCAGGCACCCATACCACTCTTCACTCCTGGCCCTCTGTCTCCATTCCAGGGGAACGGGAGTGGGAGCTGTAAGGGAGGTCTTTTCCTGCACTTCAGGCTCACAACCTACCAGGTACGTGACAAGAGGAGGATCGGGGCTGCTCTGTGCAAAACCACTACAAAGAGCAGGTAAGTATAACATGCTTGTCATTTTAATAAAAAAAAAAAAAAGAGAGAGAGACTGTACAATCACTTTAAAAAACATAGTATGCCTTGAGAGAGCCTCTCCACATTCTGATATGTTCCACACAGACTGTGTTGCACATATGAAAGTGACTGTATTATTTTCCTAAAAACAGATATCATTTAAAATTTAAAAGGACAACCACTCTTACTCCCCCTTACACAAAGATCATGGAGCCTACACAAAGATAAGTGCTTCTAAATACTATGAGGAAGTGCTATATTCCTGCTTCTGAGCGCCACTGAGGCAAGGGCATTTTTTTAGGACCCCTAAAGCAGGGAGAGTTTTTACTCTCATTGACAACTAACAATGGCGCATCTCTTACTCACTCTTCTCCATTGAAGTGGTCCTTTGTTTAAAAAATGTGAGGATCCCTGATCTAGTATGTCCTTCTCATTGATCTGTTTATCTTTGGCCTATTTATAGGGCAGAAATTGACACCTTTAAGGTGGCAATACATTGATCGAAATTCGGCCAGTTTAGCAGGGATGTATGGGCAGGCTGGTTGTACAAAAGTCAATCTACCAATGGACTTCTGTACAACCAGCCTGTCAGGTTTTTCCCAAACGATCAGTGTCAACAGGTTGAACAAAAAAAAAAAATCATTAATGTATGGCCAGCTTTAGATACAAGATTTACCATGTTTTCCTAAAGTGGAAGTCCAGTAAAATACTAACTAACTATACCTAAATCTACCACCCCCATTCTAAGTCTATTTTACTGCCCTGTAAAGGAAAGATGTCTATACTCAGGGCACTCTGGTCCGGTGACATGATCGGCTCTCAGAGGAGGCACATGACATGATCGGCTGTAGAGGAGGCACAGCCAACAACAGATGTCCTATTATAAGTCTATGGATGATGTTACAGTCCAGGCTCTGCAATCGTTGGTGTCAGAAATTGGCAGCAAGGATGGCCGAATCTGCGTAGCTACACTAGGCAACTAGGTGTCCAGAACATATTGATAGTGCCTTGAAAAAGTATTCATACACCTTGAAATTTTCCAGATTTTGTCATGTTACAAACAAAAACGTAAATGTATTTTATTGGAATTTTATGTGATAGACCCGTACAAAGTGGCACATAATTGTGAAGTGGAAGGAAAATGATCAATGGTTTTCAACATTCATTACTAAAAAATATCTGAAAGGTGTGGCATGCATTTGTATTCAGCCCCTTTACTCTGATACCCCTAGTCCACCTGTGTGTAATTTAATCTCAGTATAAATACAGCTATTCTGTGAAGCCCTCAGAGGTTTGTTAGAGAACTTTAGTGAACAAATAGCATCCTAAAGGCCAAGGAATACACCACACAGGTCAGGGATAAAGTTGTGGAGATGTTTAAAGCAGGGTTAGGTTATAAACAACTGCAAACCTACCAAGACTTGGCCGTCCACCTAAACTGACAGGCCGGGCAAGAAGAACATTAATCAGAGAAACAGCCAAGAGGCCCATGGTAACTGTGGAGCAGCTGCAGAGATCCACAGCTCAGGTGGGAGAATCTGTTCACAGGACAACTATTAGTCCTGCACTCCACAAATCTGGCCTTTATGGAAGAGTAGCAAGAAGAAAGCCATTGCTGAAAGAAAACCATAGGAAGTCCAATTTGCAATTTGCGAGAAGCCATGTGGGGGCCACAGCAAACATATGTGGAAGAAAGTACTCTGGACAGATGAGACCAAAATTGAACTTTTTGGCCTAAAAGAAAAACACTATCTGTGGCTATGTGTGGTGGCAGCATCATGTTGGTTGGATGCTTTTCTATAGCAGGGACAGGGAAGCCGATGGGAAGATGGATGGTGTCAAATACAAGGAAACCTTAGAAGAAAACCTGTTATGCCCCGTACACACGGTCGGACTTTGTTCGGACATTCCGACAACAAAATCCTAGGATTTTTTCCGACGGATGTTGGCTCAAACTTGTCTTGCATACACACGGTCACACAAAGTTGTCGGAAAATCCGTTCGTTCTAAACGCGGTGACGTAAAACACGTACATCGGGACTCTAAACAAGGCAGTGGCCAATAGCTTTCATCTCTTTATTTATTCTGAGCATGCGTGGCACTTTGTCCGTCGGATTTGTGTATACACGATCGGAATTTCCGACAACGGATTTTGTTGTCGGAAAATTTTATATCCTGCTCTCAAACTTTGTGTGTCGGAAAATCCGATGGAAAATGTCCGATGGAGCCCACACACGGTCGGAATTTCCGACAACACGCCCCGATCGGACATTTTCCATCGGAAAATCCGACCGTGTGTACGGGGCATTAGAGTCTAAAAAAAAAAATTGAGACTGGGGCGGAGGTTCACCTTCCAGCAGGACAACGACTCTGAACATACAGCCAGAACTACAATGAAATGGTTTAGATCAAAGCATATTCATGTGTTAGAATGGCCCAAAGTCCAGACCTAAATCCTATTGAGAATCTGTGGCAAGACTTGAAAATTGCTGTTCACAGACGCTCTCCATCCAATCTGACAGAGCTTGAGCTATTTGCAAAGAAGAATGGGCAAAAATTTCACTCTCTAGATGTGCAAAGCCAGTAGAGACATATCCAAAAAGAATTGCAGCTGTAATTGCAGTGAAAGGCGGTTCTACAAAGTATTGACTAAGGGGGGCTGAATACAAATGTATGCCACACTTTTCACATATTTATTTGTAAAAAAAATATTTGCAAAAAAAAACTGGAGGTGCAGGGAACAGATAGGAAGGGAGAACCAAATCTGGGACCAGGAACAAGGGGGAGTGGGAACAAGGCAGCAGTGTACAGGGTATGGGTACTAGGCAGAGAGCATGATCAAAGAGCAGGAACAAGATGATAGCTAGCAGCATCTGGCAGCAAGCAAAACACTGAAGCGAGGTGTAATAGAAGAAAAGGGACTAAATACCCACCCAGCAGCCAGCACTAGGTGGAACTGATTACTGGGATCTGCTGACTGCTGAGCGACATCCACTGGGGGACACCGGAACTACAAACTTCCCCTCTGGGAAGCACAATGCCAACAGCATGTGTACCAGGACCTGACAGTTAGCAATCTCTCCTCTACACAGAAGCCAGCCACTGGGGTGATTACCGGCACACCCTCATGATAGACAAGTATACACAACTTTCCTTTACAGGGTAGGTATATCAGGGCTTAGAATATAGTTAATATTTGACTGGACTTTTACTTTAAATTGTTTGTAGCAATAACTCTCGGTGGAGCTGCTGGTTTAAATGGGCTTGTTACCTTCACTCTCCTTCCCTCTGTTTCACCGGCACCAGGTCTAGGGGTTCCGTTGAGTTTACCTCTGGACGACACACGCACCAACACTTGCAGGAAAGAGGCGGAAGGGAAACCGCAGAGGAAAACTCAAATACCTTTTTAGTAAGATTCTTGACAAATGTCCTTTGGGGTTGGATATTTCAGTAGAATGCACTCCCTTGGTGGGACACACTCCTTGCACGCCTGGATAGGCCTTTCTCACTAGCCTAGCAGCCAGTACGTAGCACGAACAAAAGTCTCCGCCACAGACTTGTTTGGGATGAACCCGTATGATCCTCTACCACAGGATGTATTGGTTCTTTTGTGGTGAATGTCAGTCACAGTGCTTGAACCTTTAAGCCAAACCCGGCAACACTATGCTGTAAAGTTACTTTAGGATACGTCCTCCAACCGAGTCACCAGGCCCCTCTCCAGACCAGCACTCTGCATGATCCTTCCATGACGGGTCCTCCCCTGGGATCTCCTCGGTTGTCCAGCATCTTCACTCTGGATAGACAGCTCAGGACCATTCCTCAGCCACGGTGGTAGGCCCCAGACAAGCTTCTGGGCCCACCCCTGTGCCGCAGCGACGTGGGCCTCCTGAATGGAAGACCACGAGATAGCTCTCTAACGCATACCTGTCGGCCAGGAGGGCCAGCAGGAGGCTGTAAAATGAACCAAAAAATATGGCGTCTGTCCCATAAATACCCTTGCCCAGAATGCAACTCGGAGGACCACCTCCACCGAGTTGTCTCCGGGACAGAAGAGCATCCATGCGCTTAGACACGTTGCCTTTCCAACACTAGCCAGCAGTAACAGCGACACCCACGGCTCAGTATGGAAGCACACGCAGCGTCAGCCAAGCTGGACAGAGGCAAATCTAACCTTCCTAACGAACAAGTTACTAAATTTACCTATCAGATGGTAGATCGCGAATCTACCAGCGCTACATGTTTTTTTTACTTTTGCCGTCAAATTTGGAAAAAAACCTGAGAGCCCGCAAGTCAGGTAGCCCTGTGTTTGTTCTTCTCCTTTTTCCTTTTTGCTCACTTGGGGAAAATATCTCTGTTTGAGAGCTGTAGTTTATATCTTCAGTCCTGCAGGATGTGAGGGTGGGTCTTAAAGGGGTACTGTACTGTGCTGTGTTATATTGCCTTTCTCTGTATTACATTGTTTATTGATAACTTCAGTCAACTGTATCCTTTGCCTGTCTCAATCCCATTAACAAACCATGCAGAATACCAACTTCTAAACTTTTACCCCTTGTAAGGACAGACAGTGTACAAATTTAGTTTACAACTGATAATGAGATCTTCCAGTACCGCGCAGACAGGCAAACATAGCTCCCCAGCCCCCTGATTAACAAAAAGAACTCAGTGCCATTTGAAAAGCAGCTATGTTATTTTTTCTTCTTAGAGTGGAACAAAACTGTATTTAAGCACCACAGATCTAAATACTGTTTAATTAATGTTTAATATTCAAAGCAAACTCCCCCCATCCCTCCATGTCTCCGTGCTTTATTTTATTGAGAAATCACTTTGCAAAACAGGGTATAGTTGCCAACATTTAGGGGGGGTGTGGCTACCGCACTCGTGGATGGTCACATTAACCTGTAGCTCCGCTCCAGCACTGGAGAATTTGTCCATAAAGGGAGCCTATCCTCCTCCCCTATTGCCTCACAACACTCACAACACTGGTGGTCAACTTACCAATATGACCTGCAAACAGAAAGAAACTCTCCAGCGGAGGAATTTCTAATTTCTATCCCCCGGTGGCTCGGGGGTCTCTCCAAGATGGCAGAGGCAGTCATTCTCCTGCTTCCACAAGGCACATGCCTCACCAGCACCTTCTGAAGCCGATCTCAGGCAACCAAGCCAAGTCTAAGCCTTGGATCTCCACAGGCTTAATCCGCCCAGAGGACACTGGGCTCTCCTTCTTACTTCTTTTAAACCATACATCCAAAGTTGCATTTTTCTGAACACCGGGCGCTCCTTCTTTCCTACCGAAGCCTTCTCACTAAAATGACCACAAGGCTGTATATCAGAAAGATAGCACCCCAAGCCCCTAAGATTGGTCCACCAAAACCATCCACCATTGGGTATGACGCACTTCACCTTTGCCCACACAATCACCCACCCACAACCAGTGACTGACCCAGTCAGTCCAAGCGGTCTCCAACACAATCTAGGTAATTACCACAGTAGAAGAAGACCATAAACTTTTGTGTGAATCAGACATTGTTCCAGACCAGGATTCCTTCTCAACCACTATCTTCTCCCAGGCTGAATGTTTTTAAATGGCTGGCAGGTGGTTACGCACATGCACAAAAATAAGAAACCTTTATCATAGGCACCTTGCTACACAAAATAGTGACGTTTCAATGTCTTTCTCTGGCATATTCAAGCTAGTATCCCACTGATTACCCTCCTGTTTATCTGCACTCAGATTCTTGTTGGGAATGGGATCCTCCATTTTTACTTGCATACTGTTTATGTTTTTTTAGTTTTTGTTCTTGATCCTTTTTTTGTTCTTTTCAAGGTTTGCTGTATGCAGTACTAAGTCCATTCACCAAGTATTGGGCAAAGTCTGACTACCTACACAGACTCCCAAATCTCAAGGCCTATTGTAAAGCACCATTATTACTTTACTTTACTGTTTAAGGTATGACAATGAAAGGTGTTTCCATCAATGTAAATGACCACAACAATCCAACTAAGAGATCCACATTATGGAAGGAAGCCAACATTTTTAAAAAATATTCCAGAGACACCTTCGTTGCTACGTGTCAAGCAAGCAACTGTAAAGAGAGATGCAATTTAATTACTGGTGTGCATTCATTTAAAATGGGTGTGGTTCTACAAGAGGCACTTCATTAACCTACTGAGCAAATTACTTTTAAAATACTGTACAGACAGAACCATTTATCATGCAGACAGGATATGTTCATTAGCAAAATTAGCTAGCGAAACCTTTAAAGCTGGCCATACACGGCTCCTGCCGAATCAACCAAAATTGAAACCATAGGTGGCCCTTTTCAGCACTACCCAGCTCAACAAAAGTCACCTTCAAAATCGAAGGAGCCGGGTGGAAAATTATCAGACAAACAGTAACTGCATCCTATCAAATGTATCCTCTAATCACATGCAGTCACTGTTTGGGTGTTCAGGCAGCCACAGCTGCTGCTGCTTTCTAAATATAATGGCCACCCCACCAGAGGAGATTCCTTCTCCCATACTATTTAGCGTGGATGGGGGAATTGAGTAATTTCCCTCATTTGGGCTTGAAGAGAAATTCTTACTAGTATGACTAGCCTTATGGCCCGTGCACACAATCCGAATATCGTACGACAGATCGTACAACCTTTTTTGCTTAATAGTCGCAAGTAGAAATTGAATAAGTAAATAAAGTCACGAAAATTCTTGTACGACAAAAAAAAAAATTGGAAGTGATGTCATGTGTTGTAATGTATTTGTATTGTATTTTTGGATGACAACTATACAGACTAAACGAAAATTGTACGATCTGGAATCGTATGAGGAAAATTTTCATGCATGTCTGATCTAATAATATTGGATGAACTGGCGTGATCGGCTGTCGAAAGTAGTGTACACACGATACGAAAATCGTACGATTCTTCCTGGCGGAATTTACATTGACCGCCAATGTAGGGGGGACTTACACTGACCACCAATGTAAGGGGGGCTTACACTGACCACCAATGTAAGGGGGCTTACACTGACCACCAATGTAAGGGGGCTTACACTGACCACCAATGTAAGGGGGCTTACACTGACCACCAATGTAGGGGGGACTTACACTGACCACCAATGTAAGGGGGGCGGGCTTACACTGACCACCAATGTAGGGGGGGACTTACACTGACCACCAATGTAAGGGGGGCTTACACTGACCACCAATGTAGGGGGGACTTACACTGACCACCAATGTAAGGGGGGCGGGCTTACACTGACCACCAATATAAGGGTGGACTTACACTGACCACTAATGTAAGGGGGGACTTACACTGACCACCAATGTAAGGGGGGCTTGCAATGACCACCAATGTAAGGGGGGCTTGCAATGACCACCAATGTAAGGGGGACTTACACTGACCACCAATGTAAGGGGGGACTTACACTGACCACCAATGTAAGGGGGATTTACACTGACCACCAATTGTAAGGGGGGACTTACACTGACCACCATTGTAAGAGGGGACTTACACTGGCCACCATGTAATGGGTAATTTTACACCTATCAATAATATAAAGTGGTATTTGTGCGATGACCATGTAAGCGGTCTTTACACTGACCACCAAAGTAATAGAAGCATTTACACCAACCACAGATGTAAGGGTTATTTACACTGACCACCATTTATTAGAGGCATTTACACTAACCACTAATGTACAGGGTGATTTACGCGGATTATTAATGTAATAAAAGGATTCTACACTGATTATTATGTAAGAGAAGCAATTACGATGACCACCAATTTAAGGAGGGATTTACACTGACCACCAATGTAAGGGGGACATTTACAATGATCAGTAGTGTAATGAAAGGATTCTACACTGAGCCGCAATGTGAATGAGAAAATGTACATGGACCACCAATGTAATTGAGACATTTAGCCTCTGTTCACATTCAAATCATGCACATTCCTGATACACACAGGAACACGCTGTCTTTTAGCAGACATGCGGCAGTGCCATTACTTGATAATGGCACCCCTATGCATCTGCTGATGCACGCCAAAACGCTTAGTGTGGGAGCACTATGAGGTTCAGTGCAGCATTTCTTGAAAAGGGGTCAAGCATATTTTTCTGTGTTTCTGGTGTGTGGGGTAGCCAACTGAAATGAACGGGCTGCTCTATGCGTGATGTATGAGAACACAAGCACACTCTGTCACATCTGCATGATGTGAACAGATAGACTTATGCCACGTACACACGAGCGGACTTTTCGGCCAGACTGGTTCGACGGACTATCTGACGGACTTTTTCGATGGACTTCCAACGGACTTGCCTACACACGATCACACCAAAGTCTGACGGATTCGTACGTGATGACGTACGACCGGGCTAAAATAAGGAAGTTGATAGCCAGTAGCCAATAGCTGCCCTAGCGTCGTTTTTGTCCGTCGGACTAGCATACAGACGAGTGGACTTTTCGATAGGAAGTGGGTCCGGCGGAGTTCCGACGTAAAGGTTTGAAACATGTTCCAAATCTAAAGTCTGTCAGATTTTCGACAGAAACAGTCCGCTGCAGTTCCGGTGAAGCCCACACACGGTCGAATTGTCCGCCGGACTCGGTCCGTCGGACCAGTCCGGTCGAAAAGTCTGCTCGTGTGTACACAACATTATACTTACCAACAATGTAATCGGAGTAATTACTATGACGCTCCCTTTCCCTGTCTTTCTGCTATTCTTTGCATCTTTATCTACTCCCTCTCAGTAGTTAAATGTGTAGTGGAAGGGGGATAATTACTGCGCTAAACCCAAAAGTGGTTCGGATGTCAAGCAGCTGCATAAAAATGTGACAAACATATATAGAATCAAAAAGGTAAATATTGCAGCGCTAACCAAGCAAATACATAAATGAAAGGGGTGGTGGAGAAAAATAATGCAACAAATCAGATATACAAAGTGTTCAATAAATGTACATAAACTCAGTGAATGAGTAACCAAACACCAGGGGGCCCTGGAAAATGTGAAAAAAATATATATACAGGTGTGTGGGTTATAGTCCAATCAAGGATGATGTTCTAGTGAAGAGTGGTGAAGACCCAAACACTGTAGGTATGGTGGACATCAAAGATATTGCTTCATCAATAATAAAGAAGTGTGTGTTCCCTTACCGGAACGGGTGGACTCCTATGTCAGCGACATGGAATCATACAGATATGGTGCCACAAATGGCCAAAGTATGGAGCTCAGCAGGGTCCAGGACTTCCAGGGTGGGATCCAGAAAAGAGACGGAAAACCTCCAAATGGACCTCTAATCCTTGGAGCATCAAACTGGATATTGATGGTAGGATCAACAGGACTCCGGAGCCACTCTCAGCGAAACATTATGTGGAAAAGGAAATAGTAGCCAAGTAGCCGAATAGTAACCAAGATACGAACGGCATCGGGAGAGACAAAAGCAAGATATTTGCTGGAGAAGGCACAATATTCTGGGTTAAATGTGTTCCTAGGGAGTGCTTACTAACTGTGGGGGGGGAGGTGCTTTGACTGGGGGAAGGTAAAGATCCGTGTTCCTGCTTAGCAGAAACACAGGATCAGCACATTATCCTCTCACAGAATGGCAATCTTCCTTATTATATAGGCAGACTGCCGTTTTAGCTGTGTCCCGAATGATGGGTGGGTCCACCGGACCTGCTGATTGGCTCCCGCTGTGTCCAATCACAGATGGAGCAGTCCGCCGGCAGCGCGCGCCCACGCCCCAGACCCAGAAGTGTGAGATCATGTACTGGGTACGTCATCTGGCACAGAGCGGCCACCCTGCCGCGGTATGTGTGCGCGGGGCAGTTCGCAAATGATTAACTAAGAAAACCCCTTCTCCCCTCCTCCAAATGAAAATCCCATCAAGACTCCTGGGATGTATGATATAATTTTGGCCTAGGCTAGAAACCAGGAAGCAACTGAAGACATGTAAAAAAAAATGTAAAACCAGAAAATATAATATACCTTACCTATTTCCCTTCTTCTATCTGTTTACTAATTCTAGCAACATACGGATTGAAAATAGTTAATGTTGAGAGAGTTTAGTACTGCTTTAACCGCTTGCCAACCAGCCGCCGCAGTCATACTGCGACAACATGGCTCGGCTGTGCGCATCGCCGTCATGTTACGTCGTTTCCCCTTTTGTCCACTAGGGGCGCTCACGCCTATGCGAGTGCCCATCGGTCGCGATCACCGCCGGGCTCCCTCGATCGCTCGGGGGACACAGAGAACCAGGATCTGTGTTTGTAAACACACAGTTTCCGGTTCTCTGAGGGGAGAAGTTGCAGATCGTCTGTTCGTACAGAGTATGAACAGCGATCTTTCTCTTCCCCTACACAGTCCCATCCCCCCTTCAGTTAGAACACACACTAGGGAACACAATTAACCCCTTGATCGCCCCCCCCCAGTGTTAACCCCTTCACTGCCAGTCACATTTACACAGTAATCAATGCATTTTTAATCGCACTGATATAAATCTTTCCCCTATTTTGTAGACGCTATAACTTTTGCGCAAACCAATCAATATACGCTTATTGCGATTTTTTTTACCAAAAATATGTAGAAGAATATATATCCGCCTAAACTGATTAAGAAATGAGTTTTTTTTACATTTTTGTTGGGATATTTTTTATAGCAAAAAGTACAAAATATTGTTTTGTTTTTTCAAAATTGTTACTTTTTTTTTTGTTTATAGCGCAAAAAATAAAAACCGCAGAGGTGATAAAATACCACCAAAAGAAAGCTCTATTTGTGGGGAAAAAAAGGACGTCAATTTTGTTTGGGTACAGCGTTGCACGACCGCGCAATTGTCAGTTAAAGCGACGGAATGCCGTATCGTAAAAAATGGCCTGGTCAGGAAGGGGGCAAATCCTTCCGGGGCTGAAGTGGTTAAATTTTGAATGGGTGGGAGGGATTGGGGGGTGGGAATACATCTGCCCAGAGAGGGGTTTTGAAGTATTTTAAAACCCAAAAACAAAAAAGGTAATAAATTGCAGTTTTGCATCCCTTACATATGGTAGCTACATTCCTTTTCTTTTTTTCTTGTCAATTTTGTTTATTGAATTTCAATAATTAACAACATAGGTGCAATTCAAAAGTAACATACAGAGATACAATTGATGGTAGCGGAAGTAAAGAACACATACAAGTATATAGTATAATTCTGAAGTTCCAATATTATTTAAAGATATTGTGACTTAAAGTGGGGTTCCACCCAAAAAACAAAAATACCTGGAAAAATTCTAAAAAAAAAAACAAAAAAACATTTGGATATTTTTTTTTTTCACTTACCTCTAAATGCCTGTTGCTAGGTGGTCCCTCGTAGTCTGCCTGTTCCTTTGCCTGGGCTGGTGACATCACTTCCCCCTCAGCACAGGAAGGGCTCCGCTCTGCTCCCTCCCTCCTGTCAATCATCTGGGACCCATTACAGGTCCCAGGTGATTGAACGGCCAATCACGGCGTGCGGCGCCGCTCACGCATGTGCAGTGGGTGCCAGGCTGTGAAGCCACAGCCTGGCGCCCACAGTTGAAATGCCGGCGAGCGGAGGGGGGGGGACGAGCGGGGCTTCGATCCCCCGCATCGCTGGACCCAGGGACAGGTAAGTGTCCAATTAAAAGTCAGCAGCTGCAGTATTTGTAGCTGCTGACTTTTAATTTTTTTTTTTTTGACGGCCCCCCTGGGTGGAACTCCTCTTACCTGGGTAAAAATCTAACATCTCACAAAAAATATGTTTATGTTGAAAATAAAAGGTTAAAACTCAGATAGCGTACATATTTATAATATGATCTCAAGTGCTGGAGAGGAAAAAGAAAAAACAAGTTCTGAACATTAACTCACATAAATCTTTTGAATACAATATAGAAGATATTAAAGATTGAATTCATGTAGAATCAATAGGTTTGCGTTGTATTATGGAAAAATATAACATTTGTTTAACCGTTTGCCGACCAGCCGCCATGATTATAGTGCGGCAGGTCAGCACGTTCCCGCTAGCCGTCGTAGCTATACGTCCGCTCCTTTAAGCGCACTGTGGGGGTGCCGATGCTCGTGGCCGATGGTCGCGATGACCACCGGCCACGAGCGATTGCTGGCACGAGAGACAGAAGAGGGACGTGTGTGTGTAAACCACGATCTGTCATCCCCTCTAGTCAGTCCCCTCCCCCTACAGTTAGAACACAGTTATCTCCTTGATCGCCCCCTAGTGTAAACCCCTTCCCTGCCAGTGACATTTATTCAGTAATCAGTGCATTTTTATAGCACTGATCGCTGTATGATTGTCAATCGTCCCAAAAATGTATCAAAAGTGTCCGATGTGTCCGCCATGATGTCGCAGTCACAATAAAAATCGCAGATTGCAGCCATTACTAGTAAAAATAATAATAATAATAATAAAAATGCCATAAATCTATCCCCTATTTTGTAGACGCTATGGGGGTCATTTACTATAGCGCTATGGCGCTAATTCGCGCAAATTGCCGCGAATTAGCGCTAATTCGCGGCAATTTAGCGCGAATTAGCGCTAATAGCGCTAATTCGCGCTAAAACGGTATTCACTATAGCGCAGGTGAGAAAATACTCCCAAAATCGAATTTACTATAGCTCCCTGAAACTAAATAGAGCCCAAACCCTTACTCTGCTAAAACCTAGAGAATTGCACATGGAAATAATGTTTAGAGCATGATATAATTGCCTGAATGGTACTGAAATATGCGGTATATTATTTAAAGATTATCTGCTTTTAAACTGTGTGAAAAAGTGATTTCTACACTGAAATATCTTTAAAAGTCTGAAAAGTGAAAAATTCCCCATTTTGGACAACTAGGTGCCAACACAACTGAGCATGCTCAGACCTGAAAATAACTCTCATTTTAACTCAAGTGTCTTTTTTACCTGGAGGTATAGTAAATACCAAAATGAGAGCTAATTAGAGAGCATTTTTTGGGAGTTAAAATCTGCTCTAATTTAGTCCAAATGAAGTTTCAGTCATTGATTCTAATGGAACAATTCTAACTTTCACAAAAAAACCTTTTAATGTTGAGATGAAATGTATCTTTCTGTGAAATAAATTTTCCTTTGCAACATTGTTGCTTCTACTTAAAATATTTTGATTTTAAGAATGCTACAATGTGGAATGTTTTGATGTTTTGGTAAAATATATTTTTCTCTGTCACTTTCACTTGTTACTCTTCATTAGGGATGAGCCGAACACCCCCCGGTTCGGTTCGCACCAGAACCCGCGAACGGACCGCAAGTTCGCACGAACGTTAGAACCCCATTGACTTCTATGGGACTCGAACGTTCGAAATCAAAAGTGCTCATTTTAAAGGCTAATTTGCATGGTATTGTCCTAAAAAGGGTTTGGGGACCCGGGTCCTACCCCAGGGGACATGTATCAATGCAAAAAAAACTTTTAAAAACGGCCGTTTTTTCGGGAGCAGTGATTTTAATGATGCTTAAAGTAAAAAAAAAAAAGTGAAATATTCCTTTAAATATCGTACCTGGGGGGTGTCTATAGTATGCCTGTAAAGTGACGCGTGTTTCCCATGTTTAGAACAGTCCCTGCACCAAATGTCATTTTTAAAGGAAAAAATCTCATTTAAAACTGCTTGCGGGTTTAATGTCATGTCGGGTCATGGCAATATGGATGAAAATCAGTGAGACAAACGGCATGGGTACCCCCCAGTCCATTACCAGGCCCTTTGGGTCTTGTATGGATATTAAGGGGAACCCCGCACCCAAATTAAAATAAGGAAAGGTCCCTATATACTCTGAACAGCAGTATACAGGCGGTGCAAACAAGACAGGGACTGTAGGTTTGTTGTTAAGTAGAATCTGTTTGTAATTTTGAACATTTTTAATGTGTTTAGCTCCAGCCAAAAAATCTTTTCTAAGCTTTTTGGAAAACATAGGGAAGGGTTATCACCCCTGTGACATTTGTTTTGCGTCTTTCCTCCTCTTCAGAAGATTTCACCTCACTTTTTTGTCCCAATGAAAAATGTTTTTTGAAAATTTGGGTTTTTTTGTGGAACAAGGATTGGAAAGCATCAGTGGAAAGGAGAAATTGTTTTCCCATATTAACTCTTACAGGAGAGAATTTCCCTTCCTTAGGGGTAGATTTCATCTCACTTCCTGTTGTCTCCTTCCGTTTGCAAGTAGGAGTCGTTTGTAAGTTAGATGTTTGAAAGTAGGGTCCTGCCCTATATACTCAGCAGAAATTTGGGCCTTAGGTGTTGCTGTGGCCAAAACACTGTAAGCCCTCACAGGGCCCTGCTGTGAAATATTAGATCAAGAATTGTAATTACATGCCCCTGTTGAACAGGAGCTGAAAAATTAGGCCTTAGGCACTGGTGCTGGTGCCACAACACTGCAACCCCTCACAGACACTCTAGTTGGAACGCAGGAACGAGCCCTGCTGCAAAGTATTGCATCAAAAATTGTAATTACACGCCCCTGTTAGACAGGGGCAGAAAAATTGGGTCTTAGGCACTGGTGCTGGTGCCACAACACTGCAACCCCTCACAGACACTCTAGTTGAAACGCAGGAACAAGCCCTGCTGCAAAGTATTGCATCAAAAATTGTAATTACACGCCCCTGTTAGACAGGGGCTGAAAAATTGGGTCTTAGGCACTGGTGCTGGTGCCACAACACTGCAACCCCTCACAGACACTCTAGTTGGAATGCAGGAACGAGCCCTGCTGCAAAGTATTACATCAAAAATTGTAATTACACGCCCCTGTTAAACAGGGGCTGAAAAATTGTGCCTTAGGCACTGGTGGTGGCGCCCAGAACCAAAAATGTTCTTACAAGCTATCAGCGTGATGATTGAGGAGGAAGAGGATAATTACTCAGGGATAGTCACTCAGCATCAGCATAGGCAGTCTTTGAAGGGATCTGAGATTTCAAAAAAAATTATTCGGTTACATCTGCATCAGGTGCTTGGTAGCTGGTGGTGATCCAAGACTGATTCATTTTTATGAAGGTCAGCCGATCGACCGAGTCGGTGGACAGACGCACCCTGTGATCGGTTACCACGCCTCCAGCAGCACTGAATGTGCGTTCCGAAAGAACGCTGGATGCAGGACAGGCCAGTAGCTCAATTGCATACTGTGCAAGCTCTGGCCAGTGATCCATCCTCAAGACCCAGTAACCCAGAGGATTTTCGGTGGGAAAGGTGTCCAAGTCTGATCTTGCCCCTAGGTATTCCTGCACCATGTAAAACAGACGCTGGCGATGGTTGCTGGAACCGATCATACCTTGGGGCTGCGGACCAAAAAATTGTCGGAACGCATCGGTCAGACGGCCACCTTCTCCACCGCTCCTTCTTTGACTGACCGAAGCCTCAGCAACACGTTGTCCAGAAACAGGAGTTTGTAACCTCCCAGTCTCTGGGAACGCGTTGCACAGACCTTTCTGCAAGGCCTCCCGAAGATGTTTCATCCTCTGCTCCCTCTGCGATGGCAAGATAAGGTCCGCAACCTTACCCTTGTAACGTGGATCAAGGAGGGTTGCCAGCCAGTATTGGTCCTTCTCCTTGATACCACGAATACGAGGATCCTTACGCAGGCTTTGCAGGATCAGGGAGGCCATGCAGCGTAGGTTTGCTGAGGCATTCGGTCCGGAGTCCTCTGGGTCACTAAGGACAACAACGTCCGCAGCCACCTCCTCCCAGCCACGTACAAGTCCATGTGTTCCTTGGGACTGATCCCTTAAAGACTGCTGATGCTGAGTGCCAGGCTCCACCTCCATACTGACACAATCTTCCTCCTCCTCCTCCTCCTCCTCCTCGTCCTCTTCCTGTGTGATCGGCGGGCACGCAGGAACACTGTCTGGATAAAGGGGGCCTTGAGAGCTAAGGAAGTCCTCCTCTTCCTGCCTCTGTTCTGCCTCAAGTGCCCTGTCCATTATTCCACGCAGCGTGTGCTCCAACAGGTGGACAAGGGGGACAGTGTCACTGATGCATGCACTGTCAGTGCTCACCATCCTCGTGGCCTCCTCGAATGGTGACAGGACAGTGCATGCATCCCTGATCATGGCCCACTGGCGTGGGGAAAAAAAAACAAGGTCCCCTGACCCTGTCCTGGTGCCATAGTCGCACAGGTACTCATTGATGGCCCTCTGCTGCGTGTGCAGCCGCTGCAGCATGGCCAACGTCGAGTTCCACCTGGTGGGCATGTCACAGATTAGGCGGTTCTTGGGCAGGTTAAACTCCTTTTGGAGGTCCGTCAGCCGAGCACTGGCATTATATGACCGGCGGAAATGCACACAGACTTTCCTGGCCTGCCTCAGGACATCCTGTAAGCCCGGGTACCTGCCCAAGAACCGCTGCACCACCAAGTTAAGGACGTGAGCCAAACAGGGCACATGGGTCAGTTGTCCCTGTCGGAGGGCAGAGAGGAGGTTGGTGCCATTGTCGCAAACCACCATTCCTGCCTTAAGTTGGCGTGGCGTCAACCACCTCTGAACCTGCCCCTGCAGAGCTGACAGAACCTCTGCCCCAGTGTGGCTCCTGTCCCCCAAGCACACCAGCTCAAGCACCGCATGGCATCTTTTGGCCTGCGTACTTGCGTAGCCCCTTGAACGCCTACGGAGCACCGCTGGTTCCGAGGAAGAGGCCATGGAGGAAGAAGAAGAGGAGGGGGTGGAGGAGAGAGGTGTGTCACAATCAGCATTTTGGAGGCGTGGTGGCGGAACAACCTCCAACACTACTGCACCTTGTCCTGCATCCTTCCCAGCTGCCAGCAGAGTCACCCAATGCGCCGTGAAACTTAAGTAACGTCCCTGTCCATGCCTGCTGGACCATGAGTCAGCGGTAATATGCACCTTACCGCTGACCGCCCTGTCCAGCGAGGCATGGACATTGCCTTCCACATGCCGGTAGAGAGCCGGAATCGCCTTCCGTGAGAAAAAGTGGCGTTTGGGTACCTGCCACTGAGGAACCGCACATTCCACAAACTCACGGAAGGGGGCAGAGTCTACCAACTGAAAAGGCAGCAGTTGAAGTGCTAGCAATTTTGCCAAGCTAGCATTCAACCGCTGGGCATGTGGATGGCTGGGAGCAAACTTCTTTCGGCGGTGCAGCAGCTGGGGCAGGGAAATTTGCCTGGTACAATCTGACGTCGGTGTACCAAAAGCAGATTGCCCATAAGTACTTGGCTGTGACACACCTAATTCTACACCTTCATTCCTCTCACTGCAGGTCGCAGAGAGGACTGAAGGTCTAGTGGGGTTGGAAATCTCAGCTGATGAGGAGCAAGGAGAGATCGTCTTTGTTCTTTGGTGTGGGTCTTTTAGATACGCTTGCCAACGAACTGCATGGCAGGTCAACATATGTCTGGTCAAGCATGTGGTACCCAAGCGGGAGATGTTTTGGCCACGCGAGATACGCTTGAGACATATATTGCAAATAGCAGCGGTGCGATCTGATGCACTCGTCTCAAAAAAGGCCCACACCAAAGAACTTTTTGAATAACGCGCAGAGACTGCAGCGCCCTGCACATGTGGAGCTTTGGGGTGTGATGCAGTCAATGTGCTGCCCTTAGGCTGGCCCCTGGAGGGCATCCTGCCTAGTTGGTGATGTGCCACCTCCTCCTCCTCCTCCTCCTCCTCCTCTCTCCTATCAGGCACCCACGTTGAGTCAGTGACCTCATCATCCCCTCCCTCCTCATCACTGGAGCAAACCTGGCAGTATGCTGCAGCAGGGGGAGCATGACTGCCAGATTGCTGTCCTTCTTGGGCACCCCCTCTGTCCGTGCTCATGTTACTGCCTTCATTGAGCTCAGTATCATCATCAGAGCCTTCCAAACGCTGGGCATCCTCCTGGAGCATGTACCCAACACTGTGGTCAAACAGTTCGAGGGAATCCTCAGGAGGACATGGTGGGGCTAGGGAAGGAGTCACTGATGACATTGAGCTGAGGGAAGAGGCCGCTGCTTTGCCAGACAAAGCACCCTGGGCATGGGTGAGAGAGGATGAGGAGGATGAGGACGGCTTGGTCATCCACTCGACCAAGTCTTCCGCATGTTGCGGCTCAACACGGCCAGCTGCCGAAAAAAAGGCCAAGCGTGTCCCATGGCCACGTGCTGATGAGGATGCACCGTCTCCACGACCAGCACTAGACACAGAGCCTGCTTGCCCTCTCTTATTGGCTTGTGACTGTCTGCCTCTCCTTCTTGGCCTTCCAGACATACTAATGGCCTGTAGCTGCACTAAGCTGGGATAGAACACCTGTAATTTTCTTCAGGTAGCTTTATATACTGTAACCAGACAAGCCTGCCTGTCAGTAGGAAGATAACAGGAACGGATCTAGCTGAACACTGTGAGCAGGACGTACTGCACTAAATGTATATAGCAGGAACGGATCTAGCTGAACACTGTGAGCAGGACGCACTGCACTGAATGTAAATAGCAGGAACGGATCTAGCTGAACACTGTGAGCAGGACGCACTGCACTGAATGTAAATAACAGGAACGGATCTAGCTGAACACTGTGAGCAGGACACACTGTACTAAATGTAAATAGTCTAGCTGCCTGACCGTGGTACTAATAGGATCAAAAAGAACACCTGTAATTTTCTTCAGGTAGCTTTATATACTGTAACCAGACAAGCCTGCCTGTCAGTAGGAAGATAACAGGAACGGATCTAGCTGAACACTGTGAGCAGGACGTACTGCACTAAATGTATATAGCAGGAACGGATCTAGCTGAACACTGTGAGCAGGACGCACTGCACTGAATGTAAATAGCAGGAACGGATCTAGCTGAACACTGTGAGCAGGACGCACTGCACTAAATGTAAATACCAGGAACGGATCTAGCTGAACACTGTGAGCAGGACGCACTGCACTGAATGTAAATAGCAGGAACGGATCTAGCTGAACACTGTGAGCAGGACGCACTGCACTGAATGTAAATAGCAGGAACGGATCTAGCTGAACACTGTGAGCAGCACGCACTGCACTGAATGTAAATAGCAGGAACGGATCTAGCTGAACACTGTGAGCAGGAAGCACTGTACTGAATGTAAATAGCAGGAACGGATCTAGCTGAACACTGTGAGCAGGACACACTGCACTGAATGTAAATAGTCTAGATAGAAGATAACAGGAACGGATCTAGCTAAACTGAATACAGTGTATATATATATATGCAACACCTGGGATGCATATATATACACAATACACTGTAAGTGCAGCTAACTGACTGACTGTTCTGCCTAATCTATCTAACTCAAATCAAATGACACTGTCTCTCTCTCTCTCTATCGCTCAGCACACCGGAACACACACTACACAGGGCCGCCGTGCAGGCGGCCTTATATAGTGTGGGGTGTGTACTAAATCCCCTGAGCCATAATTGGCCAAAGCCACCCTGGCTTTGGCCAATTACAGCTCTCTCTACTGACGGCGCTGTGATTGGCCAAGCATGCGGGTCATAGTGCATGCTTGGCCAATCATCAGCCAGCAATGCACTGCGATGCCGCAGTGAATTATGGGCCGTGACGCGCCACACGAATTTGGCGCGAACGGCCCATATCGTTCGCAATTCGACGGACGGTCGAACAGCCGATGTTCGAGTCGAACATGGGTTCGACTCGAACACGAAGCTCATCCCTACTCTTCATCTCACAACAATCTTTACCCCAAACTCACACAGGTGTCTTTACAATCCACAAACAATACCATTGCTGATGAAAATTTAAAATGAATCACAGTTTTTTGTGCTTTGTATTATTTGCAAATATTCATAATTTGAGCCCAAAAATGTGATATGTGTACCAACATCAGAAATCAAAATGTAATTCCCAAAAAATTGAGGGTAATATTCTACTCTCACCCACAAAAAAACACCAAATATCACAGAATAAATCAAGAAGAATAACTCTTGTGTAATGTAATTCCATCACCTGTATGTCCATAAAAATGCAGTATTTATGTGTTTTTATGTGTAGTTATGTGTAGGAGGGTCTCACATGTGGCAGCTCTGTGGCTTAGAGGTTAGAACTTCTGCTTAGTATCTCTGAGGGTCTCGGTTCAAATCCCAACCATGTTACTTCATGTAGAGAAGTTGTCTCATTTCCCAGGTCCTATAACTATGTCTAATTGTAGTAGTTATGTGTAGGAGGGTTCCACCACCATTGTAAGTCTTTTCCAGATACACTATATAGCCAAAAGTATTGGGACGCCTGCCTTTACACACACATGAACTTTAATGGCAGCCCAGTCTTAGTCCGTAGGGTTAAAATTTGATTTGGCCCACCCTTTGCAGCTAGAACAGCTTCTGGGAAGGCTGTCCACAAGGTTTAAGCTGGCCATACACCATACAATTTTCCTGTTCAATTTTCTTTAGATTTACCTTCAACTATGTAGTACAAGGGCCTGCCTGATTGCATCCAAATTGAAAGTGTTTAGGTTTGACCTCCTATTATATGGTTTTGGTAAATCTAAAGGAAAGTTGAACAGGAAAATTGAATAGTGTATGGCCAGCCTTAGTCTGCCTATGGGAATGTTTGATCATTCTTCCAGAAGTGCATTTGTGAGGCCAGGCACTGATGTTGGATGAGAAGGCCTGGCTTGCAGTCTCTACTCTAATTCAGCCAAAGGGTGTTCTATTGGGTTGAGGCCAGGACTCTGTGCAGGCCAGTCAAGTTTCTCCACCCCAAACTTGCTCATCCATGTCTTTATGGACCTTGCTTTGTACACTGGTGTGCAGTCATGTTGGAACAGGAAGGGGCTTTCTCCAAACTGTCCCCACAAAGTTGGGAGCATGAAATTGTCCAAATTGTCTTGGTATGCTGACGCCTTAAGAGTTCCCTTATCTGAAACTAAGAGGCCAAGCCCAACCCCTGAAAAACAACCCCGCACCATAATCCCCCTCCACCAAATCATTTGGACCAGTGCACAAAGCAAGGTCCATAAAGACATGGATGAGTGATTTTGGGGTGGAGGAACTTGACTGGCCTGCACAGAGTCCTGACATCAACACAACAGAACACCTTGGGGATAAATTAGAGAGGAGACTGTAGGTCAGGCCTTCTTGTCCAACTTCAGTGCCTGAACTCACAAATGCACTTGGAAGAATGGTCAAACATTCCCATAGACACACTCCTAAACCTTGTGGACAAGAAGAGTTGAAGCTGTTATAGCTGCAAAGGGTGGGCCAAATGAGTTTTGAACCCAATACTAATACTGGGATGCCATTACAGTTCATGTGTGTTTAAAGGCAGGCATCCCAATACTTAGGCCAATATACTGTATATTTCTTGTGACACTGAGCATGGCTATGGACTTAGGGCTAGTTCACACCACAGAGATGCAGAGAACATGTGCGGGGCTCCCTGGTGGCTAAGTGTGTAGCAGTTCTGTCTAGCAGCACCTGGGATGTTGGTTCACTTCCACCAACATGCTAATGCTTGTGTTGAAGTTTATATGTTCTCCCTGTGTGGGTTTCTCACCACAATCTAAAGACATGCTGGCATCTTATATGTCTCCTGTCGAAATAGGTTCTAATCTAAGAAAGTTAATTTTGGACTTTATATTGGAAGCTCATTGCAGCCAGAGACTGATGTTAATGTTTATTAGCACTAATCATGCCCAGGGACTTGGACATTTCAAATTTTAGGGCTTACACTGCACAGGTACATATGCTTAGAAAACTGTTGCTTTGTTTATGTGGAGGCAAATAGACTTTGATCTTTGGCCTGTAGTTGGAGATTTGATGCACATAGCCAAGGCTAACACAGTTGCAAATCCTATTATGTGTTCCTGCTCATCAGGTGCAATCACTTTAGACATACATGAAGAGACAGATTGAAAGATACTGGTGGGCGTGTACTTCTATTGGGTGTGTCTGTGTGCTAACAATACAACCTCTCTTATATAAAGGCCTGCAGTAGGGGGGGTTTGTTTGGCCTGAGAAGATCAGGTTTTTTGTTGTGATGGAAAAGGAATGATATTGGGAGATTTGATGAAATTCTTGTGCATTTTTTCAATCAAAAGTGGGTTTATGTGGCCATGCTGTCAATGTTGTGTGTGTATTGTTCCTGTCTG
Organism: Lithobates clamitans; assembly: GCA_037952925.1. Lineage (NCBI taxonomy): Eukaryota > Metazoa > Chordata > Amphibia > Anura > Ranidae > Lithobates > Lithobates clamitans. The sequence goes on from JBBGZY010000882.1 coordinate 2,528,625, forward strand.
ATCATGCAAACATCGTTTGGAAGCATCTGCTGACCTACTATTTTTGATCTCGTTTAATTGTGTACACCGAAATGCAGCTTCCAGTAGAACATGGTCACCAATGTATGTATGTGTGGATTGCGGGCTGGTGGTGGGTGTTTTGAATAAGTCTTTTGTAATATTATGTTGGAATGCTTTGTAAGAATGACTGTTAAGTATGTTTCTATAATCTTTCAGATAATAATGTGATGTGTTGCCCGTTATACACTGAAATTAAAGCTGTGTCCACTCTAAGGTTTTGTCTAATTTTAGATTGTAAGCTCCTATGAGCAGGGCCCTTAAAATTCGGTTGCTAAATGTAGTACCATATATCCTGTCCAAATTTTTTTGAAGCTAGTAAATGTAAATTTATTTTTTTTCTGCTGGTAAAATAAAAGTACATTGAGCTCTTGTTGTGGTGTGTGGGGGTTTTTTTTTTCCTTCTACTTTTTCTTTCCTTAGTTTTTGTGGGTGGTGGTTTTGGGAAAGTGCAATATCTCTTTTATATTTTATTTCAATATGTATTTGTGCACCAAAAAACGAATCTCTTTGCCCTGGTTCACATGCTACTTTGAAATTGTGCTACTTCACTTGAAGTAGCATGATTTCAAAGTAGCAAGGTCAGCGTGATTTCAGGTGGCTTCATACACAAATGTCTATTGAAGTCGCACCTGAAATCGGCAAAAGTAGTGCAGGAACTACTTTTAGCAAATTGATGCGGTGCCACAAAAAAAATGTTGCATCAATTGGAACAGTGCCAGTGCCAATAGTCACGCGATTTGATCTCTCAAATCGCATGACCAATCGCTCCAATGTAAACCTAGGCTTCTGCACAACTGCAAGTTATATATAAAGATTCCACCTTTATCATTAACAGCTGTGGAGAATTGCAGGTAATGAATTCAGCTGGTGGATAGGCAGTGTTTGAATGTGTCAGCTCTGGTTCACATTGGTGTGATTTGACATGTCAAATCTGTGGCAATTGCACTGTTCTAATTAGTGCGATTTGTATTGATATTGGTGCAGAAACCTGCACTGATGTCTCTGATGTTGCCCCCACAGTCGGGACTGACATGCAGGAATGAAATTGTGGGAGTTCAGCTGAACTCTTTCCTCCTGCTGTCAGTGTGAACCAGGGCTCAAACTGGGCCTTTTGCCTTTGTAATTCACCTGCTGCTAACCCAGGGACACCATTTCTTAGCAAACTCCCTTAAGTTTACCTTCAAATATATGTAGAAATACAGATTTGCATATCTGAAAATAAAAAAATACTAATCATGGTTGAGATCAAATATTCGCAGCTGCAATCAAAAGTGTGGTTTCACCTTCTGACCTGGAAATTAGTCATTGTATGCACCCGGAAGTTCTTGTGCTGGTCAGGATCTCAATCTAGGTGGACATGGCGAGGTCTCTTTAGCAGAGAGGAGGCGCTGCTCATTGGCCGGGTAAGTGTAGGATATGTACTTGTACTTAATCAATGCAGGGGTGGATGTCATAGTTAGATTTGGTGTGGGTGGGGTTCATTGATTTGTTTGGCATCACCACACATTTGCTTCAGTCCCATGTGCACACATCACTTCCTGCATTTGTTCTGCTGATGTAAATAAGTAAGGACTATGCAAGTCTAAATGAGAGATCCTTTTATTAAAATATATATGACTTGTTTCACAGCTGGGTGAATTTTCCAGCAAATTTGGACCTCTGAGTTGCATGGCAAGTTGTACCCCCATGATTCTCAATGACAACCATTCATATCTGTGCTACTTTAAGTCGCACCAACTTCAAAGTAGTCCCTGTACTACTTTGGTGTGACTTGAGGTATATCGGGTACAATATTACACAGGCATTCCCAGAAGTTGGGGCCAAGTTGCAGCGGCAAAGTGGCAGCAAAATAGTGTGACTTTCAGGTCGCAGCAGTGTGAATGAGATTCAAGGATAACACCTTTGAATTTGGCCCTATTGTCACTTGTTCATCCTGAAAGTGTAGCAAATTCGTCCCTGCACTACCTTGGTTTGACTGATGCAAATTGAGGTCCACAAGATTACACAGACATTGCTTTCAAGTCATGACAAAGCTGTGCAATTTTAAGGTCGCACAAGTGCAAATGGGGCCTTATTCAAAGGTGTTATCAATTAATCGCATTAGGTTACTTTCACACTTGGGTGACTTTTCATGGAGCTTTGGACCTCAGAGTCACATGAAAAGTTGTCCCCCTTGATTTCCATTAATATTTATTAGAGATGCACGATTAATCGTCATCGTAATTTTTTTCCCCTTTATGATCTTGAAAAAAGCGTTTCACGATTCTTGCTATTGCAAAGAACTCTCTCTGCTCTTCTGAAGCCACAGCCAAAAAACCAGGAAGTCTGCCAAGAATTAGAACATTCTTTATCAGTGAACTTGACTAGAAACCTTGTAACAATTTGTCAATTAAATGGAATTCTGTGTAAGTGAGGAAAGTTTAACCACTTAAACACTAAACATTTTTCTGACATTTGTTGGTTTCAGGTTAAAATCATTTTTTTTTTGCTAGAAAATTACTTAAAACCCCCCAACATTATATATATATTTTTAGTAGAGACCCTAGAGAATAAAATGGTGGTTGTTACAATATTTTATGTCACACTGTATTTGCGCCTTTCAAATGCATTTTTTTTTGGAAAAAATTACTTTAATGATTTAAAAAAAAAAGAAAAGTTAGCCCAATTTCTTGTGGGATAATGTGAAAGATTTTATGTCACGAGAATCGTGATCTTTTTATTCTAAGCAAAAAAATTGTGATTCTCATTTTGGCCAGAACCGTGCAGCTCTAATATCTATGCAACTTCACCCATGTTCACATAGGTCTGAATTGACATGTCAAATTGTAGGCCAAATTGGCGCCTATTGATGGCAATCTCCCAACTTTTTGAGATGGGTATAAGGGACACCTATTAGCAAAAGTAGGTAGGCATAGGACACCTTCTTAAAGGAGAACAGTTGGGACCTATGTGATTTCACTAGACATTTGTGCAGGAAAGTGCACTGATGTCTCTGAAATCGCTGACAAGTCACACTTGTGCAACTTTGGACATCAGAGTCGTATGACAAGTCATACCCCATGATTTTCAATGTGTACCATTCATATCTGTGTGACTTCAAGTAACACTGACTTCAACGTAGTCCCTGTACTACTTTGGTCTGACTTTGATGCGAGTTGAGGTCCATAGACCTCAAGTTTACACAGGCATTCCCTGGAATTGCGGCAAAATTGCTGATGCAAAATCGTGGGAAAGTTGCGTGTCTTTCCCTGCGACTCCTGCGTCCATAGACCTCAAGATTACACAGGCATTGCTTAAAGTCGCATTAAAATCTCGCAACTTTCAGGTCGCACAAGTGTGAAAGGTGCCTAAGTCACTGTGCTGAGTACTATTTTATACCTAGAATATAAAGTAGTCCCACCATCAAACACTAGTAAACATATGTTCTCAATATAATTGTGCTCAAATGGCTGAAAATCACACAGATGGTATCACCTACTGAAAGCTTGCATTGTACTCAGCAGCGTATGCTGAAAAGAGGCGAACGCCTATTAGCCAATGCCACATCGGCACATCGGCATGAGCATGGTTGTTACTATAATATTAATGCCTGAAATGCAAAACATTATTGTATTGAATCAAACATTAGTAAATGTATTTTCTCTGTAGGTAAGTGCTCAGCTCTGTAGCATAGCGGTATACCCTGCTGCCCCCAAAAGTTCAAGCCTTGAATTCAAATCCCACTGACAGCATTACCTCCTAGAAGTGTGCATTGTACTCAGAAGCATAATTAGCCAAAGCACATCAGCTTGCTTTATTCCATATTTTAACTCTTCAAATGCATGCAATGGTATGTACTTATTCAATAATATTATGGTATGGAATTCCAAAATTCAAGGAAAAAAATGACGTAGGGTCCCCCCAGTACATACCAGGCCCTTCGGTATGGACTTTAAGGGGAACCCCACACCAAATTGTAAAATAAATTTGATGTGGGGCCCCCCAAAATCCATACCAGACCCTTATCCGAGCATGCAGCCTGGAGGTCAGGATAGGGGGGGACGAGTGAGCACCCTCCCCTTCTGAACCTTACCAGGCCACATGCCCCAAAGCACCTTTTCCCCATGTTGATCCTAGGTCCCAGATCCTGCCCCCTATGTGAATAGGTATAGGGTACATTTTACCCCTACCCATTCACCAAAAAAAGCAGTGAAATGTAAAAAATATCAATAGCCGGTTTTTGACAAGTCCTTTATTGTAAAATAGCTCCGAGCTGTCTTCTTCTCTTGGCCATCTTCTCCAGACGCTGTCTCTCCCTCCTCCATCTTCTCCCCGAGCTGTATTCTCCCAGAGCCGTCTCTCCTGCCGCTGCCATGTTCTCCATCTGCTGTCTTCTTCCGCACCGCTGGTTACCCGCTAATAAAAAAGAAGCTGCTCTTTTTCCATGGTGGTCTTCCTCTGCTGTGTTGTCACCCGCTGTGTGGCGTCTCTTACATAGCCATGGAGCGGACTCTCCGGGTGACATTATCAGATGGCCACAGAAGACCGCCACAAGAAGAGCGGCTTTTTTTTTTATTAGTGGGTAACCGGCTGCGCTGAAGAACACATCAGCGGGGGAAGATGGTGGCAGCAGGAGAGACAGCTCGGGGAGAAGAAACATCAAACACTAGTGAATGTATTTTCTATGTATTTTCTATGTATGACTGTGCTACATCCAATAGGCTAGCAGTCAGCACTTCTACCTTGAAGAACTCATGGGTTCAAATCCCACAGAGAAATACTAAAAGATTGAATTGGTGAAAAAAAAGCAAATGACTATTAGCCAATTAGCCAAAGCAGCATATGCTGAAAATAGGTGAATGCCAATTAGCCAATGCACTTTAAATTTGGCTGATTATATTAACTCTTCAAATGCATGCAATGATATGTAAGTATTCAATACTATTATGGTGTGAAATTCCAAACACCACACACTAACTAATGGGCAGATTACATTTTTTTGTTTGTTCATTTTAATTCGCTTGTGCACTGAAAAAATAAACACAGCTGGGGGATGGTAGGTTGGCTGGTATTTGAACTTGTACCGTGAGTGCTGTGGAGACATCTGAGCAGACTACTAAGCCATTGTGCTAAGTATGAGACCTACATAATAGTGTAGTATGATTAAAGAATGAATATAAATAATTACCGCTTTATAGTCACCTAAATTAAAAAATAAAAAACAACATACAACAAATAGGTAACCTGAATGTTTAATACATGTAACTTTACAGAATAGCAGACATTACTATGTAATAATCATTCATAACTGCATTAGTTAGCAAAAGAAGGAAAGAAATAGGAATACTAATTGCAACATACATCAATAGATGCACACGAGGTAGAGCACATCTCACATAAAAATGTTTCTTTCACATACATGGATCATGGCTACAGTACACTGCTATATAACAACTTGATAAGAATTGGCATTTGTATATACGCGGAAGCGCTAATTAGCGGCAATTTAGAATTTTCAAACGTTTGTTCTCCACTTATATCGCTGATTTTCATGCGCAAATTCGCCGTTTTGTTTCCATTTGGCTAAAATTGGCTCTATTATTTGCCATAGTGCCCAGTACTTCCTGGAGTTATAGTAAATGACCCCCTATAACTTTTGCGCAAATCAATCAATATACGCTTATTGCAATTTTTATTACCAAAAATATGTAGAAGAATACATATCGGCCTAAACTGAGAAAAAAAATTAGCTTTTTTTAAAAAAAATTAGGATATTTATTATAGCAAAAAGTACAAAATATTGGGGGTTATTTACGAAAGGCAAATCCTCTTTGCACTACAAGTGCCCTTGGAAGTGCAGTCGCTGTAAATCCGAGGGGGACATGCAAGGAAAATAAAAAACAGCATTTTAGCTTGCACATGATTGGATGATAAAATCAGCAGAGCTTCCCCTCATTTCAGATCTACCCCTCAGATTTACAATGACTGCACTTGCAGTGCACTTGTATTTCAACGTGAATTTGCCTTTTGTAAATAACCCCCCTTGTGTTTTTTCCAAAATTGTCGCTCTTTTTTTGTTTATAGCACAAAAATTAAAAACCACAGAGATGATCAAATACCACCAGAAGAAAGCTCTATTTGTGGAAAAAAAAAAGGACATCAATTTTGTTTGGGTACAGCGTTGCACGACCGCGCAATTGTCAGTTAAAGCGACGCAGTGCCGAATTGCAAAAAATGCTCTGGTCATTGAGCAGCCAAATCTTCCGGGTCTGAATCGGTTAATGGTATTTAAGGAAATAAAGAAATAGGAAATCCGCTACCAACGCCATTATATTATTATTTTTTACATTTTGCTATAATAAATATCCCCCAAAAATATATAAAAAAACATTTTTTTTCCTCAGTTTAGGCAGATCGTATTCTTCTACATATTTTTGGTAAAAAAATAAATCGCAATAAGCGTTTATTGATTGGTATTCGCAAAAGTTATAGCGTTTACAAAATAGGTGATAGTTTTATGGCATATTTATTAATATTTTTTTTCTTTACTAGTAATGGCGGCGATCAGCGATTTTTATTGTGACTGCGATATTATGGCGGACATGTCGGACATTTTTGACACATTTTTGGGACTATTGTCATTCATACAGCAATCAGTGCTATAAAAATGCACTGATTCCTGTGTAAATGACACTGGCAGTGAAGGGGTTAACCACTAGGGGGCGGGGAAAGGTTAAGTTAGTACCAGGGGAGTGATTACTAACTGCAGGGGGATGGGCTGTGTGTGTCACTACACTGATCACTGCTCCCGATGACAGGGAGCAGAGATCAGTGACACTTGTCACTAGGCAGAACAGGGAGATGCTGTTTACATCAGCATCTCCCCGTTCGTCCTCTCCGTGAGGTGATCGTGGGTATCCGGGACCCGAGACCCGACTCACGGGACTCATGGAGCTCCCTGCCGGCGCGAACGCGATGGCAGGGCGGGGAATTCAAATGGAGGTACCTGTAAGTCCATTTGCCCAGCCGTGCCATTCTGCCGACGCACATCGGCATGCGCCGGTCAGGAAGGGGTTAAGGATGAGGATTTCCAAGCTTTGGCAATTGTTTGTTTCGTAGCTCTGGTTATTTGTAATAGGAGTTTGAATCAGATAAAATAAATGGTGGTCGTTTTTATGTTTAGAAGTGCAATTGTAGGATCGGGTTTGATAGAGATCTCAAATACTGTTGAGATCATAAGAAAAACATCATTTCAAAAGTTTTTTGCAACCGGGCAGTCCCACCATATGTGAACATATGATCCTAGTTCACCACAGGCGCAAAAACAAAACGGAGAATACTGGGGAGAAAATTTTGCGATTCTGACAGGAACCAAATACCAACGAGTGAGTACCTTATAGTTTGTCTCTAAGGCAGTAATATTCTGTGAAGAAGATTTTGTTGTGGCCCATAATTTATCCCATCCAGTTGCTGAAATCCAAGGTCCCTCTCCCGTTTTGCTACATATGATGGTGATTCCATATTAGGTAAAGTAATAAGATGTTTGTGGATTATTGTTATAGGACCCTTTGAATGAGGATCACATTTGCATATCCTTTCAAAACTCGTAAGTTTATCTAGATTACTTTTCCCTTGTATGTAGGGCATAACATTTTTTTTTAACCTGCAGATACCGAAAAAAGTTCTGATTGAGGGAGTTTGTATCTTTCACATAATTCAGGAAAAGTTTTGAATGAGGTAGGTGATGGGGGTGGAGCAAGTGGCTGTGACGCCATCACGTTTTTCATTCATTTTTTTCCCTATGCAGTCAGTCGGTTCGATCCTCTGCTGCTTGTGTGCTATTTTTAGCTTAACTTTATATCCGGTTCCTACTCTGTTTCCCCGAAAATAAGACCTAGCGTGATTGTCAGTGATGGCTGAAAAATAAGCCCTACCCCCCAAATAAGCCCTACCCTGTTTCCCCAAAAATAAGCCCTGCCCTGAAAATAAGACCTCTAGGACTTTAACTAGGGCTTAATTCGGGGGTAGGGCTTATTTTGCAGCCATCACCGACAATCATGCTAGGTCTTATTTTCGGGGAAACAGGGTATTTGCTGTGCGATTGGATTTTTTGGTTTGCAGTTTCCAGTGTGCTGTGTTTTTCTGCTGTTACCAATTGCTGTGGAGTTTTTTTTAGTGAATTTGTAATAAAAAACGTTATACATCTGCACTATGGAGTCTCCCCCCGTTTTGTTTCTATTGAGGGGTCTGGATTCTTGGATGACCTAGGGGAGATAATTAACCCTCCCCTCCGTAGTTGTGGAATTCAGTTATCTAAACAAGAGAGAAAGTGCCTGCTTGCTGATCGCCAGGAGTGGATGAGGATATCTCCCTTGATCGCTATCCAGGTGGAAATTACTGATACCGGCAGGCTAATGCAACAAGCCTATAAGATCTCTATAACCTGAGATCCAACTTATCCGGTAAGCGGTTAATTTTACCATGCCTCTAGCTGGAGGATCATCAATTTATCCAAAAGTAGAAGATTTGTGGTTCATCTTCAACATATTATATTTTCATTTGGACTTTTTCCGTTTATAATACTTTTTTACACGTGGTAATCACTAGGATGTTTTATTCCTAATTTTATGTTTGGAGGGTCTCACCATGTGATTATGTTGATAGTTTAAGTAAATTAACACGATTAGGTCTTTGGTTTGTGGAATAATACTGTTGGTTTCACATTTTAGCAACATTGTTGCTTTTTTCTTGTGTCACATAACACTATTTTTAAGTGGATACTTTAGTATCCTTTATATACATATTTTTATCGTATATATATATATATTTTTTCTCTCAGCAACAGTGTTTGAATCACGTTGCTACATTTGAGAGTGGATACACCAATATCTCTCACATTTTTTTTTTAATATATTTTTTTCACAGCAATAGTGTTTGAATCAAGTTGTTATATATTTGTTGTATACATTATATCACAATATACATTTTTTGGATGCGCACTTGTTACTTTTTATGAGGTGATGATAACTCACAAATTTGGGTTAAATTACAGGAGGTCCATTCTTTAAAAGCTTTGGGAACTGAACGTGCGGGGTAGAAAAGTAGATTCCTAGGGCAGGAGGCGGAGCCTAGCAGAGCAGACATGCATTGTTAGAGCTCCACACCGCTGAGGAGAGAAGAGAAGGACAAAGCGGAGCCTGCAGGCTCAAAAGGTATCCATTTGAACCTTTTTGCCCCAGGGAACAAACTGTGAAAGTTTGGGCAGGAAATATGGTACTGGGAGGAAACCGTGGCAGAAATAAAAATCACCTCACAAAGAGCTCACAGGCACTCACTGCAGCTGAAGCAGCTCCAGTCACCTCACAAGATACAGCATCCTTAGAAATAATACATAGCCTTAGAAATAAAAATGGATGAAATTGAAATTACAACCCAAGAAAATATAACAGAATTGGAACAATTAAAAAAAGAGAATTTAATACTTCAAACTAAGCTAGAAGATTACGAAAATAGAGCCAGACGTTCAAACTTGCGCATAAGGGGAATACCTGAAACTGTGACAGACCTGCAATCTACTATTACTGCTCTATTACAAGAACTAAAGCCAGATATCCCTATTGAACGTTTAGAACTGGACAGAGTACACAGAGCCCTCACAGCCAAAAAGAAAGATGGACCCCCACGTGATATAATCACAAAATTTCATTATTACAGAACGAAAGAACAAATACTAATTGCTGCAAGAGAAAAAAGGGAACTTAATTTTCAAGGACACAATTATCAAATTTTTGCTGACCTATCCCAACTTACTATTACTAAAAGACGATCCATGAAACCCCAACTAATGGAACTGCAACGCCACAACATTATGTATCAATGGGGCTTCCCCTTTTCAGTCAGATTTAACTACCAAGGTACAATTTACAGAAGCAGATCAGCAGATGAACTACAACAAACCCTTTTAAAATTAAATCTGACAGAACCCACAAGCAGCAACTCTCCCACACGCAGAAGAATGGCGTCATCTTCACCTTCAGGCAGCACCCAGAAAATTTCAGAACAAAATGGGAATCATCATTCTCACAAAAGAGGCCGTTATGCCACATCATCCATGGACCAAGAAGATTCAATGGACTGACATCCTAATTCCTGATATCTCTTCATTTATTATACTAAGAGATGGTTCTCTTTAAAAAACCTATATTTATAACTGAATGTAACTGCATTCTGATAGTCACACACTGTGTGGGATCATGTTACATTCCAGTTATATTTCTTATTACTTCTGATTCATATAGCCTTAGAATATATAAGTGAAATACGGAAATTCTTGTTCAGTTATATATTATCAGGTAATAACAATAGATTTATTACTTTTTAGGACAAATATGTTCAATAATCCAGAAGTAATGGAAGCTTTTTCTTTCTTTTCTTAAAACAAATATATTATTACCTAACTAGTTTCTAGAATTATGTTTTTGTTTATTCTAATCTGAAGCAATACAACCTCAATTTTATGAGTTAACATATCTAAACAGTTACATATGAATAAAATATGTAATTGTTTACTCTAAAAGGGTTAAAATCCCCAAATAATTCAAACTATCTTCATCAATACCAAAGTTATTAACAGTACCTTTCTAACTGAATTATTTAGCCTAGGGCAAGACTAACCATATACAACCACCCTGGAATAAATAATTTCAACAAAAACTATATTCTGCACTCCAATTAATGAAACATCATTTTGATGTCTTTTGACATAGCACTTCTCTCCTGTAAGTGGAAGATCCGTGTACCCCCATTAGCCCTCCTCATTCTCCCAACCATATTATGTGGGAGTGTGACGAAGGCACTTATTCCCCTGAGAGAGATATTTATTCTCTTTCATGGGTAAATTGTGATTACTTGCAAAAAATAATTTATACAATGTATCATTTAATCTCATATGTTTTTTGTTTACTCTTTACTCCAGAATTCACTGGTTTCTTTTCTATCTATTCATCTCTTCAGTCCACACAGGTTGATCTGCGCAGTCAGCTCTGCATAACAAAAAGTAAGTCAAAACTATTTGATCTATTGCCATGGCACCACTGAATATACTTTCCCTGAATGTTCAGGGAATAAATGTCCCTCAAAAAAGGACCAAAGCCTTCCGTACTTTCCATAACAAGAAGGCTCACATAGTATGCCTCCAAGAAACACACTTCACCAAAGATTCTACTCCAAAATATATTTCTCCTTTTTATCAACAAATTTACATGGCTTCTGCCTGTACCAAGCAAAGGGGAACTCTAATTGAATTTCACCGATCCACACCATTCACCTTATTATCAGAAATTAAAGACCCAGAAGGTAGATACCTGATACTCATGGGTTATATAATGGATACAGCAATCACGGTGATTTCCTACTACGCTCCTAACAAACAACCTACACCATTCCTCTCACATATATTACAAGTGATTAATACACACAAAATAGGAACAGTGATAATGTGTGGGGATTGGAACCAGGTCCTCCTCCCATTTCTAGATAAATCACCTTTTACACCATCCAAAATAACCTCTAGATTACCTTTTTCTCAACTTCTTTCCAAATACAATCTGGTAGATTCATGGAGAGAAAGTAACCCAATGAAAAAGAAATTCACTTATTTCTCGCACCCTCATCAAACCTTCACCAGAATAGATCATATTTTTCTAACAATAGGAATGATACCAGAAATTATTGCATCAGATATAATTCCGATTCCGTGGTCTGACCATAATGCAGTATACACTACTATAGCCTCAGCCATACCAAAAGCGCATGACCCAACGTGGTACTTACCGGACATAATGCTCAAACACCCACTACATCAGATGGCCATTGAACAAGCTTTAAAGGAATACATATCAATTAATAATACAACAGACATCTCCCCAATAACACTGTGGGAAGCTCATAAGCCTGTCTTGCGTGGTACAATACAAAGACAAATGGCACTATTTAAACGTGAACGCAAAAATCTAGCAAAAAAACTAGAACTCAATTTTAATGCAGCCTACATATCATTTCAAGATAATCCATCTCAGAGTACAAAATCTCATCTGGAAAAATTTAGATTGGAATACGATCTATTTCTCACTGAGTCAGTTGATAAATCCCTCAAACGCTCCAAACACAATTTCTACATGAATACAAACAAACCAGGTACATATTTGGCTCGGGCATTAAATTCAACTAACAAATCTTTCAAACCAATACGTTTGAAATTATCAAAAAATGTTTACACTTGTAATCTAGTTAAAATAGTCCATAAATTTCACTCACATCTCGCAACTTTATACAAGACAAACAATGAATTTAATCCTACAGAAGCTGAATCCTTCTTCTCAAAAATAAACTTACCTGAGTTATCTCAGAATCAAAAAAGCAGTTTGGATGAGTCTATAACTATAGATGAAGTTGCTAACGCCATAAAAGACCTAAAACTTAAGAAAAGACCAGGCCCAGACGGCTACTCGGCTTTATACTATAAAACATTCTCAGAAATACTCTCTCCCATTCTCACTGAAACTTTTAACAAACTTCTAGATGGACATTCTTTTCGGCAAGAAACACTAATGGCAATTGTTTGTATGATCCCAAAACCCCTTTCTGATGATACTTCCTGTCTGAATTATCGGCCTATCTCTCTGTTAAACCTCGATATTAAATTATTAGCAAAAATAATAGCAAAACGCCTCAATAGCATTATAGGAAAATTAATACATAGAGATCAAGTAGGCTTCATGCCAAATAGACAGGCAGGCGATAATATACGCAGGGCAGTGTTATTGGCACATATTGCTAAAAAACGGAAAATCCCTTTATGTTTTCTATCTCTCGATATTAAGAGGGCATTTGACACAGTATGCTGGCAATATATGCAATATTCATTACAAAAATGGGGTTTTGGACCCCACTTTTTAACATGGATCAAAGCATTATATAATAAACCCAAAGCCTATATAAAATATGCTGGATATAAATCTGAAGCCTTTAATATCGAAAGAGGTACCCGACAGGGTTGCCCATTATCTCCCTTATTATTTGCACTTATACTCGAACCCATGGCTCAATACATCAGAACAAACCAAACTATAACTGGCATCGAAGTAGGAGGTATTACATACAAATTATGTATATTTGCAGACGATATATTACTTTTTCTATCATCACCACAGGTCTCTGGTCCTAACTTAATACCAGCTCTTGATGGATTTGCAGCCCTATCCGGCCTTATGATTAATCCTAAGAAATGCCTAGTGCTTAATATTTCACTCACAAACATGGAATTGATCCCGGCTAGGGCTGCACTCCCATTCACATGGGCAGAAAAATCAATCCCATATCTTGGAATTCATTTAACAGCATCTCATTCTGACTTATTCTCAACCAATTATCCTCCTGTATTAAGACAGATCACAAATCTAATAAAACAATGGTCGCAACTTCCTTTATCCTGGATAGGGAAAATTAATGCAATCAAAATGACTATTCTACCCAAATTGCTTTATCTATTCAGAGTCCTCCCTATTCCAATTCCTTCCTATTTTTTGAGAATAGTACAAAAAAGAGCAACTTCGTTTATATGGGGCTCTTCTAAACCACGTATACCTATACACACACTACATCTTCCCAAAAATAAAGGAGGCCTGGGATACCCTAATTTTACTAACTACTACAGAGCAGCACATTTGGCCAGTCTGTCCAAATACCATGCAAAACAGGAAATCCCATTATGGGTATTTATAGAGGCTTCAGAAAATGACCCTCTATTAATATCAAATTTATTATGGCTTGATCCTAAAGACCGCTTTAAAATTCATAATCCCATAACTAAACACTTCTTATCTCTCTGGGATAAACTAAAAACCGAATATCAGTTACAATCTCCACACAATCCTCTCCTTTCTTTTATCAGAAATCCGGCCTTTTATCCGGCATGGATCTACCCAAATTCTTTTAAAGCTTGGACAACATCAGGCATTCAGACACTAAATGACTTCATAGCATCTAAATCATTCCTTTCATTCCCATCGCTTAGAGAAAAATATGATCTACCAAACTCTGAGATATTTAGATATCTCCCAATCAAAAATTTCTATACACCATTCCTAAAAGGGGATACACCATTATCCCAATTATCCATTTTTGAATCAATCTGTACAAAAGATCCATTTGCTAAAGGTACAATTTCATCACTTTATAATCAATTATATGGAGTAGCAAATCTTAATAGACCCTCTTACGTTCAGAGGTGGGAGGAGGACCTGGGACGAACTTTAGAAGACACGGACTGGTCTAACATATGGCTCACATCTAAGTCATCTTCACCCAACATCTTAGCACTGGAGACAAATTATAAAGTCCTAACTCGCTGGCACCTTGTACCCGCTAGAGTGGCAAAATATTCACCTAATACCTCAGCTCTTTGTTTTCGAGGATGCCCAGAAATAGGCACATATTTACACATATGGTGGACGTGCCCAGTAATCCAAACCTTCTGGAAGGAAGTCTTCGTGATTGCATCTAAAATATTTAAAAAAATAATACAACCAGATCCATATTTAACTTTACTTAATCTAAAACCGGAATGGTTAACACTCTCTCAATTCAAACTTATGATCCAACTAATAACGGCTGCAAAACAAACAGTGGCCAAGGCATGGAAATCTCCTACATTGGTACTAGCAGAAACAATTCACAGAATTAATAATACAATGTCCCATGCTAAGATGGTAATTCCAAAATTTGAAAAACTTTGGCACCCTTGGATAAAACAACAGTTCAAATTTCAATGACTCTGTCCTGTTGCCATGGTAACAGATTAAATGACTTACAGAGACACCCATTCTAAGGCTTCAAAGAGAACTAAAAAGAATAATAAACTGACGAGCGGGACAACCTTGTGGACCATACCTCTACCTTTCAACCCTTTTTCTTCTTTCTCTTTCCTTTTCTCCACCTTACGATTAAAGCTCATTATCAGAATTTATTTGACCTATATACACTCTACTTGTAAACAATATGTATAGTAGGTATAAATCATTTAAATACCTACAAAAGTAACTAAGGAAATGATATATATCTTTAATTTAGGTTTACGTGAACCCAATGTTTAATATTTGAAATTTCATGATATTTACCTATATAAACCCTACTGTAAAACAATGAGCTTACTTTATAGATCCTTGTAAACTTACTTTATGTATCTTTATAACATTGTATACTCAATAAACTTCTTTTGACAAGGAAAAGTAGATTCCTAATAAACGATAATAGAGGTAACTGGGGTAATTGTAGTCCATTAACTATTTTAAATTTATCCCAGATAGCCACTGTATGTTTAGTAATAACATTTTTGATAGTTTTACAGTCAGAGGAGTTAGACCATATTAGGTTTGTTATGGAAAATGGGTCGCAATCTATCGATTCTAGTGCTACCCAAAGCGGAGTTTCATGTGTTGCATGGTATTTAGGTATATGTGCTATTTGAGCTGCATGGTAATATGCGGTGAAATTAGGAAACCCTAGTCCACCTTTCAGATTAGGAAGGTAAAGGGTATGTTTGGGTAAACGAGGTTTCAAAGAGCCCCAAATGAAAGCAAATGCTTTACGTTGTAGTATCCTAAGAAAATATGCTGGGACAGGGATCGGTAAAACTCGAAAAAGATATAGGATTTTGGATAATATAGACATCTTGATTACATTAATTTTACCAATCCATGATATTGGTAAGGAAAACCATTGCTTAAAGAGATTGGAGATTTGCCGCAGTATTGGAGGGAAATTAGCAGTGGAAATGTCTGAGAGATTGAGGGTGAAAGTAATTCCTAAATAAGAGAGGCGCGAGGTGGACCAGGAGAAAGGGAGGAATGTTTGGTTTTGTTGTAAGATATGAGAAGGTAAGAAAATATTTAAGGCAGTAGATTTTTGACAGTTAATAGTTAGACCAGAAATGTGGGCGAATTTATCCAGTTTTTTAGGAACAGGGATATGGGGGGTTGACAAGAAAATTAAGATATCGTCAGCAAATAGGCATAGTTTGTGCTTGTGACCATCTAAATCTAGACCTTCGATAGAGGGATTGGTACGGATTCCTTGGCAAGAGGCTCGATAAGTAGGGCAAATAAAAGTGGGGAAAGTGGACAGCCCTGACGTGTTCCTCTACAGATGTCAAACATGTTTGATTAATATCCTGCATATTTAATATAGACTTTGGGGTTTTTGTATAATGACGAAACCCATTTAAGAAAATGAGGAAAAAATCCCCATCGTTATACGGTAAAATCTAGGTATGACCGTGATACTGTATAAAATGCTTTTTTGATATCAGGAGATAGAAGACACATGGGTATTCGCTGTGTTTTGGCTGCTTGAATCAATAGAGTAATCCTGCGTATGTTATCTGTAGCTTAGCGTAATAGAATAAAGCCTACTTGATCGTTGTTTATTAAAGAACCTATGATATGGGGGCGTGGCCGGCCACGGACCAAGATGGCAGCGTGAGGGCTGTGCTCTGCATCCCAGGGACAGTTACCGGCACAAAACGACTTTCCAGGGGGGCTTCCCAAGGATCATGCCGAGGAAGAGAAAAGAGCACAGGAAACCTTAAAGGCTGGCAGATTTCTTCACATTGCGGCCGCATGGAGGTAGGCAAGATGGCGCCGGTTCCACATCCATCCCGCCCATAGTTCACACTCCATCCCAACTAAATCCACAACCATCAACAGAAATAGTGGATCTCCCTCTAGCCCACAGTCTTACCCTAACACGCCTCAATCAGCCAGCCCAGCCAAAGCTAAATTCCGGATGGCTCTGGATGCAGCCCTGCTGCTAGTCCTAACACTGATTCTGGGGCGGACACTAGAGTTGCCTGACAGTATAGAAGCATTCCCCACCATGAATTAGCCTGTGATGGACTCAGTTCTAAAGGATATGCTCTTGTCCTTGCGGAGCTCACTTCAGACTGATCTGATGTCCTGTATGCATAAATTTTACAGGGAGATTCAGGTAGTTGTGTCCAGAGTGGATCACATTGAAAATAAGATGGGGGGATTTGCAACAGCTATTAACGATCTGGTAGATGCCCACGATGAAAGGGAGGATGAAATAGATTGGCTTAAAATGAAAATGGCAGATATGGAAGATAGAGTTGCCACCTCATCCCTTTAAACCCAAACACATATTAATTACACAGGTTCTGTGGCTGATTAAGGTGGTAATTAAACTCACTTGGTGCCTTATCTGCATTAAATTAGCCACAGAAGGTGTGTCATTCATATGTGTTTGGGTTTAAAGGGATGAGGTGGCAACCCTAATAGAAGACAGTGCCAGAAGGAATCATTTAAAAATCAGAGGAATCCCTGAATCTGTCCAACAAGGGTAGCTGCACACATACACTGCCACGCTGCTCAAAGGAATCCTCCATGATCCCACAGAGCTGGATGTCACTATAGACTGGATCCACTGTCTGTCTAAACCAGCATATCTCCCTGACCAAGTTCCATGGGATGTTATATTGTGCCTGCACTTTTACTACACCAAAGAAAAATAAATGACAGCAATGCGCAGTAAGGAGAATATCCCCTCTCAATACCAAAACCTGCAATTCTTTGCAGACTTTTCACAACACACTCTCCAAAAGAGGAAAGGCCTTTACACTATCACTAGGGCCCTCAGGAACCACAGGATGGGGGTATCCCACAAAAATTACTACCACTAAAGAAGGGAACACCTTTGTCATTGACATACTGGAAAAGTGCCTATCTCTACTTAAGGAGTGGCAGATCATCCCAGAACCTGATGACAAGTTTACATCTACCAGGAATGTCCCACATGTGGAACCTGCATGGAAACAGGTCACTGCAAAAAATTCCAAAAAAACACTAATGACCCTAGGAAGTAAAACACAGAACCCTAAATCCCTGGGGAGTGAGGTTTCTCTCCCACACAAACTTTCCCCTCAGAATCTAACTAAGCAGCTGCATGCTGCATTCGGGTATAAGTTACCCTTACTTGGCTTCGAACAGTAACACATTATGTTTATGTGGAACAACAAGGTGTGGCGCTAATAAAGTATACTGAATGTCAATGGAAAAAACAAAAAGTCACAGTGAGTGATGGTAATGCATAGAGTGAAAAGGGGCTAGGCCCCTAAATAAATAGTGATAACACTAATGCCCCGTACACACGGTCGGACATTGATCGGACATTCCATCAACAAAATCCATGGATTTTTTCCGACGGATGTTGGCTCAAACTTGTCTTGCATACACACGGTCAAACAAAGTTGTCGGAAAATCCGATCATTCTGAACGCGGTGACGTAAAACACGTACGTCGGGACTATAAACGGGGCAGTAGCCAATAGCTTTCACCTCTTTATTTATTCTGAGCATGCGTGGCACTTTGTGCGTCGGATTTTTGTACACACGATCGGAAATTCCGACAACGGATTTTGTTGTTGGAAAATTTTATATCCTGCTCTCAAACTTTGTGTGTCGGAAAATCCGATGGAAAATGTGTAATGGAGCCCACACACGGTCTGAATTTCCGTCAACAAGGTCCTATCACACTATCCGACCGTGTGTATGGGGCACTATAATATACCAACACAATATATATAAACTAACGTGGATATAATATAAATGAACTCAGCAATATTACGTGTCCGTCAGACTTATTTGTTAAAATCTAAAATACATACATGTATCAAAAATGTAGGCATGTGGAATTTAAATGTCCGTCTCTGAGATATAAGTTGGTCAAGGTGTCAGTATGACACTGTAGGTGCTCCCAGTCTTCATATGTGTTTTGATGGAACTGTTAGGGACATCTCTGCATGTAGGGTGATATCTTCTCCAAGCATGACCATATAATCTCCGGCAGATAAACATAAAATGCCATTACCAGAAAGGATGGACTCACAGGCCGTTGGCGGTGAGTCAGAAAGGCTTGTACCGTCAAACGGTGGGGTGGATCAGATTTGGATCATAGCGGTGGACTTGGCTTGGAAGAGCAGAAAATACCACAAGATGGTGTGTCCCTGCTCACCATCCTCGTGGCCTCCTCAAATGGTGACAGGACAGTGCATGCATCCCTGATCATGGCCCACTGGCGTGGGGAAAAAAAAACAAGCTCCCCTGACCCTGTCCTGGTGCCATAGTCGCACAGGTACTCATTGATGGCCCTCTGCTGCGTGTGCAGCCGCTGCAGCATGGACGCACCCCACTAACTTTTGTAGTTTTAGCTGAACACTGTGAGCAGGACGCACTGCACTAACTGTAAATAGTCTAGCTGCCTGACTGTGGTACTAATAGGATCAAAAGAACACCAGTAATTTTCTTCAGGTAGCTGTATATACTGTAACAAGACAAGCCTGCCTGTCAGTAGGAAGATAACAAGAACGGATCTAGCTAAACTGAATACAGTGTATATATATATATATATATATGCAACACCTGGGATGCATATATATACACAATACACTGTAAGTGCAGCTAACTGACTGACTGTTCTGCCTAATCTATCTAACTCAAATCAAATGTCACTGTCTGTCTCTCTCTCTCTCTCTCAATGAACGCCGGAACACACACTACACAGGGCTGCCGCATAGGTGGCCTTATATAGTGTGGGGCATGTACTAAATCCCCTGAGCCATAATTGGCCAAAGCCTCCTTGGCTTTGGCCAATTACGGCTCTCTGTTCAGGCGGCGCTGTGATTGGCCAAGCATGCGGGTCATAGTGCATTATTGGCCAAACATCAGCCAGCAATGCACTGCGATGCCGCAGTGAATTATGGGCCGTGACGCGTCACACGAATTTGGCGCGAACGGCCCATATCGTTCGCAATTCGACGAACGATCGAACAGCCGATGTTTATTTATTTTACATCCACGTTTATATATATGGTGTTGATTTTTTAATTGGGTGTTTTCAGGTTATTTTTATTCTGCCATTCACATTCAGCTTTGAGGTCACACCCACTATAACAGATTCACTTATCTGTTATTTATTATTAGGAGTAGGGATGAGCCGAACACCCCCCTGTTCGGTTCGCACCAGAACATGCGAACAGGAAAAAAGTTCGTTCGAACACGCGAACACCGTTAAAGTCTATGGGACACGAACATGAATAATCAAAAGTGCTAATTTTAAAGGCTAATATGCAAGTTATTGTCATAAAAAGTGTTTGGGGACCTGGGTCCTGCCCCAGGGGACATGGATCAATGCAAAAATTTTTTTTAAAAACGGCCGTTTTTTCAGGAGCAGTGATTTTAATAATGCTTAAGGTCAAACAATAAAAGTGTAATATCCCTTTAAATTTCGTACCTGGGGGGTGTCTATAGTATGCCTGTAAAGGGGCGCATGTTTCCTGTGTTTAGAACAGTCTGACAGCAAAATGACATTTTGAAGGAAAAAACTCATTTAAAACTACCGCGGCTATTGCATTGCCGACAATACACATAGAAGTTCATTGATAAAAACGGCATGGGAATTCCCCAAAGGGGAACCCCGAACCAAAATTAAAAAAAAAAAAAAGACGTAGGAGTCCCCCTAAATTCCATACCAGGCCCTTCAGGTCTGATATGGATATTAAGGGGAACCCCGGCCAAAATTTTAAAAAAAAAATGACGTGGGGTTCCCCCTAAATTCCATACCAGGGGGGGCGTGGCCTGACGCATGGAGTGAGAGGACGTGCTGTTCCACAGCTCCCGGATCCCGCGGCTCCACAGGGCGTTTCTGAACCGAATCAGGCTGTATAAACTACTCCGATGGGGAAGGCTAAGTACCGGGACCAACAGGGAACGGGGGGTTCTCGTCCAGGAGGGGATTTGGGGAACTTTTTCACCCGATCTTCGGCCGCGGCCCAGCACCAGCCGAGATCCAAGATGGCGCCGGCGCCTCCGTCCCCAGCCCGCTCCGAATCAGCCCTGGACACTATGGCCTGCTCACAGGCATCTCACAATACCCCTGTGCCCCTAGCATGGCCCACGTTGAGTTCCACCTGGTGGGCATGTCACAGATTAGGCGGTTCTTGGGCAGGTTAAACTCCTTTTGGAGGTCCGTCAGCCGAGCACTGGCATTATATGACCGGCGGAAATGCACACAGACTTTCCTGGCCTGCCTCAGGACATCCTGTAAGCCCGGGTACCTGCCCAAGAACCGCTGAACCACCAAGTTAAGGACGTGAGCCAAACAGGGCACATGGGTCATTTGTCCCTGTCGGAGGGCAGAGAGGAGGTTGGTGCCATTGTCGCAAACCACCATTCCTGCCTTAAGTTGGTGTGGCGTCAACCACCTTTGAACCTGCCCCTGCAGAGCTGACAGAACCTCTGCCCCAGTGTGGCTCCTGTCCCCCAAGCACACCAGCTCAAGCACCGCATGGCATCTTTTGGCCTGCGTACTTGCGTAGCCCCTTGAATGGCTACAGAGCACCACTGGTTCCGAGGACAAAGCAAAGGAAGAGGCCATGGAGGAAGAAGAAGAGGAGGGGGTGGAGGAGAGAGGTGTGTCACAATCATTAGCATTTTGGAGGCATGGTGGCGGAACAACCTTCAACACTACTGCACCTTGTCCTGCATCCTTCCCAGCTGCCAGCAGAGTCACCCAATGCGCCGTGAAACTTAAGTAACGTCCCTGTCCATGCCTGCTGGTCCATGAGTCAGTGGTAATATGCACCTTATCGCTGACCGCCCTGTCCAGCGAGGCATGGACATTGCCTTCCACATGCTGGTAGAGAGCCGGAATCACCTTCCGTGAGAAAAAGTGGCGTTTAGGTACCTGCCACTGAGGAACCGCACATTCCACAAACTCACGGAAGGGGGCAGAGTCTACCAACTGAAAAGGCAACAGTTGAAGTGCTAGCAATTTTGCCAAGCTAGCATTCAACCGCTGGGCATGTGGATGGCTGGGAGCAAACTTCTTTCGGCGGTGCAGCAGCTGGGGCAGGGAAATTTGCCTGGTACAATCTGACATCGGTGTACTAAAAGCAGATTGCCCACAAGTACTTGGCTGTGACACACCTAATTCTACACCTTCATTCCTCTCAGTGCAGGTCTCAGAGAGGACTGAAGGTATAGTGGGGTTGGAGATCTCAGCTGATGAGGAGCAAGGAGAGGTCCTCTTTGTTCTTTGGTGTGGGTCTTTTAGATACGCTTGCCAATGAACTGCATGGCAGGTCAACATATGTCTGGTCAAGCATGTGGTACCCAAGCGGGAGATGTTTTGGCCACGCGAGATATGCTTGAGACATATGTTGCAAATAGCAGCGGTGCGATCTGATGCACTCGTCTCAAAAAAGGCCCACACCAAAGAACTTTTTGAATAACGCGCAGAGACTGCAGCGCCCTGCACATGTGGCGCTTTGGGGTGTGATGCAGTCAATGTGCTGCCCTTAGGCTGGCCCCTGGAGGGCATCCTGCCTCGTTGGTGATGTGCCGCCTCCTCCTCCTCCGCTCTCCTATCAGGCACCCACGTTGAGTCAGTGACCTCATCATCCCCTCCCTCCTCATCACTGGAGCAAACCTGACAGTATGCTGCAGCAGGGGGAGCATGACTGCCAGATTGCTGTCCTTCTTGGGCACGCCCTCTGTCTGCGCTCATGTTACTGCCTTCATCGAGCTCAGTATCATCATCAGAGCCTTCCAAACGCTGGGCATCCTCCTGGAGCATGTACCCAACACTGTGGTCAAACAGTTCGAGGGACTCCTCAGGAGGACATGGCGGGGCTAGGGAAGGAGTCACTGATGACATTGAGCTGAGGGAAGAGGCCGCTGCTTTGCCAGACAAAGTACCCTGAGCATGGGTGAGAGAGGATGAGGGGGATGAGGACGGCTTGGTCATCCACTAGACCAAGTCTTCCACATGTTGCGGCTCAACACGGCCAGCTGCCGAAAAAAAGCCCAAGCGTGTCCCACGGCCACATGCTGATGAGGATGCACCGTCTCCATGACCAGCACTAGACACAGAGCCTGCTTGCCCTCCCTTATTGGCTTGTGACTGTCTGCCTCTCCTTCTTGGCCTTCCAGACATACTAATGGCCTGTAGCTGCACTAAGCTGGGATATGTATATATATATATATATATATATATATATATATATATGTACTGATACTGCAGCTAGCAAAATCAACTGCCTGCCTGTAGTATGAGAACACCACCAACCTTCTACAGGTAGCTTTAGCTGAACACTGTGAGGTGGACGCACCCCACTAACTTGTAGGTTTAGCTGAACACTGTGAGGTGGACGCACCACACTAACTTGCAGGTTTAGCTGAACACTGTGAGCAGGACGCACCCCACTAACTTGTAGGTTTAGCTGAACACTGTGAGCAGGACGCACCTCACTAACTTGTAGGTTTAGCTGAACACTGAGCAGGACGCACCCCACTAACTTTTGTAGGTTTAGCTGAACACTGTGAGCAGGACGCACTGCACTAACTGTAAATAGTCTAGCTGCCTGACTGTGGTACTAATAGGATCAAAAGAACACCAGTAATTTTCTTCAGGTAGCTGTATATACTGTAATAAGACAAGCCTGCCTGTCAGTAAGAAGATAACAGGAACGGATCTAGCTGAACACTGTGAGCAGGACGCACTGCACTAACTTGTAGGTTTAGCTGAACACTGTGAGGTGGACGCACCACACTAACTTGTAGGTTTAGCTGAACACTGTGAGCAGGACGCACCCCACTAACTTGTAGGTTTAGCTGAACACTGTGAGCAGGACGCACCCCACTAACTTGTAGGTTTAGCTGAACACTGTGAGCAGGACGCACCGCACTAACTTGTAGGATTAGCTGAACACTGAGCAGGACGCACCCCACTAACTTTTGTAGTTTTAGCTGAACACTGTGAGCAGGACGCACTGCACTAACTGTAAATAGTCTAGCTGCCTGACTGTGGTACTAATAGGATCAAAAGAACACCAGTAATTTTCTTCAGGTAGCTGTATATACTGTAACAAGACAAGCCTGCCTGTCAGTAAGAAGATAACAGGAACGGATCTAGCTGAACACTGTGAGCAGGACGCACTGCACTAACTTGTAGGTTTAGCTGAACACTGTGAGGTGGACCCACCACACTAACTTGTAGGTTTAGCTGAACACTGTGAGCAGGACGCACCCCACTAACTTGTAGGTTTAGCTGAACACTGTGAGCAGGACGCACCGCACTAACTTGTAGGTTTAGCTGAACACTGAGCAGGACGCACCCCACTAACTTTTGTAGTTTTAGCTGAACACTGTGAGCAGGACGCACTGCACTAACTGTAAATAGTCTAGCTGCCTGACTGTGGTACTAATAGGATCAAAAGAACACCAGTAATTTTCTTCAGGTAGCTGTATATACTGTAACAAGACAAGCCTGCCTGTCAGTAGGAAGATAACAAGAACGGATCTAGCTAAACTGAATACAGTGTATATATATATATATATATGCAACACCTGGGATGCATATATATACACAATACACTGTAAGTGCAGCTAACTGACTGACTGTTCTGCCTAATCTATCTAACTCAAATCAAATGTCACTGTCTGTCTCTCTCTCTCTCTCTCTCAATGAACGCCGGAACACACACTACACAGGGCTGCCGCATAGGTGGCCTTATATAGTGTGGGGCGTGTACTAAATCCCCTGAGCCATAATTGGCCAAAGCCTCCTTGGCTTTGGCCAATTACGGCTCTCTGTTCAGGCGGCGCTGTGATTGGCCAAGCATGCGGGTCATAGTGCATTATTGGCCAAACATCAGCCAGCAATGCACTGCGATGCCGCAGTGAATTATGGGCCGTGACGCGCCACACGAATTTGGCGCGAACGGCCCATATCGTTCGCAATTCGACGAACGATCGAACAGCCGATGTTCGAGTCGAACATGGGTTCGACTCGAACACGAAGCTCATCCCTATTGCTGAGTTTATTTATTTTACATCCACGTTTATATATATGGTGTTGATTTTTTAATTGGGTGTTTTCAGGTTATTTTTATTCTGCCATTCACATTCAGCTTTGAGGTCACACCCACTATAACAGATTCACTTATCTGTTATTTATTATTAGGAGTAGGGATGAGCCGAACACCCCCCTGTTCGGTTCGCACCAGAACATGCGAACAGGAAAAAAGTTCGTTCGAACACGCGAACACCGTTAAAGTCTATGGGACACGAACATGAATAATCAAAAGTGCTAATTTTAAAGGCTAATATGCAAGTTATTGTCATAAAAAGTGTTTGGGGACCTGGGTCCTGCCCCAGGGGACATGGATCAATGCAAAAAATTTTTTTAAAAACGGCCGTTTTTTCAGGAGCAGTGATTTTAATAATGCTTAAGGTCAAACAATAAAAGTGTAATATCCCTTTAAATTTCGTACCTGGGGGGTGTCTATAGTATGCCTGTAAAGGGGCGCATGTTTCCTGTGTTTAGAACAGTCTGACAGCAAAATGACATTTTGAAGGAAAAAACTCATTTAAAACTACCGCGGCTATTGCATTGCCGACAATACACATAGAAGTTCATTGATAAAAACGGCATGGGAATTCCCCAAAGGGGAACCCCGAACCAAAATTAAAAAAAAAAAAAGACGTAGGAGTCCCCCTAAATTCCATACCAGGCCCTTCAGGTCTGATATGGATATTAAGGGGAACCCCGGCCAAAATTTTTTTAAAAAAATGACGTGGGGTTCCCCCTAAATTCCATACCAGGGGGGGCGTGGCCTGACGCATGGAGTGAGAGGACGTGCTGTTCCACAGCTCCCGGATCCCGCGGCTCCACAGGGCGTTTCTGAACCGAATCAGGCTGTATAAACTACTCCGATGGGGAAGGCTAAGTACCGGGACCAACAGGGAACGGGGGGTTCTCGTCCAGGAGGGGATTTGGGGAACTTTTTCACCCGATCTTCGGCCGCGGCCCAGCACCAGCCGAGATCCAAGATGGCACCGGCACCTCCGTCCCCAGCCCGCTCCGAATCAGCCCTGGACACTATGGCCTGCTCACAGGCATCTCACAATACCCCTGTGCCCCTAGCTTCCCCCACCAGTCTCCCCAGGTGCCGATCCACTGCATCCATAGGATCTGAGGATGGATGGGATCTAGAATCCCAGATGAGATCCCTGCACAGCTACATGCGGTCTATCCCTACCAAGGCCGATTTTGAGCAGTGTGTGCACCGCATAGAAAAAACCTACAAACAGGAGGTTTCTGAGCTTAAAAGGGACATTGGTGTTCGTTTTGAGGACATTGAAGCCACGACAGAGACACTCCATGCCTCTTTTCAGAAGCATGAGGAAATACTTAACTCCCATACAACCATGCTGCAGCACCTTGCGTTTCAACAAGATGACATCGAGAACAGAAACAGGCGTAATAATATTCGCATACGCGGCATTCCTGAATCTGTGGAACCCAAGGACTTGAAGGCAGCGGTGACGGCCATTTTCAACCAGCTCTTACAATTACCCAAAGATAACCCACTTGAACTTGACCGGGTCCACAGGACCTCAGGCCCCAGGAATCCTGACCCTTCATTCGTTCGAGATACACTCTGCAGAGTGCACTTTTACAACATTAAGGAATCCATCATGCGGGCAGCCAGCATGCAGGACTCTATCCTTTTCAATACCACCCCTGTGATGCTACTTCCTGACCTTTCACGTTTAACCCTGACCATGCGGAAGGCCCTGAAACCTCTCACACAGCTTCTCCAATCACGTCAAATAAAATATCAATGGCGCTTTCCCTTTCAGCTACGGGTGCACCATGAGGGTAAGACTGCCACATTCCGCATGCTGGGTGACCTCCCTGCATTCCTGGGCACCCTGGAGTTGCCACAGGTGTCTTTGCCAGACTGGCCTTTCTCTCCAACTACACCAGGCCTGCCGTACATCCCTCAGTGGCAGAAACACAGCCGCAAACGCCGTCCTGGATCCTCACCCCGCATAGACCCTGATGACTGATGTTATACGGTCCGGCTGGTCTTCTATTGTTTTTTCCTCTACCTGAGTAGGAATGCCTACTACACCACCTTGGATCCTTAAAGACTTCCAACTCTTGAGCCTCTACAGATAGCCTTCACTTTTACACACCTCTTCCAGCAAGCAGTTCCTGTTACTGGGTTTTTTTGTTTTTTTTTTTTCTCTTCAGTTGGAAGACAGTAACCTTTTCCTTAATGTTATGGTTACCCACGTTCGGGACCCCTATGCCTTAGAAGATACCAGGTTTCTCTGCTACAATTAGCTCAAAGGCTCATAAGCGGCATCAGGAAGATCCTCTTTGGCCTCATGGGACTGCTGCAGTCCTCACCTGTTGTGAAGCTGATCCCACCGCTCTTCCAGTCTCGTCGGGCCGGAGGTTCCTGACTACTACTATTGAACTGCCTTTTTGACTGGTGTACCTGTTTGCACTCTACCGTTGCTCTCATGGTGCACCCAATTGTTTAGAATGTTGTATTATCCCATGCTTTTTACCCTTATTATGTCTCCAATCTTGAAACCTTACTATCTATACTTATATTTGCTAGTTACATTTACAAGTACAGCCCAGATTAACCCACATATTATTGGCCCTGTGGTTCCCGGGGCCCCGGGAGCTTCCGCCATGCTAAACACTAACCCCCCCTTAGGAATATTCGGTGCCCCTACTTGGCACCGTTCCATGGTTTACAGATACCCTATACCTTACAGTCTTTTGTTTTGTTTGCTACCTTTTTTATTTTTTTCTTTCTCCCAACTTTTGTTTAACTGGTGCCACCTGGTGGCCTACCTTTTCACAACCAGTACACTGTTTAAGTTACTAAGATTAGGGTCCCGGGCTCCCTCTTCTGATCTTTTCAGGTCAGACTGTAATATTAATTGGACAACCATGGATACTGGGACCCTGTTCCATACCCCGCTTTCTCTTCTTTTTCTTTTTTCTCCCCTGATCCTCCCTGATATTTCTCTCATTCTGCTTCTACCTTTCCCCGCTCTCTCCCCCGTATCTACCCCCTCCCCCCACATGTTCCCTTCCCCTCCCACTCCCCCGCTGGCTGGGGCGGCTTTTCGAGGGACTCTCGTTGTTTCTTTTTTCTCCCCATTCCCTTTATACCCACCTTGATATGGCCGCTACTCCACCACTTAATCTAGCTTCTTACAACTGTAGAGGCTTTAATACCCCAGAAAAACGTAGCCAGATCCTTTACCACTTCCATAAACAGAAAACTAACATTCTCTTATTACAAGAAACCCATTTCAGGACCAATTCCATACCCATGATGTGCAGTCGATTCTATACCACTTGGTTTCACAGTACCAACCCCGCTGCAAAGTCCAAGAGGGTTTCGATCGCGTTTCATAGGTCCTTTCACCCTGAGGTTATTGACTCATATATTGATGATCACGGTCGTTTTATATTTCTCAAACTAAAAATCAATGATTTTCTCTTTACAGTCGCCAACATCTACGCTCCAAACACAGATCAGGCGCGCTTCCTATCATCCACTCTCGCCAGATTGACCTCTTTTGGAGGTTCTAGTATTATCGTTGGAGGAGACGTGGCCCTTTCCCCGTCTGCCGACACATCTACTGGTAAGTCTTCCATGTCCACGACCTCACTCTCACACATAAAATCTCTTTTACATTCTTGTCAATTAGTGGACGTGTGGCGCATACATCACCCTACTGACAGAAAGTTCACATACTTCTCTATAGCTCACAACTCATATAGCAGACTGGACTATTTTCTCATCTCCCAATCCCTCCTAGACACACCCTTACTAACCTCTATAGGACATGCTCTTTGGTCTGACCATGCTCCTGTATACCTATCTTTCGCCCGGCCCCCACGGTTACGTAGGGGGCATTCCTGGCGCCTCAATGATAATCTCTTACGAGACTCAGTATGCATCGCTGAAGTTACTAAAGCTATTGACAACTTTAAAATCGACCACATGGCAGATACAACTTCCCCACTTAACCAATGGGAGACGCTGAAATGTGTGGTCAGGGGCGTGCTAATCCAAAACGGCTCACGTCTGAAAAAGATTAGGTCTGACGACATCAAACGCCTCCTGACCAACATCTCAGATCTTGAATCCCTACACAAATCAAATCTGGACCCCTCCACTTTTGTGGCCCTTTCCAACTCCCGCCGAGATTTACTCCAATTATTAGACTCTCACTCTCTCATAGCTAGGGATCGCGCCCGAAAATCTTATTACTCTATAGCCAATAAATGCGGCCAACATCTGGCACGGGTTATTCATCCCAGGGTCCCACGCCTTCCCATTCCCTTCATCACCAAACCGGACCAGACTAAAGTTTATGGTTGCAAAGACATATCCACCACATTTAAAGATTATTATGCCCAGTTATATAACCTGCCGCAACCCTCCCCACCGAGTCCTCTGCCCCCATCCCAAGACCCAATGTGGACCTATATAATGGAAACAGCACTACCTGTGATTGACCCCCAGACTTCCGCGGACTTAGATGATCCTCTATTGGAACCGGAGTTCCTTGGCGCCATCAAGGAATTAAAACCGGGTAAATGTCCAGGCCCCGATGGCTACTCCCCGAGGTTTTACAAAACCTTCGCACCCCTATTGGTACCGTTTCTCACTAAGGCCTTTAATTCTATAGATGATACCACCCTCCCTTCCAAAACACTTCTCTCAGCCAATGTCTCCATTATGCCAAAACCCAATAAAGACCCTTGCCAATGCAGTAGTTACCGCCCGATATCGCTTTTAAACATTGACCTTAAGCTCTTTGCCAAAATCCTCGCCAATCGTCTTTCTCCTTCTCTCCCCGGGATCATACATAGAGACCAGGTGGGCTTCGTCCCAGGCAGAGAGGCACGAGACAACACCGTCAGAACCATTAACCTCATCTCCTATGCCCAACGCCACCATCAACAGCTCTGCCTTCTCTCCTTTGATGCCGAGAAGGCCTTCGATCGGGTCAACTGGCGCTTCCTAAAACTTTCCCTTGAACAAATTGGGTTGGGATCCCCTTTCATCTCCAAAATCATGTCACTCTACTCCAATCCCTCTGCCTCTGTCCTGGTTAATGGTACTCCTTCAGCTGCATTTGACATCTCCAACGGAACTCGCCAGGGATGCCCCCTCTCACCCCTTCTTTTTGCTATAGTAATGGAACATCTAGCATGTGCCATTCGCCAAAATGATTCCATACAAGGCATTCACACGCTTTCTGCACACCATAAACTTGCACTTTACGCCGACGATCTACTCATTTACGCATGCCAACCACATATTACTCTCCCCTCCTTGTTCTTAGAGTTCCAACGTTTCGGAAGCCTGAGCAATTTTAAACTCAATATCTCCAAGACTGACGCGCTTAATATCTCTCTCTCTGCTCCTACATTGTCCTCCCTAAAATCTAACTATACCTTTCACTGGCATACCTAGGGCATTAAGTATTTAGGCGTTACTATACCGGCTAACCTATCACTCCTCTATACACTGAACTACATTCCCCTCCTCTCTCAACTCCGTAAAGACCTTGCCTCCTGGGGAGACAAACCAATACCCTGGTTTGGACGCATTAACACCCTTAAGATGGACACCTTACCCCAATTACTTTACCTATTTCAGACCATCCCAATCTTGATACCCAAACCCTTTTTCTCCACTCTACGCTCTCTCTCTATCCGCTTCCTGTGGAATAAAGGATTGTCGAGAATCAAATTTAAGTTACTCACCCGACCAAAACTGCAAGGAGGTACAGGTTTACCTGATTTTGAGCTATATTACAAAGCCACAGTAATGGCACGTATCCTTGATTGGTTCCCACGACCTTCCCAAAAAGCGTCGGTTCTGGTTGAACAGGATATGTCCCCCGTTGACCTTAGGGCTTTGCTATGGGGCTACAAACGTAACTTATCAGTTTTGGCGGATTCATCACCCCTTACCACAGCTGCCCTCATTCTTTGGTATAAGAGAGGTCTATGCGAGATTCTATCTTCAGACCCATCTCCCTTATCACCACTTTTCGATAATCCCGCCTTTCCACAGGGAATAGGAGCTCATGCTATTGGCCCTCTCTCACGTTCCTCCTGGCCCCAAGCACACTCCTTTATCCGGACCGACAATGGAACACCAAACATCCCTTCAGGGAATCGAGACTGGCTCACTTCCATACACCTTTCCACCTTCACCAAACATCTTTTCATTTCCTCTCAGACCCATCGCCCCTTGACTGACTTTGAACACCTCAGCTCTATGCAAGAGTTACCTAGACACCTACTCTCACATATCTACAGTCTTATTCATTCTCTTACACAGAAAGATCTCCCCACCTACACTAGAGTATGGTCGGCAGACCTGGGAAAGACCATCTCCAGAGCGGATTGGCAAACTGCGTTCCATTTCGCACATAAGTCCTCAATCTCATGCTATTCGCAAGAAAAAAACTTCAAGGTCTTGGCGAGATGGTATAGGGACCCCGCCTCTCTACGGAAAATCTTCCCCTCCACTTCAAATCTGTGTTGGCGTTGTTCTCTTGCGACAGGATCGTACCTACATATCTGGTGGGAATGTGATCGGATCCGGCCCTTCTGGAATCAGGTATCCCAGGTTTATGAAAAAATATATGATGAACCTCTGCACCTGACCCCTGAAATAGCCCTCCTATCTATTCTGCCAGGCTCCATAGCCTCCCAAAAGCGCAATCTTTTACGTTTTTTTCTATCGGCAGCTCGCCAACTCATACCCCTTTTCTGGAAAACAGCGACTATCCCCCCATTGTCTCTCTGGACCTCCACCATGAATGATATCATGCGAATGGAGGAGATACTAGCGCTTGACAACGACACCTATGAGAAATTCACAATTTTATGGTCGGCTTGGCAGCCCTTCTCCACCTCAGATACACTGTCTTCCTTGCTCCCTGCTCCCTAGATTATAGCTTCCCCTATAAATTTAAACACTAGTCGATCCCCTGACCATGTCTAGTTATATGGAGTCCTTCCTTCTCAACCCCAGCCAGCGGAACCCCCTCTCCCTACTCTTCCCCCCTTTCTCCCCTTCCTTTCTTTTCTGTTCTTTTTCCCCCCTACTTATTTCCTAATTATTCCGTTCTCTTTCTTCCTGACCTTTTATCCTGATACCAAACATGATTCATTTATGTTAAAATTTACATAATAATAATCAGCTTAGCTGTGGGCGATAGCCATTTTGCTCGCTGATTGATTTCTCAATATGCCTTCCTTTATGTCAAATGTATTAACTCTTTTGTTGCTTTATAACAATAAAAATATTTTCAACCCTATGGGTGCGGAGCGGCCCGGAGAAGAAAATGAAGAAGAGAAGAAGAGAAGAAGAGAAGAAGAGAAGAAAAGAAGAAGAGAAGAAGATGAAGAAGATGAAGAGAAGAGCGGGAGCCTCCCCCCATGCCATGGGTGTGGAGCGGCCCGAGGAGAAGAAGATAGAAGACGCCGCGGAGGAGATGATGGACGAGAATGCCGGAGGAAGAACCAGAAGAACCAGAAGAACCAGAAGATGAAGGAAGATAGAAGAAAGAAGAAGTATTTAAATAAAGGAATTGTCAAAAACTGTCTCTTGTCATTTTTAACATTTTTGACTTTTGTACCCCCTTACCATTTCACACAGGGGGGGCCGGGATCTGGGGGTCCCCTTGTTAAAGGGGGCTTCCAGATTCCGATAAGCCCCCCGCCCGCAGACCCCCACAACCACCAGCCAGGGTTGTGGGGATGAGGCCCTTGTCCTCATCAACATGGGGACAAGGTGTTTTGGGGGGCTACCCCAAAGCACCCTCCCAATGTTGAGGGCATGTGGCCTGGTACGGTTCAGGAGGGGGGGGCGCACTCTCGTCCCCCCCTCTTTTCCTGCGGCCTGCCAGGTTGCGTGCTCGGATAAGGGTCTGGTATGGATTTTTGGGGGGACCCCATGCCGTTTTTTTTTTTTTTTTTGGCGCGGGGTTCCCCTTAAAATCCATACCAGACCTGAAGGGTCTGGTATGGAATTTAGGGGGAACCCCACGTCATTTTTTTTTTTTAATTTTGGCCCGGGTTCCCCTTAATATCCATATCAGACCTGAAGGGCCTTGTATGGAATTTAGGGGGACTCCTACGTCTTTTTTTTTTTTTAATTTTGGTTCGGGGTTCCCCTTTGGGGAATTCCCATGCCGTTTTTATCAATGAACTTCTATGTGTATTGTCAGCAATGCAATAGCCGCGGTAGTTTTAAATAAGTTTTTTCCTTCAAAATGTCATTTTGCTGTCAGACTGTTCTAAACACAGGAAACATGCGCCCCTTTACAGGCATACTATAGACACCCCCCAGGTACGAAATTTAAAGGGATATTACACTTTTATTGTTTGACTTTAAGCATTATTAAAATCACTGCTCCTGAAAAAACAGCCGTTTTTAAAAAAAATTTTTGCATTGATCCATGTCCCCTGGGGCAGGACCCAGGTCCCCAAACACTTTTTATGACAATAACTTGCATATTAGCCTTTAAAATTAGCACTTTTGATTTCTCCCATAGACTTTTAAAGGGTGTTCCGCGGCATTCGAATTTGCCGCGAACACCCCAAATTGTTCGCTGTTCGGCGAACTTGCGAACAGCCAATGTTCGAGTCGAACTCACTCGAAGCTCATCCCTAATTAGGAGTTACACGCAGCTTATTTTTCAATACTCCTTACAATTTATTGGTATTAGTCGTACACTTATCACTCTTCTGGGGGGATACCCCTCGTCCCTTATTCTTTTGGTATATTATAGGTGTTATCACTATTTATTTAGGGCAACACCCCTTTTCACTCTATGCATTACCATCACTCACTGTGACTTTTTGTTTTTTCCATTGACGTTCAGTATACTTTATTAGCGCCACACCTTGTTGTTCCACATATATTCACAATTAGTCAGATTGTTGTGTTGGCTGCTTTATTCCTTTTTTCTTGTTTTTATTAGGAGTTGGCGCAGCATTTTCTATACTTATTTCTATCTTACACATTATGTTTATACCTCTCTGGGTAACTGGAGCACTTTTGGCAATGTTCTGTTATTTATCTTGTTTTATCATCTTTTTCTACGTTTTTAATACAGTCAGAAATTATGGTTCTACCTCTACCTCCTAGCTATCTCCACAGGTACCATTTTTGCAGCTAAAACCCATCCTGGAGATTGCACCAGCACAACCCGGCAAGGAACTGGCACCCCACTTCAGGGAACCAAATACCGCCTTGCACAAGGAAATCTACTACAGGACAGATACCTCTATATAAAGACCTCAACCAGAAGACCTCTCACTTAACTTCACTACACTACAAGAGCTACATACTGTACTAACAATATATGGTCAATGCAAATGTTTCACATCAAACTCAATACAAACTTTGACTACAAGAGGGAGCCTTGTACACAGGAACAGCTTTGCAGAGACACAAAATACCAACCTAGCATACTCCTATTGTCCACATGGGGTGACATTTCTCACTATTTATGGGAAAGGCCTCAACCATTCTCATACCTCCCAAATTTTTGAGATGGGAATAAGGGACACCTATCAGCAAAAGTATGCAGGCATAGGACACACACCCTGCCATGCCCCCTGAAAGGAGAATTGTACAAAAAAAAACAAGATTGGGCAAACCCACAAGTGCTTTTTTACCACTACTATTCCTTTATATTGGCTTTTGGAATTTACAAATGCAGCAATTTAGAAATCAGATGAAAGGTTTAGCACTCGGAAACACTTTTTGATAGATAAAAAATGAATTTTATTTACATCTGTATAGATCCAACCAAAATGAGGGACAAATGAGGAGGAATGAGGGACAGAGGGACATTGCTCCAAATCAGGGACAGTCCCTCGAAATCAGGGACAGTTGGGAGCTATGGATTCTGTTTAAAGAAAATCAATGTGGAGAGAAGCTCTGCACTTTAAATGCGATGTCTTGTGTGTGCAGGAGACACACTTCAGCAGCTTAGCACCTCCTAAATGCACCAATACAAATTTCCCATATATCATTTCCGCCAATGCGGACTCCAAGAAGAGGGGGGTTCTTACTGCAATCAGAGACACTGTTTCATTTAACCTCCACAAAGAAATCAAAGACCCACAAGGAAGATATATAATACTTATTTGTGATATTAATTCCACAACATATACCATAGCCAACATATAAGCTCCAAATTCCAATCACATTCGATTTCTTAACAAAATTATATGCAAAGCACACGCTCACCAAAAAGGATCTCTGACCATGTGTGGGGACTTTAACCTCATCCCAGATCCAACCATGGACTCCACCTCCTCACCTAGCCAGACAAGACAATTGCTTTCTAACACAATTCACCAAAACTGCCTATACGATGCATGGCGGTGTCTTCGTGCAGGAGAGAGAGACTTTACCTTCTACTCTGCACCACACTGGTCCTACTTGCGCATAGACCTATTTTTAGTGGACCAGTGGCTTCTGACAAGGACAACTTCATCTTCAATCAACACTATCACATGGTCAGACCATGCACCTGTGGTACTGACTATTAAGGACTCCCTCTCCTCTAACCCAATACCAGTGTGGAGAGTCAACTCGCTTCTCTTACAAAGGGAAGACACTAAAAAAACATTGGAGCAAAACCTACTGCAATACTTTGTGGACAAAGAAACCTCAGTAGATAATCACTTTATAGTATGGAACGCCCCCAAAAGGTGTCCATGAGAGATATTTTCATTAAATTGGGGGCAAGGATGAAGAGGCAGCATCAAAAGCAGTTGCAAGACCTCATAGAAAAAATTCATAATTTAGAAACCCAAAACAAACAAAACCCCACTTCCTCGCTCTCTTGCCAACTAAACCAGCTTTGCTACGACCTCCGACTACTTCTATTAGGGGATTTTGACAAATCCTCTAGAAGATTGAAAATGAATTACTATGTCAATGGCAACAGAGCAGGGAAAACCCTGGCACAACGCCTTCGGGCTGTAGGTATAAATCTAAGATTCTATTCATTATACACTCAATTACCAAAGATAAATGCTACCACCCTAAAGACATAGCTGATGCATTCAGCCACTATTATGGCTCACTGTACAACCTAGAAAAAGACCCAAACACTTATCAACCCAATCTCGAATCAATTAATAATTTTTTATAAAAAGTATCCCTCCCTCAGATAACCCCGGTCAGTTATTACAACTCAACTCACCCTTCACAGACCAAGAAGTACTTTGAGTAATAAACACATTGCCACCTAATAAATCCCCGGGCCCAGATGGCTACATCGGGGAATATTACAAAACGTTCAAACAAATTCTATCACCCTACTTAGCTAACATTTATAACGCTGCAACTGCCTCCTCGTCCTTTCTGCCAGAAATGTTGAAGGCTTTGATAATAACTTTACTTAAGCCGGGGAAAGACCCATCTACCCCTCAGAATTTTAGACCTATATCACTCCTTAATAATGACTTAAAACTATATGCTAAACTAATTGCTTTGCGATTAATTGATATTCTCCCTCAGCTTATACATCCTGACCAATCAGGATTCACTAAAGGACGCCAGACCTCTGATGCAACGAGACGCCTAATAAACATCATTCACCATGCTAAACTAAATGGAACGCCTTCTCTGCTTCTGGCTTTAGATGCAGAGAAGGCCTACGACCGGATACATTGGGAGTACCTGTCTAGGGTGCTGGAGACATTTGGCTCTGCAGGCCCAATACTCTCTGCGATTATGGCCTTATACACCAAACCTTCTACTCAGGTGTACACATCTGGTGTCCTTCCCACACCATTCAATATCACAAATGGAACTCACCAGGGTTGCCCATTATCACCACTAAGCTCTAATTTACTTATGGAACCTCTGGCGAGTTGCATTCGTAACCATCCCCAGATCACTGGTTTTACCCTCCATAAACTACCACACACCATCAGCTTGTTTGACAATGACATTATTCTTATGCTCACAGATGTAGTAGAGTCTTCCTTGGCTTCGGTACATCAAGTATTGAAAATGTTTAATGATCTTTCCTATCATAAAGTTAATGATACCAAGTCATACATTCTAGGGCTCAACATACCTCTCACACTACAACAAAAACTCACAGAAACGTACCCGTATACATGGAGTTCCACAGGGATAACCTACTTAGGAATAACATTAACACCAACAGTGGAAGAACTATTCAGGGCAAATTACTCCCCATTCCTGGATGAGTTAGGTTCCAAACTTCAAGATTTAGTGAAAACAGAACTCTCCTGTTGGGTCGGCTGGCAGCCTTTAAGATGATCCTTCTCCCCCAATTCCTGTATCTGTTCAGAACACTCCCTATTCCGGGACCTAACGCTTTTTTCAATAAAGCTCAAGCAATAAACAACCGCTATCTATGGCAAGGCAGGAAGGCGAGGTGAGCGTTCTCTAGACTAACCACAACTAGGAAAGCGGGAGGGGTGGGACTAGCAATACTTAAGGACTATTACATTGCATCAATCTTAACTCAACTTAAGACATGGTTCCCACACAATAACAGCACTAGATGGGAAGAACTAAAAAAGACCCAAACGCAGACTAATAACCTATACCACTTCTTCATTGCTAGCCAATTCCGCTCTCCACAAACCAAAACATTATCTCCTACTATAAGAGCCTCCCTTCAGGCTTGGAGAACCCTCCTAAGCACCTCCTTCCAAGATCCCACACCTTCCTCACTTCCTTTACCTCTCCTAAGCTTACCTACCATCATACCTGACATAAAAATAACAAAATGGGTAGAAAAAGAGATAAAAAGACTAGAGGACATGATGATAGGCCCAGCTCCCAAAACCTTTAGATCTTTACAGATTGTAATATTCTGAGTTAGGTAGGTCATATTCTAACTACATACAGATAATGCATCTTATTCGTTAAAACTTAAACACCACCATAACACTACCTTGGCGAGTAGTTCAATACTACAATACACCTAACACCAGGATTAAAGGGATATCATTGTTTTACAATGTGCTGAATAACAAAGACATATTTACCAAAGCTTCCCACATACACGCATGGGAGAAAGAACTAAGAGCTACCTACTCCTCTGAACAGTGGCAGGCGGCGCTCCGCATCACATATGCAGCAACCAGAAGTGTGAACTTATGGGAACTAACACAAAAAATTTTGCTCAGGTGGTATCTAACACCATATAGGATAGCGAAATACTCTCCACAAACCCCAAAATATCTGCTGGAGGAACTGTGGGGCAGTAGGCACACTGTACCATATACTTTGGTCCTGCTCAGCTATCGCCACTTTCTGGATGGGGGAATTTTGATTACTTACACAAGTGCTGAGCATACAAATCCCCCTGTCACCAGGCCTCGCACTTTTGTCACTAAATATAGACTCACTACCACCAGAAACATAGCCGTCCACATCCTTTTAAGCGCAAGACTAGTGTTGATGCGCCACTGGAGAGACCAAACAGCCCCATCAAACCAGGAAGTTATTCTGACAACCAATACTCATGCTGCATATGAGATGATGTTCACCTCTGCACAAAATAGACACCAAAAAAGAATTATCTGTGGAAAAGATGGGTAGAATGGTATGAAATAACATCGAGGAAACATAAATGATTCTCTATATGGAACCAAGATAAAGATAATTACTCTCTAACTGTACAACAACTGTTTAAAATGGTTACTCAATTAAGTTGTTTTTTCTTTTTTTTTATTTTCTTAATTGCTTGTATTTGCCTTCACCTTTATTATCTTTCTTCTACTTCTCAAATATGACTCAGTCCTGGTTGTCGGTACTAGGACTGACTAAGGAGATGCATAGACAACATAAATAGACCAGTAATGGTCACTTGTGACACTAAGCCCCCTTTCACATGAGGCGGACCCAGTTTCTACAGAGCCCGCCTCGGTCCGCCAGCTTAGCGGGAGATCAGTCCGTTGATCTCTGCTGAGCCGGCGGATGACAGGTCCCTCTCTGCTCACTGAGCGGGGAGGGGCTTGTCAGGCGCCGCTGCCACCTATGGAGGGATCGGATGAAAACAGACAGTGTGTCCGTTTTCATCAGATCTCACCTGATCCGACCTGCCAGCGATGGACCTGGATGTAGAGCCATCCATCTGCTTTTAGCGGATCGGACCGGGTCGGATGTCAGCGGACATGTCTCCGCTGACATCAGTCGCTCCATAGGCTAACATGGAGCGCCCGTTCAGGTCCGCCGTCAAAACTAACAGGCGGACCTGAACGGTCCGATCGTGTGAAAGGGGCCAAACGCTAAACATTTAGCTTGTTACCTAAAGTCATTACCTATGAAGCTAACCAAATCGAAATGTCTTAAGATGTCCTTCTTGTATCTCTTTTTTCTTCTGTGTTGACAATTTGTCGAAAAACGAATAAAGAAATACTGAAATAAGAAAAATAAAGAACCCATGATATTATTTAATCAGATCGCTAGAACTTTCGCTAGTACCTTTATGTTGAGATTAAGTAAAGATATAGGCCTGTAATTAGCACAAGATCTTTCATCTGACTGAGGTTTGGGAGGTTTTGTCTCAGAGCGAAAGGATTAATTATTGAGAAGGGAATTAAAAGCATCTGTTAATATTGGAGCAAGGATATGAGTAAATTTCTTATGATAGAGGGCCGAGAAGCCATCAATGTCAGGGCTGGGCTCAGCCCTTCCTTCTCTGAGCCGACCGCTCAGTTGTCGGCTAATTTCCAGCTCCTTTCTCTCCACAGTGACTCAGCTGTTGATGATCCTGCTCATCAGTCCTGGATACTTAAAGCCATCCAGCTCACTTCATCTCTGCCTTTGGGATAACCTGGGGATAAATTGAGCCAAAATATTTAGGAGTTGATAAGTCTGTGAAATTTTCTTAGTTTCTTGGAGGCATACTATGTGTGCCTTTGAAGAAGCCAAGGAGTGAAAAACTTTAGTTTGCTTTTGCGGGATATTTAGACCCCGTACGTTTAATGTAAGGACATTTAAGGGGGCCATCTAGAGACCATAAGGATAATATTGTAGTATATTGTATGCATAGATTGTAAATTTATAGGTACCCCGGGGAGGGGCAAGAAAAAAGAAGGGATCAAAGACATATTGCTAAGGAAGAAAGAGAGATTAAAGGATTATCATGTACAAATATTCTACAATTAACTGTGTAAATAGCAAAAGCTTTCTGGCTTTCTGAGTGCGTATACAACGCTAACTCAGAGGCCTAGAATCTGTCCGAGGAGATCCCCCACCAAAAAAAAGAATGGAGGGGAGTCTTAGGACAGAAAAATGGGGGGAAGCAGTGACAATTTCTCGGGTCCCCAATGGTCAAGAGGTATATTTGAAAAAATATATATAATATCTTGGACATCCAAGTTCGGCAGTATATAAAAAAAAATGGGTGAAACTAAAAGAAAAGTTAGTTAACCATAAACATCTGTAACATAAGGTGAGTGTGAACCTCATCTGTATTTTCTGTGGTTATGTAACTAAAAAATAAAAAGTAAAAACTATATGACTTCTCTTAAGGTTATATAGCTAATAAAATAAAAATAAAAATCTATATGATTTGCTTAACATTACTGATTGTTTCAGGAATGCCAGTAATGGAAAAGGTAGGTAATGCTATTGATGATCCAGAACATTAAAGGTGGATCTATTTTTGTATTAAAGATTTAAAGGATAACTAAATTTGTTCCGCTGACATGTCTCCGCTGACATCAGTCGCTCCATAGGCTAACATGGAGCGCCCGTTCAGGTCCGCCGTCAAAACTAACAGGCGGACCTGAACGGTCCGATCGTGTGAAAGGGGCCAAACGCTAAACATTTAGCTTGTTACCTAAAGTCATTACCTATGAAGCTAACCAAATCGAAATGTCTTAAGATGTCCTTCTTGTATCTCTTTTTTCTTCTGTGTTGACAATTTGTCGAAAAACGAATAAAGAAATACTGAAATAAGAAAAATAAAGAACCCATGATATTATTTAATCAGATCGCTAGAACTTTCGCTAGTACCTTTATGTTGAGATTAAGTAAAGATATAGGCCTGTAATTAGCACAAGATCTTTCATCTGACTGAGGTTTGGGAGGTTTTGTCTCAGAGCGAAAGGATTAATTATTGAGAAGGGAATTAAAAGCATCTGTTAATATTGGAGCAAGGATATGAGTAAATTTCTTATGATAGAGGGCCGAGAAGCCATCAATGTCAGGGCTGGGCTCAGCCCTTCCTTCTCTGAGCCGACCGCTCAGTTGTCGGCTAATTTCCAGCTCCTTTCTCTCCACAGTGACTCAGCTGTTGATGATCCTGCTCATCAGTCCTGGATACTTAAAGCCATCCAGCTCACTTCATCTCTGCCTTTGGGATAACCTGGGGATAAATTGAGCCAAAATATTTAGGAGTTGATAAGTCTGTGAAATTTTCTTAGTTTCTTGGAGGCATACTATGTGTGCCTTTGAAGAAGCCAAGGAGTGAAAAACTTTAGTTTGCTTTTGCGGGATATTTAGACCCCGTACGTTTAATGTAAGGACATTTAAGGGGGCCATCTAGAGACCATAAGGATAATATTGTAGTATATTGTATGCATAGATTGTAAATTTATAGGTACCCCGGGGAGGGGCAAGAAAAAAGAAGGGATCAAAGACATATTGCTAAGGAAGAAAGAGAGATTAAAGGATTATCATGTACAAATATTCTACAATTAACTGTGTAAATAGCAAAAGCTTTCTGGCTTTCTGAGTGCGTATACAACGCTAACTCAGAGGCCTAGAATCTGTCCGAGGAGATCCCCCACCAAAAAAAAGAATGGAGGGGAGTCTTAGGACAGAAAAATGGGGGGAAGCAGTGACAATTTCTCGGGTCCCCAATGGTCAAGAGGTATATTTGAAAAAATATATATAATATCTTGGACATCCAAGTTCGGCAGTATATAAAAAAAAATGGGTGAAACTAAAAGAAAAGTTAGTTAACCATAAACATCTGTAACATAAGGTGAGTGTGAACCTCATCTGTATTTTCTGTGGTTATGTAACTAAAAAATAAAAAGTAAAAACTATATGACTTCTCTTAAGGTTATATAGCTAATAAAATAAAAATAAAAATCTATATGATTTGCTTAACATTACTGATTGTTTCAGGAATGCCAGTAATGGAAAAGGTAGGTAATGCTATTGATGATCCAGAACATTAAAGGTGGATCTATTTTTGTATTAAAGATTTAAAGGATAACTAAATTTGTTCCTTTGAATTAAAATAATGTAGATAAGGCTATGATCAGAACAATATGAAATACTTTTTGGTTGAGATAGGGGAAGGGAATGAGAAGGGGAGGAGATAGGGAAGGAGGAGGAGGAAGGGTAATAGGGGGAGGGGTTTGTGGAAGGGGGGAGAGGGAGGGGTGGAGTAGGGGAGGATTAGGGAATAAGTAGATAGTATAATAAATATAATTATCTGAATCTGAGGGAGATTTAGAGGAGAATTCATAACTTATTAAAACAGTATTAATTTAAGTAGGTATATTCAAACCATAATAAAGGCAGTAAGTACTCAGCGACCGCTGAAAGGGAGAGCCTTAAAATAAGGTAAACTTCAGGCTGATATACAAAAGCCATTCCGTCCATTGTGTCCTGAAGGTCTGGGTCTGGAGAGTTGACTCGACCTCTCTTAGAGGAGTTTTGTCTGCTTCTATCATTTCCGAATTTGGAGGATTCTTGTGGAGAACTGGATGTTGGGCGTCGACGAAGGCTAGCTGAGGGTCTTTCATAAAGATGAAGTTCCTGTAACGTGTTCAGCTTAGTGCCTTGATGTGTGAAGCTTAGCTACAGCTATTTGGGAAAGGTCAGCAAAGAGCTGATAGGGGGGACCCTGGAATAAGAGGGACTCTTTGCTTCTTGCAGAAGTCAAGAGTTGCTCCTTGGTGCGAAAAAAATACAATTTTGCAATTATGTCACGGGGGGGGGGGGGGCCTTCTGGTTTGCGAGGTGTTAAGGCTCTGTGGATTCTATCCATTTCTAGTCTTTCAATCGGTATTGATGGTGACAATTCTTGGAAGAGAGCAGAGGCTCTAATAGGCTTCAAAGTAGGGTGGGCTCCATTTGCAGAGCATGGGACCGGAGCCCACCCAGGTGTGTTGCAACAGCGAAAGAATATTCGCTGTTGAAACACTGATCCTCAATCCGGCCAATCAGAAGTGGGTGTGAGACTCATTTTCCAATTGGCCAAAAAGAGAAAACTCCCAATTGGCCGCCGAGGAGGGAGGGAACGGAAGCCGCGGCCACGGAGAGCAAGAGAATGGGAGGCTGCCGAGCAGGTGAAGCCATCGGTGATGAAGAGCAGGAGAATGGGAGGCCGTCGCCGCCAAGCAGGGGGAACCTGCCGGTGATGGGGTAAGTGCTACCGACTGGCCTACGGGGACGGGGGGGGGTTGATACTCTTTTCTGCCCCCCCAAAATAATGTTTTCCACCAGCCGCCACTGTACTAGATACAGACTATAACGAGCACCCTTACTGTAAGTGCCCCATTTCTCCTAGGGCTTTATTCTATACTGTCTATGTCACTACTGGAGAGACTCATCCTCTCTTTTTGCCCAGGTGACCCTTATCATTGACAAGTGATGGGAAATCCAAAAATTTTGAGTTGTCAACAGAACAAGAAGTGAGAGGAAATCTCTCTTCCAGTGACAGCTTAGAGGGTATTTTCTCTCACTTCATAGAGATTTCCTTTAACTTACCTTTGAGTCACAAAGTGAAGGGAAATAACCCCAATGGGACACACACAGCAAAAAAACCCTGGAAGGTTCGGATCCACAGTTCTTTCTTTCCCTGTATTATGTAATAGTATATTAGTGAGGACACCCACCCTGGCATTTTGGGGAGGAGCACATTGCCCTATATGCCTGTGGGTCCCATAATTATATATTATATATATATATATATATATATATTTTTATTTTTTTTTTGGTTCATTTGATCAAGGGGTTTTAACCTTTTCCTACTCTATTCAAAACTGGGAAAAAATGTAACTGTACATACATTTTAAAGGTTAATTCTTAGGGTATGTTAAAACATTTCCAGAAGTCTTGATGGGGGGTGTGTGCATTACACCTACCTTGATCCCCAAATCTAGAGATCTTTGGATGTAAAAAATAGCAGATGGCATATTTTTGCTTACAGAAATTTGCACCCAAAGAGCTCTACATCACGGTGATCAAAGCAAAATGTAATGCTCATAATCATACTCACCTTATTATTG
The DNA here is from genome assembly GCA_037952925.1 of Lithobates clamitans. Classification (NCBI taxonomy): domain Eukaryota; kingdom Metazoa; phylum Chordata; class Amphibia; order Anura; family Ranidae; genus Lithobates; species Lithobates clamitans. The sequence continues at coordinate 2,572,913 of JBBGZY010000882.1, forward strand.
ACATCAACATAATTAACATTATAATTATACTCATCAATATATCATAATTATACTCATCTACAGAGCTAAAAAAAACACATTGTTCTTCTATGCATGTTAAGGGCTAATTGTTGTATTAGAACAGAGTTTAGGATTGTTAGCGATACAGTATTATTATTATTATTATAATACGAGATTTATATAGCGCCAACAGTTTACGCAGCGCTTTACAATGTATAAGGGGGACAACACAATTACAGTACAGTTCAATACAAAAGGTACAGGAGGGCCTTGCTCGTAGAGCTTACATTCTAAAGGGAGGGGGTGATGGTACAAAAGGTAATAGCTGCAAAGAATGATTTGATGGGGGTGGCTCAGGGACAGTTATGTGGGTGTGGGATAGGCTTCCCTGAATAAATGAGTTTCCAGGGATCTCCTAAAGGTGGACAGGGTAGGGGCTGATCAGACATACTGGGGCAGGGAATTCCAGATGATGGGAGAGGCTCTGGAGAAGCCCTGAAGGCGAGCATGGGAGGAGGTAACAAGGGAGCTAGAGAGCAGGAGGTCCTGGGAGGAGCGGAGGGGGCGATTTGGCGATATCTGCAGATGAGGTTGGTGATGTAGATGGGGGCGATGTTGTGAATGGCCTTGTATGTTATGGTTAGCATTTTGAATTTTACACGGTGGGGTAGGGGAAGCCAGTGAAGGGATTGGCAGAGAGGAGCAGCAGTCACGGATCAATTAGTGAGGTGTATTAGTCTAGCAGAAGCATTCATAATAGACTGAAGGGGGGATAGCCTGCTTAAGGGTAGGCCATTAAGGAGAAAGTTGCAGTAGTCGAGGCAGGAAATAATCAAGGAGTGAATAAGTTGCTTTGTGGTGTCATTAGTCAGAAAGGGTCGAATTCTGGAGATGTTGTGGAGGTTAAGGAGGCAGGATTTAGCCAGTGATTGGATATGGGGGCTTAAGGAGAAGTCAGAGTCAAGGATTACACCCAGGACCCTAGCATGTGTGGAGGGACCAATGGTTGTGTTGTTGATATTAATGGTGAAGTCACAGGAGGGGGACCGTGAAGGAGGAAATATAACAAGCTCAGTTTTAGAAAGATTAAGTTTGAGAAAGTGGTGTGACATCCATACCGATATGTCATTCAGCAAGTTTGAGATCCGTGAGGAGATAGTGGGGGTGAGTTGAGGAGTGGAGAGATAGATCTGTGTGTCATCGGCATAGAGGTGGTATTGGAAGCCATGGGAGGTTATCAACTGGCCCAGGGAAGAGGTATAGAGTGAGAAAAGGAGAGGCCCAAGGACAGAGCCTTGGGGTACCCCAACAGAAAGAGAAAGGGGAGCGGAGGAGATGGAGTTAGTGACACTGAAAGTGCGCTGAGATAGGTAGGAGGAGAACCAGGATAATGCAGAATCACGGAGGCCAAGGGAGTGTAATTTGCTGAGGAGCAGCAGGTGGTCAACTATGTCAAAGGCAGCAGAGAGGTCTAAAAGTATGAGTATGGAGTAATGGCCATTGGTTTTAGCAGTTAGAAGGTCATTGGTTAGTTTTAGTAGGGCAGTTTCAGTAGAATATTGTAGGCGGAAGCCAGACTGTAGGGGGTCGAGAAGGTTGTTGACCGCGAGGTAGAGGCTCATTTGGTCATGAACAATGCGTTCGATGAGCTTGGAGGCAAACGGGAGAAGGGAGATAGGTCTTAAGTTATTCAAACAGGTGGAGTCTAGTGAGGGTTTTTTGAGTATGGGGGTAACCAGTACATGTTTGAGCGGGGAAGGAAAGGTGCCAGAGGAGAGGGAGAGGTTGAAGATGTGGGTTAGGGAGTTGAGGATAGAGTGGGAAGGTGGTCGCAGTAATTGAGAGGGGACAGGGTCCAAGGGACATGTAGTGAGGTGGGCCATGGAAAGGAGTTTATCAACTTCTTCTGTGGTAACTGGGCAAAAGGAGGAGAGTATTGAGTTTGGTGTTGGACCTGATATGTTGGGTAGGGGAGGAATTTGAATGCTGGATATCTCCTTGCGAATTGTGTTGATTTTGCTATTGAAGTGGTTGGCGATATGTTGAGCGGTAAGCAAGTTGGTGGGTGGGGGCAGTGGGGGGTGAAATAAGGAATTAAGGGTAGAAAAGAGTTGAAGAGGTTTGGATGAGAGGGTTTTGATGAGAGTGTTGCAATAGGTTTGTTTAGCAGTGTGGAGGCAGGAGTTGTATTTGAGAAGGACAGATTTGTAGAGGGTAAAATCTTGCAGGGATTTAGATTTACGCCATGCTCGCTCAAGAGCACGGCTGTGTCTCTTGAGACTTCTGGTGTCATCTGTTTGCCAGGGTTGTGGCAGATGGGGCCTGGTTCTGCGTGTAGAAAGAGGAGCAAGTACGTCTAGGGAGGATGACAACGTGGTGTTGTAGATGGAAGTGGTTAGGTCTGGGCAGGACAGGGGTGCAATTTTGTCATAAAGGCCATCAGTAGCAGAGTGAAGAAGGGAAGGTTTGAGGTTGCGAAGGTTCCTGCGGGTAGTGGTTTGTGGGTTGGCAGCATGGGATATAGGAGACAAGGAGAGTGTGAAACGGATAAGGTTGTGATCAGAGAGAGGAAAGGGTGCGTTGGAGAGATTGCAGGGAGTGCAGCGATGGGAGAATACAAGGTCGAGAGTGTTGCCGTTGGAGTGAGTGGTGGTTTGTGTCCATTGTGTTAGGTTAAAAGAGGAGGTTAGGTTGAGTAGTTTAGAAGTGGTAGCATTATTAACATTGATTGGATTGTTAAAGTCACCTAGGATGATGGCAGGCACTTCGGATGAGAGAAAATAGGGTAGCCATGCAGAGAAGTCATCCAGAAAGCGTGACACTGGTCCAGGAGGCCGATAAATGACTGCGACCCTCAGACAAGCTGGAGAGAAAAGACGAATGCAGTGCATTTCGAAAGAGCAGGTGGAAGGAGAGGGAGGTGTGGGCAGTACCTGGAAGGTGCATTGTGGGGAGAGGAGAAGTCTGACACCACCTCCTTTTCATCCACTGGGTCTTGTGGAGTGAGTCCAGAGAAGGCCACTGTGGGACAGTGCAGCTGGAGAGGTAGTATCGAATTCCTGGAGCCAGGTTTCAGTTATAGCAAATAGATCAAAGGATTTGGAGAGGAAAAGGTCATTGACAGAAACTAGTTTGTTGAAGACTGAGTGGGCATTCCAGAGGGCACATGAAAGAGGGGGGCTGACTTGTGGAATCAGTGGAATTGGGATGAGAAGGTTGAAGTTACGACTACTGTTGGAGGAGGTAGATGGCTGATCTTGGCGTTGGGAATTGGGTGTGGGAGGGCCGGGGTTTGGTGCGATGTCCCCAGACATTAGGAGTAGGAGGAGGGTGAGGGTGGTAAGGCGGGAGTGGGATTTATAGGAGGGCAGATGCTGTGGTGGAATGGACGTGGTGATACTGTGTGGGCTTAGAATGAGCAGGAGGTGGTAAGTGGAGTAATATTGAGTGGGCAGTAGACATTAAAGGAGGCATTACAGTAGACATTAAAGGAGTTGTAAAGGCAGAAGGTTTATTTTATCTTAATGCGTTCTATGCATTAAGATAAAAAATCCTTCAAAAAGATCTGGAGCCCCTGGATCCGGTAATTGACGGGAGACCTCAGAGCCATATCGGCGTAGAATGACCGGCAGGGGGTGGGAATCGGGGTGCGGGGTCACTTTCTAAATCTCCAACTCTTTCCTCCTTTACTTCTTTCTCAACCTGTCATTCTTTATGTTCAACCATCTCTTCTCTTCAACTCTAACTAAACTCTGACAAAATAATAAGGGTCCTATTGCAGAGATCTAGACACATTAACCTTGTCTCGGCATAGACCCCACACGAAAAGTACTAACGTAGTAATAATAATAAAAATTGTATCTCAGGTGGCAAATGTCAGTACCATCTTATAGAAAGTTTCTATATATTATAATGTGTAATGCTGCAAATATCATCATGAAACTGTTTGTTCACTTTATATTTTTATCTACTATGGAAATGTGAAAACTTGAAATAAAAATCATTGAAACAAAGATAAAAATTCTTCTGTGTGTAGCAGCCTCCCCAGCACCCCCTAATTACCGTACTTACCTGAGCTCCTTCTATCTCCAGTGATGTCCATCATCCCTAGCCTCAGTCATCCACTACCCTCCTCCTGATTGGCTGAGACAGAGCAGCGGCGCTATTGGCTCCCACGGCTGTCAATCAAAGTCAGTCAGCCAATCAGGGGAGAGAGGGGGTGGGGCCAGGTTGGGGCTCCATGTCTGAATGAATACACGGAGCTCTGACTCAGCATGGGTGACCCCTGTAGCAAGCTGCTGGCTGAGGGGCACTCAAAGAAGGGAGGGACTAGGAGCAGCAAAGAGGGACCCGAGAAGAGGAGGATCCAGGCTGCTCTGTGCAAAACCAAATTCACAGAGGAGGTAAGTATAACATGTTTGTTATTAAAAAAAAACAAACAAGCCTTTACAATCACTTTAAGTGTTGGGTTAAGCCTCAGTTCACACTGCCGCGACTTGGGATCTGACTTGCGAGACCCCAAGTCGCGTGACATGTGAAATCCCATGTTAGTCAATGAGAGCTTAATTAATTAGCACTACTGAAGTCGCTTCGACTTTAGAAGAGGTTAATGTAGTACTTCAAGGTGACTTCTTTCCGACTTCTATTCTATACTTCTATCAATGTTGTACTCAAGTCAGCAGGAAGTCGCCTAGCAAAGTCGCACCTCAAGACACGTGACTCCCAGGTCGCGGAAGAGTGCCTATGGGAGCAGCGAGTCGCACCGCCGGATCATTTTTGGGCGAACCAGCGAAAACAGTAATGCCCCGTACACACGGTCAGATTTTCCGATGGAAAATGTCCGATCGGAGCGTGTTGTCGGAAATTCCGACCGTGTGTGGGCTCCATCGGACATTTTCCATCGGATTTTCCGACACACAAAGTTGGACAGCAGGAGATAAAATTTTCCGACAACAAAATCCGATCGCGTCAATTCCGACCGTGTGTGGCCTGTTCCGACGCCCGCGCATGCTCAGAAGAAATTCCGACACGGGACAGCTCGTTCTGGTAAACTTAGCATTCGCAATGGATACAGCACTTTCGTCACGCTGCAATGTTAAAAATGGTTTAATACAGCGCACTCTCTTCTTCTTTATAATGTGACAAGAATTAAGTCGTTTTGCTGCTCATATTCACACACACTTCTCACAAAGTTTGATTTGTGTTTTTTTAGTGGGATTCCCTCAATATATTGTTATTAGTTGTCACATCTGACAGTTTTATATTTTTTATGTTTTTTTTTTTTTCTTTTTAAGCCTTTTTTTTTCTTTAATGTTTGGATTTTTTCCAAGGCTGATCTTTGTGCAATGTTATTTTTATTTTTACTCCAGAATATTTTTGTGTGTGTTTTGTGTGTCAAATTACCCCAACACCATTGATATCTTTTATTATTTAATCTCCAGGAGATTTTTTGTTGTTGGTGTCCCTTGTTCATTTCACATTGTATATTAGAAATGTACCTGAATCCTCACAAACAAACCATCATTTTTGAAGTAAAACACATAGGAGAGTATAATTCAAAACAAAAATCCTTTATTAAGGGATCAGAACCAAACAAAGAGGAAGGCAACACTGGATCAACATAAGAAATTAGCGAAGCCTGGGACCCCCACGGCAGACATCAATTCTTAAACCTCAAAATTGGTGGCCTGAGGAGTCCATATATAAGGGAGGGCAGTCTGGTCCGGGATTCACAGAGACTTGGATAGCAGCAGATGACATCAGTGTCCCCAGGCTGTGGTACCACAAGAGGCTGCATCTTTTGGCCGACCAGACTGGATCCAGGGTCCTCACTCTCTGGTCTTCCTTTCACACTTCCTTCCGGGCTGTGGCTGTGCAGTAGGAGATGTGGCAGGAGGAGGAGTAGGACCTGAAGGAGGAGGAGGACTGGGAGGACCTGGAGGAGGACTGGGAGGACCTGGAGGAGGACTGGGAGGACCTGAAGGAGGACTGGGAGGACCTGGAGGAGAGGGAGGAGGAGGAGGAGGACCATCCCAAAGCTGTGTGTGAGGTGTAAGTTGGCCCCTCACACCTTTCTCCAGAGCCTCTGATATGAGGGCCTGACACATGGCTTGTTGGCCCTCCTCCATCCTCTGCATTTTATAGGCAATGAATGCCGCAAGGTTCTCCTGCATGGTGTGGGGTGCTCCCAGGACCTCTGTAGCCCTCCAAAAAAATCTGATAGCAGCCTCCTCTAGGCTACTCCTCCTGCTGCCACTTTCTGTTTTCAGGGTGGGTGGAGGGACCTGCAGATCAGCCACCTCCTGGCTGAGACTTCCCTGTGTATGAAAAAGGGACATGGTTTTAGTTTTTGCATCATCAATCACAATCATAAATTAGTACTCCCAACTAACATCTAGGTAACATCATTGATTGTACAAGCAGAAATATTTAGAGGAATGCTATACCTGGCTCAATCTGGGCTCCTCCACATATGGCCTGGAAGGCCCAGGTTGGGCATCAGAAGCCTCAGCCAGGGGGGAAGGAAGCGTGGAAGGAAGACTGGAGAGGGATGGCGTGGGTTCAGTCTGGCCTGCCAGAAAGTGCAGCCTGTCGTAGTACAACATCCTGGGGACATAGATGTCATCTGCTGCTCCGGATCTCTGTGAATCCAGGACTTTCTTGCGCTCCCTCAGATATGTGCTCCTCAGGCAACCAATTAATATCTTTAAATAAGTGATGTCTGCCGTGGGGATCACCTGCTTCACAATTTCACACAATTGCTCCAGTGCTGCCTTCCTCTTTGCTTGGTTCTTGAAATGGGGGTGGGTAATCTCCCACAGACAGGGCAGCTCCCTTAGCATATCAATGAATAGTGACATGAAGTCAGTATCTCTCATTAAGATATCCATGTTCACTGCAAGACACAACACAAGACAAAGCCTAATGTCACACCAAACTCTCCTAATCTTGTTACAATATAGGCCTCAATCTAGAAGCAGTATAGGCCCAAGTTTGTCTCTTACCTTCGTTCTTACGATCGGCGCGTCCAATGCTCCTTCCTCCGCTCACAGATCGTACGTAATACGCACGCGTGTTACGCTTTATACACACTGCGCATGTGTGTAACTCCGCCCGCCCCTGACGTTCTTTCTATTCTATTCCCCGCCCCTTTTCGTTCGGCGCAGTGGGGGAAGAGCATGATGGCGGAGTTACACCAGGTGCATGATAATTCGAACAAGGAGGAGGAGGAGGAAAGCCCGGATCCAGGCACGTCCCGATCCAGAAGGAGACGTTTTAAGGCCACAAATATGTCGTTTGAGGAGATGTTGGAGATGGTCGACATCATGAAGAAGTCCGACTATGATGGAAAATATGGGCCTTACCCCCACCCCAACATCAGAAAGGCCAAAATAATTGGTAAAGTGGTCCGGAGTCTGGAGAGGAATTTCGGGGTCCGAAGATCAAAAGATCAGCTCAGGAAGCGGTGGTCGGACCTGAAGTTGAGAGAGCCGGAGCAGTACCGAAAGATCCGGAGAGTGCTGCAAAAAAGTAAGGAGTTGTGCTGTGTTCATATTCTTTCTGTCTTTATTCCGTTCGTTCTGCTCCATATGCTTTTAGTAATTGTAACGTTTAAAAGGGCAACTTTAATGTTCATGGGCCCATTATTCGTTCGTATCAAACATTTTTCTTTCGGCCTCTAGAACACCATTGTTTAGGTCATATGCATTTTCACACATTTTTTTGGGGCCTACTTGGATGCCAAATATTTGTTTGTGTAGATGGGTTTGTTACTAGAATGAAATGCAAACTAGATTGTGTGTAAGGAGAGGACACTGAGCAGCTGTTTTCACATCTGGACACTGGAGCACTAGTGTGGGACCCCAGAACACCATTTGTATTAGGGGGGGCACACAGGTGCTCCAGTGTATACTATAGGGGGGGTTACATCTGTGAAGCTTGTACCAAACAGGTAAAGTATTGCAGCTTGACAAAGGGCAAGAAAAAATATACATCTTTGAACTCGGCTAAAATAGACAATTGTATCCCACTTCCAAGCAATGTTTCCTATTTCTATAGTTCTGCCATCAAATATCTGTGTGCTAAGTATACCATTTTTGTTTTACATAGGGGAGAAAAGACCCGGACACTCCTCATCCCAGGAGAACACAGACCCCCCCCCCCCTCTGGAAGAAGGGGAACTACCCCAAACACAAGAAGAAGAGCAGGAGGAAGAAGAAGACGTGGTGGAGATTGGCACCACAACAGGTGAGTGTCTGCAACCACAGACTCAGGTAAAAGAGATGGCTGGTGTCAGATTTTTGAGACCTGTTTTTTTTGTTCTTTATCTCTTTTTAGGTGATCGTGATGTGAGGGAGAGAGAACGCTTTACATCAGAAAGTGCCCAGATACTGATAGGGGAGATCATGGGATATAATCTCCAATTGCAAAACATCCAGCAACAAATCACTGATGTTATTAAAAAAAATAATAACATCATTGATGTTTTGGGGCGAATTTAAACCCCACAAAATCACCTGTTTTATGTAATGTAAATTTTTACAATGTTTAGAAAAGCCAAATTTGAAGGATGCACACAGTGTGCCAACATGTGCTATCTGCCATCAAGGGAGATCAATGGACGCGTTTTGGGGGTGCAACCCCTTCCTCAATTATAAAGTAGCGTTGAGGAAGGGCTTGCTCCCCCAAAACACGTCCCTTGATCCCCGCTGATGGCAGATAGCACATGTTGACATTCGTAAATTGGTGTGCATCTTCCAAATTTGGTTTTTCCAGGGGGTGAGTTCCCCCCATCTGAACGCTATATCAAACCCAGTTCCTAAATACTGATGTCTGATATAGCCTTCAGGTTTTACCATATGTGAACTTTGTAAGTTCTAGTTTTTTGGCTTTCTTGTTGGTTTTACACAGGCCTGTTTTATCTGAAATGGATATTTTGATTTTTCATAATGCTAATGCAAACATTTTATACAACAAACATGTTGGTTTGTTTTAAAAACCTTTGGTAAATGCACATGTGATTGTGCAGGTATAAAAAAGTGCCTTACTCAAGAATGTGTGGATTATTGTCTCAACACTACAACACTTTTGGGGTGATGTAATTGCTGTTTTATGCACAAATGGGGGTTATTTCCTAAGGGCAAATACACTTTGCACTACAAGTGCAGTTTCAGTGCAGTTGCAAGTGCACTTGTAGTGAAATGTGTTTTTGCATTTAGGAAGTACCAGCCAACACTGTTTTTTATAAGGTTACCCAATCACGACATTTTCTGCACTCAACACATTTCTGTCAAGGTCAGCTAAAACAAACACAAGCAGGAAATGTCCACCAAGAATAGCTTTTGGTTGTTTTTTATTTGAAAAAGGTGTCACAGATTGTCTGGCATATTGATAGCCCCCCTACCCGCAAAGAACTCCAGGTATTGTAACCGGACATCACGGGCATTCAGGGAGGGCAAGCCAGGACGGCCGCTTTCAAGTGCCGTCATTGTTGATGTATTTGGTATTCTGGCCTCAGGCCCAACTGAGCCAGCATAGTTGGCTGAATGTTTTCTTAAAAAATTATGGAGAACACAGCACGCCAGTATAATATGGTTCAGTTTATACTCCGCCATATGGATGGGTGTCAGAAATAGTCGGAACCGGCTGGCCAGGATTCCAAATGTGTTCTCCACCACTCTTCGGGCTCTGGCCAGCCGGTAATTAAAAACCCTCTGTTCCGGGGTGAGGGTCCTCATCGGGAATGGCCGCATCAGGTGGTCCCCCAGCGCAAATGCTTCATCAGCAACGAACACAAATGGGAGACCTTCAACATTGTCCTCTGGAGGTGGCAAGTCCAAACTGCCATTCTGGAGACGCCTGTAGAACTCCGTCTGGGCGATCACTCCACCATCGGACATCCGGCCATTCTTCCCCACGTCCACAAACAAGAACTCGTAATTAGCCGACACCACCGCCAACATCACTATACTATTAAACCCCTTGTAATTATAATAGTACGACCCCGAGTTGGGTGGTGGGACGATGTGGACGTGTTTCCCATCAATTGCCCCTCCGCAGTTAGGAAAGTCCCACCGCTGGGCAAAGTGGGAGGCCACAGTCTGCCATTCCTGTGGCGTGGAAGGAAACTGTTGAGGAAAAAACAATAAACATTACTATTTTTTCACAGAAACCTGGCAAGCAGATTAGACACAAACATTATGGGTCAACCTCCAGATAGCATTTATTAAGGGGAATTTAACAACAACAAAGTATAAGGTACACCTATCATATTCCCCCTCCCCCCCTCTCATGGGCCATTTCTAACATTATAGGGGGGGGGACTCTTGGACAGGTAACCATCTTCACTTCATTGAGAGATGAATGCCTAAATACAGGGTATTACTTGGAACAGCCCCTCCTTAGTTACACTATTGGCAGCCCACTGGACAGGTAAGAAGTGTCATAATACAAAGATATAAATACACACTGTGCACATTTGGACATTCTGCTATTACCTATCAAGATCATAATAGGATACAAGAACTTTAAACAGTACCATTGGAAAGTATACAGGCAGGCCCTTGCACTACATGAAATCATAAAGCAAAACACTTGTGATTAGTGAGTGAACATGCGTTGCTTGGTGATCTGGTGACTTTTCGTGGAAAGGAGGACACCCACTCAGGGCTCCCAGAACTCTCACCTTCCTGGCACAATATAGGTGCCTGTAGTTTTCAATAGGTAGGATGTTGCTCTGGTCCGGTGGTTGTAGTGGCGTCCTGGACCTTCTTTGGGGTGGTATCCCTTCCTCTAATGGATACGCTCCATAAAGTGGTAATGGGAAACAAAAAGGCTCCAATAGTGTAGTAGGTTTAGGCCAAGAAATTTAATATGTGTAATAAAATGGCTGCTTACATCAAAGAAAACGAAAAAACGCCAAACAACAGTGGGGACAGCTAAGTTTGCGATACTCGCTACGTCACTCGAAAACATTGGTATATTTTAAGGGAAGATAAACACCTACGACAAATCTTACCCGAGAGGCCATCTATTATCTATAAACGCGCTCCAACTTTGAGGGATATCATTGTGAAGAATGTGGTTGAACCTCCCCCCAAAAATACATTTTCCTTTTTTAATGGGAAAGGGTTCTATCCCTGTAAATATTGCTTTGCATGCACGCATGCAAAAAAATTCCAAACAAAGAAACACGATTTTAAGACAACGAGTACTGGTAACACTTACCCTATAAAGGATTTTATTAATTGTTATACAGAGGGGGTTGTTTACATGCTACAATGCTCTTGCAATTTACAGTATATAGGAAGGACAAAAAGGGCACTAAAAACTAGGATTAAGGAACATATAGTAAACATCAAAAATGGTTGCCCGAAACACAATGTATCCAAACACTTTGCACTCTTTCACAACAAGGACCCCACAGAATTAATGTTTTGGGGTATAGAAAGATACAATAAGGCTTGGAGGGGTGACCACAAAATTAGAACCCTCAGCCAGAAAGAATCAAAATGGATACATAAAGCCAGAACATTAGTACCTGAAGGGTTAAATGTAGAATTCGATCTTAATTGTTTCATTAGTGATTTTTAGTAATTATGGAGTCTTATGGAATTTTAATTAATTTTATGTAAACTTAATACCTCATTTCCGGTGTGCCGTATGTATTTCTAATTAGGGAGCATATTTTAACTAATGATCTGCCACTTTTTAGCCTCATTTTTACCCTTTTATTTACCCACTTACTTGTAAACACATTTTAATTATTTTAACGGTAATATTTATTCATTTTATGCAAGGATCTTATTGACAGTAATATCACCCATTACATAAGATCGGGCATAAAGATCTTGGTTTCGAGCTGGTTGCATCAAGTATGGACCGGCAGGTTGCTGATCGGCGCTGACACCGGCCTGGATCACCGATCAGTTTTTAAACACTTTTAAATTAAACTTTTTTATTCGTCTTGTTCGTATATAACTTTATTAATCACCATCCAAACGACATTGCCCACTCAAAGATGGCCGCGGTTGAACTACTCACTTGGTCTACAACAAAATGGAGTCATCCCCACTTCCTGTCCCATTGATATAAAACCTACATGGCATTAGCCAATCCGGTGCCCTGAAGAAGTCACGTGATATGACGCAACGCGTAGGCACGCAACCGGAAATACACTAACGCGGACCGGAAGTGACGTAGCGAGTATCGCAAACTTAGCTGTCCCCACTGTTGTTTGGCGTTTTTTCGTTTTCTTTGATGTAAGCAGCCATTTTATTACACATATTAAATTTCTTGGCCTAAACCTACTACACTATTGGAGCCTTTTTGTTTCCCATTACCACTTTATGGAGCGTATCCATTAGAGGAAGGGATACCACCCCAAAGAAGGTCCAGGACGCCACTACAACCACCGGACCAGAGCAACATCCTACCTATTGAAAACTACAGGCACCTATATTGTGCCAGGAAGGTGAGAGTTCTGGGAGCCCTGAGTGGGTGTCCTCCTTTCCACGAAAAGTCACCAGATCACCAAGCAACGCATGTTCACTCACTAATCACAAGTGTTTTGCTTTATGATTTCATGATTTATATGATGTTATGAACACTTCTAGTCACCTTGAAGCACGTTTTTTATGGACTTTCACCTTATATTTGTTTAAATTGTGCTATCCCAGCTGGGATTATTTTGTATTTAGCAGTTTGTCCATAGATGTGGTTTGCGCAGAAACACGTTTACAATCCAACACGATTGCACCCATTTGAGCTTACTAGTAGTGAGGAGTGTTCACTACATTTGTTTTTTGCAGCACCATTACACATCACCTTACACAACCTTTTTATGTAGCCGTATATAGTAGCGCAGAAGTTTTCTTTATTGATTATATTCCTTGCACTACATGCTTTGGGGAATTCATCCATAAATCTGACCACTAAAGAGGTGGGTATAGTGTGTATGGGTTTGGCAAAGTCAGCAGATAGATGATTGAGGATAGAGAATTGGGATCATCTGACTTAGCAGTTGGGGGAGGGAGGGTTACCAAAAATTTGGGGACACCACAAAAAAAAGCCTCTGGCCCTCTGCCTGAATTTAAATCCAAAATAACATTTGCAAACATTTTAGGGGGTGTTTGGGGGTAAAGCACTACTATGGAGCTGATAAAATACATTGTTAAGTGACTACATGAGGTGAATATAGGGCAGGAGACACCATGCTGGGGAGGTTATTGAAGGGCAAATATGTATGAAGGACCTAAAATAATAATACATAAAAATCCAGCATGCATGAGGACAAAGGGGACATTCACAGCATATTACAATCATGGTAATTAGGGAATGAGGAAAGAAATACAATATATTATCAAACATTCAATACAATAAAATGTGATATAAAAGGATACAAATCTTACCTTTATATACTCCTTCTGTAGGACCTGGATGATGGCAGAACAGGTCTCTTGGATAATGATCCCCAGAGCCTGGGGGGAGATGCCTGTCGAGAACTTGAGGTCCTGCAGGCTTCTCCCTGTGGCCAAATACCGCAAGGTAGCGACCAACCTCTGCTCCGGAGTGATGGCTTGCCTCATGCAGGTATCCTGCCTGCTGATATAGGGGGTCAGCGAAGCCAACAAACGGTGAAATACGGGGTCCGTCATCCGGAGAAAGTTCCTGAAATCATCAGGATTATTCTCACGGATCTCACGGAGCAAAGGCATATGACAGAACTGGTCACGCTGAAGCAACCAATTATTGGTCCATGAACTCCTCCCCACCCTGTTCATGGACTGGACTTGTGTCAAGGTCAGGACCCCAACACCAAGCCCCCGCACAGCACGAACTCTACGAGGAGTACGCATACGAAACATGGCTATAAAACGGTCGGCTGCTCAGAACGAAGTAACAGAACGCACTGAAGAACAGCAAGGCCTGTGAAGAGCGACCTGAAAACCAGTAACGAACGAACAAGAATACAGTGACTAAAGTCACGCGGAACTTGCTTGCACGCACTGAAGAGCAGATACAAACCCACAAGCACAAACTGAACGGCAGAAAACGATCTGAAAGCCACGAGTCTGAAAAAGCACGAATCGTCTCTCACCAAACTTTTACTAACACGAGATTAGCAAAAGGAGCCCAAAGGGTGCTGCGCTTGGTTCTGAACCGGCCTTTTCTAGTCTCGTCGTACGTGCTTGACGTCACCGCGTTCTTGGCGATCGGAAATTCCGACAACTTTGTGCGACCGTGTGTAGGCAAAACAAGTTTGAGCCAACATCCGTAGGAAAAAATCTGAGGATTTTGTTGTCGGAATGTCCGATCAATGTCTGACCGTGTGTACGGGGCATAAGCCCGAGAAGAAGCTAGCTGCCATAACATCGGTGGTTTTTTTTAAGCGACTTTCTTTTAGATAAAAGTGGTCACGTGGGCAGATTTGCCACGGTATCACTTTTAGAAGTGGTGGGAGGTGTGCCCCCCCCCTCCCGCCGCTTCCTTGTCATTCCTGGGCTTACCTGACCGATTAGTGAAGCCTGGGAGTGATCCGACGCTGGCGGTAGCTGGATATGGAGAAAAGTGAGACCAAGATGGCTGCAACTCGTCTATATGGCCTTGGAGGACCGGAGCAATCTCATGACGTTGCTTCCAGTTCCTGGGCCATAGTAGATTTTTTTTTGGTAAAGCAAAATGTCCAAAAAAAATGTTTTTTTTGATCTTTTGCTTTTAAAGGTAAATTTGAGATTTGGGGTCTTTTCTGACCCCAGATCTTTCAATTAAAAGGTTATTCAATAACAGAAAAACAAATACTTTTGCGCACGAATGTGTTAACCAGGCAGTCCAAAGTTCAGAGTGGATAATATCTTTTGGCCTTGCTGCCCTCCAGGATAGGGATATCCTAGCAGTCAAAAAAGAAAACAGAAACAAGAGGGCGCACCAGCCTTGTGCATTATCCTTTGATACATTTATTTAGAAGAAAATTTATTAAAAACTACTCACAAGAGTGGAAACAAAATCACACTGTAACTATCATTGGTTTGTGACAATCCATCTTTTGACGCGCTTCGAAGGATTACCTTCTTCCTCAGAGCCTCAGGCTCTGAGGAAGGAGGTAATCCTTTGAAACGCGTTAGGCAGCAGTTCACACATCCTCTCTTCAGGATCTTGAGACTGCTATCAGTAGACAAGTTGTCACAAGCCAAAGATTGTTACAGTGTGATTTTCTTTCCACTCTTGTGAGTAGTTTTTAATATTTTTTCTTCTAAATAAATGTATCAAAGGATAATGCACAAGACTGGTGTGCCCTCTTTTTTCTGTTTTCTCTTTCAATAAAAAGGACCTGTCATCCTTCTTTCTATTATAAGGGATGCTTACGTTCCTTGTAATAGGAATAAAAGTGATAAAAAAAATTAAACAAAGGGACAGTGTAAACATAAAAAGTAAAATAAATAGGAAAAAAAAATTAAAGCGCCCCCATCCCTCTGTGGCTGTACGCAGAAGTGAACTCATACACAAGTCATGCAAACACATGTAAATGGTGTTCAAACCACACATGTGAGGTATCACCGCAAATGTTAGAGCAAGAGCAATAATTCAAGTGCAATATCTCCCCTGTAACTTTAAACAGGTAACCTGTAAAATATTTTAAAATGTCACCTATGGAGAATTTTAAGTACCGTAGTTTGTCACCATTCCACAAGTGTGCACAATTTTAAAGCATGACATGTTGGGTATCTATTTATTTCAGTGTGCCATCATTTTTTTTATATTTTACAAAAGAATTGGGTTATCTATGTTGTTCTTTCACAATAAAATTCAATTAAAAAAAAAAATTGCATTTGAAAGACCACTGAGCAAATACTGTGTGACATCAAATATTTCAACAATCGCCATTTTATTCTCTAGGGTCTCTGCTAAAAAAAAACAAAAAAAAACGATATGATGTTTGGGGGTTTTAAGTAATTTCTAGCAAAAAATACTGATTTAAATTTCTAAACAAAAAGTTCCATAAAAGGCTTGATCTTCAGGTTGTTAAAGCGATTTAATATAGAAAACTCAATCCCCAGAACCACAATCTGTCCAGGAGCCTGGCATTGTCCCAGGTATAGCGCCTGGCCTAAAGTCTTTGTCGTGACCCAAGCTCCTTTTCCCTTCTCTTGATACTTCTCCATGGCCACTGTTAGAGCATTAACTAAAGTGAGTCTTTCATCAGTCCTCACCAAATTTCTCAAACTGTGATTAGGCATTACTTTACACAGGCCTGAAACAATACATTTCATTGTCCCCTTCTGTTAAGTTAGCAAACTAATCACAGTCTTTCCTCGTGAGTTTATTCCATAATCCACTCAGGACCACAACATATTCTTGTAATGATTTTTGCCCACGTTGCCCTTGGGTAAAGAATTTTTATTCAATTTGGCTGCAGAGTTACTTCCCCATACAGTCCTTCCAAGTGCCCAATAAGGTCCTCCACCTTGCTGCAATTCTTAAAAGGCAATAATAATATCTCTTGAAGTCACTCTCTTCCAGGGAGTTAAGCAAGTTGTATCTTATATAGCTTCAGTGTACTGCTTTTTCTCTCTACTCAATCAGATAAGGGCATGTTAGGGCGTGTTCTTATGTTGGCAAATTCCTCCTTGAATCACATCTGAGTGTGTGGTCCCACAGACTCCAGCACTTGACTTAAAGGAAGCTTCATTTTTATAGGAGATCCTGCTGGCACTACACCAAATAAAATGTAATAAAATATAAAGTGCTAGTTTTTTTTTAATTTGTTATGTACACAGACACTCCTTTATTTAATTTCCTCTTGTTCTCCTTACAAAGAGAATATAATTGTTGCTTGCATACTTTCACTCTACGAAGGAAGAAACATATTCTGACAGCAACCACTTTCTCACACGATTCAACATATAACTAATAGAAAAAAGAAGTAACAGAGTCACATCTATTAGTAAATTACTTCAAAATGAATCACAGTATCAACTTTCCTTAACTGTGACTTGCGTATATGGAATCCTTATTAGTAGGGGTCATTCCCCTGGTGTCCTCTCATCAGAGATGCCAGTTCCACTGCACCCACCTCTAGAGCATGAGCCTTTAAAATTAAAGTTTATCTTTGCCCTCCATATGATGATATGATGACCACCCATCTTCGGTCCTCTGCCCGATTAGGAATCTTTTTTTTTTTTTTTACTTTATTTACTTTTTTTTTAATTAATTTGGCCAGCCCTGCTTACCCTTGCATGTCATTCACCTAGGCAAACAACATGCCCTGTTCCCCCTTTGCCTCCCAAGATATGAACATCACATATCCCAGTAGGCAAAGCCTTTCATTCACTAAGGCCCCTTTCACACGAGGCGGACTCTGTTTCTACAGAGCCCGCCTCGGTCCGCCGGCTCAGCGGGAGATCTGTCTGTTGATCTCCGCTGAGCCAGCGGATGACAGGTTCCTCTCTGCTCACTGAGCGGGGAGGGGCTTGTCAGGCGCCGCTGCCGCCTATGGAGGGATCAGACGAAAACGGACAGCGTGTCCGTTTTTCGTCAGATCTCACTCGATCCGATCCGCCAGCGACGGACCTGGACGTAGAGCCATCCGTCTGCTTTTAGCGGATCGGACGGGGTCGGATGTCAGCGGACATGTCTCCGCTGACATCCGACGCTCCATAGGCTAACATGGATCACTGTTCAGGTCCGCCGTCAAAACTGACAGGCGGACCTGAACGGTCCGATCGTGTGAAGGGGGCCTAAAAGAGGAGCAGACGGGATTAGCAGGGCGTTATCAAGAGACATGCTGGCTGAACAAGGAACAGCTGACAGCCTCTCAATGACGCCATGGCAAAACATGGCAGCCCGGGAGTGAGCGCTGCCAGAAAATGGGAGGATCTCCAGTGGACAGCGCTGGATCCGCTGGGTGGGTGAGTATCTAAAATGTGCTGATCTCACCACCATTAACCACTTGAACACCAGGCATTTTCTGGCACTTTTTGTTTACATCATTTTCTTTTATATACAATTACTTAGAACAAATATTATTAATTTTTTTAAGACAAAAGGGAGAACACCAGAAGTGCCACCTAAGTGCAGTATTAAAAATGGCTTTAAAGCAGGGGTCCACCTATCTATCGTTTTTTTTTTTTTTGGAGTTCATTCACAAACTTTTCTTCTCATGATTATCTACTCACATGTTCTGTGTAATAAGTCCGCCTGTGTCCGATTTCGTTGTAAAGAATAACTTATAAAATTCACTGAAGGCGGTTTCCATCTTCATTGTGGGCATTTGAAGCCCACAAGCATGTATTTCCTGGATGCGGTGACTGCTGTGCTCCCAGCATTCACCGAGATGTTATGATGACGCTGTTGCACAATGCATGCTGGGAAGCCTGAGACTAGCTCCCAGGGGACTGTGGGAGGTCTGGGAGAGGCTAGAAACACGCCTACTCCCATGGGAGGAAAACCAGGAAGTGCTAAGATTAGAAAAAAAAAGGTAATTATGGCGATTTAAATTTTTTTACACAGCATGTCAGCATCTAGGCAAGGAAGAGAATGCATAGAGATAATGTTCAAAATTTGGGTGGAACCCCGCTTTAATGGCAGGGTATCAAAACACACTTATAAAAGGTAAGAACATAATAGGCTCATCTGTATTGGTGGGGTCCCTGGGAAGGTCCTTGTGTCCTGATCCGGTCTCTGTGCAAGGCTGTATGGTTGTTCCGTCAGTCTGCAGCATGTCCTGTGGTTACCTTTTGTAAGTGTGTTTTGATACCCTGCCATTAAAGCTGTTTTTAATACTGCACTTAGGTGGCGCTTCCGGTGTTCTCCATTTTGTCTTTCTACATACAGAGCCAGCTCTCTGAGGACAGCAGCCGTCCTTGCCCTGCCATCATTTTACTCTTAAACCTCTGAACCATTTGATCTGCCTATGGACTAATGATCCAGTAAACAATAATTGTGTTTAGTTTGTGAGCACTGTATTTGCGCTTACAGTTATGCCCCGTACACACGGTCGGACATTGATCGGACATTCCGACAACAAAATCCATGGATTTTTTCCAACGGATGTTGGCTCAAACTTGTCTTGCATACACACGGTCACACAAAGTTGTCGGAAAATCCGATCATTCTGAACGCTGTGACGTAAAACACGTATGTCGGGACTATAAACAGGGCAGTAGCCAATAGCTTTCATCTCTTAATTTATCCTGGGCATGCGTGGCACTTTGTGCGTCAGATTTGTGTACACACGATCTGAATTTCCGACAACGGATTTTGTTGTCGGAAAATTTTATAGCAAGCTCTCAAACTTTGTGTGTCGGAAAATCCAATGGAAAATGTGTGATGGAGCCCACACACGGTCAGAATTTCAAGGTCCTATCACACATTTTCCGTCGGAAAATCCGACCGTGAGTACAGGGCATTACTGTTACCTTTTTTATACATTTTTTTTTTAAAGCAGGGGCCATAGAGAATAAATTGGTGGGTTTTACATTTTTTTATGTTTTTATTCTGACTTTGTAGCAATGTGGACTACAATTGCAAAGCATTGCGATTCCCCGTCATGTCTGTTGGAGCTAAAAAAGGGATTTGTTGGTTCTAAAAAACAATACCGGGGTGTAGCTGCAGGCATCACCCTGGTATAACCACTTGAAGTCAAATGATGTACTGGGTAGGTGATTTGGCGGCAATCGGTTAAGGTAAGGGTTAAAAAAAGTAGGGTGGGGAGGGACCGCTTTAAGTTACCAATGTCACCTTCTACCTTTCTCTTCTGGCAGGTGTACCTTTTAAATTCCTTAATTCACTTTAAAATTCTGATATTTTAATTTAAGTGAAGTCAGCATCTTGAGTGCTCATGCAATTGCTGGTGAGCAACTCGTCTAATCCAGCAATTAGCTTCCTTGCACATATCCAAACACTAAAGATTTACTTAAAGTCCATTCAAGGTTCTCATTTTTAACTAAAGCTCTGATGAAGGGGCAGTTCCTCTGACCCCCGAAATGCATTGGCTGTCTTTTAGCACAATACAAATAAATGAAATTGGACTCTTATCTTGTTCTGGCACTCCTATGTTTGCACATTTTCTTCTGGGAAGCGGCTAGGGTACCCACTGGAGGGTAGCCTTGTCTGTCGTGAGCAGCCTAACCTGAGTCAGTGGGCTCTTCAATTTTTTTGTCCTCTCACTACTTCATGTAAATTTATATCAAAGTTCCAGCACCTCTTGGATGCCTTTTTTTCATTGCTGTTAAATTGGTGGTCAGCAAAAGGAATGTCCTCTTAGAGCAGTGGTTCTCAACTCTTGTCCTCAGGACCCACTAACAGGCCAGATTTTAAGTATTACCTTGGGGAGATGCAGACTAGAATACCGCAATCACAGAGCAGCAAATGATCTCACCTGTGATGTATTTCAGTTATCTTGCAAACCTGGCTTGTTAGTGGGTCCTGAGGACAGGAGTTGAGAACCACTGTCTTAGAGTGATGGTCAATGGGAATGAAAAAAAGTCCCCCTCACAATGATGGTCAGTGTGAAGCAAAATGTCCCTTTACATTTGTGGTCAGTGGGAGAAAGAATGCGCCTTTCAT
Organism: Lithobates clamitans; assembly: GCA_037952925.1. Taxonomy (NCBI): domain Eukaryota; kingdom Metazoa; phylum Chordata; class Amphibia; order Anura; family Ranidae; genus Lithobates; species Lithobates clamitans. The sequence continues at coordinate 2,593,478 of JBBGZY010000882.1, forward strand.
TGTAGGTCAGTAAATGATTTTAAATCCAAAGAAAGTACAAGTACACAATACATATGGCGCTCCTAGTAGAAGTCCCTTGGTCCACTGGAACTTTCATCTGCATCTGTAGACCATCAACAGGGTAGAGGAATGGATGAGGCAACTGGATGGATGGCTGGAAGGCTGAACAGGAGAAGAAACTGAGACTGGAACCTCTGCAGCTTCCACAGAAGATCTGGGTAAAATCACCTCAAAGATCTGAACAAATTAATGGGGTGGGCAACTAGATAGGCAAATTAGGTTCAATGGTGAAAAATGTAAAATAATGCATTTGAGTGGCAAAAATCTGAAGGCAATCTATACACTGGGGGGAGAACCTCTGGGGGAATCTAGGATGGAAAAAGAATCTGGGGTTCCTAGTAGATGATAGGCTCAGCAATGGCATGCAATGCCAAGCTGCTGCTAACAAAGCAAACAGCATATTGGCATGCATTAAAAAGGGGAATAATTCCAGAGATAAAATGATAATTATCCCGCTCTACAAGACTCTGGTCCGGCCGCACCTGGAGTATGCTGTCCAGTTCTGGGCACCAGTCCTCTGGAAGGATGTACTGGAAATGGAGCGAGTACAAAGAAGGGCAACAAAGCTAATAAAGGGTCTGGAGGATATTAGTTATGAGGAAAGGTTGCAAGCACTGAACTTATTCTCTCTGGAGAAGAGACGCTTGAGAGGGGATATGATTTCAATATACAAATACCTTACTGGTGACCCCACAATAGGGATAAAACTTTTTTGTGGAAGGGAATTTAACAAGACTCGTGGCCACTCATTAAAATTCACATTAAAATTGAAGAAAAGAGGTTTAACCTTAAACTATGTAGAGGGTTCTTTACTGTAAGAGCAGCAAGGATGTGGAATTCCCTTCCACAGGCAGTGGTCTCAGCGGGGAGCATCGATAGTTTCATGAAACTATTAGATAAGCACCTAAATGACCGCAACATACAGGGATATACAATGTAATACTGACATATAATCACACACATAGGTTGGACTTGATGGACTTGTGTCTTTTTTCAAGCTCACCTACTATGTAACTATGTAATGTAGAAGAAAAGGAACAGCATGGCGCTGAGGTCAGTATCAAATAAAAATCACTTTACTAAAATAAGCAGCACACTTACATTGAAGCTAGCATGAAACAGCATGGATAGGGAACACTTGAGACCAAGCAGCTGTGATCAGTGTGAGGCTGTAGTTATTACTAAGGAGACAGCCAGCTCAAAATATGGATGTTAGTGGCGGCATTCTAAGCTTCACATGAGGATGACAGCTGTCAAAATGCCTGGTGGATGTCGGGAGAGGGGGTGTCGGTCTATGTTTGCTCAGTGATGCCTACAGCCTCACACTGATCACTGCTTGGTCCCAGGTGTTTCCTTTCCATGCTGTTTCATGCCAACTTCAGTGTAAACGTGCAGCTTATTTTAATCAAGTGATTTTTATTTGATACTGACGTCAGCGCCCTGCTGTTCGTTTTCTTCTAGTGAGTGATTTTAAACTGAGCACATGGCATTATGCATATTGCCCGACAAAATCCTGTAATCCTATCTGCCAAGTGTCAACTATGAAAAAGGAGCATAGGATTCTTTAAACCTCCTGGGATACTTACATCTTGCATCTCAGGAGGCTTCAGGGAAATTCCAGGCACACTATGCATGTGCCTGACAATCTCTGACACATTGTGCATGTGCAGTGATACGCCATCAGAGGGCATGGTGAAAGAACCCTGAAAAGGCGTCTGGCCCCCTGATGACATTAGTGGAGAAGGTGGTGGCCCATGACCTGGGATTCGGTGGTGGAGCAGCAAGTTTCACCAGACAGCACTGGATTTGCTGAACACGTGAGTATGTGTTTTGAGGATAACCAATGGTACAGGTAGAAGAAGGGAAATAAAACCTAAAGAGGAATAGAGTTCCTTTTTAATGAACACAGTGGGGTGGATTAACTAAAGCTGGAGAGTGCAAAGTCTGGTGCAGCTCTGCATAGAAACCAATCAGCTTCCAGATTTTATTGCCAAAGTATAAAGTGGTTCTAAAGGCTCAAGGTTTTTGGAACTAAACCCTCCTATCGTTTTCAGCCAAGGAAGTTGCCATCTTGGCCTCTGTTTGATCTTTAACTGCCATGGTGCTGCACATGTGGTCAGTTATGACACCAGCCATTGGATGGTTTGACAGTTTGGTTGAGAGCACAACCAATGTGACAGTTATATAGCCCGACACATGCCAGGAATGTAACTGTTTTTTTAAACTGTTAAATCGATGGGTTTACTTCCACTTTAATGCATTCTATGCATTCAGGTAAAAACCTTCTGTGTGCATATCCCAACTCAGCCCCCCCCTTATATTTACCTGAGCCACATCTTGATCTAGCAATGTGCAAAAGACCATTGTCTCTCCTGGGTCTCTCTCTGCTCATTGGCACACACAGCAGCGGGAGCAATTGGTTCCTGCTGCTGTCAATCACAGCCAGTGAGCCAATGTAGAGAGAGTTGGTGCAGGGCCAAGCCGCGCTCTGTGTGAGAATTAACACTGTGGCCCAGGAGCAAGAACCAAAATGACTGCACAAAGCAGGTAAGCATAACATGTTTGTTATTTAACCACTTCAATACCGGGGACTTTCGCACCTTCCTGCCCAGGCCAATTTTAAGCTTTCAGTGCTGTCACTTTTTAAATGATTGCAGATTTGTTCTCATTTCCTGTCTGATGAATCATTATTTGACCTCCTGGATGAGTTGTCATTGTGCTCTTTCAGTAATTTTGGGAGGCCGGCCAATCCTGGGAAGGTTCACCACTGTTCCAAGTTTTCTCCATTTATGGATAATGGCTCTCACTGTGGTTCGCTGGAGTCCCAAAGCCTTAGAAATGGTTTTGTAACTCTCTTTCCAGGGCAGATACATGTCAATTATATTGTTTCTCAATTATTTTGTTTTATTAATTTCTTTAGATCACGGCATGATGTGTTTCTTTTTTAGATCTTTTAGCATGCTTTACTTTGTCAGACAGCTTCTATTTAACTGATCTCTTGATTCAACAGGTCTGGCAGTAATCAGGCCTGGGTGTGGCAACTGGAATTTAACTCAACTTCCCACAAAATGTGGTTAATCACAGTTCATTCGTGATTTAGCAAAGGGAGGGGGGCAATTACAGTACTTTTTTCCTTTCATTTTGGATAGAGTAGAGTTTTTGGCCACCTGGGTCCCATAGAGGTGATTTCCTTTCACTTCCTGTCTCATAGCCAAAACAGGAATTGAGAGGAAATCCCTCCAAGGTGAGGGAATTCCTGGTTGTCACCAGAAGGAGTGTCCCCATTGGAAGATTTCTTTTCTATTACTGTTTTGGTGACAACCCACAAATTTGAGATTTTTTTTCTTGGTGATAGCGATAAACAAGACAAATGGAGAGGGTGAATCTCCCTATCGGGGACACGGGCAGCATTGAAAACCTGACAGGGGTTCTAATCCCTCTCCACTCTATGCTCAGTTTATTAGGCTATTTCCTGTGCTGGAGGAATGTTTTTTTATTGATTTAAAACAGAAAATACCAATACTTTTCATTTCTTTACAAACCCTCCAGTATATATGAATCCATACACTAAAATGTTATGTAACCTTTCACATGCTGATGTAATTTCAAAAGTATTTTTCAATGTATTTACAGTGGGGACGAAAAGTATTCAGACCCCCTTAAATTTTCACTCTTTGTTATATTGCAGCCATTTGCTAAAATCATTTAAGTTAATTTTTTCCTCATTAATGTACACACAGCACCCCATATTGACAGAAAAACACATAATTGTTGACATTTTTGCAGATTTATTAAAAAAGAAAAACTGAAATATCACATGGTCCTAAGTATTCAGACCCTTTGCTGTGACACTCATATATTTAACTCAGGTGCTGACCATTTCTTCTGATCATCTTTGAGATGGTTTTACACCTTCATTTGAGTCCAGCTGTGTTTGATTATACTGATTGGACTTGATTAGGAAAGCCACACACCTGTCTTTATAAGACCTTACAGCTCACAGTGCATGTCAGAGCAAATGAGAATCATGAGGTCAAAGGAACTGTCTGAAGAGCTCAGAGACAGAATTGTGGCAAGGCACAGATCTGGCCAAGGTTACAAAAACATTTCTGCTGCACTTAAGGTTCCTAAGAGCACAGTGGCCTCCATAATCCTTAAATGGAAGACGTTTGGGATGACCAGAACCCTTCCTAGAGCTGGCCGTCCGGCCAAACTGAGTTATCGGTGGAGAAGAGCCTTGGTGAGAGAGGTAAAGAAGAACCCAAAGATCACTGTGGCTGAGCTCCAGAGATGCAGTCGGGAGATGGGAGGAAGTTGTAGAAAGTCAACCATCACTGCAGCCCTCCACCAGTCAGGGCTTTAGGGCAGAGTGGCCCGACGGAAGCCTCTCCTTAGTGCAAGACACATGAAAGCCTGCATGGAGTTTGCTAAAAAAACACCTGAAGGACTCCAAGATGGTGAGAAATAAGATTCTCTGGTCTGATGAGACCAAGATAGAACTTTTTGGCCTTAATTGTAAGCGGTATGTGTGGAGAAAACCAGGCACTGCTCATCACCTGTCCAATACAGTCCCAACAGTGAAGCATGGTGGTGGCAGCATCAGCAGGTGTTTTTCAGCTGCAGGGACAGGACGACTAATTGCAATCGAGGGAAAGATGAATGCGGCCAAGTACAGGGATATCCTGGATGAAAACCTTCCCCAGAGTGCTCAAGACCTCAGACTGGGCCGAAGGTTTACCTTCCAACAAGACAATGGCCCTAAGCACACAGCTAAAATAACGAAGGAGTGGCTTCACAACAACTCCGTGACTGTTCTTGAATGGCCCAGCCAGAGCCCTGACCTAAACCCAATTGAGCATCTCTGGAGAGACCTAAAAATGGCCGTCCACCAACGTTTACCATCCAACCTGACAGAACTGGAGAGGATCTGCAAGGAGGAATGGCAGAGGATCCCCAAATCCAGGTGTGAAAAACTTGTTGCATCTTTCCCAAAAAGACTCATGGCTGTATTAGATCAAAAGGGTGCTTCTACTAAATACTGAGCAAAGGGTCTGAATACTTAGGACCATGTGATATTTCAGTTTTTCTTTTTTTAATAAATCTGCCAAAATATCAACAATTTTGTCTTTTTCTGTCAATATGGGGTGCTGTGTGTACATTAATGAGGAAAAAAATGAACTTAAATGATTTTAGCAAATGGCTGCAATATAACAAAGAGTGAAAAATGTAAGGGGGTCTGAATACTTTCCGTCCCCACTGTAAATCTGAAGTTTAATCTGCTTATATTTGACTTCCCTAGCGCCCCCTTTCCCCTCTTATCAATGTGCTAATAAATTACATTGCATGTTTTCACAATTAGAAAAGCAACCATAGTAAATGCACTGCTCCATCTTGTCATGCAAAGTTATAGATGCTTCTCTGAAATCAGCAGGAGGTGTATTTTAGGAAACTCGTACATTGAGGCCCATTTTGAATTGATAATAAATTGTTTTTTTACCTGTGTGTTGGCAGTTCTTCAAAGTAGTTTGTAAAACAACCCCATGAGCAATACATTATACAATAATTACCACCTATCTAGTAAAAAAAAAGGTCAAATATAATTACAGTAACAAATAATCACAGTAGGGATGGGTCATATGTACCTTGGATCAGTTCAGAACGTGAATATAATTCAGGTGCAGAATCCAAACCCCACTGAAGTCAATGGGACACGAATGTTAAAAAATTGTTAATTTTCCAGGCTAATAGGCAACGGATTGTCACACAAATGGCAGAGATGGTCTAATCCCTCTCCTCTCTATAAGCTCAGCTTATTAGCCTATTTCCGGTGGTGGATGAATCTTTTTGCTTGATTTAAACCAGAAATCACTACTTTTGGACACTAGATGGTGCTAAGTATCAAAGGCATACACTGTAATACTTAACGCCATCTGGTGGCCACATGCAGTATTTTCAGTTTCAACCCCTTGGCCCCAGCTAATCACATGGTACAGATGGGCTGTGATTGGCCCTGGCTGTACCCTGTGATCACTGGCCAATCACAGAGATCAACACAATAGTATAAAATGAATGGCATGAATGGAAGCTATTCATTGTGAACAATTGTCATGTGATCTGCTGTGATTGGCCACAGCGATCACATGGTAACGGCAGCGGTCAGTACACTGATCTGTCATCCGGTGTGTCTGGTGGGGGGGTGGCTCTCTTATTATGGATTGACATTATATGAAGTCCTCCAAGGATAGCGTCTCGCACGCTCCCCGCGGGCTGTGCTGTGGCGCGATCTATCCACCGGACACAGCAGATAATTGTCACAATGATCACATGGTACAGACAGGGCAATCTGTACCATGTAATTAGCTGTGGCCAAGTAAACACTGAAAGAATTGATTTCATTCAGAAAAATATATGGTTGCTTATAACGGTGAAATTCACTGGTATAAGCAATCGTAATGTGTAAAAAAAAAAAAATCCTGATCAACTCCCCAGAGTATTACAGCTTTACTATGGTAACACTGGTCACAGTATGTAAAAAAAAAATCCTAATAAAAAAGAAAAAAAGATTAACATTTTTTTTTTTTTTACTGTCACCAGTCAGTGTCCCTGATCACCGCCACACCAGTTATATGATGATGCTGTACTGCACTGGTGACAGTATGTAAAAAAAAAAAAGTGAAAAAAGCTATTTTCCAAAAAATTGTGATAAAAAAATGCCAACTCGCCATGCCTCTTACTAAATACCTTGGACTGTCTACTTTCCAAAAAGGGGTCATTTGGGGGATTTGTACTGTCATTTGTCATTTGTACTGTCCTTGTATTTTAGGGCCTCAAGAAATGAAAGAGTACATCAGGATTGATTCATCTTCAGATATATACCATAGTTTGTGGACTCTATAACTTTCCTACAGACTAAATAATATACACCGATTTGGGTTATTTTTACCAAAGAAATGTAGCAGAATAAATTTTGGTCTAAATTTATGAAGAAAGATTATTTATTTGCACAACTTTATAACAGATAAACATGTTTTGTTTTTTTTTTTATTTTCTTCAAATTTAAAATTGGTCTTTTTTGTTAATGTAGCAAAAAATAAAAAACCAAGCAGTGATTAAATACCACCAAAAGAAAGCTCTATTTGTGTGAAAAAAAATCTAATAAAAATGTCATATGAGTACAGTGTTGCATGACCGCAGAATTGTTATTCAAAGTGTGACAGCGCTGAAAGCTGAAGATTGGCCTGGGCAAGAAGAGGGTGAAAGTAACTGATATTGAAGTTGTTAAAAAACATTCAGTGGACAATTAAGGGAATGTTTATTTTTAATTCCTTTTCAAAAAACCTTCAAAAATATGTCAACCCAATTTCAAAAGTAAATTTTAATATATTTAAAGCTGAAGTTTAATCTGCTTATATTTGCCTTTCCTGGTGCCTCCTCAAAGTGTGTGAAATTCAGTTTGGCGGGAAGCAATGATTTTGACCACTTGGTCCACCGAGCACAGTGAATCACAGATCTGGGGACCGGTGTAGTTGGCCCTGTACCATGTGATCACTGTGACCAATCACAGTGATCACACATGTAAACACAGGCTGCGATGCTGTAGCCTGTGAAGAGTCTCCTCTCATAGCAATTGACAGAGAGAGAGGACAGAGAGTGTGCAGTATAGCGCTGGGTACTGTAATATACACTGAAAAAGTAAAAAAAAATAAAAATAAATAGATCAAAGCCATCTGCCATCAATCACTGTCACTAGAACAGTGCAGGGTCATTATGCTATTGCAACTCTAGTGACAGTGATCTTTTTTTTAATGTAAAAAATAAAATTAAAAAAATGGTAAAAATATATATATATATATATATATATATATATATATATATATATATATATATATATATATATATATATATATATATATATATATATAAAATAATTAGGGGCTCATTCACACATATGGTGCTCTCTGAAGAGCAATTTGAGAAAGACTGTTCTAAGCCATCCCTGCTCTGTCCAAATAAAAAAAAAAGTTTGGTTGGAGTTGGTGCATCGTGATGCTTTCCCTACGAGCCTCTGAATCAAAAATGTTGCGGATGAGGAGTTCCGACTTTTTGGCAAAATAAAATAAATTTAATAAGAAGCCTGGAGTACTTCCTAATGGAGGTGTGATGACCTGGGAACCGTCACCAACTGATGGCAAAAACAAACAGTGCAATTTATGTCCCTAAACCACACACCGGGGTACTGATCTGTGAAGTGGAAACACAAAGGAGGAGGTACATTCCTGATCTAACGAGTACCTGCACAGGTAATGGATAATCTCAGCATGCTCTCACCTGTGAAATGTTCTATCCAGTAGCAGCTGAACCCATTGTTAATTCTTATAACGCCCACATCCTGAACTCCCATTCTTGTGAACAATCATAGCACATATAAAATAAACTGTGTCCTTCAGACCGTATGAGAGGTTTGTTTAAAAGAGATCGCATTGTGCTTTTGTACATGTTTTCTTTTGTTATTAACGACTTCCCACCCGGGCCAATTCTGGCATTTCTCCCCATTCATCATTTTTTTGCTGGAAAATTACTCAGAAACCCCATACATTATGAATACACATATGCACACACATATACATATATATATACACACACACACACACACACACACACACACACACACACACAGTATATCACAAAAGTGAGTACACCCCTCATATTTTTGTACATATTTAATTCTATCTTTTCATGTGACAACACTGAAGAAATGACACTTTGCTACAATGTAAAGTAGTGAGTGTACAGCTTGTATAACAGTATAAATTTGCTGTCCCCTCAAAATAACTCAACACACAGCCATTAATGTCTAAACCGCTGGCAACAACAGTGAGTACACCCCTAAGTGAAAATGTCCAAATTGGGCCCAATTAGCCTTTTTCCCTTCCCGGTGTCATGTGACTCGTTAATGTTACAAGGTCTCAGGTGTGAATGGGGAGCAGGTGTGTTCAATTTGGTGTTATCGCTCTCACTGTCTCATACTGGTCACTGGAAGTTCAACATGGCACCTCATGGCAAAGAACTCTCTGAGGATCTGAAAAAAACAATTGTTTCTCTACATAAAGATGGCCTAGGCTATAAGAAGATTGCCAAGACCCTGAAACTGAGCTGCAGCACGGTGGCCAAGACCATACAGTGGTTTAACAGGACAGGTTCCACTCAGAACAGGCCTCGTCATGGTCGACCAAAGGTGTTGAGTGCACGTGCTCAGCGTCATATCCAGAGGTTGTCTTTGGGAAATAGATGTATGAGTGCTGCCAGCATTGCTGCAGAGGTTGAAGGGTTGGGGGGACAGCCTGTCAGTGCTCAGACCATACGCCACACACTGCATCAAATTGGTCTGCATGGCTGTTGTCCCAGAAGGAAGCCTCTTCTAAAGATGATGCACAAGAAAGCCCGCAAACAGTTTGCTGAAGACAAGCAGACTTATGCCCTGTACACACGGTCGGACTTTCCGACGGAATATGTGCGATCGGAGCTTGTTGTCGGAAATTCCGACCGTGTGTGGGCTCCATCGGACTTTTTCCATCGGAATTTCTGACACACAAAGTTTGAGAGCATGCTATAAAATTTTCTGACAACAAAATCCAATCCTTTAAATTCCGATCGTGTGTAGACAAATCCGATGGACAAAGTGCCACCCATGCTAAGAATAAATTAAGAGACGAAAGCTATTGGCTATTGACCCGTTTATAGTCCCAACGTACGTGTTTTACGTCACCGCGTTCAGAACGATCGGATTTTCTGACAACTTTGTGTGACCGTGTGTATGCAAGACAAGTTTGAGCCAACATCCGTCGGAAAAAAACAATGGATTTTGTTGTCGGAATGTCCGATCAATGTCCGACTGTGTGTACGGGGCATAAGGATTACTGGATTACTGGAAGCATGTCCTGTGGTCTTATGAGACCAAGATACATATATTTGGTTCAGATGGTGTCAAGCGTGTTTGGCGGCAACCAGGTGAGGAGTACAAAGACAAGTGTGTCTTGTCTACAATCAAGCAGGGTGGTGGGAGTGTCATGGTCTGGGCCTGCATGAGTGCTGCTGGCACTGGGGAGCTACAGTTCAATGAGGGAATCATGAATACCAACATGTACTGTGACATACTGAAGCAGAGCATGATCCCCTCCCTTCAGAGACTGGGCCACAGGGCAGTATTCCAACATGATAAAGACCTCAAACACACCTCTAAGATGACCACTGCCTTGCTAAAGAAGCTGAGGGTAAAGGTGGACTGGCCAAGCAAGTCTTCAGATGTAAACCCTATTGAGCATCTGTGGGGCATCCTCAAATGGAAGGTGGAGGAGCGCAAGGTCTCTAACATCCACCAGCTCTGTGATGTCATCATGGAGGAGTGGAAGAGGATTCCAGTGGCAACCTGTGAAGCTCTGGTGAACTCCCGGCTCAGGAGGTTTAGGGCAGTGCTAGAAAATAATGGTGGTCACACATAATCGTGACAATTTGGCCCAATTTGGACATTTTCACTCAGGGGTGTGCTCAGGGGTGTACTCATCTTTGTTGCCAGCAGTTTAGACATTAATGGCTGTGTGTTGAGTTATTTTGAGGGGACAGAAAATGTACACTTTTATACAAGCTGTACACTCACTACTTTACATTATAGCAAAGTGTAATTTCTTCAGTGTTGTGAAATGAAGAAAAGATATAATAAAATATTTACAAAAATGTGAGGGGTGTACTTACTTTTGTGAGATACTGTATATATACAGATATAGAGACTTAAGTCTCGTACACACTATAAAAAAATTGGGCGAACATTTTCGTCCAAAGAATTTTCGTACAATTTTCGTACGGTGTGTAGGCAACTTTCAACAGCTGATTCCGACTCTTCGTACGAAATTCCCAAAGGGACAAAGTCTATAATTTTTCTCGTACGGGAACAGAACAAACAATTTTCGTTTAAGGTGTACCACTTTCGTACAAGAAAAATCAGAAAAGAAAGACTGCGCATGATCTGAAACAATAAACAACAAAAACAAGCCTTTGTCGTACGAGAATTTTCGTATGAATCTTCGTTCATCAGTTCCAATTTGCTGTGAAACATCGAGAAACGCTGCTAGAGCCATTTTTTCATTTTTTTTGTACACATGTTCATAAAATAATTTATATGGGTTTATATGGGAGTGGGGGGTTCTTTTTTTTTTTTTTTTTTGGTTTGTGAGGGGGCTAAGTGCATGGGGGTAACTTTAAACTTTTACCCTTTTTTTATCTTCATATATTTCATTTCATATATTTATCTTCATATTTCATATAGGGGTCCAAAAGTCCCTTTGTGATACTATTTTGCTATGACAGGTTCTCTTTAAGGAGACATCAGGGTTCTATCTACCTCTGATGTCTCACCTGCCCTACATTGAAGATAATGGAGTGCAGATCACTCTGCAGCCAGGAAAGTGACAACCTGAAGTGATGTAACGCATGCTGCTTCAAGCTTCCTATTATGTAGAAGATCAGTGAATGGACGTTCGCTGGTCTCCCTCATCTCTACCTGTCAGCACCTGTTCTGGGTCTCCAGGTGGATAGAGGAGCTCAGCCGTGCACGGAAGCGATCCTGTGGATATACAGTCATCAAACTGCCTCCACCTGGCAGCCAACAGTTGCTGTAGCAGATGGGAGTGTATGTAAAGCCCCCCACTGCTGCCGACTAATGACAGAATAACAGAAACAGTAGCTGGGGATCTGTCATTTAGTGGCAGGAGCACTACCAGCAATATATACGATTATTACAGATGATAACCCAATTTTTCTCTATGGGCTTCTTTATCAAACCATAGGACTTGGTTCTATGGTTTGATAAAGGGGCCCTCCTGCCTGCCCTGAAACATGTAGCCACATCCTCTCCACTTCCTGTCTTCACCCAGCCGAGAGAGGTGCTGTTTGGAGCCGCAGCCATCTTGCCACTTCTGGAAGCTGCTGATCCTTAGGTTCCAGCCTGAAATCTGACAGCTGCACTTCCTTCAAGACCTCTGCTTCAACCAGCCACATGCCTGCTGAGTTCTGCAGCCTCACGGTGATTCTCTGGAGGTCTATATGGCATAGTTGCCAACATTGCAAAAAAAATTTGTGGGACACTTTTTTAGCTGTAGGCGGAGCCATCTAATAATTAGGGGGTGGGGCATGCATTTGTAGGCGTGGCATAGCAATAAAAAAGAAAACTGTGGTGTGTGAAAAGTGGGTGTGGTTTATGTGAAATAGTTAGTGTGGCTTAAATGGGCGTGGCTCAAAGGGGGTGTGGTTAGAGTTTGAGATTAATGAGGGATGGAGAGGGAAAGGGGGAGAGAGGAATGGAGGGACAGCAGGCCCAGATCCTACACAACAATAGAAATATGTGTATTCTAGAAAGTTTCACAATCAGCAGATAAAGATACTCCAAACACCTGGTGCTAGCGCTTCAATCATCCCGGCACCATGATTGTTATGGTGTCAGGATGATTGAAGTGCATTATTTCTATTATTACATTGTAATATAAATTGAAATATTTCAACTGACCATAATGCAGAATCAGTGGGATCCCTGAGCGTGTCAATAGCCACGTCGCATGCCACCAGCAGAGTTCTTCTTTGCATCAGGTGCCCCCAGCAGAGTCTGTCCTTGCATCAGGTGTCCCCAGCAGAGTCTGTCCTTGTATTGGGTGCTCCCGGCAGAGTCCCTCCTTGCATCAGGTGCCCCCAGCAGATTCCCTCCTTGTATCAGGTGCCCCCAGCAGAGTCCCTCCTTGCATCAGGTGCCACCAGCAGAGTCAGTTTTTACACCAGTGTTCCCAGCCTCAGTCCATAAATCAGTGTCCCAGGCAGAGCCATAGTTACCCCCCTGTACATATTTTCCCTCCTCCACATAGTTACCCCCCTGTGCATAGTTACCCCCCCTGTACATAGTACCCCCCCTGTACATAGTTCCCCCCACTGTACATAGTAACCCCTCCTGTACATAGTTAACACCTCTCCTGTAAATAGTTAACCCCCTCCTTTAAATAGTTAACCCCCACTCCTGTATATAGTTAACCCTAAGACAGGTATTTGCACCCACTTCCGGCATAGACTCCCATGGGACCCTGGGACAGGTAAGTGGCTATGTATTAAAAGTCAGTAGCTGCAGTATTTGTAGCTGCTGGCTTTTAATATTTTTTTTTTTGGCGGTGTGGGTGAACCCCCGCTTTAACCACTTCAATACCCTTCAATGTCTTATTGACCCCACATCTCTCCATAAAGAGGACCTGTCACATAGATTCCTATTACAAGGGATGTTTACATTCCTTGTAATAGGAATAAAAGTAATTTAAAAAAAAATGTTAAAAAAAGTGTAAAAATAAAAAAAATGAAGTAAAAAAAAAAAAAATTAAATTTTTTTTTTTTTAAACGCCCCTGTCCCCGGTAGCTCACGATCAGAAGCTAACACACACGTAAGTCCCGCCCACATATGTAAACGCCACTCAAACCACACATGTGAGGTATCGCCGCGTGCGTTAGGGCGTGTGCAACAATTCTAGCACTAGACCTCCTCTGTAACTCTAAACTGGTAACCTGTAAAAAATTTTAAAGCGTCGCCTATGGAGATTTTTAAGTAATGAAGTTTGGCGCCATTCCGTGATTGTGTGCAATTTTAAAGCGTGACATGTTAGGTATCTATTTACTCGGCGTAACATCATCTTTCACATTATACAAAAAGATTGGGCAAACTTTACTGTTTTGTTATTTTTTAATTCATGAAACCGTTTTTTTTCCAAAAAAAAGGCGTTTGAAAAATTTTTGCGCAAATACCGTGTGAGAAAAAAAGTTGCAATGACCGCCTTTTTTTTTCCCTAGGGTGTCTGCTAAAAAAACATATATAATGTTTGGGGGTTCTGAGTAATTTTCTAGCAAAAAAAATAATGACTTTTACATGAAGTAGAGAAATGCCAGAATAGGCCCGGTATTGAAGCGGTTAAATATACAATATAAAATGTGACAACAAACATGAAAATATAAAATTTAACACATCCTCTAAGGCTTTGAATAACAGATTTACACCAATGTCTAACAGTTTGTTTAAATATTGCATGGAGACGGTTAACATTAGTGCACGGGTCCTGGATGGGGGCCAATATTTCAAGGAATGTTTTTATAGGACTGGTGACACCGATTTGGCATGAGGCACGCTGTGCCACAGGATATCACCGATTCCCAAGTCCACATAATGGGTGCCTCCTCTGCATATGGGTGACAGATTTTTAGTTTCAATGGAAATCCTTTATCGGTTTCTGGTCCCTAGCTCTTTCTCCCTTTGCTTTCAGTTAAAAGCGGTTCTAAATTGTAAAAATCGATTCTCGCCTCCTGCCGAAGCCGTGGGGGGCGGGGCCAGAAACACGCATGCGCAAAAACCGCAAGGTTGCGTCTCTCGGGGACGTACGCATGCGCGGTGGATTCAGGAAAGTTCCCGATTAGTAGTCGGCGGTTTCCGGAAGGAAACGAAGCTGTTTGTCCTCCTCGCCGGGTATTCCTCCTCAGCACAGCGTGTGGCCGTGTGACACCATGTCCATGCTGTGCTACAACCGGGGCTGCGGGCAGCGTTACGATTCCGAGACCAACACCGAGGACTCCTGTACTTACCACCCCGGTGTGCCGGTGTTTCATGATGCTCTGAAGGGCTGGTCGTGCTGTAAGAGGAGAACAACAGATTTCTCAGATTTCCTCAGTATTGTGGGCTGTACTAAGGGGCTCCACAGTAATGAGAAACCCCCAGAACCTGTAAAAGCAGAGGTGAAGACGTCAGAGAAGAAAGACTTGACAGACCTGAAGCCAAAGTTCAATGAACACATCATACAAGCACCAAAGCCCATAGAATCCATTAAGAGGCCCAGCCCAGACGAGCCTTTGACGCGGTCGGAGCTGAAGGTATCAGCGTCTTTGAAGCAAGCACTGGATAAACTGAAACTTTGCTCCAATGACAGTAATGCCGATGCAGATGAGGACACAGGAGAGATAAAAATGGGAACTTCCTGTAAAAATGGTGGCTGCACAAAGACGTTTAATGGACCACAGAGTAATGAAGAAGTATGTCAGCATCATGCTGGCGTGCCTATCTTCCATGAAGGGATGAAATATTGGAGCTGCTGCAAGAGGAGAACATCAGATTTTAATACGTTTTTATCGCAGGAAGGGTGCTTGAGGGGCTCACATTTGTGGATTAAAAAGAACGACGGTACAAAGGTTGTTCCATGTCGGCACGACTGGCATCAGACAAGTGGAGGTGTCACCATCTCAATTTATGCCAAGAATTCTGTTCCTGAGCTCAGCTACGTAGAGGCCAATAGCACTGTGGTCAATATTCACATAGTGTTTGATGGTGAGAAAGAATTCCAGCAACATCTACAGTTATGGGGGGTCATTGATGTCCGAAAAAGTTATGTGAATTTAACAGCTACAAAGGTGGAAGTTTTCATGAAAAAGGCAGAGCCAATGATGTGGGCCCGACTAGAGCTACCTCCGAAAGTTGCCCCAACGAAAGGACTCTGGAGACATCCATGACCCATGATCTGGGACCAGAAATAAATGCTGGCTAGTAGTAGAGATCCAAGCGTGTTTTTTGTTTTGTTTTGTTTTTTCCTCAAGCCTCATGTTTCACTGACTGAGAATTTGTGTTAAAAAATAAGGCTTTGTTATTATCATTACTCGGTGCATGACTAGTTATATCTCCTCTGTATCCATTTTGACGGCAATACAAAAAGCATTCTGTTCATCTGTGATCAGCAAGGCAGAGTCCCCTTTGGGCACCTACTCCCAGATAGGGCTTTGGTTGGAGAGGAGCCAGAGCTCAGTGCCATGGTGGGTTTTCTGCCTGGGACCCACAAGGGGAAACCCTCTTCTTCCCTCCAGAACCTCTTTGATAAGCATTTTAAAACCCAACTCCATCCTCCAAAAAATCCACATACCTGGTTGTAAATGCTCTCTGTGCATTCCATCCCTGTCATCACTCTGTGAGCTTCAGAACTTGCCTTAGCCCCGGTTCACACTGGGACGACTTGTCAGGCGACCTAGTCGCCTGACAAGTCGCCTCCCGTTCTGTGCTATGGAACCGTTCTAAGGGGAGCGACGCAAGTCGCTCCGACTTAGAAAAAGGTTCCTGTACTACTTCGGGGGCGACTTGCATAGACTTCTATACAGAAGTCGTTTTGCAAGTCGCCCGGGCAGTCGTTTGCGGCGACCTGCAAGTCGTGCCGCCTCTGGTGTGAACCGAGGCTAAGGGGTCTGTGCGGGGCCCAGTAGTTATTCGCGAGATGACCCCCTTGCATCCCCCATTCATTTCCTCCTCAGCCTGACTATCATGGGCCCACCCCATGGGTGAGTTAATAATTGCAGAATCCTAAATTTCACAACCGGCTCTCTACAAACACCAGCCTTTGCCCACCCCCACCAGCTGGCAATGTGCATTGCCTCATGGGACATGTAGTTCAAGGAAGGAAGCACATTTCTAGCTTTATTGCATATGTACAATGCTGGTCTCCTATGGAGCTTTAACAGTCATGTGACTGCAAGTTAAAGGACTTGTAAAGGCATAAACTCTTTTATCATAATGCAGTCTGTGCATTAAGATAAATCGCTTTCTGTGTGCAGCAGCCCCTTCAGCCACTCTAGTACTTACCTGAGCCCCATCTAGATCCAGCTATGTTGCAGGAGTGTCTCGGCTGCCAGGGACTCCCCTCCTCATTCGCTCAGACAGCAGAGCGTCGCCATTGGCTCTCGCTGTTGTCAGCCAATGAGGGAATGGCTTTGTGTGTCCATCAATACACAGAGCTCGGCTCCCCTCTTCCCTCAACAGAGTCAATGAAGAGGGTGGGAGACAAGAAACGTGCAGAAGGCTTTTTTGAGATCGTACTCAGGTATGTATAAGAGGGAGCTGCTGCATGTAGAAGTTTTTTTTTTTTTACCTTTTAAAGTGGTTGTAAACCCCGTTCATGAAATCTGACCTATGCACATATATCTGTAGTTTTCTCTCTCCAAAGCTCTGAGTCCTGTGTCTTTTTGCTGCTCCGTTCCTCTGTTATCAGCGTGATAACTTCTGACAAATTCTCTGACACAGGAGATAAAAGCAGCTGGCAATTTGTGTCAGGGAGAGAACTTAGAGATATATATGCAGAGAGCTTGTCTATTCACAGCACAGCTCTGCAAGTTTCTTCCTTCCTCTGGCTATGTGGAGTGGGGGGTGTGTGCCTTTCCTCCAATCAGCTCTCACACAGTGTATGCCAAGACTTCACTCCCAGTGCTGAATGAGGAAACAAGATTTGTAACGCGATCTCTACTTTCTAAATGTAGAAAAGCGGAAGACATCAGATATACATGTAAAACTTATGTAGGAGGATTTGTTTAATCTCTGTGTATCATCTGAGGCCAATCACCTCACTTGGGTGTAGGAGAGGGTTTACATCTACTTTAATGCGTAGAATGATTGAACAGAACTGATATTACACACGGCTCACTACCCTGACACTACATTGTGTTTAAAGTGGGGTTCCACCCAGGGGGGCCGTCAAAAAAAAAAAAAATTAAAAAAGTCAGCAGCTACAAATACTGCAGCTGCTGACTTTTAATTGGACACTTACCTGTCCCTGGGTCCAGCGATGCGAGGGATCGAAGCCCCGCTCGTCCCCCCCCTCCGCTTGTCGGCGCCGGCATTTCAACTGTGGGCGCCGGGCTGTGGCTTCACAGCCTGGCACCCACTGCGCATGCGCGAGCGGCGCCGCGCGCCGTGATTGGCCGCTCAATCACCTGGGACCTGTAATGGGTCCCAGATGATTGACAGGAGGGAGGGAGGGAGCAGAGCGGAGCCCTTCCTGCGCCAAGGGGTAAGTGATGTCACCAGCCCAGGCAGAGGAAGGGGCAGACTACGAGGGACCACCTAGCAACAGGCATTTAGAGGTGAGTAAAAAAAAAAAAAAATCCAATTTTTTTTTTTGTTTTGTTTTTTTAGAATTTTTTTATGTATTTCTGTTTTTTTGGGTGGAACCCCACTTTAATCACTGCCAGTACATACAGGTCATGGCCTGCTCTGCACTGCCATTATATACACTAGTTACTGTGCCCCTCCCCTCTCTCAGGTGGGGATTCTGGGAAAATAGTGGCATGCAGAGCAAAATACTGTGTGTGTGTGTGTGTGTGTATATATATATATTTGTAGTATGTAAGACCCCTTTCACACCAAGGGCGTTTTGCAGGCGTTATATCATTAATATCCGCCCTCAAACAACTGCAGCATTGTCTCCAGTGTGAAAGCCTGAGGGGCGTTCATACCGGAGCGCTGCGCTGGCAGGATGTCAGGAAAAGTCCTGCCAGCAGCTATTGTGGAGCGGTGAAGGAGCGGTGTGTTTACCGCTCGTCCACCGTTGCTCCCCATTGAAATCAATAGGGCAGCGCTGGGATACCGCCGGCAAAACACCGCTATTGCGGGCGGTTTTAACCCTTTATCGCCCACTAGTGGGGGGTAAAAGCACCCCGCTAGCGGCCGAAATGTCATTGGATGGAAAAAAATGACCCTGCATCGGTGGTGTCACTAGATGGAAAAATGACCCTGCATCGGTGGTGTCATTGGATGGAAAAATGACCCTGCATCGGTGGTGTCATTGGATGGAAAAATGACCCTACATCGGTGGTGTCATTGGATGGAAAAATGACCCTGCATCGGTGGTGTCATTGGATGGAAAAATGACCCTGCATCGGTGGTGTCACTAGATGGAAAAATGACCCTGCATCGGTGGTTGAGTTGTGAGACATGATGGTTATCATGCAGCTTCCAGGGACAATCTGAAATTGAGAACTGGCCCCATGTCACCAAAATCATCCCAATATATACACAGATTTGTAAAAAATCCCTACTCTCTAATTTATAGTAGTCAGCATATACAAGAATTTTATCAATATGTCTTTGTTAATATGCCTTGAAATCAATTTGGATATATCAATAAAATACAATTTAAGTCCTCACTAACTTATAGTTTAAAATATGTTTAATATAAAATCAATATATTGAAAATATATATAATTAAGAAACATGCTCTGAACTGGATAAGAACCAGAGCTTTCAACACTATAAGCCTATTACTCTACCCACTATACTATCACTTAAGGGGTTCTTAACTGGTTTAATACCGGGCATTTTCACCCCCTTCCTTCCCAGACCAATTTTTAGTTTTTAGCGCTGTCGCAATTTAAACGACAATTGCGCGGTTGTGCGACATTGTACCCAAACAAAATTGACGTCCTTTTTTTCCCCACAAATAGAGCTTTCTTTTAGTGGTATTTGATCAACTCTGTGGTTTTTATTTTTTGCGCTATAAACAAAAGAAAAGCGACAATTTTGAAAAAAACACAATATTTTATACTTTTTGCTATAATAAATATCCCAATTTTTAAAAAGAAAACACATTTTTTCCTCAGTTTCGGCCGATACGTATTCTTCTACATATGTTTGGTAAAAAAAATCGCAATAAGCGTATATTGATTGGTTTGCGCAAAAGTTATAGCGTCTACAAAATACGGGATAGATTTATGGCATTTTAAAAAAAGTTTTATTTATTTTTTTTTTTTTTTAATAGTAATGGCGGCTATCTGCGATTTTTTTTTTTTTTGTGACTGCGACATTATGGCGGACACATCGGACACTTTTGACACATTTTTGGGACCATACACATTTATACAGCGATCAGTGCTATAAAATTGCATTGATTACTATGTAAATGTGACAGGCAGGGAAGGGGTTAACCACTAGGGGGAGACGAGGGGTTAATTACGTTTCCTAGGGAATGATTCTAAGTGTAGGGGGAGGGGATGCACAAGGGGAGGAGACCGATCAGTGTTTCTCTGTACTGGGAACACAGATCGCTCTCCTCCCATCTGACAGGATGCGGATCTCTATGTTTACATACACAGATCCACGGTCCGGCCCGGTTAACGGGCAATTGCGGGTACCCGGCCACCCAGGATGGGAGATCCCATCTCAGGCCGTCATATGACTATGGGCGGGTAGTGAAATGGTTAATAATTTCTTTCTATATTTAATAAGAGGTCAATTCTCTGTGAAACAAATGTATTAATCCAGACAAGTGATTTATGATCGATTCGTTATGACCGGTCTCCTGAAATTGTGAACTGAAGATGACACCCTAATGATCCCATCTGATCACCCTAATAATATATACACAGTTTTTTCTTTGAAATCTCTACTCTCTAATTTATAGTAGCCAGTATATACTACAACTTTGTGTGCTCAATATATCAGTGTGTCTTTGGTAATATACCTTGAAATCAATTTTGGATATATTGATAAAATACAATTTAAGCCATCACTATCTCATATTTTAAAATATATATATAAAAAATTCCCTCACCTGGATTAGAACCCACAACTTCACCAATATAAGTCTGCTGCTTTAAGCACTAAGCTATCTCTCAGTAATGGTCAGGAATTGCTTTTATGTTTAATATGAGGTTAATTGTGTGTGAAACACCTCTATTAGTCCAGACAAGTAATTGCTATGATCAGGGGCGTCGCTAGGGGGTGGCTTTTGGGGCTATAGCCCCGAATCTGGGGCCAATAGCCCCGAGTCTCTGCAGGGGACCCCAAAGGGGAGGCGAGGCTCTCTGGGGACCCTTATGTAAGTGGGGGGCTCTCTGGGGACCCTGATGCAAGGGAGAGGCTCTCTGTGGACCCTGATTTTAAGGCAGAGGCTCTCTAAGGACCCAGATTTAAGGGGGAGGCTCTCTGGGGATCCTAATGTAGGGAACCCTGATGAAAGGGGAGGCTCTCTGAGGACAATGATGTAAATGGTGGGCCCTCTGGGTACCCTGATGAAAGGGGGAGGCTCTCTGAGGACTCTGATGTAAGAAGGAGGCTCTCTGGGGACCCTGATGTAAGGGGGCTCTCTGGGGACCCTGATGTAAGGGGGCTCTCTGTGGACCCTGATGTAAGTGGGGGGCTCTCTGTGGATATATATACACACACGTATATTACTGCATATACATGTGCATGCCCACCCAAGTGTATGACTTTCTTTACTACGCTGCTATGGGCTCTAGCCCCAGATCTTTTGTAGACCTAGCAACATCCCTGGCTATGATCAATCCATTATGACCATAGACACACATTGTTCTGCTGCCTTCTAGCCATTCACAATTCCCTCATGTAGGGGCAATAGTGCAATGTGTCCTACAAGTTGGGGTGCAGAGCTGTGCTGTTCATTGTGTTCTGTTATCTATGGAAGCTGTGTCCCCCCCACTCACACAATACACACATTTTCAGCATGGCTCTTTATGTTGGAGCAGATGACAGAGAAGGATAAGACAGTAGAGGAACCAGAGAACCCAGCACTGTCTGCTTCCCTATACTGTGTGCTGTAACTAAGATAGATTTACATAGTTGCCAACATTGTAAAAAAAAAAATGTGGGACACTTTAGTGGCTGTAGGCGGAGCCGTAGAATAATTAGGGGTGGGGCATTCGTTTATAGGTGTGGCTTAGGAAAAATATACAAGTGCGGTGCACGTAGCGCGCCACAGAGAAAAATGGGCATGGTTTACGCGACACAGTGGGCGTGGCTTAAATGGGCGTGGCTCAAGAGGGTGTGGTTAGAGTCTGAGATGAATGAGGGATGGAGAGGGATTAGAGGGGGAGAGGGAAATGATGTGACAGCAGCCCCAGATCCTACACAACAATAGAAATATGTGTATTCTAGAAAGTTTAACAATCAGCAGATAAAGATACTCCAAACACCTGGTGTTAGCACTTCAATCATCCCGGCACCATGGTTGTTATGGTGTCAGGATGATTGAAGTGCATTATTTCTTTTATTACATTGTAATATAAAATGAAATCATTCAACTCACCATAATGCAGAATCAGTGGGATCCCTGAGCGTGTCACTAGCCACGTCGCCTGCCACCAGCAGTCCATCCTTGCGTCAGATGTTCCAGCAAAGTCCGTCCTTGCATCAGATGTCCCAGCAGAGTCCGTCCTTGCATCAGATGTCCCAGCAGAGTCCATCCTTGCATCAGGTGCCCCCAGCGGAGCCCCCCTTACATCAGATGTCCCCAGCGGAGCCCCTCCCACACCAGGAGTCCTCAGCAGAGCCCCCCACCCCAGGAGCCCCCCCTCACATCAGGAGTCCCCAGCGGAGCTCCCCCTCACATCAGGTGTCCCCAGCGGAGCTCCCCCTCACATCAGGTGTCCCCAGTGGAGCCCCCCCTCACATCAGGTGTCCCCGGCGGAGCCCCCCTTCACATCAGGTGTCCCCGGCGGAGCTCCCCTTCACATCAGGTGTCCCCGGCGGAGCTCCCCCTCACATCAGGTGTCCCCAGCGGAGCCCCCCCTCACATCAGGTGTCCCCAGTGGAGCCCCCCTCACATCAGGTGTCCCCAGCGGAGCCCCCCTTCACATCAGGTGTCCCCAGCGGAGCCCCCTTCACATCAGGTGTCCCCAGCGGAGCTCCCCCTCACAACAGGTGTCCCCAGTGGAGCCCCCTTCACATCAGGTGTTCCCGGCGGAGCCCCCCTTCACATCAGGTGTCCCCGGCGGAGCCCCCCTTCACATCAGGTGTCCCCGGCGGAGCTCCCCTTCACATCAGGTGTCCCTTGCGGAGCTCCCCTCACATCAGGTGTCCCCGGCGGAGCCCCCTCACATCAGGTGTCCCTTGCGGAGCCCCCTCGCATCAGGTGTCCCCGGCGGAGCTCCCCCTCACATCAGGTGTCCCCTGCGGAGCCCCCTCACATCAGGTGTCCCCGGCGGAGCTCCCCTTCACATCAGGAGTCCCTTGCGGAGCTCCCCTCGCATCAGGTGTCCCCAGCGGAGCTCCCCTTCACATCAGGAGTCCCTTGCGGAGCCCCCCTCACATCAGGTGTCCCCGGCGGAGCCCCCCCTCGCATCAGGTGTCCCCGGCGGAGCTCCCCTTCACATCAGGTGTCCCCAGTGGAGCCCCCCCTTCACATCAGGTGTCCCCAGTGGACCCCCCCTTGCATCAGGTATCCCCAGTGGAGCCCCCCTTGCATCAGGTATCCCCAGTGGAGCCCCCCTTGCATCAGGTGTCCCCAGTGGAGCCCCCCTTGCATCAGGTGTGTGTCCCCAAAGGAGCCCCCCCTCACATCAGGAGTCCCACAGCGGTGCGCCCTCCCCCCCTACCTTAGAGGTGTCCTAGTAGTAGCATGGCTAGAACCCCGCCCCTTTCCTTATCAGACAGGAAGATGGCTGGGGGGGCTACACGGAGCTCCTGCGTCACCGCCCACCCTCCGTCTCACCCCGCCTACCCCCCCGCCCCACTGCCAGTCTGATATGGAAAGGGGCGGGGCGAGGTGGGGTGAGGCGGAGCGTGGGCGGCGACGCAGGAGCTCCGTCTAGCCCCCCCGAGCCGTCTTCCTGAACTTCACCAAAATGGACCTCTAGTGGCCTCACATCAGGTGTCCCCAGTGGAGCCCTCCCTCACATCAGGTGTCCCCGGCGGAGCCCCCCTTCACATCAGGTGTCCCCGGCGGAGCCCCCCTTCACATCAGGTGTCCCCGGCGGAGCTCCCCTTCACATCAGGTGTCCCTTGCGGAGCACCCCTCACATCAGGTGTCCCCGGCGGAGCCCCCTCACATCAGGTGTCCCTTGCGGAGCCCCCTTGCATCAGGTGTCCCCGGTGGAGCTCCCCCTCACATCAGGTGTCCCCTGCGGAGCCCCCTCACATCAGGTGTCCCCGGCGGAGCTCCCCTTCACATCAGGAGTCCCTTGCGGAGCTCCCCTCGCATCAGGTGTCCCCGGCGGAGCCCCCCTCACATCAGGTGTCCCTGGCAGAGCCCCCACTCACATCAGGTGTCCCCGGCGGAGCCCCCCCTCGCATCAGGTGTCCCCGGCGGAGCTCCCCTTCACATCAGGTGTCCCCAGTGGAGCCCCCCCTTCACATCAGGTGTCCCCAGTGGACCCCCCCTTGCATCAGGTATCCCCAGTGGAGCCCCCCTTGCATCAGGTGTCCCCAGTGGAGCCCCCCTTGCATCAGGTGTGTGTCCCCAAAGGAGCCCCCCCCTCACATCAGGAGTCCCACAGCGGTGCGCCCTCCCCCCCCACCTTAGAGGTGTCCTAGTAGTAGCATGGCTAGAACCCCGCCCCTTTCCTTATCAGACAGGAAGACGGCTGGGGGGGCTAGACAGAGCTCCTGCGTCACCGCCCACCCTCCGTCTCGCCCCGCCTACCCCCCCGCCCTGCTGCCAGTCTGATATGGAAAGGGGCGGGGCAAGGCGGGGTGAGGCGGAGGGTGGGCGGCGACGCAGGAGCTCCGTCTAGCCCCCCCCAGCCGCCTTCCTGAACTTCACCAAAATGGACCTCTAGTGGCCGCGGCGGCGGCGGCGGCGTGGGTGTTACTACATTATTGCTGATTGGTCCTAAAATCTTCGTAATAGAGACTACTATATTTATAAACTCAGAATTCTGACTTTAAAACTCAGAATTCTGACTTTGAATCTCAGAATTCTGTAGATTTTTTTTTTTAAACTTACATTTTTGAATTTCAATCTCAGAATTCTGAGTTTCAAAGTCAGAATTCTGTTTTTTTTATGATGGCCCCAGGGCTCTTCCATAGTCTATCACATAAAATCCCAATAAAATACATTTACGTTTTTGGTTGTAACATGAAAAAATGTGGAAAATTTCAAGGGGTATGAATACTTTTTAAAGGCACTGTAGCTCACTTGTTACCTCCCCCTATATTCCAGGACGTTTCCCCCAGCCTCTCCCATCCTATGGAACTTCCTAGCCCAATCTGTCCAACTATCTCCTATTCTGTTCGCTTTTAGACAATCTCTGAAAATCCTTCTCCTCAGAGAAGCCTACCCTGCCCCCACCTAACAATTGTGCTTTTATTTTCTCCATCAGCTCATCCCCCACAGTTATTACCTTTTGTATCACTTGACCCTCAGTCCTAGATTGTAAACTCTAATGAGCCGGGCTCTCTGATTCCTCTTATATAAAATTGCATTGCAACTGTACAAACAAACCATTTTATTCTTCAGGGCCTCGGCTTTAAAATATTATATATATATATATATATATATATATTTTTTTTTTTTTTTCATGGATCACTTTTTATATTATATCCACTTGAAGACGGGACCTTTTCTAACACTTTTGTTTACATGTAACAATCAGTATTTTTTTGCTAGAAAATTTCTTATATATATAGAGAGAGAGAGAGAGAGAGAGAGAGAGAGAGCAAGAAAATACTAATTGTTACATGTAAACAAAAAGGGTTAGAAAAGGTTCAGTATTTAAGTGGATATAATATAAAAAGTGATCAACAGTAAACAATTTAACCATCTCCCTGTATACCTTGTAATAAAGCAGCTGACAGTCACTTCTCCTCCTCTCCCTCCAGTGGCTTTCAATTGTTTTATTAAAAGGTATACAGGGAGATCGATGCTTGTAACTGCCCGCACCGATCATCCCAACTGTCCCGTGTCCTCCTGTGGCTCCCCAGGTCCTCCGCCAGCTCCCTGGGTCTGCTCTGGTCCCCCTCTGTGTTCTCCTGAGGCTCCCTGGGTAATCCTTTAGGTCCTCTGCCGGCTCCCCAGGTCCTCCCGCAGCTTCTCAGGTTCTCTCCTCCAGGTCTTCTGCCGGCTCCCCGGGTCTGTTCTGGTCCCCCTCTGTGCCCCCCCCCCTCCCTGATCTGTCAGAATGGAGAGCGGAGGAAGGAGCTGGTAAATCTGTAATTTACCGGCTCCTTCCTCTTCTGAATGAGTGACTCTGTTCATTCATAACTGAGCATTGTAAACCATGTTGAATGGCTGTCTCCTCTCCAGTGCAGCTGAGGCTGCAGAGAAAGGGACTGGGGAATCTGTGTCCTCAGTCCTTTTCCCTGTAGCAAAGGGGAGATGTCGGGGGTCTGTTTAGACCCCTGATATCTCACCAAATTGTAATAAAAAAATATTTAAAAAGGTTAAATTCTAATAAAAAAAAAACACTGACACCCCCCCCCCCCCCCCAAAAAAAAAGCAGGCATTGCAAAAAATAAAAAAGTAAAATAAATTGTAAAAAATAAAATAAAAATCTACTGACACAGTCCACGCCTCATCAGTGCTGCATATTAGTGCCACTGTCACATGACATTAAAAAAAAAAAAAAAAAGTATTGGTATCTGCGAATACTTGAAAAAAGCATCGGTACTTGTACTCGGTCTTAAAAAAGTGGTATCGGTGCAACCCTAGCACAAACCAATCAATATACGCTTATTGAGATTTCTTTTTTTAATAAAAAAACTATCAGAATCCATATTGGCCTAAATTTATGAAGAAAATTGATTTTTTTAAAAATTGGATATGTTTTATAGCAGAAAGTAAAAAAAAATATATTTTTTTTTTCAAAATTGTTGTTCTTTTTTTGTTTATAGCGCAAAAAATAAAAAACTGCAGAAGGAATAAAATACCACCAAAAGAAAGCTATTCGTGGGTAAAAAAAGGACATCAATTTTGTTTGTATACAGCGTCGCACGACCGCACAATTGTCAGTTTAAGTAACACAGTGCCATGTTGCAAAAAATGGCCTGGTCAGGAAGGGGGTAAATCTACAGGAGGTCAACATAAAAAGTATTTTTTCCCAAAAAGTACTATAAACGCCAAAGAAAACGTATTTTCCAAAAACATCCTCTTATGTGATGTACAACTTTACATCAGTATCCCTCGGGGGACTAGAGGAGGCTTACCATAATATTCTGACTCCTTATTACTGAGTGATTCATAAAAGGCTTTTTCCAATAGTCTCATCTGTGGTACGTCTTCCAGGGACACTCCATATATATATATATATATATATATATATATATATATATATATATATATATATATATATATATATATACACACATACAAATACACACACACACACACATACATTTTTTTTTAGCAGAGTCCTTAGGGAAAAAAAATGGCGATTGCTGCAATTTTTTATGTCACACTGTATTCGCATAGCAATTTTTCAAATGTGATTTTTTTGTTGTTTTTTTTAAACTTTTATAAATACAAAAAAAACACACACAATATAATAATATATAAATAATATAAATTTACAAACTTTTGTATAATGTGAAAGATGATGTTATGTTTTAAAAATTATATATAAAACACAAAGCGCTGTGATGCTAAATAGCTGATAATTACACATAAAACCAAGTGAGGCTGCTATCAAAAGAGAGTGTTTTCAGAGTCACTTAAAAAGAATAAATAATGATATTTGAAGCGCTTCACAATGTGCATGAAAATGAATATATAAGAATAAATATAAATAGTCAAATAAATCCAGCAGCGAGTAAAAATTCCTAAAAAATCCAGCAATCAAAATAGTGTAAAATTATAAAAAAATTAGTGACACCAAATGTGTAAAAAAATTCACATAAAATATCCACATAAAAATAAATATATAGGGATGTATTCAGAAGGTTCAATTATACAGGTGTAGAATCCTGATTGGTATAGAGCTTTTGATCACTAGCAAAGCTGTTTAAAAACACTTGCTTAATTAAGGTGCTCATTGACCTTCATAGTAAAAATGTGTTTTTTGCTTCTATTCACAACCAATGTGAGAATCATAAACAGGCAGATAAGAGAAAAAAACAATCATTGTGCAATAGTTAGGATACCAAGGTACACAGGCAAACTTCAATCCACTCACATGTGCCTTATAATGATAAGGCATATGCAGGTTTTACTATAGCAGTCAGCCGCCTTAGACAAGAGCAGATTCAGTGCAGTACACTGTGTGATACTACTGATCTGCACAGAGCGTCCTTGGCTCCTCCCACGCGTTACATCACAGTCACGTGACTTTTTCAAGTCCTTTTTCAAAAATTTTTTTTTCTTCAAAAATGATTTTTTTTTTTCAAAAATATTTTTTTTTTCAAAAATAATTTTTTTTTTTCAAAAATATTTTTTTTTTTTTCAAAAATATTTTTTTTTTTTTCAAAAATATTTTTTTTTTTTTCAAAAATATTTTTTTTTTTTTAAATAATTGCTGAATAGCTAAATTGCTAAAACAACCGCCATCAAAACTGCCCCATCATACTGCCATCAAAACTGCTCCATAAAAATTGTCCCCATCAAAACTGCCCCATCATATTGCCACCATCAAAACTGCCCCATCAGAATTGCCCCGTCAAAACTGCCCCATTATATTGCCACCATCAAAACTGCCCCATCAGAATTGCCCTATCAAAACTGCCCCATCATATTCCTCTATTATAAATCAGTACATGGTGTGTCTGTCCCCTCCCCCCAGGCTCTGTAATCAGAGCTGAGATGCTCCAGCCACCTCCCCCCCCGTGTATAACAGAAGCTTTGGTAACCATGGCAACAAAACAAACACAGTACACTCTGATTAATGGCTAAAATTTCCTGAAATGACCGCTAAACAAAAAGCTTTTTCTCAAAAACTGTAAAAGATATCAAACTGAAAAGATATAGCCAGATAGCTGAATATTTTGTAAACATTTTAAAGTTTGTTTGGTGTCTCTAGGTGAAAGTATGAAGGAGCTGAAACTTTTGGGAGCGGAAGAAGAATTTAAGGATTTCAAGCATGCTCCCATTGACTTCAATGTTAAAAAAAAGTGTTAAAAAGCTTAATATTTTAAAAAGTATAAATGGTAGAAAAAAAGTTGAAAAAGAGCACACCTCAGCTAAAAGAGACGAACATTTTAATAGTTGAATGGTTTTAATAGCTGAAAGTATGCAGAAGTTACGCAGAACCAAAAAACGTACGGAATAAGAAGAAAAACTAGAAAATGCATTTCCTGGGGAAAATGCGTGGCAATGCTGAATAGCTAAATTGCTAAAATGGCCGCCATCAAAACTGCCCCATCATACTGCCATCAAAACTGCCCCATCATACTGCCCCATAAGAATTGCCCCATCATATTGCCACCATCAAAACTGCCCCCATCATATTGCCACCTTTAAAACTGCTCCATTAAAATTGTCCCCATCAAAACTGCCCCATCATATTGCCACCATCAAAACTGCCCCATCAGAATTGACCTATCAAAACTGCCCCATCATATTCCTCTATTATAAATCAGTACATGGTGTGTCTGTCCCCTCCCCCAGGCTCTGTATTCAGAGCTGAGATGCTCCAGCCACCTCCCCCCTGTGGTTAACAGAAGCTTTGGTAACCATGGCAACAAAACAAACACAGTACACTCTGATTAATGGCTAAAATTTCCTGAAATGACCTCTAAACAAAAAGCTTTTTCTCAAAAACTGTAAAAGATATCAAACTGAAAAGATATAGCCAGATAGCTGAATATTTTGTGAACATTTTAAAGTTTGTTGGGTGTCTCTAGGAGAAAGTATGAAGGAGCTGAAACTTTTGGGAGTGGAAGAAGAATTTCCAATTTCAAGCATGCTCCCATCGACTTCAATGTTAAAAAAAAGTGATAAAAAGCTTAATATTTTAAAAAGTATAAATGGTAGAAAAAAAGTTGAAAAAGAGCGCACATCAGCTAAAAGAGACGAACATTTTGATAGTTGAATGGTTTTAATAGCTGAAAGTATGCAGAAGTTACGCAGAACCAAAAAACGTACGGAATAAAATTAAAATTAAAATTAAGTAGATTAAAAATAAACTAGAAAATGCATTTCCTGGGGAAAATGCGTGGGAATGCTGAATTGCTAAAACGGCCCCCAGCAAAATTGCCCCCATCATATTGCCATCAAAACTGTCCCATCATATTGCCACCATCAAAACTGCCCCATCAGAATTGCCCCATCAAAACTGCACCATCATATTGCCACCATCAAAACTGCCCCGTCAGAATTGCCCTATCAAAACAGCCCCATCATATTGCCACCATCAAAACTGCCCCATCATATTGCCACCATCAAAACTGCCCCATCAGAATTACCCCATCAAAACTGCCCCATCATATTCCTCTATTATAAATCAGTACATGGTGTGTCTGTCCCCTCCCCCGGGCTCTGTAATCAAAGCTGAGATGCTCCAGCCACCTCCCCCCCTGTGTATAACAGAAGCTTTGGTAACCATGGCAAAAAACAAACACAGTACACTCTGATTAATGGCTAAAATTTCCTGAAATGACCTCTAAACAAAAAGCTTTTTCCCAAAAACTATAAATCCTACAGCAAAGATCTTTATATTGTGAGAATCACAAGACCCAGACCTAGATTTTGATGTATAGTATGTCTCTGAAATATTAAAATTGAAGGCACGGTCGCAGTTTAGAAATTGCCCTTCAAATTTGAAGGGGCTAGAGTGTAGTTTCAATGAATGTCAATGGACGGTGTGAGTTGCAAACAAATGGTCATATTGTGAAAACTGTCAGGATTATGGCTTAGCAGTGGACATGTTTAGTGGCAGCAGGGATAGCTGAACGTTTTGATATAAGATTTGTGTAGGTGGGCTTGAAAATGAGGGAGTGGCGGCAGTTTAGAAATCATGTTCTGATTTTTCAGCT
Source organism: Lithobates clamitans (assembly GCA_037952925.1). Classification (NCBI taxonomy): domain Eukaryota; kingdom Metazoa; phylum Chordata; class Amphibia; order Anura; family Ranidae; genus Lithobates; species Lithobates clamitans. The sequence continues at coordinate 2,624,049 of JBBGZY010000882.1, forward strand.
TTTGTCCCCTCCCCCGGGCTCTGTAATCAGAGCTGAGATGCTCCAGCCACCTCCCCCCCTGTGTATAACAGAAGCTTTGGTAACCATGGCAACAAAACACACACAGTACACTCTGATTAATGGTTAAAATTTCTTGAAATGACCTCTAAACAAAAAGCTTTTTCTCAAAAACTGTAAAAGATATCAAACTGAAAAGATATAGCCAGATAGCTGAATATTTTGTGAACATTTTAAAGTTTGTTTGGTGTCTCTAGGTGAAAGTATGAAGGAGCTGAAACTTTTGGGAGCAGAAGAAAAATTTAAGGATTTCAAGCATGCTCCCATTGACTTCAATGTTAAAAAAAGTGATAAAAAGCTTAATATTTTAAAAAGTATAAATGGTAGAAAAAAAGTTGAAAAAGAGCACACCTCAGCTAAAAGAGACGAACATTTTGATAGTTGAATGGTTTTAATAGCTGAAAGTATGCAGAAGTTACGCATTACCGAAAAACGTACGGAATAAAATTAAAATTAAAAATAATAAATAAAATCGAATAACAATAGTGGGACTGCTAAAGCAGTCCCACTAACTAGAAAATGCATTTCCTGGGGAAAATGCGTGGGAATGCTGAATAGCTAAATTGCTAAAATGGCCGCCATCAAAACTGCCCCATCATACTGCCATCAAAACTGCCCCATCATACTGCCCCATCAGAATTGCCCCATCATATTGCCACCATCAAAACTGCCCCCATCATATTGCCACCTTTAAAACTGCTCCATTAAAATTGTCCCCATCAAAACTGCCCCATCATATTGCCACCATCAAAACTGCCCCATCAGAATTGACCTATCAAAACTGCCCCATCATATTCCTCTATTATAAATCAGTACATGGTGTGTCTGTCCCCTCCCCCGGGCTCTGTATTCAGAGCTGAGATGCTCCAGCCACCTCCCCCCCTGTGTTTAACAGAAGCTTTGGTAACCATGGCAACAAAACAAACACAGTACACTCTGATTAATGGCTAAAATTTCCTGAAATGACCTCTAAACAAAAAGCTTTTTCTCAAAAACTGTAAAAGATATCAAACTGAAAAGATATAGCCAGATAGCTGAATATTTTGTGAACATTTTAAAGTTTGTTTGGTGTCTCTAGGTGAAAGTATGAAGGAGCTGAAACTTTTGGGAATGGAAGAAGAATTTCCAATTTCAAGCATGCTCCCATTGACTTCAATGTTAAAAAAAGTGATAAAAAGCTTAATATTTTAAAAAGTATAAATGGTAGAAAAAAAGTTGAAAAAGAGCACACATCAGCTAAAAGAGACGAACATTTTGATAGTTGAATGGTTTTAATAGCTGAAAGTATGCAGAAGTTACGCAGAACCAAAAAACGTACGGAATAAAATTAAAATTAAAATTAAGTAGATTAAAAATAAACTAGAAAATGCATTTCCTGGGGAAAATGCGTGGGAATGCTGAATTGCTAAAACGGCCCCCAGCAAAATTGCCCCCATCATATTGCCATCAAAACTGTCCCATCATATTGCCACCATCAAAACTGCCCCATCAGAATTGCCCCATCAAAACTGCACCATCATATTGCCACCATCAAAACTGCCCCATCAGAATTGCCCTATCAAAACAGCCCCATCATATTGCCACCATCAAAACTGCCCCATCATATTGCCACCATCAAAACTGCCCCATCAGAATTACCCCATCAAAACTGCCCCATCATATTCCTCTATTATAAATCAGTACATGGTGTGTCTGTCCCCTCCCCCGGGCTCTGTAATCAAAGCTGAGATGCTCCAGCCACCTCCCCTCCTGTGTATAACAAGCTTTGGTAACCATGGCAACAAAACAAACACAGTACACTCTGATTAATGGCTAAAATTTCCTGAAATGACCTCTAAACAAAAAGCTTTTTCCCAAAAACTATAAATCCTACAGCAAAGATCTTTATATTGTGAGAATCACAAGACCCAGACCTAGATTTTGATGTATAGTATGTCTCTGAAATATTAAAATTGAAGGCACAGTCGCAGTTTAGAAATTGCCCTTCAAATTTGAAGGGGCTAGAGTGTAGTTTCAATGAATGTCAATGGACGGTGTGAGTTGCAAACAAATGGTCATATTGTGAAAACTGTCAGGACTATGGCTTAGCCGTGGACATGTTTAGTGGCAGCAGGGATAGCTGAACGTTTTGATATAAGATTTGTGTAGGTGGGCTTGAAAATGAGGGAGTGGCGGCAGTTTAGAAATCATGTTCTGATTTTTCAGCTTTTGTCCCCTCCCCCGGGCTCTGTAATCAGAGCTGAGATGCTCCAGCCACCTCCCCCCCCTGTGTATAACAGAAGCTTTGGTAACCATGGCAACAAAACACACACAGTACACTCTGATTAATGGCTAAAATTTCTTGAAATGACCTCTAAACAAAAAGCTTTTTCTCAAAAACTGTAAAAGATATCAAACTGAAAAGATATAGCCAGATAGCTGAATATTTTGTGAACATTTTAAAGTTTGTTTGGTGTCTCTAGGTGAAAGTATGAAGGAGCTGAAACTTTTGGGAGCGGAAGAAAAATTTAAGGATTTCAAGCATGCTCCCATTGACTTCAATGTTAAAAAAAGTGATAAAAAGCTTAATATTTTAAAAAGTATAAATGGTAGGAAAAAAGTTGAAAAAGAGCACACCTCAGCTAAAAGAGACAAACATTTTGATAGTTGAATGGTTTTAATAGCTGAAAGTATGCAGAAGTTACGCATTACCGAAAAACGTACGGAATAATAATAAGAAAAACTAGAAAATGCATTTCCTGGGGAAAATGCGTGGGAATGCTGAATTGCTAAAACGGCCCCCAGCAAAATTGCCCCCATCATATTGCCATCAAAACTGTCCCATCATATTGCCACCATCAAAACTGCCCCATCAGAATTGCCTCATCAAAACTGCACCATCATATTGCCACCATCAAAACTGCCCCAATATATTAACACCATCAAAACTGCCCCATCAGAATTACCCCATCAAAACTGCCCCATCATATTCCTCTATTATAAATCAGTACATGGTGTGTCTGTCCCCTCCCCCGGGCTCTGTAATCAGAGCTGAGATGCTCCAGCCACCTCCCCCCCTGTGTATAACAGAAGCTTTGGTAACCATGGCAACAAAACAAACACAGTACATGCTGATTAATGGCTAAAATAGATTTTGATGTATAGTATGTCTCTGAAATATTAAAATTGAAGGCACGGTGCCCTTCAAATTTGAAGGGGCTAGAGTGTAGTTTCAATGAATGTCAATGGACGGTGTGAGTTGCAAACAAATGGTCATATTGTGAAAACTATCAGGACTATGGCTTAGCCGTGGACATGTTTAGTGGCAGCAGGGATAGCTGAACGTTTTGATATAAGATTTGTGTAGGTGGGCTTGAAAATGAGGGAGTGGCCGCAGTTTAAAAATCATGTTCTGATTTTTCAGCTTTTGTCCCCTCCCCTGGGCTCTAATCAGAGCTGAGATGCTCCAGCCACCTCCCCCCCTGTGTATAACAGAAGCTTTGGTAACCATGGCAACAAAACATACACAGTACACTCTGATTAATGGCTAAAATTTCCTGAAATGACCTCTAAACAAAAAGCTTTTTCTCAAAAACTGTAAAAGATATAGCCAGATAGCTGAATATTTTGTGAACATTTTAAAGTTTGTTTGGCGTCTCTAGGTGAAAGTATGAAGGAGCTGAAACTTTTGGGAGCGGAAGAAGATTTTAAGTTTCTCAAGCATGCTCCCATTGACTTCAATGTTAAAAAAAAGTGATAAAAAGCTTAATATTTTAAAAAGTATAAATGGTAGAAAAAAAGTTGAAAAAGAGCACACCTCAGCTAAAAGAGACGAACATTTTGATAGTTGAATGGTTTTAATAGCTGAAAGTATGCAGAAGTTACGCATTACCGAAAAACGTACGGAATAAGAAGAAAAATAATTAAAAAAAAGAATAACAATAGTGGGACTGCTAAAGCATTCCCACTAATAAATAAAAAAACGAATAACAATAGTGGGACTGCTAAAGCAGTCCCACTAATAAAATCGAATAACAATAGTGGGACTGCTAAAGCATTCCCACTAATAATAAAAAAACGAATAACAATAGTGGGACTGCTAAAGCATTCCCACTAACTAGAAAATGCATTTCCTGGGGAAAATGCGTGGGAATGCTGAATTGCTAAAACGGCCGCCATCAAAACTGCCCCATCATACTGCCATCAAAACTGCCACATCAGAATTGCCCCATCAAAATTGTCCCCATTAAAACTGCCCCATCATATTGCCACCATCAAAACTGCCCCATCAGAATTGCCCCATCAAAACTGCCCCATCATATTGCCACCATCAAAACTGCCCCCATAAAAACTGCCCCATCATATTGCAACCTTTAAAACTGCTCCATTAAAATTGTCCCCATCAAAACTGCCCAATTATATTGCCACCATCAAAACTGCCCCATCAGAATTACCCCATCAAATCTGCCCCATCATATTGCCACCATCAAAACTGCCCCATCATATTGCCACCATCAAAACTGCCCCATCAGAATTGTCCCATCAAAACTGCCCCATCATATTGCCACCATCAAAACTGCCCCACCATAATTGCCCCATCAAAACTGCCCCATTATATTGCCACCATCAAAACTGCCCCATCAGAATTGCCCCATCAGAATTGCCCCATCAAAACTGCCCCATCATATTGCCACCATCAAAACTGCCCCATCAGAATTGCCCCATGAAAACTGCCCCATCATATTGCCACCATGAAAACTGCCCCATCAGAATTGCCCTATCAAAACTGCCCCATCATATTGCCACCATCAAAACTGCCCCATCATATTGCCACCATCAAACCTGCCCCATCAGAATTGCCCAATCAAAACTGCCCCATCAGAATTGCCCCATCAAAACTGCCCCATCAGAATTGCCCCATCAAAACTGCCCCATCAGAATTGCCCTATCAAAACTGCCCCATCATATTGCCACCATCAAAACTGCCCCATCATATTGCCACCATCAAACCTGCCCCATCAGAATTGCCCAATCAAAACTGCCCCATCAGAATTGCCCCATCAAAACTGCCCCATCAGAATTGCCCCATCAAAACTGCCCCATCATATTGCCACCATCAAAACTGCCCCATCAGAATTGCCCCATCAAAACTGCCCCATCATATTGCCACCATGAAACTGCCTCATCAGAATTGCCCTATCAAAACTACCCCATCATATTGCCACCATCAAAACTGCCCCATCAGAATTGTCCCATCAAAACTACCCCATCATATTGCCACCATCAAAACTGCCCCATCATAATTGCCCCATCAAAACTGCCCCATCATATTCCTCTATTATAAATCAGTACATGGTGTGTCTGTCCCCTCCCCCGGGCTCTGTAATCAAAACTGAGATGCTCCAGCCACCTCCCCCCCCCTGTGTATAACAGAAGCTTTGGTAACCATGGCAACAAAACAAACACAGTACACTCTGATTAATGGCTAAAATTTCTTGAAATGACCTCTAAACAAAAAGCTTTTTCTCAAAAACTGTAAAAGATATCAAACTGAAAAGATATAGCCAGATAGCTGAATATTTTGTGAACATTTTAAAGTTTGTTTGGCGTCTGTAGGTGAAAGTATGAAGGAGCTGAAACTTTTGGGAGCGGAAGAAGATTTTAAGCATCTGAAGCATGCTCCCATTGACTTCAATGTTAAAAAAAAGGGTTAAAAACCTTAATATTTTAAAAAGTGTAAATGCTAGAAAAAAAGTTGAAAAAGAGCACACATCAGCTAAAAGAGACGAACATTTTGATAGTTGAATGGTTTTAATAGCTGAAAGTATGCAGAAGTTACGCAGAACCAAAAAACGTACGGAATAATAATAAGAAGAAAAATAAATAAAAAAACGAATAACAATAGTGGGACTGCTAAAGCAGTCCCACTAATAAAATCGAATAACAATAGTGGGACTGCTAAAGCATTCCCACTAAAAATTAAAAATAAATAAAATCGAATAACAATAGTGGGACTGCTAAAGCATTCCCACTAACTAGAAAATGCATTTCCTGGGGAAAATGCGTGGGAATGCTGAATTATATTGTATGTTGCAATTAGTATTCCTAATTTTTTCCTTCTTTTGCTAACTAATGCAGTTATGAATGATTATTACATAGTAATGTCTGCTATTCTGTAAAGTTACATGTATTAAACATTTAGGTTACCTATTTGTTGTATGTTTTATTTTTTAATTTAGGTGACTATAAAGCTGTATTCTTTCAGTGCACATGCGAATTAAAATGAACAAAAAAAAATGTAATCTGCCCATTAGTTAGTGTGTGGTGTTTGGAATTTTACACCATAATAGTATTGAATACTTACATATCATTGCATGCATTTGAAGAGTTAATATAATAGAATCAGCCAAATTTAAAGTGCATTGGCTAATTGGCATTCACCTATTTTCAGCATATGCTGCTTTGGCTAATTGGCTAATAGTCATTTGCTTTTTTTCACCAATTCAATCTTTTAGTATTTCTCTGTGGGATTTGAACCCATGAGTTCTATCAAGGTAGAAGTGCTGACCGCTTGCCTATTGGATGTAGCACAGTCATACATAGAAAATACATAGAAAATACATTCACTAGTGTTTGATGTTTCTTCTCCCCGAGCTGTCTCTCCTGCTGCCACCATGTTCTCCCGCTGATGTGTTCTTCAGCGCAGCCGGTTACCCACTAATAAAAAAAAAGCCTGTCTTCTTGTGGCGGTCTTCTGTGGCCATCCGATAATGTCACCCGGAGAGTCAGCTCCATGGATATGTAAGAGACGCCACACAGCGGGTGACAACACAGCGGAGGAAGACCACCATGGAAGAAGAGCAGCTTTTTTTTATTATCGGCTAACCCGCAGTGCGGAAGAACACAGCAGATGGAGAAGATGGCGGCGGCAGGAGTGACGGCTCTGGGAGAATACAGCTCGGGGAGAAGATGGAGGAGGGAGAGACAGCGTCTGGAGAAGATGGCTCAGGGAAGAAGACAGCTCGGAGCTATTTTACAATAAAGGACTTGTCAAAAACCGGCTATTGATTTTTTTTACATTTCACTGCTTTTTTTGGTGAATGGGTAGGAGTAAAATGTACCCCATACCTATTCACATAGGGGGCAGGATCTGGGAGCCCCCTTTTTAAAGGGGGCTTCCAGATTCTGATAAACCCCCTGCCTGCAGACCGACAACCACCGACCAGGGTTGTCGGGAAGAGGCCCTTGTACCCATCAACATGGGGAAAGGGTGCTTTGGGGCATGTGGCCTGGTAAGGTTCAGAAGGGGAGGGTGCTCACTCGTCCCCCCCTATCCTGACCTCCAGGCTGCATGCTCGGATAAGGGTCTGGTATGGATTTTGGGGGGCCCCACATCAAATTTATTTTACATTTTGGTGTGGGGTTCCCCTTAAAGTCCATACCGAAGGGCCTGGTATGTACTGGGGGGACCCTACAACATTTTTTTCCTTGAATTTTGGAATTCCATACCATAATATTGAATAAGTACATACCATTGCATGCATTTGAAGAGTTAAAATATGGAATAAAGCAAGCTAATGTGCTTTGGCTAATTATGCTTCTGAGTACAATGCACACTTCCAAGAGGTGATGCTGTCAGTGGGATTTGAATTCATGGCTTTTGGGGGCAGCAGGGTATACCGCTATGTTACCTATAGAGAAAATACATTTACTAATGTTTGATTCTATACAATAATGTTTTGCATTTCAAACATTAATATTATAAAAACCATGCTCATGCCGATGTGGCATTGGCTAATAGGCATTTGCCTCTTTTCAGCATATGCTGCTGAGTACAATGCAAGCTTTCAGTAGGTGATACCATCTGTGTGATTTTCAGCCATTTGAGCACAATTATAGTGAGAACATATGTTTACTAGTGTTTGATGGTGGGACTACTTTATATTCTAGGTATAAAATAGTACTCAGCACAGTGACTTAGGCACCTTTCACACTTGTGTGACCTGAAAGTTGCAAGATTTTAATGCGACTTTAAGCAATGCCTGTATAATCTTGAGGTCTATGGACGCAGGAGTCGCAGGGAAAGACACGCAACTTTCCCATGATTTTGCATCAGCAATTTTGTCGCAATTCCAGGGAATGCCTGTGTAAACTTGAAGTCTATGGACCTCAACTCGCATCAAAGTCAGACCAAAGTAGTACAGGGACTACTTGAAGTCAGTGTTACTTGAAGTCGCACAGATATGAATGGTACACATTGAAAATCATGGGGTATGACTTGTCATACGACTCTGATCTCCAAAGTTGCACAAGTGTGACTCAGCCCAACTTTGTCAGCGATTTCAGAGACATCAGTGCACTTTCCTGCACAGATGTCTAGTGAAATCACATAGGTCCGAACTGTTCTCCTTTAAGAAGGTGTCCTATGCCTACCTACTTTTGCTAATAGGTGTCCCTTATACCCATCTCAAAAAGTTGGGAGGTAAGAAATCACCCCCTGAAGTCGCCCAAAGTAGTGCAGGAACTACTTTTGGGAACGTTGCGGCGTCGCACCAATTTGGACAGTTCCATTGCCATCAATAGATGCCGATTTGGCCTACAATTTGACATATCAATTCAGACCTATGTGAACATGGGTGAAGTTGCATAGATATTAGAGCTGAACGGTTCTGGCCAAAATGAGAATCACAATTTTTTTGCTTAGAATAAAAAGATCACGATTCTCGCAGGGTAAAATCTTTCACATTATCCCACAAAAAATTGGGCTAACTTTTCTTTTTTTTTTTTTTTAATTTATTAAAGTAATTTTTTCCAAAAAAAATTCCATTTGAAAGGCGCAAATACAGTGTGACATAAAATATTGTAACAACCACCATTTTATTCTCTAGGGTCTCTACTGAAAAAATATATATAATGTTGGGGGGTTTTAAGCAATTTTCTAGCAAAGAAAAAATTATTTTAACCTGAAACCAACAAATGTCAGAAAAATGTTTAGTGTTTAAGTGGTTAAACTTTCCTCACTTACACAGAAGTCTATTTCATTGACAAATTGTTACAAGGTTTCTAGTTAAGTTCACTGATAAAGAATGTTCTAATTCTTGGCAGACTTCCTGGTTTTTCGGCTGTGGCTTCAGAAGAGCAGAGAGAATTCTTTGCATAGCAAGAATCGTGAAACGCTTTTTTCAAGATCGTAAAGGGGAAAAAATCACAATGGCGATTAATCGTGCAGCTCTAATAAATATGCATGGAAATCAAGGGGGACAACCTTTCATGTGACTCTGAGGTCCAAAGCTCCATGAAAAGTCACCCAAGTGTGAAAGTAACCTAATGCGATTAATTGATAACACCTTTGAATAAGGCCCCATTTGCACTTGTGCGACCTTAAAATTGCACAGCTTTGTCATGACTTGAAGCAATGTCTGTGTAATCTTGTGGTGTATGGACCTCAAATTGCATCAAAGTCAAACCAAGGTAGTGCAGGGACGAATTTGCTACACTTTCAGGATGCACAAGTGACAATAGGGCCAAATTCAAAGATGTTATCCTTGAATCTCATTCACACTGCTGCGACCTGAAAGTCACACTATTTTGCTGCTACTTTGCCGGTGCTACTTGGCCCCAACTTCTGGGAATGCCGGTGTAATATTGTACCCGATTTACCTCAAGTCACATGAAAGTCACACCAAAGTAGTACAGGGACTACTTTGAAGTTGGTGCGACTTAAAGTAGCACAGATATGAATGGCTATCATTGAGAATCATGGGGTACAACTTGTCCTGCAACTCAGAGGTCCAAATTTGCTGGAAAATTCACCCAACTGTGAAACAAGTCATAAATATTTTAATAAAAGGAGCTCTCATTTATACTTGCATAGTCCTTACTTATTTACATCAGCAGAACAAATGCAGGAAGTGATGTGTGCACATGGGACGGAAACAAATGTGTGGTGATGCCAAACAAATCAACGAACCCCACCCACACCAAATCTAACTACGACATCCACCCCCGCATTGATTAAGTACAAGTACATATCCTACACTTATCCGGCCAATGAGCAGCACCTAGTCTTTGCTAAAGAGACCTCGCCATGTCCACCTAGAAGATGGAGATCCTGACCAGCACAGGAACTTCCGGGTGCATACAATGACTAATTTCCAGGTCAGAAGGTGAAACCACGCTTCTGATTGCAGCTGCGAATATTTGATCTCAACCGTGATTAGTATTTTTTATTTTCAGATATGCAAATCTGTATTTCTACATATATTTGAAGATAAACTTAAGGGAGTTTGATAAGAAATGGTGTCCCTGGGTTAGCAGCAGGTGAATTACAAAGGCAAAAGGCCCAGTTTGAGCCCTGGTTCACACTGACAGCAGGAGGAAAGCGTTCAGCTGAACTCCCACAATTTCATTCCTGCATGTCAGTCCCGACTGTGGGGGCAACATCAGTGCAGGTTTCTGCACCAATATCAATACAAATCACACCACTTAGAACAGTGCAATTGCCACAAATTTGACATGTCAAATCACACCAATGTGAACCAGAGCTGACACATTCAAACACTGCCTATCCACCAGCTGAATTCATTACCTGCACTTCTCCACAGCTGTTATATATAAAGATTCCACCTTTATCATTAACTTGAAGTTTTGCAGAAGCCTAGGTTTACATTGGAGCGATTGGTCATGCGATTTGAGAGATCAAATTACATGACTATTGGCAATGGCACTGTTCCAATCGATGCAACTTTTTTTGTAGCACCGCACCAATTTGCTAAAGTAGTTCCTGCACTACTTTTGCTGATTTCAGGTGCGACTTCAATAGACATTTGTGTATGAAGCCACCTGAAATCACCCTGACCTTGCTACTTCAAGTGAAGTAGCGCAATTTCAAAGTAGCATCAATGTGAACCAGGGCAAAGAGATTCGTTTTTTGATGCACAAATACATATTGAAATAAAATAAGATATTGAATTTTCCCAAAACCACCACCCACAAAAACTAAAGAGAAAGAAAAAAAAAAAAAAAAAAAACCCACACACCACCACATAAGTTTAATAATGTACTTTTATTTTACCAGCAGAAAAAAAAAAAAATTTACATTCATTTACTAACTTCAAAAAAATTTGAACAGGATATATGGTGCTACATTTCACAATGGAATTTTAAGGGCCCTGCTCATAGGAGCTTACAATCTAAAATTAGACAAAACCTTAGAGTGGACGCAGCTTTAATTTCAGTGTATAGTGGGCAACACATCACATTATCTGCAAGATTATAGAAACCTACTTAACAGTCATTCTTACAAAGCATTCCCACATAATATTACAAAAGACTTATTCAAAACACCCACCAGCCCACAATCCACACATACATACATTGGTGACCATGTTCTGCTGGAAGCTGCATTTCGGTGTACACGAATAAACAACGAGAGCAAAAAGAATATGTCAGCAGATGCTTCCAAACGATGTTTGCATGATCAGACAGGAACAATACACACACAACATTGACAGCATGGCCACATAAACCCACTTTTGATTGAAAAAACGCACAAGAATTTCATCAAATCTCCCAATTTCATTCCTTCTCCCACCATAAATCACAGCAAAAATCCTGACCTTCTCAGGCCAAACAAACCCCCTACTGCAGGCCTTTATATAAGAGAGGTTGTATTGTTAGCACACTGACACACCCAATAGAAGTACACACCCACCAGTATCTTTCAATCTGTCTCTTTATGTATGTCTAAAGTGATTGCACCTGATGAGCAGCAACACATAATAGTATTCACAACTGTGTTAGCCTTGGCTATGTGCATCAAATCTCCAACTACAGGCCAAAGATCAAAGTCCATTTGCATCCACATAAACAAAGCAACAGTTTTCTAATCATATGTACCCGTGCAGTGTAAACCCTAAAATTTGAAATGTCCAAGTCCCTGGGCATGATTAGTGCTAATAAACATTAACATCAGTCCCTGGCTGCAATGAGCTTCCAATATAAAGTCCAAAATTAACTTTCTTACATTAGAACCTATTTCAACAGGAGACAAATATTATGCCAGCATGTCTTTGGATTGTGGTGAGAAACCCACACAGGGAGAACATATAAACTTCAACACAAGGATTAGCATGTTGGGGAATTGAACCAACATCCCAGGTGCTGCTAGACAGAACTGCTACCCACTTAGCCACCAGGGAGCCCCACACATGTTTTCTGCATCTCTGTGGTGTGAACCAGCCCTAAGTCCATAGCCATGCTCAGTGTCACAAGCAATATACAATATATTGGCCTAAGTATTGGGACGCCTGCCTTTAAACACACATGAACTGTAGTGGCATCCCAGTATTAGTATTGGGTTCAAAACTCATTTGGCCCACCCTTTGCAGCTATAACAGCTTCAACTCTTCTTGTCCACAAGGTTTAGGAGTGTGTCTATGGGAATGTTTGACCATTCTTCCAAGTGCATTTGTGAGGTCAGGCACTGATGTTGGATGAGAAGGCCTGACCTACAGTTTCCTCTCTAATTCATCCCCAAGGTGTTCTGTTGTGTTGAGGTCAGGACTCTGTGCAGGCCAGTCAAGTTCCTCCACCCCAAAATCACTCATCCATGTCTTTATGGATCTTGCTTTGTACACTGGTCCAAATGATTTGGTGGAGGGAGGATTATGATGTGGGGTTGTTTTTCAGGGGTTGGGCTTGGCCTCTTAGTTCCAGTCAAGGGAACTCTTAAGGCGTCAGCATACCAAGACATTTTGGACAATTTCATGCTCCCAACTTTGTGGGAACAGTTTGGGGATGGTCCCTTCCTGTTGCAACATGACTGCACACCAGTGTACAAAGCAAGGTCCATAAAGACATGGATGAGCAAGTTTGGAGTGGAGAAACTTGACTGGCCTGCACAGAGTCCTGGCCTCAACCCGATAGAACACCCTTTCGCTGAATTAGAGTAGAGACTGCGAGCCAGGCCTTCTCATCCAACATCAGTGCCTGGCCTCACAAATGCACTTCTGGAAGAATGATCAAACATTCCCATAGACACACTAAACCTTGTGGACAGCCTTCCCAGAAGCTGTTCTAGCTGCAAATGGTGGGACAAATCAAATTTTAACCCTACGGACTAAAACTGGGCTGCCATTAAAGTTTGTGTGTGTGTAAAGGCAGGCGTCCCAATACTTTTGGCTAAATAGTGCATCTTGAAAAGACTTACAATGGTGGTGGAGCCCTCCTACACATAAATACTACATTTAGACATAGTTATAGGACCTGGGAGATGAGACAACTTCTCTACATGAAGTAACATGGTTGGGATTTGAACGCAGAACCTCAGAGATACCAAGCAGAAGATCTAACCTCTAAGCCATGGAGCTGCCACATATGAGAACCTCATACACATAACTGCACATAACTGCACATAAAAACACATAAAAACACATATAAATATTGCATTTTTATGGACATACAGGTGATGGAATTACATTACTCAAGAGTTATTCTTCTTGATTTATTCTGTGATATTTGGTGTTTTTTTGTGGGTGAGAGTAGAATATTACCCTCAATTTTTTGGGAATTACATTTTGATTTCTGATGGTACACATATCACATTTTTTGGGCTCAAATGATGAATATTTGGAAATAATAAAAAGCACAAAAAACTGTGATTCATTTTAAATTTTCATCAGCAATGGTATTGTTTGTGGATTGTAAAGACACCTGTGTGAGTTTGGGGTAAAGATTGTTGTGAGATGAAGAGTAACAAGTGAAAGTGACAGAGAAAAATATATTTTACCAAAACATCAAAACATTCCACATTGTAGCATTCTTAAAATCAAAATATTTTAAGTAGAAGCAACAATGTTGCAAAGGAAAATTTATTTCACAGAAAGATACATTTCATCTCAACATTAAAAGGTTTTTTGTGAAAGTTAGAATTGTTCCATTAGAATCAATGACTGAAACTTCATTTGGACTAAAATAGAGCAGTTTTTGACTCCCAAAAAATGCTCTCTAATTAGCTCTCATTTTGGTATTTACTATAGCTCCGGGTAAAAAAGACACTTGAGTTAAAATGAGAGCTATTTTCAGGTCTGAGCATGCTCAGTTGTGTTGGCACCTAGTTGTCCAAAACGGGGAATTTTTCACTTTTCAGACTTTTAAAGATATTTCAGGGTAGAAATCACTTTTTCACACAGTTTAAAAGCAGATTATCTTTAAATAATATACCGCATATTTCAGTACCATTTAGGCTCTAAAAAATTTATCACGTTCCCCTCTCATCTTGTCATACTCAATCTTCAGGTGGTCATATTTCTGTTTTAACTGAGAAAATGGTATCCAGTTCTTTGACCTTTTCTTATTATTATTTTGGTCAGCTCTGTTTTTCATATTAATATCCCCTATATTTGACCCAGTGTCTCCTCTCTGGGTGTTATCATAGGATATTATCTTCTGATCATTAGGTTCAGTATTTGTCATAAACAATGTGGATAAATCAATTTTGACAGCCTGCTCATTTGACTTTCCCCATAAATGGTCTGCTCTCAACAATATGTCTTTTAAATCATGAGGATTTGGGGTAACTAGTAAAATATTTTGTTTGATATCTTCATACAATGCATCTAGAAACATACTTATATGTATCAAGCCACCACACTCAAATGCAAGATTATTACCGACCAATAATTCCATAATAGTTGCTATCCTGTGTGACAATTCATAGGGAAATTCATTTTGCATTTGTTGGATCCTCCCATGAATAGTAACATCAGAACGTACACCATACAAAACACATAATAATTCCAGTAATATGTCCCTTGTCCTCAGAGGATGAATACGGATCTGTTTAATTCTCATCCAAAGACCACTTCCTACAGAATGTTGCAAAACTCTTTCTAAGTCAGATGGGTTGAGATTGTACATATCTCTGACCTGCTGCATGTCACAAAACCATTTTAAAAATCTGTTTAAATCATGATAGGGTACCATTCCTATTTCTTTAAGAATTGCGTCTAATTCTTTTGGTTTCAAAGGCTTCATTACAAGCTGAACTTCACCTGTATTATTATTATTGTTATAAACTGTGGTGGTCACAGTGGGGGCAGCTGGTAATGAATTATCAGATTTAATATGAGGTTCTGTTTCATTTGATAGAAAGTTTGTGTCTGTATTTTGCTGAAGATAGCTGAATCCAAGATTTGATGCATATCTGCATTCCTGAGATCTCTTCTCTAATTCCATAATTCATCATTTTAATCTCTCATTTTCCTCTAATAATTCATCACAACGTTTAGATTTCTCAAGCAAAGCTCCCCCCAATGGTAACTGCATGCAATTTTAAATGTACTGACTCGGTGTCTGATTGGTTTTGTAACCTCTCACAAACATTGTTGCTATTATCAACTGTAACTGGTTAATTTCCTCAACCTTACCCTTCAAAGAACTTTCCATTGTTAAACAGCAAGATAATAAGCCCTGTATAATACAACCTTTTCTTTTACTTTCTGAAATTTTGCTATCAAAACATTTTTCTCTAAAAATTCCTTCATCATCGTCCACGTCTGCTTACATTTTTCTGGAATTTCATAAGGACTGCCATGGCGCCTAATACATTTTAATACCCATCTGTTAACTTTATCAGAACTGACACTAGCTTCACATTGAGTAAGCATTTTGACTATATTACTAATAATTTAAAAAAAAGGAAATATTTTACTCACCGCATTAGTTACTCCTTCAGCTTCCAGCTCAGGTCTTCTGGTACACGACACAGTCCTTTTTTGTTGTTTCCAGTCTCCAGAGAATAATTCTGGGGTTCCCAACTTGTTAAATTTTGTAGATCAGACTCTCTTATGTCACAACCAGACATTAGAGTCACAGCACAGCTCTTGGTTCTTCATCAGACTTCTGTCCACCTCACAGGATTGTTGTCACCACTGACTTCTGTTACTAAGTCTGAAAATGCTCTTCTGGTCACTTGAACGGCACCAATGTAGTGATATGATGTACAAAGAATGGGTCACGGCCCCAATGTAGTGATATAATATAATAATATGTATAGTAGTAGTATCGTGGGTATGATAATTAATTAGTAAGTACTCTTCCGCAGCAACCCAATTCTTCCAGAGAGATGCACTTTATTGACTTCCAACACAGAACAAAGTCCAAAATCCACAGATGATAAAAAAATCCGACAGAGTAGATATAATTCAGAGTCCCATTTTCTTAGGTCTATACCTTCATAGTCATACACAAACAAAACTATACTGACTAAATGCCAGCTTGAATGTCCTCTCTGAAATACTAGTCCACTAGGAGGGAGTTTCTGCTAGTTGAACCCAAAATACTCTTTGATCTTATTGTTACCCCCTCAAGTCTAATTACCATCAATAAATACTTCTTCTATGGTCCTTTAAACAATGTACCCTTTGAAATGTTCAATTAGATTAACAGGCTATACCTCACACCTAGGTAGACTTGCATAAGATTAACACATCAAAGGGTCTTCAGCTGTCCCCTTGCTATGTTAAAATTCAGTTGACTTGGACAATTCAACTGAATTTCTGGTCAACATGGCACTCCAATACAACATTATACATAAATCGGCCAACATATTACAACATCATCCAGGTTTTACATTGAAGGTCTCTGACTCTCATCCAGGTCTTACATTGAAGGACTCTCACTATCTTACAGGTCTTACAATGAGGGTCTCCCACTATCATTCAAGTCTTAGCTGTAGACCTAGGTTGCCACCTGTCCAGGATTCACCCGGACAGTTCGGGTTTGGAATAATGCATCCAGGTTTCAGACTGCCTGAATCCCATACACATTATTCAGACTGGAGTACGGCTTCCCAAGAAAATGAAGAAAATTGCTGGTGTTCTTCTGATCCTATTAGTACCACAGTCAGGCAGCTACACTATTTACAGTTAGTGTAGTGAGACCTCTGCAAAGTGTTCAGCTAAAGCTACAAGTAAGTTTAGTGCAACCTCTGCACAGGGTTGCTGGCTGCAGTTGTCTAAGCTGAGAGTGTCTGTTACACTCTCTTTCACACTGCCCAAAGCCAGATCTAACAATCCCCCCCAAACACACACACAGATGGGAGAGGAGAGAGGGCTCGATCTGCTGCCCCTACCACTCTGTATCTGCACACACTCCAATCCCCAGGGCTGTGCCTCAGAAAAGGAAAGTGGGGGCCGGAAATTTGAAGTCCAGCAGCCTCAGATACATCTGGATGAGTGGTGCTGACTGCCAATTGGTGAGTGAGCTCGCATCCATCCCTGTCTGTGACTGAAGTCTCCCCCCTTCTCTCTCCTGCCTCTGAGTGAGTACACTAAGGTAAATCAGAGTTCTCAGAGCATCTCTTACATCAGAGTTCCTCTTTACACCAGAGGCCACAGTGTCCCCCCTTACATCAGAGTCCTCTCCGTACATCAGAGTTCTCAGTGTTTCCCCTTAAATCGGGGTTCCCAGAGCAACCCCTATGTCAGAGTCCCCAGAGTTTTCTCTCACATCAGAGTCTGCAGAGTCCCCCTTTACAGTGAAAGGGAACTCTGCGAGTTCAGATGTAAAAGGGGAACTCTGAGGACTCTGATGTAAAGGGGGACTCTTGTTATTAAGGTCATATGATTATAAATGTTACTTATTAGCAAAATAGATGTAAAAAGAAATTGTTGTGTGCAGCTAAAGTGTTCGGGTTTGACTTGAAGAAAAGGTGGCAACCCTAGGGGACGTCTATCCCAAGAACTTCCTTGATCTGGTCTTTAATATCCAGCCAGTAGTCTGCTATCAGGGGGCACTCCCACCACAGATGCAACAGGGTTCCTAGGCCTCAGCATCCTAGCCAGCACCTGTTGGAAGCAGCCGAATATATCCGTGACAGGTCCGAAGGGACTCTATACCAGCGTGTCAATAATTTATAGTTGGTCTCCTGCATCTTAGAGTCTGCTGAGCTGGAGTGGGCAAGCTTGTAATGGTGCACTAGTTGAGACTCAGTAAATTCCTTTCCCAAATCTCTCTCCCAAGCACGTATACAGATGGGTTTGGAAGCCGAGGCCGAGGACCCCAGAAGCAAGTAAAGCTCTGAAATCATTTGAGGGATTGTTCCTCTGTTACAAATAGTTCCTCAAAGGGTGTAAGCAAAGCAATATTTCCTATGGAGTTGCAGTGCACTGCAAAAAAGTGGTGTAACTGTCTGTATTTTCAGAAGTTCAACTGTGGTCTCCCAGGCCTGTCTCCCATGGATTCAAAGCATACTATCTTGTCGTTTCTCATCAGTTTGCCACAGCTGGCATTCTTGTCCTCTAGCCAAGCTCCGAAGAAGCTTGCGTGTTCCCCCGGTGGGAACCAGAGGAAGCCCCCCAAAGGCCAGTGGGGACACGGGGGGGCAAAGCCTAAGCACAGGTGATTTAATCAGTTAAACTGCTGTTTCATATCAGGGGAATCCTGAAAACATGACCTGTTGGGTTATAGAGCCGTGTTTCTCATATCCAGTCCTCTAGGCCATGTTACCAGGCCATTTTTCAGGATTTCCATTATTTTGCACAGCTGATTTGATGAGTTAAAATGCCGTTTCATCTCAGGGAAATCCTGAAAACATGACCTGTTGGGGTATAGAGCCATGTTTCTCATCTCCAGTCCTCTAGATCATGTTAACAAGCCATGTTTTCAGGATTTCCATTAAGGACTGGAGATGAGAAACACGGCTCTATACCCAAACAGGGCATGTTTTCAGGATTTCCATGATATGAAACGGCATTTTAACTCATTAAATCAGCTGTGAAAAATAATGGAAATTCTGAAAACATGACCTTTCGGTTATAGAGCTGTGTTTCTCATGTCCAGTCCTCAAGGCAATGTTAACAGGTCATGTTTTCAGGATTTCCATTAAGGACTAGAATGAGAATCACAGCTCTATACCCCAACAGGTCATGTTTTCAGGATTTCCCTGAGATATAAGGGCATTTTATCTCATTAAATCAACTGTGCAAAATAATGGAAATCCTTAAAACATGACCTGTTGGCGTTTAGAGCCGTGTTTCTCATCTCCAGTCCTCTAGGCCATGTTAGCAAGTCATATTTCTCATTTCCAGGATTGGTCGGTTAATAAAGGAGGGATCTATGAATAAAACTGGCGACCCCTCCCCCCCAGCCTCTCCGGGTCAGTGAAAAATCAGAGTGCTCGTTATCGTTCTAGTACCCGCCCATCCCTTAATCCAATCACCACCCACCTCCCATGTCTTCTATCCTTCCACTCTGGGATTGGTCGGTGAGAAGTTGGGACAGATGCTGTAGCCACAGGTCTCACCCACTCCAAGCTGCAGCCTCCGCCCACTCCCACCACCTCTAATCCTTCTCCTGGGAGGAGTCTGACACCATAACAACCATGGTGCCGTGATGATTGAAGCACCAACACCAGAACACCAGCTATTGCCCCGACAAATCCCCCCGGGCCTTGGCACAATTTTCATCCACGCAGCCGGTGCCATAAAGGTTGGGGAGCGCTGACTTCCAGGATCTGCTAGAGACGGCTTGGTGGCAGATATCACAGCAAACATTCAGAGGACTTGTGGAGTCCATGATGAGACGGGTCAGGGCTGAGCGGACCTACTCCCTATTCATTGGGTGCTCATAATGTTATGGCTGATTGGAGTGGAAAGTGTGGTCTTACTGTACAGTACATCCGGAAAGTATTCACACAGCTTCACTTTTTCCACATTTTGTTATTACAGCCTTATTCCAAAATGGATTCAATTCTTTATTTTCCTCAGAATTCTACAAACAATCCCCCATAATGACAATGTGATAGAAGATGAAATCTTTGTAAATAGAAAATCCCATCTACAGAAATATTCACAGTCTTTGCTCAATACTTTGGTGAAGCTCCTTTGACACCAATTCCAGCCTCAAGTCTTTTGGAGTAAAGTACATGGCCTGGAGCTGAGTGATACTAGGAGGAGGAGCCAGCATGACCGGGGCCTGCACAAGAGGCGGAGTATTAGTGGCTGATTTTCATAGGCTGCAGTCTGCTTAGCAGATTGAAGAGTTCAAGGCAGAGGGCGTGTCCTGTAGTGGGTGGAGAGGAGGCGGGTGTTGGAAACGTTGCTTATAAACTGACTATATACTGCATATGCATTATGCCTGTCTAAGCAGCAGGTGGCGCTGTTGTATTATAGTGTATAGGTATGTTATCTATGATATAACAGGAAGTTTGTCTATCCTCTCTGTACTTGGATGCTCCTTGTTCCTGTGTTCATGTTTCTCCATTCTGCATAACTGCAGCGGTTGGTCGGCAACTGGTAACATCACTCATTTTTGGGGGTTGCTCAAAAAAATGTTAACATTCAATCTTATTGCTTAGTGCATAGCGACCTTATGAGGTATAGCGCGAATCGCCCCTCTTGTGTCAGCAACAAGGTTGACATGTTGACACCAGAAAAATCACATTACAGCGATACGCTTACAGGAGACATCACTTCCCAAAAGTGCATTCAACATCACTTGGCATTCATTCTGATTGCTGTTATAAAATACTTGGATAAGATAACTTAACTTGGGTATAGCCTTTATTATCAGTCCTTACCTATTTCTGTTCTGTAGATCAGTGTTTTTCAACCTTTCTCCAGTCAGGGCACCCCTAAAAAAATAAATTCAGTCTCAACACACCCCAGTCTAAGGCTTATTCACATTACTGTGAGGGAACACACGCAAAATCTCAGACGTTCCCAACACAATGGCAAACATGCTGCTGTTTAGCAGATTAGCAGGAGTGCCATTCAGTTTTAATGGTACCCCCATGCATTGGCAAGTGTGGTATGAAGGGGTTGGGGACTTTTTTCCCCTGCATTTCTGTGGGTAGGACAGCCCAATGCCGCACCGATCTGACCGGAAGTGGGATCGGGTACCTGTCAAAATCATGTACCCACTTCCCCCCATAAAAAAAAAACAAATAACATTCCAAATATGGGAGAGAAGGGGGAGGAGGAAAAGTGGAACTTCCCTTTTTCTGTGAAGTTTTTGGTTCCTTTGCTGTGGCACCACTGAAGACTTTTTGTGGCACCCCTGGGTGCCGCGGCATCCTGGTTGAAAAACACTGCTGTAGATACTGAGACAGGCTGTTCTAGCACACATGGAAGGTTCTGCCTCTGTTATAATGTTATAATCACACAATCAACCTCAATACTGTAATAAGAAACATGGCACCCCAGCTGTTTGACATTAAGAACTTTATTGTTTCTAAATAACAACAACTAAGAACTTGTGTCACTGAACACGTTGTCTTAGGCCTCCTTCATACAGGTGGTAAAAAATCGATGGTTTAGCCATGCTTTTACCACCCTGACCATCATCATAAGTCCAAAAAAGCAGCCAGAGGGGATCGTACACATGTCGTAGCCACGTCAAAATTTAATTTTGATGAGTTTGATAGCTGGTGTCCATTGAAGTTAATGATACTACACCACAAATGCATACCAAACACTTGGGTCCATACAAAGTAAACATTCAGGAAAAAAAAAAGCAATATTGCCTCCTGAATGCCTGGAAGATGCTGCTCTATTACCCTCTGAAATGTGATTTGCCATGTTTGATTTTCAGAGGGTGGTAGAAACTGCTGCTTGTGTGAAACTAACCTAATGCTACTGAACTAAATACCTTTTTGGAGAATTTTGCTATTAGAATAAAAAAAAAATAAGGAAACCCATTACCCTGACATTAGTTTGACGTGCAGCACCCAGTACATGGGTTCAGACCTCATTTACATGGACGCACTGATCAGTACATGTAGTGGGCCGTGTTTACCTGCCCGATTGGCAGCAGCATGCACACTTGTGAATGGGGCTGTTAGCGTTTTCATTTGGGAGATCCAGCAGGGATTTTGGTGATTAGCTTCAGGGTGCGGCAGCCCTACTGACAGCTCCTGCAGCTAATCGTGGCCACTCGCATGCAATTGCTCATGGATTAACTGCACATGACTGGCCCTGGGCACAGACAGTCAGGCTCGGTTCACACTGGGGCGACTTGTCAGGCGACCTAGTCGCCTGACAAGTCGCCTCCCGTTCTGTGCTATGGAACCGTTCTAATCGGAGCGACGCAAGTCGCTCCGACTTAGAAAAAGGTTCCTGTATTACTTTGGGGGCGACTTGGGGCGACTTGCATAGACTTCTATGCAGAAGTCGTCTCGCAAGTCGCCCCGGCAGTCGTTTGCAGGTCGCCTCGCTGAGGCGACCTGCAAGTCGTGCCGCCCATGTGTGAACCGGCCTTCAGTGTAATCACTGCTTTACCTACCAGTATATCTTTATAGTGTGGGAGTAACCCCACGTAAGCACAGGGAGAACATTCAAACGTCATGCAAGCAGTGTCCTGGTTGAAATTTGAACCAACTCAGGAGTGCTAAACACTAAGCCACTTTTCAGCCACTCCCTGGCTACATTCAAGAGAACATCTTAGAAACAGAAGAGTGATAGTGATGATAGTGATAGAGAAATGACAGAAAACACCAAGTGGTCCATAGAGGCTGCCCTTTTTTAAACATTTTCTTTTTTTTATCTTAATTTTAAATATATAAGTATAAATCTATCTTTACCTTAAGCATATTTAAATTTTGTTACTGTTGAATGACTCACTGCCTCTGCCGGAAGTCTTTTCTAAGCACCAACTACTAGAAAATAATACCTTCTAAGGTATGGCTGGCCATAGACGAATTTCAAACCAGGGTTGCAGGAAAGAAATTTGACAGTGTTGACAGGGGAATCCCTCCCGCCAAGCCATTGTGTACTCCCAGCAGGGGCAGAGCGGGAGAAGCTGTCCCCACTTGGAGAACACAGTGATTATTGCTAGCGACTATAACATCCACTAGCGATAATCCTATGTAAAATCTGGCAGGCTGGTTGTACCCAAGTTGATAGATCGACCAACTCGGGTACATTCTGCCTGCCAATACATGGTTCGAATCTAGCCGGCTTTAGTTTTGATTCCCCTTCTACCTGACTTGAGTATTTCTAGCCAAGTGCCAAGTCCTCACTTGTCCAGACCGGTCTTCTCTTCTAGCTGAACAGAAAGCAGCAGGTATTGAAGGGAAAGCACACTTGGACACCTGACCATCACATCTATATGACCATGCCAGATATCTCATTCCAAAAATCATGGGCAATAATGTAGAGATGCTCCCCCTGCTTCTTTGCAACTATAAGAACCTCCACAGGTTTTAGAAGGCTTTCCAAAGTATTTGGGGATATAAGCTTATTGGGCATTCTATTCCAAAAAACATGGGTTTTATTGAGGAGTATCTCTCCCCCCATCCTTTGCTGCTATAACACCCCCTCCGTTCTTCTGGGAAGGCTTTTCAAATGAAATTTGTCCATAGAAATTTTGTTTGCCCATTCAGCCAGAACAGCCATTTTGAGGTCAGGTACTAATATTGGATGAGAAGACCTGGCTGGCAAACTGTCTTCCAGTTTATTCCAAAGGTGTTGAGCGGGGTTGAGGTCAGGGCTGTGTGCAGGCCACTTGAGTTTCCCTAAATCCATCAAACTATGTCTTTATGGAGCTGGCTTTGTATACAGAGGCACCATTATACTGGAACCGAAAAGGGTCTTCCCTGAACTGTTACTACAAGGTTGGAAGTGCACAATTTTCTAAAATGTCTTTGTATGCTGCAGCATTAGTAGTATACTTCACTGGAAACACCTGAACTCAGTCATTTGGAGGGGTGTGTAACTACATTTGGCCAAATAATGTACATCACAGATGTCAAACAAAAGGCCTGTGGACTGAATCTGATCTGCTAGGCCTTTTCTTGTGGCCCTCACACCCAGTTTTGCAGCTGGAACATGACGGAACTCCTTTGGGGTTGCACAATGTGCAAAGTGCACCCCTAAACACTGCACTTTGTACACAGCACACCCCTGAACACTACACTCTGTACACAGCATACCTCTACACTTTGTAACTAATGCACTCCTGAACCCTGCACTCTGTGCATAAGGCTCCCCTGAACCCTGCACACTGTACATAGGGTCCTGGAACCGCACTTTGTACATAGCACACTCCTGAACCCTGCAATCTGTACATAGGGCTCCCCTGAAACTGCACTCTGTACAAAATGCACTCCTGAACTCTGCACTCTGTACACCCCAGATACAACCGGTCCTTTGAGTTTAACCACACTGCTGATGCCCACCAAAATAGAACTGAGTTTGACACCCCTGATGTACATACAGGGGGTCATTTACTATAGCGCTATGGCGCTAATTCGCGCAAATTGCCGCGAATTAGCGCTAATTCGCGCTAATAGCGCTAATTCGCGCTAAAACGGTATTCACTATAGCGCTGGTGAGAAAATTCTCCCAAAATCGAATTTACTATAGCTCCCTGAAACTAAATAGAGCCCAAACCCTTACTCTGCTAAAACCTAGAGAATTGCACATGGAAATAATTTTTAAAGCATGATATAATTGCCTAAATGGTACTGAAATATGCGGTATATTATTTAAAGATAATCTGCTATTAAACTGTGTGAAAAAGTGATTTCTACACTGAAATATCTTTAAAAGTCTGAAAAGTGAAAAATTCCCCGTTTTGGACAACTAGGTGCCAGCACAACTGAGCATGCTCAGACCTGAAAATAACTCTCATTTTAACTCAAGTGTCTTTTTTACCTGGAGGT
This sequence comes from Lithobates clamitans, assembly GCA_037952925.1. NCBI lineage: Eukaryota > Metazoa > Chordata > Amphibia > Anura > Ranidae > Lithobates > Lithobates clamitans. The sequence goes on from JBBGZY010000882.1 coordinate 2,648,749, forward strand.
ATAGTAAATACCAAAATGAGAGCTAATTAGAGAACATTTTTTGGGAGTTAAAATCTGCTCTAATTTAGTCCAAATGAAGTTTCAGTCATTGATTCTAATGGAACAATTCTAACTTTCACAAAAAAACCTTTTAATGTTGAGATGAAATGTATCTTTCTGTGAAATAAACTTTCCTTTGCAACATTGTTGCTTCTACTTAAAATATTTTGATTTTAAGAATGCTACAATGTGGAATGTTTTGATGTTTTGGTAAAATATATTTTTCTCTGTCACTTTCACTTGTTTTTCTTCATCTCACAACAATCTTCACCCCAAACTCACACAGGTGTCTTTATAATCCACAAACAATACCATTGCTGATGAAAATTTAAAATGAATCACATTTTTTTGTGCTTTGTATTATTTCCAAATATTCATAATTTGAGCCCAAAAAATGTGATATGTGTACCAACATCAGAAATCAAAATGTAATTCCCAAAAATTTGAGGGTAATATTCTACTCTCACCCACAAAAAAACACCAAATATCACAGAATAAATCAAGAAGAATAACTCTTGTGTAATGTAATTCCATCACCTGTATGTCCATAGAAATGCAGTATTTATGTGTTTTTATGTGTATTTATGTGTAGTTTTGTGTAGGAGGGTCTCACACGTGGCAGCTCTGTGGCTTAGAGGTTAGAACTTCTGCTTAGTATCTCTGATGGTCTGGGTTCAAATCCCAACCATGTTACTGCATGTGAAGAAGTTGTCTCATCTCCCAGGTCCTATAATTATGTCTAAATGTAGTAGTTATGTGTAGGAGGGTTCCACCACCATTGTAAGTCTTTTCCAGATACACTATATAGCCAAAAGTATTGGGACGCCTGCCTTTACACACACATGAACTTTAATGGCAGCCCAGTCTTAGTCCGTAGGGTTAAAATTTGATTTGGCCCACCCTTTGCAGCTAGAACAGCTTCTGGGAAGGCTGTCCACAAGGTTTAGTCTGCCTATGGGAATGTTTGATCATTCTTCCAGAAGTGCATTTGTGAGGCCAGGCACTGATGTTGGATGAGAAGGCCTGGCTTGCAGTCTCTACTCTAATTCAGCCAAAGGGTGTTCTATCGGGTTGAGGACAGGACTCTGTGCAGGCCAGTCAAGTTTCTCCACCCCAAACTTGCTCATCCATGTCTTTATGGACCTTGCTTTGTGTACTGGTGTGCAGTCATGTTGGAACAGGAAGGGGCTTTCCCCAAACTGTCCTCACAAAGTTGGGAGCATGAAATTGTCCAAAATGTCTTGGTATGCTGACGCCTTAAGAGTTCCCTTCTCTGAAACTAAGAGGCCAAGCCCAACCCCTGAAAAACAACCCCGCACCATAATCCCCCTCCACCAAATCATTTGGACCAGTGCACAAATCAAGGTCCATAAAGACATGGATGAGTGATTTTGGGGTGGAGGAACTTGACTGGCCTGCACAGAGTCCTGACCTCAACACAACAGAACACCTTGGGGATAAATTAGAGAGGAGACTGTAGGTCAGGCCTTCTCATCCAACATCAGTGCCTGACCTCACAAATGCACTTGGAAGAATGGTCAAACATTCCCATAGACACACTCCTAAACCTTGTGGACAAGAAGAGTTGAAGCTGTTATAGCTGCAAAGGGTGGGCCAAATGAGTTTTGAACCCAATACTAATACTGGGATGCCATTACAGTTCATGTGTGTTTAAAGGCAGGCATCCCAATACTTAGGCCAATATACTGTATATTTCTTGTGACACTGAGCATGGCTATGGACTTAGGGCTGGTTCACACCACAGAGATGCAGAGAACATGTGTGGGGTTGCCTGGTGGCTTAGTGGGTAGCAGTTCTGTCTAGCAGCACCTGAGATGTTGGTTCAATTCCCAAACATGCTAATACTTGTGTTGAAGTTTATATGTTCTCCCTGTGTGGGTTTCTCACCACAATCTAAAGACATACTGGCATCTTATTTGTCTCCTGTCGAAATAGGTTCTAATGTAAGAACGTTAATTTTGGACTTTATATTGGAAGCTCATTGCAGCCAGGGACTGATGTTAATGTTTATTAGCACTAATCATGCCCAGGGACTTGGACATTTCAAATTTTAGGGTTTACACTGCGCAGGTACATATGCTTAGAAAACTGTTGCTTTGTTTATGTGGATGCAAATGGACTTTGATCTTTGGCCTGTAGTTGGAGATTTGACGCACATAGCCAAGGCTAACACAGTTGTGAATACTATTATGTGTTCCTGCTCATCAGGTGCAATCACTTTAGACATACATGAAGAGACAGATTGAAAGATACTGGTGGGCGTGTACTTCTATTGGGTGTGTCAGTGTGCTAACAATACAACCTCTGTTATATAAAGGCCTGCAGTAGGGGGTTCGTTTGGCCTGAGAAGGTCAGGTTTTTTGTTGTGATGGAGAAGGAATGATATTGGGAGATTTGATGAAATTCTTGTGCATTTTTTCAATCAAAAGTGGGTTTATGTGGCCATACTGTCAATGTTGTGTGTGTATTGTTCCTGTCTGATCATGCAAACATCGTTTGGAAGCATTTGCTGACCTACTATTTTTGATCTTGTTTAATTGTGTACACGGAAATGCAACTTCCAGCAGAACATGGTCATCAATGTATGTATGTGTGGATTGTGGGCTGGTGGTGGGTGTTTTGAATAAGTCTTTTGCAATATTATGTTGGAATGCTTTGTAAGAATGACTGTTAAGTATGTTTCTATAATCTTTCAGATAATAATGTGATGTGTTGCCCGCTATACACTGAAATTAAAGCTGTGTCCACTATAAGGTTTTGTCTAATTTTAGATTGTAAGCTCCTATGAGCAGGGCCCTTAAAATTCCGTTGCTAAATGTAGTACCATATATCCTGTCCAAATTTTTTTGAAGCTAGTAAATGTAAATTTATTTTTTTTCTGCTGGTAAAATAAAAGTACATTGAGCTCTTGTTGTGGTGTGTGGGGTTTTTTTTTTCCTTATACTTTTCTTTCTTTAGTTTTTGTGGGTGGTGGTTTTGGGAAAGTGCAATATCTCTTTTATATTTTATTTCAATATGTATTTGTGCACCAAAAAACGAATCTCTTTGCCCTGGTTCACATGCTACTTTGAAATTGTGCTACTTCACTTGAAGTAGCATGATTTCAAAGTAGCAAGGTCAGTGTGATTTCAGGTGGCTTCATACACAAATGTCTATTGAAGTCGCACCTGAAATCGGCAAAAGTAGTGCAGGAACTACTTTAGCAAATTGATGCGGTGCCACAAAAAAAATGTGAGTGCCATTGCCAATAGTTATGTGATTTGATCTCTCAAATCGCATGACCAATCGCTCCAATGTAAACCTAGGCTCCTGCACAACTGCAAGTTATATATAAAAATTCCACCTTTATCATTAACAGCTGTGGAGAATTGTAGGTAATGAATTCAGCTGGTGGATAGGCAGTGTTTGAATGTGTCAGCTCTGGTTCACATTGGTGTGATTTGACATGTCAAATCTGTGGCAATTGCACTGTTCTAATTGGTGCGATTTGTTTTGCTATTGGTGCAGAAACCTGCACTGATGTTGCCCCCACAGTCGGGACTGACATGCAGGAATGAAATTGTGGGAGTTCAGCTGAACGATTTCCTCCTTCTGTCAGTGTGAACCAGGGCTCAAACTGGGCCTTTTGCCTTTTTAATTCACCTGCTGCTAACCTAGGGACACCATTTCTTAGCAAACTCCCTTAAGTTTACCTTCAAATATATGTAGAAATACAGATTTGCATATCTGAAAATAAAAAAATACTAATCATGGTTGAGATCAAATATTCGCAGCTGCAATCAAAAGCGTGGTTTCACTTTCTGACCTGGAAATTAGTCATTGTATGCACCCGGAAGTTCCTGTGCTGGTCAGGATCTCCATCTAGGTGGACATGGCGAGGTCTCTTTAGCAGAGAGGAGGTGCTGCTTATTGGCCGGGTAAGTGTAGGATATGTACTTGTACTTAATCAATGCGGGGGTGGATGTCATAGTTAGATTTGGTGTGGGTGGGGTTCATTGATTTGTTTGGCATCACCACACATTTGCTTCCGTCCCATGTGCACACATCACTTCCTGCATTTGTTCTGCTGATGTAAATCACTAAGGACTATGCAAGTATAAATGAGAGCTCCTTTTATTAAAATATATATGACTTGTTTCACAGCTGGGTGAATTTTCCAGCAAATTTGGACCTCTGAGTTGCATGGCAAGTTGTACCCCCATGATTCTCAATGACAACCATTCATATCTGTGCTACTTTAAGTCGCACCAACTTCAAAGAAGTCCCTGTACTACTTTGGTGTGACTTGAGGTATATCGGGTACAATATTACACAGGCATTCCCAGAAGTTGGGGCCAAGTTGCAGCGGCAAAGTGGCAGCAAAATAGGGTGACTTTCAGGTCGCAGCAGTGTGAATGAGATTCAAGGATAACACCTTTGAATTTGGCCCTATTGTCACTTGTGCATCCTGAAAGTGTAGCAAATTCGTCCCTGCACTACCTTGGTTTGACTGATGCAATTTGAGGTCCATACACCACAAGATTACACAGACATTGCTTCAAGTCATGACAAAGCTGTGCGATTTTAAGGTCGCACAAGTGCAAATGGGGCCTTATTCAAAGGTGTTATCAATTAATCGCATTAGGTTACTTTCACACTTGGGTGACTTTTCATGGAGCTTTGGACCTCAGAGTCACATGAAAAGTTGTCCCCCTTGATTTCCATTAATATTTATTAGAGCTGCACGATTAATCGTCATCGTAATTTTTTTTCCCCTTTACGATCTTGAAAAAAGTGTTTCACGATTCTTGCTATGCAAAGAACTCTCTCTGCTCTTCTGAAGCCACAGCCGAAAAACCAGGAAGTCTGCCAAGAATTAGAACATTCTTTATCAGTGAACTTGACTAGAAACCTTGTAACAATTTGTCAATTAAATAGAATTCTGTGTAAGTGAGGAAAGTTTAACCACTTAAACACTAAACATTTTTCTGACATTTGTTGGTTTCAGGTTAAAATCATTTTTTTTTTGCTAGAAAATTACTTAAAACCCCCCAACATTATATATATATTTTTAGTAGAGACCCTAGAGAATAAAATGGTGGTTGTTACAATATTTTTTGTCACACTGTATTTGCGCCTTTCAAATGCAATTTTTTTTGGAAAAAATTACTTTAATGATTTAAAAAAAAAAAAAGAAAAGATAGCCCAATTTCTTGTGGGATAATGTGAAAGATTTTATGTCACGAGAACCGTGATCTTTTTATTCTAAGCAAAAAAATTGTGATTCTCATTTTGGCCAGAACCGTGCAGCTCTAATATCTATGCAACTTCACCCATGTTCACATAGGTCTGAATTGACATGTCAAATTGTAGGCCAAATCGGTGCCTATTGATGGCAATGGAACTGTCCAAATTGGTGCGACGCCACAACAATTCCCAAAAGTAGTTCCTGCACTACTTTGGGCGACTTCAGGGGGCGATTTCTTACCTCCTAACTTTTTGAGATGGGTATAAGGGACACCTATTAGCAAAAGTAGGTAGGCATAGGACACCTTCTTAAAGGAGAACAGTTGGGACCTATGTGATTTCACTAGACATTTGTGCAGGAAAGTGCACTGATGTCTCTGAAATCGCTGACAAAGTCAGGCTGAGTCACACTTGTGCAACTTTGGACATCAGAGTCGTATGACAAGTCATACCCCATAATTTTCAATGTGTACCATTCATATCTGTGCGACTTCAAGTAACACTGACTTCAACGTAGTCCCTGTACTACTTTGGTCTGACTTCGATGCGAGTTGAGGTCCATAGACCTCAAGATTACACAGGCATTGCTTAAAGTCGCATTAAAATCTCGCAACTTTCAGGTCGCACAAGTGTGAAAGGTGCCTAAGTCACTGTGCTGAGTACTATTTTATACCTAGAATATAAAGTAGTCCCACCATCAAACACTAGTAAACATATGTTCTCAATATAATTGTGCTCAAATGGCTGAAAATCACACAGATGGTATCACCTACTGAAAGCTTGCATTGTACTCAGCAGCGTATGCTGAAAAGAGGCGAACGCCTATTAGCCAATGCCACATCGGCACATTGGCATGAGCATGGTTGTTACTATAATATTAATGCCTGAAATGCAAAACATTATTGTATTGAATCAAACATTAGTAAATGTATTTTCTCTGTAGGTAAGTGCTCAGCTCTGTAGCATAGCGGTATACCCTGCTGCCCCCAAAAGTTCAAGCCATGAATTCAAATCCCACTGACAGCATTACCTCCTAGAAGTGTGCATTGTACTCAGAAGCATAATTAGCCAAAGCACATCAGCTTGCTTTATTCCATATTTTAACTCTTCAAATGCATGCAATGGTATGTACTTATTCAATAATATTATGGTATGGAATTCCAAAATTCAAGGAAAAAAATGTCGTAGGGTCCCCCCAGTACATACCAGGCCCTTCGGTATGGACTTTAAGGGGAACCCCACACCAAATTGTAAAATAAATTTGATGTGGGGCCCCCCAAAATCCATACCAGACCCTTATCCGAGCATGCAGCCTGGAGGTCAGGATAGGGGGGGACGAGTGAGCACCCTCCCCTTCTGAACCTTACCAGGCCACATGCCCCAAAGCACCTTTTCCCCATGTTGATGGGGACAAGTCCTCTTCCCGAAAACCCTGGTCGGTGGTTGTCGGTCTGCAGGCAGGGGGTTTATCAGAATCTGGAAGCCCCCTTTAAAAAGTCGGCTCCCAGATCCTGCCCCCTATGTGAATAGGTATAGGGTACATTTTACCCCTACCCATTCACCAAAAAAAGCAGTGAAATGTAAAAAAAAATCAATAGCCGGTTTTTGACAAGTCCTTTATTGTAAAATAGCTCTGAGCTGTCTTCTTCCCTTGGCCATCTTCTCCAGACGCTGTCTCTCCCTCCTCCATCTTCTCCCCGAGCTGTATTCTCCCAGAGCCGTCTCTCCTGCCACTGCCATGTTCTCCATCTGCTGTCTTCTTCCGCACCGCTGGTTACCCGCTAATAAAAAAAAAGCTGCTCTTTTTCCATGTTGGTCTTCCTCTGCTGTGTTGTCACCCGCTGTGTGGCGTCTCTTACATAGCCATGGAGCGGACTCTCCGGGTGACATTATCGGATGGCCACAGAAGACCGCCACAAGAAGAGCGGCTTTTTTTTTTATTAGTGGGTAACCGGCTGCGCTGAAGAACACATCAGCGGGGGAAGATGGTGGCAGCAGGAGAGACAGCTCGGGGAGAAGAAACATCAAACACTAGTGAATGTATTTTCTATGTATTTTCTATGTATGACTGTGCTACACCCAATAGGCTAGCAGTCAGCACTTCTACCTTGAAGAACTCATGGGTTCAAATCCCAGAGAGAAATACTAAAAGATTGAATTGGTGAAAAAAAAGCAAATGCCAATTAGCCAAAGCAGCATATGCTGAAAATAGGTGAATGCCAATTAGCCAATGCACTTTAAATTTGGCTGATTATATTAACTCTTCAAATACATGCAATGATATGTAAGTATTCAATACTATTATGGTGTGAAATTCCAAACACCACACACTAACTAATGGGCAGATTACATTTTTTTGTTTGTTCATTTTAATTCGCTTGTGCACTGAAAAAATAAACACAGCTGGGGGATGGTAGGTTGGCTGGTATTTGAACTTGTACCGTGAGTGCTGTGGAGACATCTGAGCAGACTACTAAGCCATTGTGCTAAGTGTGAGACCTACATAATAGTGTAGTATGATTAAAGAATGAATATAAATAATTACCGCTTTATAGTCACCTAAATTAAAAAATAAAAAACAACATACAACAAATAGGTAACCTAAATGTTTAATACATGTAACTTTACAGAATAGCAGACATTACTATGTAATAATCATTCAGAACTGCATTTCTTAGCAAAAGAAGGAAAAAAAACTAGGAATATTAATTGCAATATAAATCAATATATGCACGGGAACTAGAGCACATCTCTGATAAAAAAAATGTTTCTTTCACATACATGGATCATGGCTACAGTACACTGCTATATAACAACTTGATAAGAATTGGCATTTGTATATACGCGGAAGCGCTAATTAGCGGCAATTTAGAATTTACGAACGTTTGTTCTCCACTTATATCGCTGATTTTCATGCGCAAATTCGCCGTTTTGTTTCCATTTGGCTAAAATTGGCTCTATTATTTGCCATAGTGCCCAGTACTTCTTGGAGTTATAGTAAATGACCCCCACTGTATCTACTTTAAAGGGCTGAAAATATTGTCCCTATTGCCTGATGAGGTCTACACCAAAAGCTTGTGGTCCTGCATTAAATGTACTCAAAATTTAGAGTAGCTAGTTGGCACAGAAGGGACATTCTTTAAGTTGATATTATTGCTTTTTACAGCTTTTGATACATTTACCTAGATTGTATTTTACACTATTTTGACACCGCACTTCATCTTTTAGGGTGGAGTTGAATTTTAACCTTATTTTTTCTTTTAAAATCAGTAGATGTAAACCCCAAATATATGACATTTACCTGGCAAAATGCACAGTTTATCATAAACACTTGCTATTTCTTTGATAAAATACATATACTGTATATTTTCAAACCTTTTTGCATCTCAGTGCCGCTGATCTCCTGCAGCCTCTTCAAAGTCACTTTTAGTCTACATGCACTTGAGCAGGGTGGGTTTTTTGATGGTGGACCATGTATGCATAATGTGTTTTGAGGTGACCATCAGCAGCCCATGGAACAGGGTGACAATGCAGTAACACAACTGGAAGACAAGGGCAGAGCATTGTCACCTTATAACAGGAAGGGCCTGAACAAGGACCTTTATTGTAGGATCCTCAGACATTATCGTAATGAAAGTTGAGAGATGAGAGTTTAATGATTGTGTTTACATCTACTTCAATGACGTTATTTTCCTCTGTACTTCTGAATTATTACAGACTCTGACTTAGAGCTGCACGATTCTGGCTAAAATGAGAATCACAATTTTTTTGCTTAGAAGATAGATCACGATTCTCTCATGATTCTCACGGCGTAACATCATCTTTCACATTAAACAAAATAATTGGGCTAACTTTACTGTTTCGTTTTTTTTTTTATTCATTGTTGAAGTGTATTTTTCCCAAAAAATTGCGCTTGAAAGACCACTGTGCAAATACAGTGTGACATAAAATATTGCAACAGTCGCCATTTTATTCTCTAGGGCCTCTGCTAAATATATATATAATGTTTGGGGGTTCCAAGTAATTTTCTAGCAAAAAAATCTGATTTTAACTGTAAGAAACAAGTGTCAGAAAAAGGTTTAGACTTTAAGTGGTTAAACTTCCTGCATATTCACACAGATGTTTTATCCCTTTGATCTAAGACTGAAGACTGCCAGGGTGAGCAGAGAACTCTCTATACTTGTTACATGAAAGAATCGGGAAAAACTGCAATACATATCGTCAGAGGGGGTGAATCGAGATTGTGATCTTTTAACGATTACTTGTGCAGCTCTACTCTGACTCATTCCCTCCTTCTCCTTTACAGGATAACAGCCGGCGAGTAGATAATGTCCTCAAGTTGTGGATTATTGAAGCTCGCGACCTCCCTCCCTAAGAAACGCTACTACTGCGAGCTGTGCCTGGATGACATCTTGTACGCCCGTACCACCAACAAAGCACGGGGTGAAACCGTTTTCTGGGGGGAGCACTTTGAGTTCAATAACCTGTCAGCGGTGTGGAACCTGCGCCTCCACCTGTATAAGGACACAGACAAAGAAGGCGTAAGGAGAAGAGCAACTATGTGGGCATGGTGAACGTGTCCATCGCCAGCATCAGCGGACGTCACTTGTGGAGCAGTGGTACCCGGTGTCCCAGCCCACCTCCTACAAGGGGAAAAGTAGCTGTCCCTCCATCCGCCTAAAATCCAGATACCAAACCATGAACATCCTTCCCATGGAGTTGTACAAGGAGTTTTCCGAGTACGTCACCAACAACTACCTGCTGGATGCTGGATGCTGTGCGCCATTCTGGAGCCGGTGCTGAGCGTGAAAAGCAAAGAGGAGGTGGCCTGTGCACTTGTACATATACTGCAGAGCACAGGGAAATCTAAGGTACCTTTATTTACCTATACAGTTCTTGCTTTCTTTTAATTGTATGTTGGATTTGTGCTGATTGGAAAAGTTTAGGCTGTGAAGGCTCCTGTAGAGAGCAGAAGTGAGTACTTCTTTTTTGTTTGTTACAAAGTACAGTGTATTTGTAAAGTGCCATTCTCCCCTTCCCCGCCTTAGTGCACCTTGCCAGTGCTCCCTCGCCACTCCTGCCCTATAACCGACAACAATACCTGGTGCTTCTGGGTATAGGAGAACATGTGGCAATGTCACAGTGCTTGGTTCTAGAAGCCAATCACTAGAGTAGTGGTCTCCAAACAGCGGCCCAGGGGCCATATGTGGCCCTTTGCTTACTTTTATCCGGGCCTTAGGGCACTGTCCTTCCCACTGATACAAAGCACCATTCCTTCCACTATTACCAATGGTAAGGCACCATTCCTTTCACTGACACCATCAGTGGGGCATAATGCCTCCCACTGACACCAAAAATGGGGCACTATCTTTCTACTGACATCGATGATGGGGCACTATTTGTTCCACTGGCACCAACAATGTGGTACTAGTCCTCCCGCTGACACCAACGATGGAGCACTATCCCTCCCACCAGTACCAACAATACCAATGTGGGAATTGTTCCTGTAACTGACCACAGGTAACAAGTATTTTTTTTTTTACTTCCACTGACCACCAAGCCTCTGGCATTGTTTACTTCCACTGACGTGGGGCATTTTCTATTCTCACTGGTTACAGTCTGGCCCCCCTAAGGTTTGAAGGACAGCAATCTGGCCCTTTGTTTAAAAAGTTTGGAGACCCCTGCACTAGAGCATTGTCTATTGACTCAGAGAGTGATGTTACGCTTGATGTCCAACATCAGAAGAAATTTCAAATATAAAATTTCAACATAACCAATATGTGGAAAACTGCGCTAAGTGCTTTAAATAACAAAAATACTAATGAACCACAAAAGACCAGAACTCACCAACACCTGAATACCATAATATGCAAACAAATGTGCAAAAAAAATGTAGTGCTGTTTTATGAAATATTTTAAATATGATAAATGCCATTCAATCCTCATTGTGTAAACATTCATGGAAAGTCCCATGTAAACTGCTTTAAGTGAAGAAAAAGTCCACCGTGAATAAAACAAATTCTTCAACACCTCCATTAACTCCATTGTTCCAACCAACATCACACATGTCTGCTTACCAGAGACTAGACCCCACTGAACAAGAGGTCTTACAGTGTTTTGCTACCAAAAACTCAGATTTTTGAGGAATGGATGATTCTCCCCTCGCTCAGAACAGCAATATGAGCATAAAGTACAATATAACCTCATGCGCAGAGAAAGAGCAGAGAATACTCTATGGTGTAGTAGTAATTCCCAAATAGCTTATTAAAAAAGCAAGTACATATGCTCACAAGTGAGAGTGATAACACATAGATTGCAAATAACTGCTGCTCATCTGAGCCGGCATGATGATGTCACCGGGTGGAGCATAGCGGTGATGTCATTGCGCCGGTTCTGGTGAGCAGCGGTTGTTTGTGATATGTTTCTTATTACTCTCGCTTGTGGGTATTTATTTATTTTATTTATTTATGACAGGTACTTGTATAGTGCTGACAATTTACGCTCCGCTTTATATATATAGAACATTCACATCAGAGTATGTGCCCTTACTTTTTTACCATTCGGGAATTACTACACAGTTTATCACGGTTTATATGGGACTTTCCATTAATGTTTGCCAGCATAGATGTTAGAGGGGAGAGAACATTTTTAAGACTAGTTAGGTTTAGCCTAGTTTTAACATGTGGCTCTCCACCTGGCTTATAGATTCAAATGGGCCCTTTTAAGTTGAACACCATTGAGCTAACTCTTTCCATTTCTATCCATACTGTAACAAAAACAATGTTTTGGCTGGAGTTCTACCTCCCACTTTCAGTATTACACTAACCAGGTGACGGCTCTGGCATGGCATGGTGCCGTTCTGTAGGAAACACACTTATTTCTTAGCAGTATTTTCTGTGATTAAATTGCAACATGTGGAGCAGCAATGCCCCCCTAGGAGGGATCCATTCATTTTCTTGCTTTTTATTTTTTTACTATCATGTTCCATTAATGCTCCTTTTAACACATTCTCTATACATATAACTGTCTCTGCCATCACAGCTTCATCCGCAGCAGAGATTGCTTGGAACTTTATCTATTTCTTCTTCAAATATGATCTATTATCCTTTATTTTTCGCATAATATCTTTCAGAGATCAAAAGTTTTCCCAGTCCCTCTCTCTTCTGCTTCTGTCACAGAAAACCTCCGTTCCTCTTTACAAGCATTATGTTATCAATGAGATATTGTTCTGAAGAGATTTCTTCTATAATGTACCATGAAATCCACTGATTGAAAATTCCAATTTTTCATTCAGAGAGAAGGAAATCACTGATAATTGTTTAAAGGGGTTGTAAAGGTAAAATTTTTTTCACCTTAATGCATTCTATGCATTAAGGTGAAAAAACTTCTGACAATACCGCTGCCCCAAGCCCCCCCCCCCGTTTTACTTACCTGAGCCCTCGAAAGTCCAGCGCTCGCTCCCGACATCCTCTACGTTGATCAGCCTGACCGCTGATTGGCTAGAGTGGATGGATTGAAAGCAGCGCAGCCATTGGCTCGCACTGCTGTCAATCACATCCTGACGTGGCGCGCCGGGGGTGGGGCCGAGTGATACAGTGAGTGGCTATGGCCGCCGGCTGTATCACGGGAGCGCGCCCGCAAGAACTCACCACCATGTGAGCTCCCTCGAATGGTGGTGATTAGTTCTTGCGGGGAGGAGCTTAAACAGCCGCCGAGGGACCCCAGAAGACCAGGTTCGGGGCCACTCTGTACAAAACGAGCTGCACAGTGGAGGTAAGTATAATATGTTTGTTATTTAAAAAAAAAAAAATACCTTTAGTGTTCCTTTAAGGCAGAGCTGAGTGTTATACAACCCTCATCATGTCCATTGATTGGGAGGTGTAGTGTTCTATGTATAGAGTGTTAAATGAACTGTATTATGGACATGCCCGGTGGTGGGTCATGTTGGGGATGTAGTGTTCTATGTACAGGGTGTAATAAAATTGTATTATGATCATATCCAGTGGTCGGCCATATTGGAGGTGTAGTGTTCAGTGTAATTGAATTGTATTATTATTATTATTATTATTATTATTATAATACAGGATTTATATAGTGCCAACAGTTACAATACAATCATATACAGTGGTGGGTCATGTTGGAGGTATAGTGTTCTATGTACAGAGTGTAATAGAATTGTATTATGATCATATCCAGTGGTCGGCCATGTTGGGGGTGTAGTGTTCTAGGTGTAGTGCTAACCCCCGAACAGGCCACTGGATGTACCCAAGTTCTTTCCTATACAGTGCAGAAGCAGCCAGGTATGCAGTAATAGTTCACTGAACCCGGCTCAGTAATTAGTCTAGGTGATGTCTTTTCTTTTTTTTTGATGTTTATTGCTGTAAACTTAAAATGAAGGAGAACAATGAGGGATGGAATACTCCCAAATGCTTGAGTGCAAATGCTGCACTGCTTTCTAGAGCTGCAGCACAGTTGAGGATCATGAGCAAACGGGTTTTAGAATAGTTTAACCACTTGACCACCAGAAGGTTTTAACCCCCTTCGTGACCAGGGCATTTTTTGCTATTCAGCACTGCGCTGCTTTGGCATTTGCGCAGTCATGCAACACTAGGCATATTAATTTTTTTCATTTTTTTCCTCACAAATAGAGCTTTCTAGTAAAAAAAAACAGAAAATGTTGAAAACAATATTTTCTACTTTCTGTTATAAAACATATCCAAAAAATAATAATTTCTTCATAATTTAGGCCAAAATGTACTCTGCTACAGTCTTTATTCAAAAAAATCTCAACAAGTGTATATTCATACACATATTTAATTATAAATCGTCTACAAACTATGGTTTATATACTGGAATTTATCACATTTCTTGAGGTGCTGAAATGCCAGGGCAGTACAAACACCCCTCAACTTACTCCTTTTTGGAAGGTAGGCACCCCAAGGTATTTGCTGAGAGGCATGTTGAGCCAATGGAAGATTGTCACTTTAGTGAGATTTTTCACACATGCCATGGGTATATGTGGAATTACACCCCAAAACACATTCTGCTACTTCTACTGTATATGGGGATACCACATGTGTGAGACTTTTTGAGAGCCTAGCTGCATATGGGGCCTGAAAACCCAATGACCACCTTCAGGCTTAACTCCCTAATGTCACATCCTGACTGCATATCACTGTTTCAAAGGCCCTAAAATGCAAAGACAGTTAATACGCCTGCAAATGACCCCTTTTTGGAAAGTAGTATTTGCTGAGAGACATGTTGAGTCCATGGAACATTTTATTTTTTCCCATTTCCCTTCCTGATTACCTATCACAGTTTTAGAGGCCCTGAAATGCCAGGAGAGTAAAAATACCCCCAAAATTACCCCCTTTTGGAAAGTAGACACCCCAAGGTATTTGCTGGGAGGCATGTTGAGTAGATGAAAGATTTTATATTTGGCCACAAGTTTTGGAAAATGACAAAGAACACTAAGTTGTCATTTTATTGCAATTTTTCTCATACATGCCATGGGTATATGTGGAAATATACCCCAAAACACATTCACTCCTCCTGCGTATGGGGATACCACATGTGTGAGACATGTTCGCAATCTATTTATGCTGCGTAACATCTCCTTTTATATGTTACCAAAATAATGGGTTACATATTGTGTTTTTTTTTGCATTTAAATTCTTTAAAGTGTATTTTTCCCCCAAAAATTTCAATGACCACCATTTTATTCTTTAGGGCCTCTGCTAAATATGTATATAATGTTTGGGGGTTCTATATGTAGGAGAGAAGTATCAGAATAGGCCTGATCTTCAAGTGGAGTGACAACTTTGAGAGATTTTTTTTTGTCATTTTCCAAAAACTTGTGGCAAAAAATAAAATCTTCCATGGACTCACCTTGCCTCTTAGAAAATACCTTGGGGTGTCTGCTATTCATAAAGGGGTCATTTGGGGGGTGTTCGAACTATCCTGGCATTTTATGCCCAACATTAGAAGTTTCTGTCACACATTCGCCCACTCTTCTAATGTTGGGCATACATATAATGTTCAGTTTTTGTGTAGCCCGTGGGCTGCGATGTGGATGAAGAAAGCTCTGCCAGAATAAGTGTATAGTATGTCCACCATTAGAATCTTTCTCCACACGTCCACCCATTCTCCTAATGTTAAAAATAATTTGATTCCTCTATCAATGTGGATGAAAAAATCTCTGCCAGAACATAAATGAAAAATGAAATGCCGAATCGTAGGAGCAATCTACTCACTTACCACGCCAGGCCCCTCATGCCTGGGCATATACATACATGATAGTTTTCTGAAATTTTAGGAAGGATCCACTTCTTCCAGTTGCTTTGTAAATTACAAAAGCGATATATATAGCAAATTGAAATAAATAAGTAGAAAACTTTTTGTACCACTGCGGGAAACGGTGACCCCCTGGAAACCAATACCTTATGCTGTCTCTTCTGAAGTTTGCCCTCCATGCAGTCCCAGTTAGAAGCACCTAATTCCTGGTCTACTCGTACCCAGTGGTTGCGGACTCCCGTCCTTGAAACACGGTCAGGGGTTAGGTTATGCTTGGAGTTTAGTGGTCTAGTTGTCTATGTACGGAGTAGGGATTCACAGATTCCATTTTTTCTTTTTTTTACAACGAGTACCGATACTTTTTATTTAGTACTCACCGCTGCTAATTGCAAATACCTACTGCAACTGTTTTGTATACACTTCAGCCATCAGCAATTGTACAAAGCATTGCAAAATTATTTACAAATACATTTTTTTTTTTTTTTTACATTTTGTGCTTTTTTTATGTGAAACGTTTAAATATATGTTAAAGCTGTAAAAATATGAATGAACAAAGCAAACAACAAAAAGTTTTAATTATTCATAGTTTATAAAATAGAAGTGAACAAAAAAAATCATCAGGAAAATAATAAGATAACAATAAAATAATAAATGAAAAAAACACAAAAAATATATTTTATTTTTTTACTTGACAAGTTGCTTTAACCACTTCAGCCCCGGAAGGTTTTACCCCCTTCCTGACCAGAGCACTTTTTACAATTCGGCACTGCGTCGCTTTAACTGCTAATTGCGCGGTCATGCAATGGTGTACCCAAACGAAATTTGCGTCCTTTTCTTCCCACAAATAGAGCTTTCTTTTGATGGTATTTGATCACCTCTGCCGTTTTTATTTTTTGCGCTATAAACGGAAAAAGACCGAAAATTTTGAAAAAAAATGATATTTTCTACTTTTTGTTATAAAAAAAATCCAATAAATTCAATTTTAGTCATACATTTAGGCCAAAATGTATTCGGCCACATGTCTTTGGTAAAAAAAATGTCAATAAGCGTATATTTATTGGTTTGCGCAAAAGTTATAGCGTCTACAAACTAGGGTACATTTTCTGGAATTTACACAGCTTTTATTTTATGACTGCCTATGTCATTTCATGAGGTGCTAAAATGGCAGGGCAGTACAAAACCCCCCCAAATGACCCCATTTTGGAAAGTAGACACCCCAAGGAAATTGCTGAGAGGCATGTTGAACCCATTGAATATTTTTTTTTTTTGTCCCAAGTGATTGAATAATGACAAAAAAAAAAAAAAAAAAAAAAAATTACAAAAAGTTGTCACTAAATGATATATTTCTCACACAGGCCATGCGTATATGTGGAATTGCACCCCAAAATACATTTAGCTGCTTCTCCTGAGTACGGGGATACCACATGTGTCGGACTTTTTGGGAGCCTAGCCGCGTACGGGGCCCCGAAAACCAAGCACCGCCTTCAGGATTTCAAAGGGCATAAATTTTTGATTTCACACCTCACTACCTATCACAGTTTTGAAGGCCATAAAATGCCAAGATGGCACAAAACCCCCCCAAATGACCCCATTTTGGAAAGTAGACACCCCAAGCTATTTGCTGAGAGGCATGTCGAGTCCATGGAATATTTTATTTTTTGACACAAGTTGCGGGAATGTGACAATTTTTTTTTTTTTTGCACAAAGTTGTCACTAAATGATATATTGCTCACACAGGCCATGGGCATATGTGGAATTGCACCCCAAAATACATTTAGCTGCTTCTCCTGAGTACGGGGATACCACATGTGTGGGACTTTTTGGGAGCCTAGCCGCGTACGGGGCCCCGAAAACCAAGCACCACCTTCAGGATTTCAAAGGGCATAAATTTTTGATTTCACACCTCACTACCTATCACAGTTTTGAAGGCCATAAAATGCCAAGATGGCACAAAACCCCCCCAAATGACCCCATTTTGGAAAGTAGACACCCCAAGCTATTTGCTGAGAGGCATGTTGAGTCCATGGAATATTTTATATTTTGACACAAGTTGCGGGAAAGTGACCATTTTTTTTTTTTTTTTTTTTTTTTTGCACAAAGTTGTCACTAAATGATATATTGCTCAAACATGCCATGGGCAAATGTGGAATTACACCCCAAAATACATTCTGCTGCTTCTCCTGAGTACGGGGATACCACATGTGTGGGACTTTTTGGGAGCCTAACCGCGTATGAGGCCCTGAAAACCAAGCACCGCCTTCAGGATTTCTAAGGGCATAAATTTTTGATTTCACTCCTCACTACCTATCACGGTTTTGAAGGCCATAAAATGCCAAGATGGCACAAAACCCCCCCAAATGACCCCATTTTGGAAAGTAGACACCCCAAGCTATTTGCTGAGAGGCATGTTGAGTCCATGGAATATTTTATTTTTTAACACAAGTTGCGGGAATGTGACAATTTTTTTTTTTTTTGCACAAAATTGTCACTAAATGATATATTGCTCACACAGGCCATGGGCATATGTGGAATTGCACCCCAAAATACATTTAGCTGCTTCTCCTGAGTACGGGGATACCACATGTGTGGGACTTTTTGGGAGCCTAGCCGCGTACGGGGCCCCGAAAACCAAGCACCACCTTCAGGATTTCTAAGGGCATAAATTCTTGATTTCACTCCTTACTACCTATCACAGTTTTGAAGGCCATAAAATCCCAAGATGGCACAAAACCCCCCAAAATGACCCCATTTTGGAAAGTAGACACCCCAAGCTATTTGCTGAGAGGCATGTTGAGTCCATGGAATATTTTATATTTTGACACAAGTTGCGGGAAAGTGACAATTTTTTTTTTTTTTTTTTTTTTTTGCACAAAGTTGTCACTAAATGATATATTGCTCAAACATGCCATGGGCATATGTGGAATTACACCCCAAAATACATTCTGCTACTTCTCCTGAGTATGGGGATACCACATGAGTGGCACTTTTTGGGAGCCTAGCTTCATACGGGCCCCAAAATCCAATCACCGCCTTCAGGATTTCTAAGAGCGTTAATTTTTGATTTTACTCCTCACTACCCATCACAGTTTTGAAGGCCATAAAATGCCAAGATAGCACAAAACCCCCCAAAATGACCCCATTTTGGAAAGTAGACACCCCAAGCTATTTGCTGAGAGGCATGGTGAGTATTTTGCAGCTCTCATTTGTTTTTGAAAATGAAGAAAGACAATAAAAACATATTTTTTTTTTCTTTTTTCAATTTTCAAAACTTTGTGACAAAAAGTGAGGTCTGCAAAATACTCACTATACCTCTCAGCAAATAGCTTGGGGTGTCTACTTTCCAAAATGGGGTCATTTGGGGGGGTTTTGTGCCACCTGGGCATTCCATGGCCTCCGAAACTGTGATAGGCAGTGAAGAGTGAAATCAAAAATTTACGCCCTTAGAAAGCCTGAAGGCGGTGCTTGGTTTTCGGGGTCCCGTGCGCGGCTAGGCTCCCAAAAAGTCTCACACATGTGGTATCCCTGTACTCAGGAGAAGCAGCAGAATGTATTTTGGGGTGTAATTTCACATATTCCCATGGCATGTTTGAGCAATATATCATTTAGTGACAACTTTGTGCAAAAAAAAAAAAAAAAAAAAAAAAATTGTCTTTTTCCCGCAACTTGTGTCACAATATAAAATATTCTATGGACTCGACATGCCTCTCAGCAAATAGCTTGGGGTGTCTACTTTCCAAAATGGGGTCATTTGGGGGGGTTTTGAACTGTCCTGGCATTTTATGCACAACATTTAGAAGCTTATGTCACACATTACCCACTCTTCTAAGCACTTGAAGACAAAGCCCTTTCTGACATTTGTTGTTTACATAAAAAAATAATTTTTTTTTGCAAGAAAATTACTTTGAACCCCCAAACATTATATATTTTTTTAAAGCAAATGCCCTACAGATTAAAATGGTGGGTGTTTCATTTTTTTTTTTCACACAGTATTTGCGCAGCGATTTTTCAAACGCATTTTTTGGGGAAAAAACACACTTTTTAAAATTTTAATGCACTAAAACACACTATATTGCCCAAATGTTTGATGAAATAAAAAAGATGATCTTAGGCCGAGTACATGGATACCAAACATGACAGGCTTTTAAATTGCGCACAAACGTGCAGTGGCGAAAAACTAAATACATTTTAAAAAACCTTTAAAAGCCTTTACAGGTTACCACTTTAGATTTACAGAGGAGGTCTACTGCTAAAATTACTGCCCTCGATCTGACCTTCGCGGCGATACCTCACATGCATGGGGCAATTGCTGTTTACATTTGACGCCAGACCGACGCTTGCGTTCGCCTTTGCGCGAGAGCAGGGGGGGACAGGGGTGCTTTTTTTTTTTTTTTTTTTTTTTTTTATTAATTTTTTGATTTTTTATCTTATTTTTAAACTGTTCCTTTCATTTTTATTTTTTTTTTATCTTTTTTATTGTTATCTCAGGGAATGTAAATATCCCCTATGATAGCAATAGGTAGTGACAGGTACTCTTTTTTGAAAAAATTGGGGTCTATTAGACCCTAGATCTCTCCTCTGCCCTCAAAGTATCTGACCACACCAAGATCGGTGTGATAAAATGCTTTCCCAATTTCCCAATGGCGCCGTTTACATCCGGCGAAATCTAAGTCATGAAATGCTCGTAGCTTCCGGTTTCTTAGGCGATAGAGATGATTGGAGCCATTCTGGTCTCTGATCAGCTCTATGGTCAGCTGGCCGAATCACCGGCTGCATTCTCAGGTTCCCTGTTGGGACAGGAGAGCCAGAGAAAAACATGGAAGACGGTGGGGGGGGGGGGGGAAATCCCTCCCACTGCTTGTAAAAGCAGTCTAGAGGCTAATTAGCCGCTAGGATTGCTTTTACATGAAAGCCGACCGCTGGCTGAAAAGAATGATACCAAGATGATACCTAAACCTGCAGGCATCATTCTGGTATAACCACTCAAAGTCCAGCAACATACCAGTACGTTGCTGGTCCTTGTATTGTAAACTTTTTTTTCATGCAGCCTGTGGGCTGAACGAAAAAAAGATATTGATCGGTGGGTATGCCCACCATTAGAATACCTCCCTTCATCCGCCCACTTCTAATGATGGGCATACATGCACCATTTATATATGCCGAAGCATGGGGGCATCCTCCCGCAAAAGGCAGGAGCAAATTGCTCCTCCACCCACTACTGCCCCCACGCTTCGGCATATATGCTGAAGTATGGAACTGTGGTGGTGAAATCACCTCCGACAGCGCTGGAGTCACGGCTTTATATATCGTGGGAGCAAACGCTGTTGCTGTCAAGATAAATAAATCCGCGCTGCAACTGAATGGCGTACCTGCTAAGCAAATGATGGTTAACAAAAAAACAAAGTAACATTACAGTATAACAGTATACCTTACCATACCCGCAAAGCAAATACAAAAAAAACATAGTAAAAAATAAAACATTTAACGCAACCTGTGCCTACCTAAAATATATATATGCCGAAGCATGGGGGCATCCTCCCGCAAAAGGCAGGAGCAAATTGCTCCTCCACCCACTACTGCCCCCACGCTTCGGCATATATGCTGAAGTATGGAACTGTGGTGGTGAAATCACCTCCGACAGCGCTGGAGTCACGGCTTTATATATCGTGGGAGCAAACGCTGTTGCTGTCAAGATAAATAAATCCGCGCTGCAACTGAATGGCGTACCTGCTAAGCAAATGATGGTTAACAAAAAAACATTACAGTATAACAGTATACCTTACCATACCTGCAAAGCAAATACAAAAAAAACATAGTAAAAAATAAAACATTTAACGCAACCTGTGCCTACCTAAAATATATATATGCCGAAGCATGGGGGCATCCTCCCGCAAAAGGCAGGAGCAAATTGCTCCTCCACCCACTACTGCCCCCACGCTTCGGCATATATGCTGAAGTATGGAACTGTGGTGGTGAAATCACCTCCGACAGCGCTGGAGTCACGGCTTTATATATCGTGGGAGCAAACGCTGTTGCTGTCAAGATAAATAAATCCGCTCTGCAGCTGAATGGCGTACCTGAAAACAAAAAAGTGGTTAACAATAAAAAAGTATAAAAAAATTGCATACCTATAAAGCAAACATGATAAAAACATAACAATAAAACATTGCAGTATAGAATACAATAGAAAAGAGCAGAACAATAGAGAGAGAATAGAGAGAGAGAACAATAAAACGACAACTATTTTTGGTTTTTTTATTTTATATTTTTTTTGTATTTTTATTTTTTTATTTTTTTTGTATTTTTTTTTTTTTTTTAACACTTTTTTTAGTAACTTTAACTTTTAACTGTAACTGTACCAGGTTTGGGTCTCTCAAAATGCGATGGCATCTTGGGAGACCCTGTGTTAGTGTGCCTAGTCTGTGCCGTGCTGAACCCTACGCTAATACTCCACTAGTGTATGGTAGCGTTCAAAACATTCACCAATGCATAGACCAGGATTGTCAGGACAGGAGGGACAACAATACCGGGTGTCACGCCTAAATCCGCGCTTGCTGCAGACACGACATCTTTTTTGGGGGGCTCGTTGGGTAGGGGTACTCTGGAGGACATAAGGAAAATGCCTCCCATGCAGCCGGCTTACTGCATTTGGATTGGGAAGGTGAGGTGGAGCACCATCTGGAAACAGAAGGGCTCTGACGATCTCTTCCTGGAATTTAAGGAAGGATCCAGTCCGTCCTGAAGCTCTGTATAGCACATGAGCATTCAGCAAAGCCAATTGAAATAAGTAAACAGACACTTTTTTGTACCAGCGTCTGGCCTTACGGGCAACTAAGTACGGCGCCAACAACTGGTCGTTGAGGTCCACCCCTCCCATATTAAGGTTGTATTCGTGGACACAGAGGGGTTTCTCCACAACACCAGTCGCCGTAGTAATTTGGGTCGTCGTGTCTGCATGAAGGGAGGTAAGAACGAAAACATTCTTATTGTCCCTCCACTTCATAGCGAGCAAATTATTATACTGCAAGCA
This sequence comes from Lithobates clamitans, assembly GCA_037952925.1. Classification (NCBI taxonomy): domain Eukaryota; kingdom Metazoa; phylum Chordata; class Amphibia; order Anura; family Ranidae; genus Lithobates; species Lithobates clamitans. The sequence goes on from JBBGZY010000882.1 coordinate 2,671,355, forward strand.
GGCTCTCTCCCCCAGCCTAAGACGGGACTCTACAAGCCGCTGGGGAAAGCCCCGGCGATTAGGTCGCACGGTGCCACATGCTCCAATCTGATGATCAAACAAGTGACTAAAAAGTGGCACGCTCGTATAATAATTGTCCACGTACAAGTGGTACCCCTTTCCGAATAAGGGTGACACCAAGTCCCACACTATCTTGCCAGCGCTTCCTATGTAGTCAGGGCAGTTTATCGGCTCTACGCGACTATCTTTTCCCTCGTAAACCATAAATCTACATGTATAGCCTGTGGCCCTGTCACAGAGCTTATACATCTTGACCCCGTATCTGGCACGCTTGCTGGGAAGGTACTGTTTGAATGACAAGCGGCCAGAAAACTTAATCAGGGACTCATCAACGCAGACAACTTGATGGGGGGTAAACAAGTCTGCAAAACGTTGGTTGAAGTGGTTTACGAGGGGCCGAATTTTGTAGAGCCGATCGTATGCAGGGTCTCCACGAGGACGACAGAGTTCATTGTCGTTGAAGTGCATAAACCGCAAAATCTGCTCGTATCGTGCCCTGGTCATGGAGGCAGAGAACACGGGCATATGGTGAATTGGGTCAGTGGACCAATATGACCGCAACTCACTCTTTTTGGTTATGCCCATGAGGAGGGAAAGGCCCAGAAAGGTCTTAAATTCGGAGACCGTAATTGGTCTCCAATCTCTGGCAAGGGTGGACTGGGGAATAGTGGCGATGTGTTGACCAGCGTACAAATTGCTTTGGTCCACAATAGATCTATAGAGATCTTCGGTGAAAAACAGCGAATAAAAATCCAGTGGCGTAAAGTCAACTGTTTCCACCTGAATTCCGGGTTGGCCAGTGAAAGGGGGAAGTACGGGTGCTGCAGAAGTGGAAGGTTCCCAATTCGGATTGGCGAATGCAGCAGGAAGGGCACTATGGGCACGACGGGCCTGTGTTCGTCTTCTTCTTGGTGGCAGCGGGACACTACTACTGCTTGCCACCTCGCCAGCTTGAACTGCACTTATGGGACTCGCCACGTCACCACGTGATACTGCAGTGCTGGATGTACGACCAGGGTGTACTAGGCCGCTGGTGCTTGCCAGTTCACCAGAAGGAGTAGCGGCACTAGTACTTCTCTGCTCCATACGAGAGCCCTGCGGTTCATGCACTTCAAGGACAGCATAAGTTCGGGGTCTGGTACGCCTGACCCTAGCAGGGACCACAACTCCGTCGTCAGAGCTATCTGTCATGGAGCCGCTGTCCTCTACAGGTTCGTATTCTGAGCCTGAACTTGACAGATGAGTGACTTCCTCTTCACTATCTGTCATACTCAGAATCCTGTAGGCCTCTTCACTAGTGTACCTTGGATTTGCCATTTTGGCCTCTAAATTTAGGGGTACACTAGTGAGACTCACAGGCAAAAAAGCTCCTGACTGTTAGCGACTATCAAAACGCTACCAAAAAACTGTTAGCGATCGCAGGGATCAGGCCTGACTCTGCGACCGCTGCAGTTATGTGTGCTTAGTGTTTTGTAAGTGTCAGTTATCGATCGATACTGCACTTGGGTGGGCTGGGCTGGGCTGGGCGCAGGGGCAAAACGCAGGTGCTAGCGGGTATCTGGGCTGATCCCGCTAACACTGTGTTTCAGGGAACCCTAAACTGCTGGGGAGTATAGATCTGATCGGATCAGATATCGATCCGTTCAGATACTATAGCACTAAGGGAGGTGTATGCTGCGTGCGTGGGTTTTAGCGGTACTAGCGCTAACCTGACGCTGCCTGGGGCGACGCAGACCTTATCAGATCCTAAAAACTTAACTTCTATCACCGCCGGGCAATTAGGGGGTTAAACCTTTATAAGGTAATAAACGGCGGGTGCCCTAAAACTATAATAAACTATAATAAACTGTAATAAACTATAATAAACTACAAAAAACAAACTATCTAACCAGCGTCACCCGTAACACTTATACGGCGATCGCTGGTGAAAGGGTTAACTAGGGGGCAATCAGGGGGTTAAAACCTTTAGCAGGTAGTATATGGGGGTCCCTGTCGCTATAAAACACTGACAGCAAACCTATATACTCACCTCCCTAACTAGCGTCACCTGTGTCACTAATACAGCGATCAGAAAAACGATCGCTTAGCAACACTGGTGACGGGGGGTAATCAAGGGGTTAACTTTTATTAGGGGGGGGTTAGGGGGTACCCTGGACCTAAGGGGGGGTACCCTAGACCTAAAGGGGGCTAACCTAACAGCCCTAACACTTATAACTGACAAACTGACACCAATGCAAAAAAAAAAAAAACACTGCTATTGGTGTCAGAGTGACAGGGGGTACAGGGGGGTGATCGGGGGGTGATCGGGGGGTGACAGGGGGGTGAAAAGTGTGCCTGCGTGTTCTACTGTTAGTGTAGTGTTGGTGCACTTACTTGGATGTCTTCTCTCCTCTGCGCCGGACGAAAAGACCGCCTCGAGGAGAGATGACATCACTTCCTTTCCCTCTGTTTACATTACAGAGGGAAAGGAAGCATTTTCATTCGCCGGGAGCGATCGGGAGGGGGTGGCCATCAATGGATGGCCTCCCCCTCACCTCCCATCGCCCGCGAACGAGAGCCGACCGTCTATGGCACCGGGGGGGGGTCCGATCGGACCCCCCACCCGCGGGAGGCAGATCACGTATGGGTACGTGATTTTGCCTGCCCGTGCCATTCTGCCGCAGTATATCTGCGTTAGGCGGTCGGCAAGTGGTTAAACACTTCAGCCCCGGAAGAATTTACCCCCTTCCTGACCAGAGCACTTTTTGTGATTCCGCACTGCGTCGCTTTAACTGACAATTGCGCGGTCATGCGACATTGTACCAAAACAAAATTAACATCCTTTTTTTTCCCACAAATAGAAGTTTCTTTTGGTGGTATTTGATCGCCTCTGCAGTTTTTATTTTGTGCGCTATAAACAAAAGAATAGCGACAATTTTGAAAAAAAAAACACATTTTTTTACCTTTTGCTATAATAAATATCCCCCAAAAATATATATAAAAAACATTTTTTTCCCTCAGTTTAGGCCGAAATAGGGGATAGATTTATAGCATTTTTATTATTATTTTTTTATTAGTAATGGCGACGATCTGCGACACCGCTTCTTGATGGGGACGTACCTGTACGCCCTTTTGCCTGCCAGTGCCATTCTGCCAACGTAAATCGACGTGCGCTGGTCGGCAAGCAGTTAAACTAACTTCATCTGCAGATTGAAGTCAATCCCTTTCATCTGAAGACGAAGAAACAGAAAGATAGAGAAAGAAACAATGTTTCTTTTTATCTTAGTGTTTCAGCGGCTGAGTTGTTGATAAACATTGCCTGGCTGCTTTTTTTATTTTTTTGACAGCCCCAATTGCCAGACTTCTTTAACACTTCAGCTGTTAACAGAAGAACCAAACTGACAGCTTAATGAGTCATTGGTTGTTAAGGAAGCGGCAGCCCCGCTCTTTAACAACTGGTAATTGCCTGCTTTTTTTTCCTCACATTTCAGCTGTCAGTGGGGGAATCCCGCTGACAGCTGAATGAACCGAGCCTGAAAGTATCAGTTTTAGTTATTGTGCATTTGCATGAGTACCGATACTTGTGCAAATGCTTAGTATTGGCACAGATACCTGATGGGGTGTAAGTATGTTCTAAAAGCAAGTGAACCCTCATATGATATCCTGCCTAGAGTGTTCCTTCAAACCCATTCAGATCTGGAGACCATTCCGATAAGAAGTTATGACACACAGTCAGTACATGAAGTTCAGAATGGTCTAGTCTTTTATTTCCATGTTTCCACTTATATAACCAAAATGACATCACAACAAAAGTCCAACCCTTTCATTAATATATGGTAAAGATACAGGATGTTTTATCTGGCAAAATAGAATATTAATAACTAATATAGAAACTAACAACAGGAAAAGGCTTTGTACATCATTTCGGGGAAATCAAACCATTTATAAGAAATTGAAACTTAACTTCTCATAAACGTCACATTTACATATTATTCTAAAATGGATACACTCTTTTAAAATGGTGGACAGCAAGCTAAAATATCCTTACAATCCCCTCTTAGATCACATTTGTATGATCTCACTTCCTTGTCACGATGGTGCAATAAGTCCGTTTCTGGTAATACATACTACAAGTGTGAGCATTTCTAGTGGAATTTCCTAAGTTAAAACACCAAGTAGGATTATGGCTTCTACTAATAATGTGAAAGGTAATGGTATTATTTGTTCTTCTACTGATTTATGAGATGAAGGGGAGTCTTTCCTTTAAAAAGGGGGGTGATATTCAAAAGCATGGCCATTAATGGTATCCTAACAGTGCTATGGTGCAATTTTCTACAAATCCAACATTTCTGAAATCCTGATTTCTGAACATAAGCATATTTAAATTTTAGCAAAAGCATTTTATCAGCAAAATTATCCTCAATGTCTCTCTTGTTTCTAACTTGTATCACTGTAATGTTCTCCTGTGTATGTGTGTTCTCACAAATACTTTTAATGGCACCCAAGTCTTCAGGGTGGTAAATACAGTTAGTGATGATCCAAGTAGGCGGGAATACAATCAGCGTGATCGGGAACAGGAGGCAAAATGCTTTCCCAGAAGTCTGTAGTGAAATAAGCAAGGTCATCTTCTCTGGCCGGACCTGCTTTTTCAGGAACTCCTCCTTCATCTGCCTGGACTTCTGCTTGAGGGCCTCCTGTGGTTAGGATCTCCTTCCTGCTCTTGGGGCTTTGGGCAACCTTTTTCACTCGGCTGGCATGGATCCAGGACTGGCAATTTTCCACCAGGATAGCCGTTCTGGTCACTGCAATCACCATAGTAGGAGGTCCAAAGGGATACTCTTGCTTCTTATTTCTGTTCAGCTGTTGGACCACCACGGTGTCTCCCTCCTTGAAGAGGTGAGTAGCTTCCTGTGAAGAAAAAGGAGAGGTGCGAGCAACATTTCTTTGACTGTATCCAATGTTTCAACCAGTTTTCTTACATATTCTTCCTATATTAAGTCTAAATCTCCCTTTTCTACCATTAAAGGTGCTCTGGCCTATAGGGTGGGGAAAGGTCTACCCATCAAAACTTCAAAAAACTTATTTCTGCCAGGACTGCTGGGAGGACCTTTCTCCAGTAAGGTTCCTCCTATGGCCTTTCTTATCTTGTCTTTTATTGTTCTATTCATTCTTTCTACTATTCCTAAACTTGGAGGGTGGTAGGGAATGTGAAACTTCCATTCTATCTTAAGAGTTTTTACCAAGTCCTGGCAGAACATGTCCACAATTATCAAAAGATATTCCTGTCTTTTGCCTAGTTTGGGCATGTGTGTGAGATCAGCTGTGACTTGTATATCTGTGTGGCCTATTCTGTGGTACTGTGAATGCACTTGCCATTGATATACATGGTTTCCCCTCTTTGCAGAGAAGTCCAGACCTTGGATGTCTCTACACACCTTTTCCATTCCAGTCCCTTAACTCATAATTTGATGCATAATCCTGGAGATCTGCAAGTGACTGTTCAAATGGGGATAGGTCAGGTATCAACATAGCAATTTGGATGTCTGCTGTCTGTGAGATAGCAGCTTGTTTAGCAGCAAGGTCAGCCAGACCTGCTCATTTCCCCTGGCTATCTCTATCTGTTGGCCTGTGTGTGCTCTGCAGTGTACTATAGCCTAGAGCAAGAACCATCCACAAAAACATTCTGTGTGTCTGATGCCGTCAGTGCTGTGGAAGGTAAATCAGACCTGGGTGATGTGTCTTGGTGAATGAGGTTTATGCAGTCATGTTGTGGCACAACCTCATCCTGTTCTCCTTTTTAATCCTAAAAGGGTGTTTAAAATTGGTGCTGGGCCTGCAGTGAGAGAAGCATTTTTGATGTGCAATTTTGGATTGGACAGCAAAATCACCTCATATCCGCTCAGCCTCTGAGCAGACATGTGCTGTGTATGTACATTTTTCAACAAGATTGACACATTGTGGGTGATGTGAAGTGTGGTGTTGTGTCCCAGAGTGAAAGAAGTGGCCATCTCAACCACCATCGTACAGGGCGCTAGAATGCACCGGGACCATCTTTGAGAAAAAACTACAGGGCGCAGTCTCCCACTATGTTCCTGGGCCAGTACTCCCGCCATGGTTCTGCAATTTTCCCTGGCAAACAAGTGAAACATTTTGCCATATTCAAGGAGGCTGAAGCTCGGGCTGGTAACTATTGCACATTTCAACATGGCAAAAGCATTTAACATTTCATCAGACCATTTTACAGTATCAGACATTTCAGAGACATTGCTTCAGAGACATTGCTTGTCTCAATATATTTTCATTGAAAGAGCAGTCAGGTATCCATTGGCGGCAGTAACCAGTCATACCTAGGAAGGTGAGCATGTCCTTCCTGTTAAGTGGGCGGGGCAGACCCATCAGAGCCTTTTGTGACTGACTCTTCTTTCTCCTTTTGTAAGCACAAATATTCAACTGTTTTTTTGTTTTTTTGACACCATTGTAACTTTTTCTTAAACATTTTGTAACCACATACATGTAACCATTTCAAAAAAGATAGGCTATCAGCTTGGCAGTCCTCCTCTGAAGAACTACAAATCAAAAAATTATCAACATACTGCAACAGTACAGAACCATGAGGGGCAGTCCAGGGCCCAAGGGTGATTTGGAGTACAGTGGCCATGTCTCCTCGTCTACAGGGATGAAAAAAAACATTCTTTAAATCAATCACTGTAAAATACTCTGCATCGTATGGTATGGCGGTAAGTATTGATGGCACATAAGGCACTACTTGGGGCAATTGGTACCACTAGGCTATTGATGGCCCTTAGGTCTTGTACAAACCTATAGTCACCATTTGCCTTCTTTACCGGGTTAAATGGGAGTATTGTAGGGAGAGACAATTTCCCTTAAGATTCCTTTCTTTAAGAAATCCTCTTTTTCTCTGTATGTAACTCCCTCTTTGTCCTTGCCCCCTCCCTCTTTTTATAAAAGTTTCCCCTTTGATTATCTGAGAAATCATTTTGATAATGTGTTGGTACTGGTGTTTGTTTTGGGATTTCAAAACATAGCGCTGCGTCTTTTTTCAGTCAACATTTTTTTTAAGTCAGTCATACTCTTTGTAGCCCAGTCTGACATCTGCTGTCTCACAGTAAGTGCATATTTAGGGACAAGGTTACTGAGATAAGTCTGTATTAAAAGACTGTGCATTTCATCTTGAGTGTTAAGTCCGGCGTCTTGTGTCATGAAAGGAAAACTTTGCATTAACTAATTGCGTAGTTACTTCCTCTTTTTTTCTCTGTGTCTGCTGCTTGTTTTAACCGCTTCAATACCGGGCCAATTCTGACACTTTGCTCCTACATGTAAAAATCATCATTTTTTTGCTAGAAAATTACATAGAATACTCCAAACATTATATATGTTTTTTTTAGCAAAGACCCTAGAGAATACAATGGCGGTTGTTGCAACTTTTTATCTCACACAGTATTTGCGCAGGAATTTTTCGAACGCGTTTTTTTGGGAAAAAAACTGTTTTGTGTTTAAAAAAAAAACAAAACAGTAAAGTTAGCCCAATGTTTTTGCATTTTGTGAAAGATGAAGTTACGCCGAGTAAATAGATACCTAACATGTCACGCTTCAAAATTGCACACGCTCGTGGAATGGCGCCAATGTTCGGTACTTAAAAATCCCTATAGGCGACACTTGAAATTTTTTTACTGGGTACATGTTTTGAGTTACAGAGGAAGTCTAGGGCCAAAATTATTGCTCTCGCTCCAAAGTTCGCGACGATACCTCACATGTATGGTTTGAATACCGTTTTCATATGTGGGCGGGACTTACGTATGCGTTTGCTTCTGCGTGCGAGCACACGATGACAGCGGCGCTTTAAAAATTATTATTTTTTTTTTTATTGTTAATTATATTTTTTTTATTTTGACACTTTTTTGAAAAAAAAAAAAATTGATCACTTTTATTCCTAATACAAGGAATGTAAACATCCCTTGTAATAGCAATATGACATGACAGGTCCTCTTAATAGTGAGATATGGGGTCAATAAGACCCCATATCTCACCACTAGGCTGGGAAGCCTGAAATGAAAAAAATAAATAAAACGATCGCCGCTTCCAAGCCGAAGCGGCGCCGTTTTTTTGAATGGAGAGGCCGGGCGTGACGTCATAACATCGCGCCCAGCCTCTGACGATCATAGAGACTCCGGAGACCATCTGGTCCGCCGGAAATCTCTATGATCTACATCCAACGCCGGCGGATCCACTCTCCGCCTCACTCAGAGGCGGCTCTCTAATTAGGCAAATTAGGCGGTCGCCTAAGGCCTCCCACTTCCAGGGGCCTCGCAGCTGCCTAATTTGCCTACCGCGTATGGAAGTGAATGTCCCCTGGTCAGCGCCCTCAGAGCCTTTAATGCGGGGCAAAAGCCTGCGGTACGCACAACTAGGTTTTACCCGGCCACTTGAGCACTGCTTGAGTGCCCAGGATCACGAGTGGATGCATGTAGTCCCCTCCTCTGGCTCCTCCCCTTCTGCCGCCCTGTGAGGATCTCCTTCTCCTACCATGTGCACTTGCAGACAGAGCTCCGATAATGCCCGCAGCGGCTGAGCAGCTCCCTGATCAAATCTGTAATGGAGCTGGCGCCTGCCGATCATCTGGGTCTCAAGGTACTACACAACACTCCTGCCGGACACTAACAGCATCCCATGACCGGAGCTCCGAAAATCACCGCTGCCAGCCCCCTGTGACCTCACTCAGACACAGAGCAGTGCACTGATGATAGGTTTGCCGTCCAGCATATGATGCCACCTACTGACCCCTGTCATCATCATTATCCTGTTCCTGGCATCCTATCATCATACTTCTTATCATCCCACCTGCACCTCTCTGCCAGTTTCCTACATCCCACCCCATATCATCTTCATCCCCCCTGCACCCCTCTGCCAGGTTCCTTCCACCCCTCCCCCTGTCATCTTCATTTCTTCTGCCAGCTTCCTACATCCCCACCCCGTCATCTTCACCCCCATGTACCCCTCTGCCATCTTCCTACCACCCCACCCCCTGTCATCTTCATCCCCCCTGCACCCCTCTGCCAGCTTCCTTCTCCCCCACCTCCTGTCATCTTCATCCCCTCTTCACCCCTCTGCCAGCTTCCTACCACCCCACCCCCTGTCATCTTCATCCCCCCTGCACCCCTCTGCCAGCTTCCTACCACCCCACCCCTGTCATTTTCATCCCCTCTGCACCCCTCTGCCAGCTTCCTACCACCCCACCCCCTGTCATCTTCATCCCCTCTGCCAGCTCCCTACTACTCCACCCCTGTCATCTTTATCCCCTCTGCACCCCTCTGCCAGCTTCCTACCACCCCACCCCCTGTCATCTTCATCCCCTCTGCCAGCTTTCTACATCCCCACTCCCTGTCATCTTTACCCCCCTGCACTCCTCTGCCAATGTCCTACCACCCCAGCCCCTGTCATCTTCATCCCCCTGCACCCCTCTACCAGGTTCCTACCACCCCACCCCCTGTCATCTTCATCCCCTCTGCCAGCTTCCTACATCCCCACCCCCTGTTATCTTCATCCCCCTGCACTCCTCTGTCAGCTTCCTACCACCCCACCCCCTGTCATCTTCATCCCCCTTGCACCCCTCTGCCAGGTTCCTACCACCCCCTGTCATCTTCATCGCACTGCACCCCTCTGCCAGCTTCCTACCACTCCACCCCCTGTCATCTACACCCCCCTGTAACCCTCTGCCAGCTTCCTACCACTCCACCCCCTGTCATCTTCACCCCCCTATGCCCCTATGCCAGCTTCCTACCACTCCACCCCCTCTCATCTTCATCCCCCCGTACCCCATCTATGACATCCTATCACCCCACCCCCTGTCATTTTCAACCTCCCACAGTACCCCTCTGCTAGCTTCCTTCCACCTCACCCCCTGTCATCTTCATCCCCCTGTACCCCTCTTCCAGCTTCCTACCACCACACCTACTATAATCAGCATCATCCCCATACCCTACTTCTGACATCCTACCACCCTGCCCCCTGTCATCAACATCCCCATCACCCCCCTGTACCCCACCTCTAGCATCCAACCATCCTATCCCTATCATCATCCTCATCTTCATCCCCCCTGTTCCCCACTGTCATCATCCTCCCCCTCTGCTGACATCCTACCACCCCACCCCCTGTCATCATCACCCTGTATCCCACCTCTGGCATCTTACAACCCTGCCTCCTGTCATTATCAACCACATCCCTCCTGTACCCCACCTCTGGCATCCTATAACCCTACCCCCTATGATTATAGGGGAGATATCTCAGCCTCTCATCCCAATGCTGCCATCACCCTAAACTGTATCCTGTCATCCAACCAACAGTGCCCCAACAATTGCATCACACACCACAATACTGCTCTGCCACCCATTGAGCGGTAATTATGTGCTGTAGCTCCTATCAAACAATCAGTGAGCATTAATAATGTGCAATAACCTCTAGCAACCAATCCGAGAGTGATAATGATAAGCAGTAACCTATAACAACCAATCAGTGAGCAGTAATGATGTGCTGTAACCTACAGCAACCAATGGGTAAGCGGTAATTATGTGCAGTAACCTCTAGCAACCAATCAGTGAGCGGTAATGATGTGCAGTAACCTCTAGTAACCAATCAGTGAGCCTGATGTAATAAGTGAGTGTGAACCAGATCTTTATGTTTACATTATTAACATGTTTGTTTTTTTTAGATAATTCTGTGTGTGTTTTTTGGGATGTTGGGATGGAGAGCAAAATTGCTGGCGTGGGGGCAGGAAAATGTTTGCCCAGGGTCCAATCAATAATAAAGATGGCCCTGGTGTCCCCAGGCTGGTGGAGTGAGCGGGCCGGCACACACTTGGGTAAAGCCATGGAGGTTACAACCAGCTGTAACACCCCCCCCTCACACGGAGAACATCTCATCAGCTGCAGGCAATAGCAGGCTCTACCGCTATCCTAGCCTTCACCCAAAGCCGGAACCACATTGCATGGCAGGAGTTGTAGTTCTTCACACCATAGACTTGGCCCTCCAGTGCCTGCGCTCTGCAGAGACTATACCTCCCAGGATGCACTGCAGGGCACCAAAAGCGAATATGTCAGCTTCTCCTGCTTTTAGTAGGGGACAGAGGGGTGTATAGAGGGATTATCTGTCTGCACTCTGTCTGTGGAGGGATTATCTGTGGCCCTAGTGTTGGGTCGCTGCTGCAGCAATGTGGCGTTACCATGTTGTATCATGTCTGCAGCCTCTGGCCATCTCTTGTTTCATGTCTGCAGCCTCCGACCATCTCCTGTACCATATCCCTAGTCTCTGACCATCTCTTGTATCATGTCTGCAGTCTCTGACCATCTCTTGTATCATGTCCGCAGTCTCTGACCATCTCTTGTATCATGTCTGCAGTCTCTGACTATCTCTTGTATCATGTCTGCAGTCTCTGACCATCTCTTGTGTCATGTCTGCAGCCTCTGACCATCTCTTGTGTCATGTCTGCAGTCTCTGACCATCTCTTGTATCATGTCTACGGTCTTTTCTGCAGTAATTTCTATCGCTCGAATATTTTTTTCAGTTATGGGAGTGAGTGGGGCCTCATGTCTAAGGTTTGCCTAAGGCCTCACAAAGCCTAGAGCCGCCTCTGGCCTCACTGATCGTAACGGTGAGTCGGAGCAGGCACCGGAGGGCGGCGGGAGGGGGGGACGTCCCCTCTCACCTCCCATAGGAATGATCAAGCGGCGGAACGGCCGCTATGATCATTCCTATGGTGTAGAGATTCGCCGGCTGAAACCGGCAATATCTGAATGATATCTGTAACTACAGGCATCATTCAGATATACCTGCTCAAAGCCAAGGACATCATATGACGTCCTTGGTACTGAAGTGGTTAAAACTGCGTGTTTTGTATTCTAACCCTCTACAGCCTGTGCAGCCTCTAGGCACACAGTACAGACATAGAGAAGGTTGATTTAACCCTTAATTTACCATCCGCTGACTCTGCTAAACCCATCATGAACAATGTATGGGCTAGGATACTATAGGGAGCCTCGGTCCAGCCAATCTCCACAACATACATTTTTTTTTTCTTTCTAAACATTCTAAATAGTAGACATGTGCATTCATTTTCGTCCGAATGCATTTTCGTCCGAATTTCAGGTATTTTCGTTATCGTTTTAACAAACGATAACGAAAGTGCAGAATCCGAAAAACGAAATATCCGACATAAACAAATGCTTTATTTTCATTTTCGTTGCTACAACAGTTCGATATAGATAGGAGATTCGACATGATGATGATAATAACAATCTGTGTCCATCAAACCTGTGGTCGAATGTGCCTAACCTTAACTCTATTAGTCCAAGATTATTCTACATAGAGAGAAAAGATTCGACATAGAGGAGAAAAGATTCGACATAGGGGAGAAAAAATTTGACGTAGGGGAGAAAAGATAAATAAAAATAATGATGACGATGAATGTTATTGGCTGATTGTAACCAAAGAGGAGGAGCAGTAAAATAGTTAGAACTAAGTACACACGTACTTTGGCTTATGGTGTCTGTTGAAAGTTCTAAGAAGATTCGACGGAGCAGGCAAACTATACGGCGTTGTACAGTTTAGCTGCTCCGTCGAATCTTCTTTGAACATTTGACAGACACCATAAGCCTTCAATGACAGATTCGACCTTAATTTGGATTTTCGGATGAATGCAATTTTTAACGAAAAACGAAATAAATAAAAACGAATTTCGGGAGTAACTAAATAAATTTATTTTTCGGACGAAAACGAAATTCCAAAACTAAATATTTCAGTGTGCACATGTCTACTAAATAGATACTGAGTCTCTTTTTTTTCTGTCTTTTTTTTTTTGCAGTGTGCCAACAGGTTCAAACAGTGCCTTCAATTGCGGTAGTACTAATGCCGCAAACAATTCCCCACTATCTATTACAGTCAGTGAGATATTAGTACTTGAACCCTTTTGGCAAAAAGCCAAATGTCCAAATTTTGCACCTGACTTCCCCTTCGCAAGAGATGTCAGTAGCAAAAAGAATAATTCAAATAGCGTGTTTTAATCAAAAGTTAGCCTCACCAATTTATGTATTACCTTAAGAAAGTGTTATTAACGCTCTACCTATATTTTAAATGGTAAAAATGTCCCTAATGTCACAATACTTCAAAGACCTGGGACAGACTTAATAAGTCTCCCCTGCTCTTCGAATAAGTGACATTACTCCCTTCACTGTCAGTCCTTCTTGAAACATAAATTTGTTATGTAAATTAAACCAGTAATACAATCAGGACACTTTTGAGACTTTTTTTTGGTACTTTCCCTAAGACGACATTAAACGTCTGATTACAGCGAGGAAAAAAAATATTTTTACTCACTGCATCAATGCCAGAATCATCCTACAGACTACAATATGATACGATACAGGTTATATCTTATACTTTAGAGTCAAAGCATTCATATATAAATCATTAAAAGTCAGCACCAATACATCACCAAATATTATAGCATAACTCTACGTTTCTTTATAAAAAAATGCAATGGAAAGATGTCATCTTACCTTATGACACCTGACAAATTCCACACCGACGAACAGATTACCTTTTTTTATCTACTTATTTTATCTCTTTATTTACTTCTAAGTGACAGAAAGGCAAGCAAAGAGGTTTGAGTTTTTCTGGCACACTCTATCAGATATCTTTATCAAACTTCTTACAGTACTGTATTATATTACTTTGGGCTTCTCAGAACCCCTTGGAACTATCTCAGAGTCCCTTCTTTGGAATTATCTCAGAGTTCCTTACACTGCCGTCACCCGAACGGACTTCTACCAAGGTTCATACATTTACATAAATGTTTTTAAAACTACACCTTCTGTTAATCCCATATAGGGAAACGGTCTTTTAAACTAAAAGTCACGGTAGGAGAAATAATAATAATTAAATCACTCACTGGACTTAGACGGACTTAGATAATGATGACCGCCCCACTTTCTGACACCAAATCTAAGTCCGTCAAAGGGTGTAAGTATGTTCTAAAAGCAAGTGAACCCTCCTATGATATCCTGCCTAGAGTGTTCCTTCAAACCCATTCAGATCTGGAGACCATTCTGATAAGAAGTTATGACACACAGTCAGTACATGCAGTTCAGAATGGTCTAGTCTTTTATTTCCGTGTTTCCACTTATATAACCAAAATGACATCACAACAAAAGTCCAACCCTTTCATTAATATATGGTAAAGATATGGGATGTTTCATCCAGTAAAATAGAATATTAATAATTCATAAAGAAACTAACAACAGGAAAAGGCTTCGTACATCATTTCGGGGAAATCAAACCATTTATAAGAAATTGAAACTTAACTTCTCATAAACGTCACATTTACATATTATTCTAAAATGGATACAGTCTTTTAAAATGGTGGACAGCAAGATAAAATATCTTTACAATACCAGTACCTGCATCAGTGCAACCCTAGTACGGAGTGTAATAGAACTGTATTATAATCATGTTCAATGGTCAGTCCATGTAAGTGTAGTGTTCTAGTTGTAGAATGTAATAGAATTATATTATTGTCATGCCCATTGATTAGCCATGTTGGAGGTGTAGTGTTCTATGTACAGAGTGTAATAGAATTGTATTATGTATAAATAGATAATTCCTGCGCTGTCTGGGGGAAAAAAAATAAAACCTAGGGGACACTGCTGCAAACACCTGATATCTGATCCTAAGGCAGAAATAGGGGAATAGATGAATAAGTGGTGATGTTTGCGCTGTGGAGGGTGAAAGTAGAGAGAAGGTGTGTGATAAATACAAATAAAAATATCTATATATATAAATATATATGTGATTATATAAATATATTTAGATATATATATATATTACCAGTAACCTGCAAACCAGAATTACTAAACGTGTAAATGCATAAAATATACAACAAACTGAATCAAACATAAATGTGTATATAAGTATACAAGTAATAGCCTATGAAAAAAATGTGTGACAACCCAGTTAAGTGATCAAATATAGCAAACGTGACAAAACTAGTGATCTAATAGAGCAAGCGTGACAAAACAAGTGATCCAATATATCTTGTGTACAAATAAGTATATAACAAAAAGTGATCAGTCCAATGAAAATCTGTGTCTGGAATAAAATAAGCAAATATATATGGGTCCCACCACCAATATATAAAACAGTCCTGGAAGAAAAAATTGTGTGCCAAAGAAAACGCAAATCTTCAGTGGTGCCACCTGTGAATCTGAGGCCTTAATGCCGTAAGGTATACAGCAATTTGTAAATAACAGGTGTGATGTTCAAACAGGTTCCCACTTGGTTAAGATGGTAATTGATTCCTCTTGAATAGTCTCAGTAGCAGGTTTAAAACATAAGGAGACATAAAAATCTCATAGTGTAATTCCGTAAGAAGAACTGCCCATAGAGGGGAGGTGGATGAGAACGCAGACCCAAAAGGTGATGTACTCACTTTAAAACAAGGAGCATAGGCATCAATCCACGAACGCCGGGTTCGTAAGCCTCTGCGTAAATCCTGGTGCTGCCTTCTATCCAAAGCCCCTCATGTATAAACTCGATGTAATTGGTAATTAATGATGGAAAGAAGAGATGCTCATAGCGTGATCCCGTATTAAAAAACAATTTATTAAAACATAGCAAATAAAAACTCACATTTAGTATGCAGAAACATGTAGTGGCCCACGAGCGCCGAGCTTGTATCCTTCCGTCAGAAATGAGTAGTACACAGTGCTCCAATCCCGACACGTATCGTTACATCACGTGACTTCATAAGAAACGGGGGACAGGGTATTGAAAAACAAAGTGGATGCATAAAAATAAAAATGCCAGATAAAACTGTCTGATTAAAATAATCTATTCTGGACATATTTAAAAAAAAGGGGGGGATAAAAAATGAAGGAGCACAAGGAACATCACAATGACAGGAGGATAAATGACTGGATAATAATAGAATCATTGCGAGCAGGAAAGAGAATATGTGGAGATATGAACTTATAAAAACAAATATATAAAAAAAAATATATATATGTATATAATAGTGCAATGACATAGAATACCCATATAGAACAAAAAACTAAAGTTAGGAAAGGTGACAGAGGAATGTAGCAAAACCGGCCCAACATAGAGGGCACAGATAGAACCCAAGGACAGAAACTAGAAATCATTAAGAAAGCAGTTCAAGTCGAACTCAATATTGAGCCCCTTGGGTGCAAAAGTATCCATAGAAAATATCCATTCAGACTCAAGCTGGCTGAGGGTTCTAACCTTATGACCCCCCCACCAGGGTCTAATATATGGAACAATTCCCCAAAATTTTAAGTGAGTGGGGTCTCTATTATGGTGTTCGGCAAAATAACTAGACACACTATGTTTAACATAGCCATTTTGAATGTTTTGGACATGTTCTTTCAGGCAAATTCTTAACAATCTTTTAGTCCGGCCAATATATTGAAGGCCGCAGCTGCACTAGAGAGCATAGACTGCTCCCTCGGTACCATTACTGTTTGATTGAAATGATCATTTCTTTTCTCTCTGGCGTTTAAAAACCTTTACCGGTAAAAAATTTAAAGCTCCTTTTTGGGAGGTCGATCACACTCTTAACTAATTGGTCACGAAGAGTGGGAGCTCTCTTGTATATGAATCTTGATCTAACAGGTAACACGTCCCTGAGAACCCGATCTGATATTAGGATATGCCAATGACGTTGTACAATTTTCTCTATTTTCTTATACTGGATGTTATAATCCAGTCTCAGAGGAACTAGATCCTGGTGACTAACAGATTTCTTATCTTCAATTAGAACTTCCCTTTGCATAGATGTTACTTCTTCAATTTTCTCTTTAATAAATTCCTTATCATATCCTTTCTGTGTGAATCTTTCACCGATCTTATTGGCCTGTATGAGAAAATCGCTTTCATTCGTGCAATTCGTGCAAGTCACATAATCTGTCCTTTTGGAATATTAAACAACCAATTCTTATGCTGCCAACTTATGATCGGCAAATAACTGTTGCGAGTGACATTTTTGAAAAAAGTTTTGGTCACAAACTTATCATTTACACGCAATATATCCAAATCAAGAAAAGCGATGGAATCCTCTTCAATCTGCCAAGATAGTTTTATATTTTTATTATTTTTAATACATATTTTAAGATATTTTTAATTTAATATCCATCACAGTCATCTTTCCAAATCAAAAACACGTCGTCGATGTAGCGACTAAAGAATAGAAAGGTGGGTCATTAAAATGGATTCTTCCTCCCACTGGGACATGAAAAGACGTGCGACACTGAGGGCAAACTTGGCTCCCATGGCCACCCCTGTTGTTTGTTGGTAATATTGTTGGTGGTACCAAAAATAGCTGTGTTAAAGACAAAAATGTTATACAATGTTGTATAACATTGTACATTTGCTGTCCCCTCAAAATAACTCAACACACAGTCATTAATGTCTAAACCACTGGCAACAAAAGTGAGTACACCCCTAAGTGAAAATGTCCAAATTGGGCCCAATTAGTCATTTTCCCTCCACGGTGTCATGTGACTCGTTAGTGTTACAAGCTCTCAGGTGTGAATAGGGAGCAGGTGTGTTCAATTTGGTGCTATCGCTCTCACTCTCTCATACTGGTCACTGGAAGTTTAACATGGCACCTCATGGCAAGGAACTCTCTGAGGAACTGAAAAAAAAATTATTGCTCTACATAAAGATGGCCTAGGCTATAAAAAGATTGCCAAGACCCTGAAACTGAGCTGCAGCACGGTGGCCAAGACCATACAGCGGTTTATTAGGACAGGTTCCACTCAGAACAGAACTCGCCATGGTTGACCAAAGGAGTTGAGGTCACATGCTCAGTGTCATATCCAGAGGTTGTCTTTGGGAAATAGACGTATGAGTGCTGCCAGCATTGCTGCAGAGGTTGAAAGGGTGGGGCGTGTAATGGAAATGTGTACGTTCTGTATATAATTGTATTGTATTTTGTATGTATTGCACTCTGCCCTCACTGTGCACACGGCACTAATAATGTTTTCAGTAAACGTTTACATTCTTTCGAGTCCTGATTAGAATTAGCCTGCCTATGTAACGCCCCTTGTTACCATAAACGTACAATTGTAATATTAATGTGATACCTACGTAATCATGTGCATAAAAACCTTCAATTGCGTCATAATAAAGCAGAACAGTAATTTAGAAAGATGCTGAGCGTATCTTTTGTGTCTGTTTCCTACTGCAGTAGTTATTATTAATTTGGAACCACTAATCAATATGAGGATAGGAGTTGCCTATCATCAATTTAACCGAGTCAGCATGGCGAGCCTTGCCTTAGGAGGGGATTCCAGGTGACCCTGAGTATCCGAAATGAGGAGCTTAAGACTATCCGGGAATTTCTGAAATCAGCCGGCTGAGGTAAGCCTTTTGCTTACATTTGAGTTATCAGACTTCCTTGATCGGTAAGGCATTTTCGGGACAAAGGGTACCTATTTTACTCCCCTTAATCGAACTATATTGATTGGTGGTTATATGTTATGTTGTCCCTGTCTATTGTCCATCGGAGTGGTATAGATAACAAAGGGAAGAATAGTGCCGTTCACAGGTATATGTAGTACATCTGCTAGATAAAGTAGTTTAGAGGCAAGAGGATATAGGCACATGTAGAGAAGACTGGCCAGTCATTATGGGCATTGAATTAAGTAAGGGAATGAAGGGTAAGAGACCCTCAAAAATGCCCAGCGCAAGAGGAGCGCTATACATGAACCGAAGGTGCGGTTCTGCCTATACTGAGCCCCTAGATTAATGGTTAAAGTGGACAGTGATCCACATTGGGTAACTGGGTTACCAAGGTCCACATGGACTAAGAATCATGCAGAGTAAACAGCTAGAGAAACAGCTATCTATGTAAGCAGGATGGATCAAGGGTGACATTAACACTAGACAGAAAGGGACATTTTCATGTTAAGTTGTAGAATGAATTTGGGGTCAGGCCTTGCAACTATTAGAGTCAGAAACAGAGAAATTAGAGTTAAAACAGAATACTTTATATGTTGTCAGAGAGGGAAGATGGGATGAGCACTCTGGCTGCCCGTCTGATCATAAAAGCTAGATATAAGAGATATCTGAACATAATAAGGAATGCAGAATTTAAGGCAGGAAAATATTAATGAGAGTTAAAACAAAGTGAGAGAATGATATGCATGTGTTGTGTACAAATGGGAAAAAGATTTTAGAGAGATATTGGTGTATGTGTGTGAATGCTGGAACCTTTAGTTCTATTGCTTGAGTGTGTCATGTACGCAGATGTGACCCCCTCCTTTGTGCTCTCCTGAAAGAATGTGGCTGAGATGAGAGGTCAGTGATAAGCTGGAAGGACACCATGCCAATTCCATTTTTTTTAGACAAAACATGTATAACAAAATGTGCTGGGTTAACAAATCTAATGGTAAACAATGTGATCACAATTATTTTGAATCTGTTTTCCAAACATGGTAAAATGAAGGTTACATTTAAACGTGTATTACACAAATTGAATATCCTTTGATAGTGGAAACAGTGCATTTAAAAAAGGGAAATTAAGTAATAATGAGTATTCATTTCTAATATGAGTTTAACAATTTTATTAATAATATAGATATATTGAAACTGGTTTAGACAACCTTTGGTTGGAAATGAAATCCAGGTTATTGGGGAAATTTGTAAAAATGGGATTAGTTTAGATTAAGATAACAATTTTGTAATTTTACATTTATTCAATAAGCCCTTATTGAGAGAAAAAAAAGATTAAGATGAGGTTGTTATTTGGAATAAAGCTGCCATAATATTTAACAAAGCCAAGATGGATGGGATACATAAGAAGTTTTTCTACAAAAATGAAATTTTAAGGTTTTTGATAACTTGATGTGCGGTCCATGATGTGAGAGTTATAATAAATACAATTTAAATATAACAGACCCATCACATCAAATCCACACACCCTGTTAGGATAGATGCCACCTGCAGCCAGTTGTTTTATAGTTTTTGATGCTTTCTGGTCCATCATACAGATCGTTTATGCTTTTGTTTTTATTTTTGAAATCCAAAGCAGAATGTGTGGATTGTGAAATGATGTGCCCCTTTTCCTTAAGTGCCGTGGTATAAAAGCAAGAATATTTTGGATTTATGGGCATCCCTCCATGACCGCAGAATATTGTTATCATTTATTATAATATTGCCAGGAAAAATTTGTCTTTTAAAACATGAAACTGGAGTTCTTACACCAATAGCACGATAGAAAACAAGCCATTGTAATATATTTTTACAAGCTGGACCCAGTAATGAAGGGTTCATCCTGATATATCAGAGCTGTAGCTTTTATGCAAAGGTGCTATTAGACAAAGTTAGATATTGTTTTGGTCAAACATTTAATTTTTAATGGTCCGACATTCTGTGCAGCAAATATACAGCTAACTAAATGTTTGTCTAATGAAAGGTTTAAAATATGAGTTTGTTTATGTACAAATCTAACAATGAAAAATGCGTACATTTATTCAAAAGAAAGGAAAAGACGCATGTGTTAAATTGATGGTGTAGGAATCAGCTGCTGTGAGCCCAGTGCAGGACACACTCCCTGAAGACTCAGATATTATATTTTTTGTAGATTTGAGTATGCAGTTTATCACCCAGAAGTATACTCTGTATTCAAAGTCATTGGAACCTTTTTGCCCAGCTCAAGAAGCAGAGCTCCATGTTTTAGCAAAGCCTGTGAACTATAAAAAGAGTGTATATTTATATAGATAGTCGAGATATCGAGAGCTTTTGGTTCCATTTGAAGGGCCAGAAGGTTGTTTTTACTTCGGCAGGTAAACCAATCAAGCATGCCAAGTTAATTTGATTGGCTGTTTTCAGCCTTCCAGGTTCTTGCTGAGGTAGCCATATTAACTTTCACACATGGAAGCAGACCAGGTGACTAAGGATGCTGCATTTACAGCCCTGGACACTTGATGGGTCTGTGCGACTCACAGATTCCACCCTAGTTCTGGCCCAGTATAGCTGGGATTAATAATTCAACTTTAAGGACCCCAGAACGAGAAGAACAAGTGGTCCACAGGGGGCAACTTCTTATGAAATAGGACTTTGGAAAAGGTGATCATTTATGTCTGCCAGCCACTCTTTTTCATCCAGCTTGACACATGGACCGTGTCATCAGTCACAAGCAGTTATGGCTGCCTTAGTAAATGAGTGTGGGTTAGAGCCAGCGTTCTCCACAGTTGTTTTTATAACATACCACTTCTTGTTTTACCTGTTACCAAAGGTGTTACCAAAAGCTGAACATCCCTTCCAGAGATTACAAAAAGATATATCCAGATGCCCAAGTCAGGATCTTACAAGTATGCATTTTGTCTGTATGGACATGTTTTCTGGATGTCCAGTGGCAAATGCTACTGCAAAGGCCACAGTAAAACGTGTTATCAGAAGTAGTTTGTAAATATAGAGTGCAGAAAGTACAGAGAGTAACAGAGGAAATCATTTTTATAGGAGAGTCCTTACTAGAAGTTTTGAGGTATTTTTACACCCCCTACTGTCTACAATGTAGCGGAAAAAGTAGAGTAAGAAACTAGAAAACTTTTGCCTGAATGTTTTCTTATATTTTATCAAGACCCTAAGGGGGATGTTGGACTCTCTCCCTATGGGATTTGGTTTGGGAGTGTGTTACTCACTTGCTAATATTTTGTCTCAGCAGCTGAAGTCCTCCATTCGGATCTCACAGAGAATGTTGCTGATCTTTTAAGGTTTTTGACAAACTTATTTATGTGTTTTCTCCCCAATTCCAGATCCTAAAAGTTTGGAAGGATCTAAAACTAAAGCCAGGTGACTTGTGGATTGTTAAGAGACATTTACATATAAGGAAATGTTTGGAGACTCAATACAGCATCTATTTCATATACAGTTTTTGCAAAACTTGAAGGAAAAGTCACCTGGATCCACACCAGACACTGCAAAAATGACTAAATTAAAGAAATCTCTGTGTTTGATTTGTTTCCCTCTTGTAAACACAGTCTAGGGTACTTTTTGATTCAATTACTTTAATTGTAAGGGATATATATATTTGAGAAGTAGTTTAGCCATGTTGAAGTCATTTTTGTCTTTTGTACGTCTTCCATTTTATGTAGAATTGTCTGTGTTTACATATGCTGATAAGTCAGCATGCCCACAATTCAGCTAGAAGGCCATTCTGGCCACAGGAGTGTACAGCCAGTAGTCTGTAAATATGTCTTATCAATCATTTGTTTTTCACAATGAAAAGTCATTTGGTAATGAAAAAAATTGCTCAGCTATTATTATCTCCACAATTGGGCTTTTTTGCCTCTTTGGTCAGGACTACCTCCACCTAAGTGTGTGGAGGTTCCAGGTTAAAGGTGATAGCAGGTATGGTTAGTGATCAAAATATTGATCAAAAGAGGGGAGACTGTAATGGAAATGTGTACGTTCTGTATATAATTGTATTGTATTTTGTATTTATTGCACTCTGCCCTCACTGTGCACACGGCACTAATAATGTTTTCAGTAAACGTTTACATTATTTCGAGTCCTGATTAGAATTAGCCTGCCTATGTAATGCCCCTTGTTACAATAAACGTACAATTGTAATATTAATGTGATACCTGCGTAATCATGTGCATAAAAACCTTCAATTGCGTCATAATAAAGCAGAACGGCAATTTAGAAAGATGCTGAGCGTATCTTTTGTGTCTGTTCCATACTGCAGTAGTTATTATTAATTTGGAACCACTAATTAATATGAGGATAGGAGTTGCCTATCATCAATTTAACCGAGTCAGGCATCAGCCTATCAGTGCTCAGACCATACGTCACACACTGAATCAAATTGGTCACATGGCTGTAATCCCAGAAGGATGATGAACAAGAAAGCCTACAAACAGTTTGTTGAAGACAAGCAGACTAAGGACGTGGATTACTGGAACCATGTCCTGTGGTCTGATGAGACCAAGATAAATGTATTTGGTTCAGATGGTGTCAAGCATGTGTGGCAGCAACCAGGTGAGGAGTACAAAGACAAGTGTGTCTTGCCTACAGTCAAGCATGGTGGCTAGAGTGTCATTATCTGGTGCTGCATGAGTGTTTCGGCACTGGGGAGCTACAGTTCATTGCGGGAACCATGAATGCCAACATGCAGAGCATGATCCCCTCCCTTTGGAGGCTGGGCTGCAGGGCAGTATTCCAACATGATAACGACCCTAAACACACCTCCAAGATGACCACTGCCTTGCTAAAGAAGAGGGTAAAGATGATGGACTGGCCAAGCATGTCTCCAGACCTAAACCCTATTGAGCATCTGTGGGGCATCCCCAAATGGAAGGTGGAGAAGCGCAAGGCCTCTAACATCCACCAGCTCTGTGATGTCATCATGGAGGAGTGGAAGAGGACTCCAGTGGCAACCTGTGAAGCTCTGGTGAACTCCATGCCCAAGAGGTTTAAGGCAGTGCTGGAAAATGATGGTGGCCACACAAAATATTGACATTTTGGGCCCAATTTGGACATTTTCACTTAGGGGTGTACTCACTTTTGTTGCCAATGGTTTTGACATTAATGGTTGTGTGTTGAGTTATTTTGACAGCAAATTTACACAGTTATACAAGCTGTACACTCACTACTTTACATTGTAGCAAAGTGTAATTTTTTCAGTGTTGTCACATGAAAAGATATACGTTAATAAAATATTTAGAAAAATGTGAGGGGTGTACTCAATTTTGGGAGATACTGCATATAGTTTAATAGTATTATGTTCTGGCCATGTTGGAGATTTAGTGTGTTATGTATAGAGTGTGATAGGATACTTCATCCCCAACATGAATTCTATCTATAGGCTGTTTAAGAATTTTAATATAATCATGTTTGAGGTCATTCATGTTGGTGTAGTGTTTTGTGTAGTGAATGTAATATGATAATTTTGCTCTCATGCTTAGTGGCCAGACTATTTTGTTAGTGTGTCCATGTATAGAGTTTGTTAGTGTTATGCTCTGGTCATGTCCATCAGTTGGCCATGTTGGAGGTTTAGCGCCCTGTAAGCAGGTGCTGTTAGCTAGGTTGCCACTAGGTGGCGTGTAATGGGGAATTATGTAATTGGGTATTAGGTCCCTTTTTAGGCAAAGCCTACCTGTAGTAATGTGGTTGGGGAAGTTAGTATAACTAACTAACTAACTAACCATATAAATGGCAGGAGGGTAGCAGCCTAGAGAGGTGGGGCATAGGAGCCAAACATCTCACAGCCATGTGGATGTAGTAAACTACTGCCAAGTGGACCCCCATGGGGCTGAACTCTGGGTGAGGTAGTTCAACACCCGGAAGAGCTAGTTGTAGTCGCCCTGAAGCGAGTTATGGTCTAAGTGGACAGTAAGCGGGATGAAAAAGGCTTTTTAGGCCAGGCTAAGTGTTCTCTGATGTGAGTACTAATACACCTGGGAGTGAGACTAACATCTGGGAGTGTGCCTGGCTAGGTAGAGCTATGGAGTGGGACATAGACTTGTATAGAGAGAGATAGAGAAACTGGTATACTGCAGAAAGCGCCCTGTTAATCTTGGCTAACAGAGCAGGATGCTTCATCTTGTTAATCTTGGTTTGAATAGAGCAGAATGCTACAGGTATACAGGTAGATGGATGCCAACACTGTGGTGCTCCTAAGGAAAGGAGAGAGGAAAATGGCTTATAATTATGTGCTGGCATTCTGCACTTGAGTGACTTCTACTAGTTCTACCAGCATGTCAATGTCATGTTACGTGTCACTGCCATCTTTGAAGAACATCAGTTCTTCAAAGATGTGCAGAAAACATACTTCAATTGTGGACATCCCTTTCTTATGAACATAAAGACTTATGGCTGGAGATGTCATGGGTGGGCCAATGGCAAGTAGTTGCTAATGCCACGTACACACGATCAGACTTTACGGCATACTTGGTCCGGCATACCGCATTTCGTCAGACAATTCGATCATGTGTGGGCTCCAGCGGACTTTGTTTTCTCAAAAGTTTGACGGACTTAGATTTGAAACATGTTTCAAATCTATCTGACGGACTTGAGTCCGGTAGAAAAGTCCTCTCGTCTGTATGCTAGTCCGACAGACAAAAACCCACGCTAGGGCAGCTATTGGCTACTGGTTGTGAACTTACTTGTTTTAGTCCAGTCGTACGTCATCACGTACAAATTCGTCAGACTTTGGTTGATCGTGTGTAGGCAAGTCCGATCATTCGGAAAGTCCGTCGAAAAGTCTGCCGGGCAAAGTATGCCGTAAAGTCCGATTGTGTGTACGCGGCATAAGGCTTCTAACTTCCAGCAGTTGATCACTGTCCTATTGAAGAGAAGGGCTTGCACATTTTGGTACCAACACCTGGCCAATCAGAAGTGCCCTTACATGCCTATGTATAGAGCAGGGTTGACAAATTAAATTTCATCGCGGCCCACATCAGAATTATGGTTGCCCTCAAAGGGCCAGTTGTATCTGTAAGACTAGATGTCCAGAGCACCTCACTCTTCCTTTCATAAAATGCCCCACCTTCCCTTAGGCCTCATGCACACTGGACGTTTTTGGACGTTTTTACCGCTGCTGTTTTTGGCATCAGATGTTTTTTTCTACAGTCAATATACTCTCCAGCATGTTCTCCTATGTGTCCATGCAAACATAGGCTGTTATCAACTGTTTTTGGCTGGGGCGCTTTTTGGCTGGAAAAAAAACCCTAAACTAGTGGGTTTTGAGAGGAGTTTTTCAGCTGTAAAAACGCTCTAATGTCAAAAAATGCAGATAAACTCTGAAAAACACGGCTCACCAGCGTTTTTTATGCTTTTGATCCCAGTGAAAACAAAAAAGGCTTAAAACCGCTAACGCTAAAAAACGCTGAAAAGCGCTAAAAAGCTCTAAAAAAAAACGTTATTGCAAAAACGTTGAAAAACTCACTGCAAAGTACTACTGGCATTTATATAATGTAATTATAACTTCCAGTGTGCATGAGGCCTTACATCACAGTGCACCCCCTTACCTTGTACTACTGCCAGGAAGAAGCTGGTGTTGGGGAGCATAAAGTGCAGGGTCTGGAGGAGGACCAAAGGAGGGCTGAAGTCAGCTGCTGGAGCCTGCTGAATGCTGAGACCAGGGGAGGTGGAGACGAGAGGTTGTTTGTGGCTGCTTAAAGAAGCACGGTATCTAGTGGAGGAGTTCTGTCCTCCTCTTTGCTGCCGACTGCTGAGCAAAGTGTGGGAGGAGACAAAAGGGCTGCCGCAGCTTCAGGGGGGATGTGAGAGCCACATGAAATGACCTGGTTGGCTGGATTGGCCTTGTCTGTTGACTCATGTGGTATAGAGTGTGATAGAATTCATGTTGGGGATGTGGTGTTCTATCCACTGGGTGTGTAAGAATTGTATTGCGATCATGTCCAATGGTTGGTCTTGTTGGCATTCTTTATATAAATTGTAAAAGTGCCAAGTTGGTGGTATAAAGTTTGTTGTCTGATATCTTTTGAACTGCTTTTCAAGCCCCTACTTTTATATGAAACCCATTCATCTGTTGTCCAGCTTCACATTAAAGCTGAATAAAATTCATGGGAACCTTTTGCTAAGACAGCAGCTTCCTGCCCACTTTGTACACAACACAGGTAAAGTTTTCAGGTATTGATCGGTGTATTGACTGTCCTTATTGACCCTCTGAAATGTGGAGTTGTGCACTCAGGGGTTCAGCTTCAGAGATTCTGCTCTTCTTTTTTTCTCTGAGAACTTTTTGACCTTCCTGTGGTGTGAAGATTAAGACCGACTTTAGGTTTTATGTTAATTTTATGGGTTTTTTTCGTCTGAGCTAAATGTAAAGCTTATTTTGAGCGGAACCTGCAAGAGTGTCTGCTTTTGTCTGTCACCAACCGCTCAGATTAAGAGTTTCTTATAGATGTGATTTATTAGAGTGAAAATTAAAATTGGAAAGCAGGCGCTCAGTATATGTCTGGTCGCTATGGGGAATACATGCCTTTTCCATAGCTGAAGTTCAGTATCTGTAAAACTTTATTATCAATAGCAAGATCTTTGGAATGGCCCACACATATACACAATACATATTGTAATCACGCGGCAGTGGGATGCATATCGTGAATGCAGTGCAAATATGGTCATAGGTTTGTGTTTAAAATGGAAATTGAATAGACATTTTCCGCTCAGCAGATCCATGTTTTGTATGTTATCCTTTTTATTAGATTATATGTAACTCCGTATCCTAAGTCAAGAGGTTAAAATGTTGGAGCATTGCCTAAGTTCTACGGCTATGACTAAACACTGTTCAGAGTGTGAAACGCATCAGCTTTTTTATCCTGTGCCCTGCTGTGGTTTGTACTTTTCTTAGTTTGCACAATAAAGGTGTTTTTATTGCAGTGTGGCTGTCCAGACCTTCCCTCATCTAATTACAATTACCAGCTAGCTGAAAAGACAAACAAATTGACCTTGTTTAACAATTCACATAAAAAACAGGGAATTTAGTTGCACATATTTGCAGTGCCTATGTCAAGGCTTCTCTGTGTACTGCAGTCTAAACTCTATATTTTTAAGAGTCTCCAAGTTGGAATATATATAGCAGTGAATAAATGTGATTGCAGGTTTGCCTGGAGTTAGCCCACTCCTCCTTAAAGGCACAGGGGCACATAGGATTGCAAGAGCACAATTGCAGCTGGAGTATTCCAATGTGTCCCAACGCCCCCCTTCCTGCAGCAGATTTATGCCTTCCTCTCATCCTGGAGTGGGTTTTGAAGAGGTTTTTTTTAAATGTTTATTGGTTAAGAGCATCGGGTACAGTAATGCATCTCAGGGGAAAGACCTCCCCTTTCTTCAAGGCTGGAGCAGTAGATGTAATTAGAATCACAGCAAGGTGCAATAGGAGACCTATATTAGGGTTTGATAAAGACTATCAGATCTTAACGGCATTATAAACTGTCGGCATGGTCGCCATGCATCACATCCTAGGCAAAGCCACCTGCCAGGAGCTCAAGGATGATTTTTTGATAATATTATTGCTATATATTGTGACATGCCAAGAATGTACAGTGCTTTGTAAAAGTATTCACACCCCTTGACATTTTCCACATTTTGTCATATTACAACCAAAAACGTAAATGTATTTTATTGGGATTTTATGTGATAGACCAACACAAAGTGGCACATAATTGTGTAGTGGAAGAAAAATGATAAATGGTTTTCAAAATGTTTTACAAATAAATGTGTGAAAAGTGTGGGGTACATTTGTATTCAGCCCCCCTGAGTCAATACTTTGTAGAACCACCTTTCGCTGCAGTTACAGCTGCAAGTCTTTTTGTGAATGTTTCTACCAGCTTTGCACCTCTAGAGAGTGACATTTTTGCCCATTCTTCTTTGCAAAATAGCTCAAGCTCTGTCAGATTGAATGGAGAGTGTCTGTGAACAGTGATTTTCAAGTCTTGCCACAGATTCTCAATTGGATTTAGGTCTTGACTTTGACTGGGCCATTCTAACACATAAATATGCTTTGATATAAACCATTCCATTGTAGCTCTGGCTGTATGTTTATGGTCATTCTCCTGCTGGAAGGTCAACCTTCGCCCCAGTTTCAAGTCTTTTGCAGACTCTAACAGGTTTTCTTCTAAGATTGCCCTGTAAATGACTCCATCCATCTTCCCATCAACTCTGACCAGCTTCCTTGTCCCTGCTGAAGAATCCCCACAACATGATGCTGCCACCACCATGTTTCATGGCCCACCAGGGATGGTGTGTTCAGGATGATGTACAGTGTTAGTTTTCTGCCAAACATAGCGTTTTGTTTTTAGGCCAAAAAGTTCAATTTTGGTCTCATCTGACCAGAGCACCTTCTTCAACTTGTTTTCTGTGTCTCCCACATGGCTTCTCGCAAACTGCAAATGGGACTTCTTATGGCCTTCTTCTTGCCACCCTTCCATAAAGGCTAGATTTGTGGAGTGCATGACTAATAGTTGTGCTAAGGACAGATTCTCCCACCTGAGCTGTGGATCTCTGCATCTCCTCCAGAGTTACCATGGGCCTCTTGGCTGCTTCTCTGATTAATGCTTTCCTTGCCCGGCCTGTCAGTTTAGGTGAACGAACATGTCTTAGTAGGTTTGAAGTTGTGCCATACTCTTTCCATTTTCAGATGATGGATTGAACAGTGCTCCATGAGATGTTCAAAGCTTGGGATTTTTTTTATAACCTAACCCATAAAATACATTTACGTTTTTCGTTATAACTTGACAAAATGTGTAAAATTTCAAGGGATATGAATACTTTTTCAAGACACTATATATTGCAGAGTTGTAAAATTACTGAAAGGTTTATTTGAAAAAGAACCTGAGATCTTCTCACAATAACATATATTTGATTCACGTCTTCCCATTTTACTTAGTCCATATCCCCTTTTTCCACTTCTGTCTAATCCTGTCTTTTAAACACTTTTTCTAAATTGGGCTAAAGTAAGACATATGTCAGTCACATTCAACATCTTACAGACTCTATAAGAACAAACTTCCCCCTGGGCATCTTTGGCCAAAAATGTCATCCCGATCCCACAATGGATATTTAATCCATTCCAGAGGGACAAAATGTTTCTATATTGTCTTTTAGTCATCATAACTGTAGAGAGCTAGGAAATATGAATATATGTGTGTTGCTTTTATTTATTAATTGATTTTGCTATTACTACTTCATCTCAGTTTGGCATTTAATAGCTTAGTTACTCCAAAGATGCTCACACATATTTCTGTCTGGATGTTTAGTAAACCAATTGATTTGAAATTCCAGCCACGTGTGAAAAATCGAAGTATGTGTGTACATTTCTTTTAGATCAGTGTTAACAGTTTTCCCGACCTCCCCATAGCAGATATAATGCTACAGGGCTGTTGATATGTGCAGAATCACGTGTGTGTGTGTCTATATATATATATATATATATATATATATATATATACAGTGGCTTGCGAAAGTATTCGGCCCCCTTGAACTTTTCAACCTTTTGCCACATTTCAGGCTTCAAACATAAAGATATAAAATTTTTATTTTTTGTGAAGAATCACCAACAAGTGGGACACAATTGAGAAGTGGAACGAAATCTATTGGATATTTTAAACTTTTTTAGCAATTAAAAAACTGAAAAGTGGTGCGTGCAAAATTATTCGGCCCCTTTACTTTTAGTGCAGCAAACTCACTCCAGAAGTTCAGCGAGGATCTCTGAATGATCCAATGTTGTCCTAAATGACTGATGGTGATAAATAGAATCCACCTGTGTGTAATCAAGTCTCTGTATAAATGCACCTGCTCTGTGATAGTCTCAGGGTTCTGTTGAAAGCGCAGAGAGCATCATGAAGACCAAGGAACACACCAGGCAGGTCCGTAATACTGTTGTGGAGAAGTTTAAAGCCGGATTTGGATACAAAAAGATTTCCCAAGCTTTAAACATCCCAAGGAGCACTGTGCAAGCGATCATTTTGAAATGGAAGGAGTATCAGACCACTGCAAATCTACCAAGACCTGGCTGTTCCTCTAAACTTTCAGCTCAGACAAGGAGAAGACTGATCAGAGATGCAGCCAAGAGGCCCATGATCACTCTGGATGAACTGCAGAGAACTACAGCTGAGGTGGGAGAGTCTGTCCATAGGACAACAATCAGTCGTACACTGCACAAATCTGGCCTTTATGGAAGAGTGGCAAGAAGAAAGCCATTTCTCAAAGATATCCATAAAAAGTCTCGTCTAAAGTTTGCCACAAGCCACCTGGGAGACACACCAAACATGTGGAAGAAGGTGCTCTAGTCTGATGAAACCAAAATCGAACTTTTTGGCCACAATGCAAAACGATATGTTTGGCGTAAAAGCAACACAGCTCATCACACTCAACACACCATCCCCACTGTCAAACATGGTGGTGGCAGCATCATGGTTTGGGCCTGCTTTTCTTCAGCAGGGACAGGGAAGATGGTTAAAATTGAGGGGAAGATGGATGCAGCCAAATACAGAACCATTCTGGATGAAAACCTGTTGAGTCTGCAAAAGACCTGAAACTGGGACGGAGAGTCATCTTCCAACAAGACAATGATCCCAAACATACAGCAAAATCTACAAAGGAATGGTTCACAAATAAACGTATCCAGGTGTTAGAAAGGCCAAGTCAAAGTCCAGACCTGAATCCAATCTGAATCTGTGGAAAGAGCTGAAAACTGCTGTTCACAAACACTCTCCATCCAACCTCACTGAGCTCGAGCTGTTTTGCAAGGAAGAATTGGCAAGAATTTCAGTCTCTCGATGTGCAAAACTGATAGAGACATACCCCAAGCGACTTGCAGCTGTAATCGCAGCAAAAGGTGGCTCTACAAAGTATTAGCGCAAGGGGGCCGAATAATTTTGTACGCCCCACTTTTCATTTTTTTATTAGTTAAAAAAAGTTTCAAAAATCCAAAAGATTTCAGTCCACTTCACAATTGTGTCCCACTTGTTGGTGATTCTTCACAAAAAATAAAAATTTTATATCTTTATGTTTGAAGCCTGAAATGTGGCAAAAGGTTGAAAAGTTCAAGGGGGCCGAATACTTTCGCAAGCCACTGTATATATACACTACCGTTCAAAAGTTTGGGGTCACCCAAACAATTTTGTGTTTTCCATGAAAAGTCACACTTATTCACCACCATACGTTGTGAAATTAATAGAAAATAGAGTCAAGACATTGACAAGGTTAGAAATAATGATTTGTATTTGAAATAACATTGTTTTTACATCAAACTTTGCTTTCATCAAAGAATCCTCCTTTTGCAGCAATTACAGCATTGCACACCTTTGGCATTCTAGCTGTTAATTTATTGAGGTAAGCTGGAGAAATTGCACCTCACGCTTCTAGAAGCAGCTCCCACAAGTTGGATTGGTTGGATGGGCACTTCTGGCGTACCATACGGTCAAGCTGCTCCCACAACAGCTCAATGGGGTTCAGATCTGGTGACTGTGCTGGCCACTCCATTACCGATAGAATACCAGCTGCCTGCTTCTGCTGTAAATAGTTCTTGCACAATTTGGAGGTGTGTTTAGGGTCATTGTCCTGTTGTAGGATGAAATTGGCTCCAATCAAGCGCTGTCCACTGGGTATGGCATGGCGTTGCAAAATGGAGTGATAGCCTTCCTTATTCAGAATCCCTTTTACCCTGTACAAAGCTCCCACCTTACCAGCACCAAAGCAACCCCAGACCATCACATTACCTCCACCATGCTTAACAGATGGCGTCAGGCATTCTTCCAGCATCTTTTCATTTGTTCTGCGTCTCACAAACGTTCTTCTTTGTGATCCAAACACCTCAAACTTGGATTCATCCGTCCACAACACTTTTTTCCAGTCTTCCTCTGTCCAATGTCTGTGTTCTTTTGCCCATCTTAATCTTTTTCTTTTATTGGCCAGTCTCAGATATGGCTTTTTCTTTGCCACTCTGCCCTGAAGCCCAAAATCCCGCAGCCGCCTCTTCACTGTAGATGTTGACACTGGTGTTTTGCGGGTACTATTTAATGAAGATGCCAGTTGGGGACCTGTGAGGCGTCTGTTTCTCAAACTAGAGACTCTAATGTGCTTATCTTCTTGCTTAGTTGTGCAACGCGGCCTCCCACTTCTTTTTCTACTCTGGTTAGAGCCTGTTTGTGCTGTCCTCTGAAGGGAGTAGTACACACCGTTGTAGGAAATCTTCAATTTCTTTGCAATTTCTCGCATGGAATAGCCTTCATTTCTAAGAACAAGAATAGACTGTCGAGTTTCAGATGAAAGTTCTCTTTTTCTGGCCATTTTGAGCGTTTAATTGACCCCACAAATGTGATGCTCCAGAAACTCAATCTGCTCACAGGAAGGTCAGTTTTGTAGCTTCTGGAAGGAGCTAGACTGTTTTTAGATGTGTGAACATGATTGCACAAGGGTTTGCTAATCATCAATTAGCCTTCTGAGCCAATGAGCAAACACATTGTACCATTAGAACACTGGAGTGATAGTTGCTGGAAATGGGCCTCTATACACCTATGTAGATATTGCACCAAAAACTAGACATTTGCAGTTAGAATAGTCATTTACCACATTAGCAATGTATAGAGTATATTTGTTTAAAGTTAGGACTAGTTTAAAGTTAGCTTCATTTAAAAGTACAGTGCTTTTCCTTCAAAAATAAGGACATTTCAATGTGACCCCAAACTTTTGAACGGTAGTGTGTATATATATATATATATATATATATATATATATATATATATATATATGATTACTCCTAGCAGAAGCCAATCTGTGGGTGCCGGGCACCCGCCGATCATCGGACAGAGACACAGAACAGAGCTCTGCATGCAGTGCATCCGGAAAGTATTCACAGCACTTCACTTTTTAAACATTTTGTTATGTTACAACCTTATTCCAAAATGGATTAAATTAATTATTTTCCTCAAAATTCTACAAACAATACTCCATAATGACAACATGAAAGAAGTTTGTTTGAAATCTTTGCAAATTTGTTAAAAGGAAAAAATCCCATGTACATAAGTATTCACAGCCCTTGCCATGACACTCAAAATTGAGCTCAGATGCATCCTGTTTCCACTGATCATCCTTGAGATGTTTCTACAAATTGATTGGAGTCCACCTGTGGTAAATTCAGTTGATTGGACATGATTTGGAAAGGCACACACCTGTCTATGTAAGGTCCCACAGTTAGTGCATATCAGAGCACAAACCAAGCCATGAAGTCCTAGGAATTGTCTGTAGATCTCCAAGACAGGATTGTATCAAGGCACAGATCTGGGGAAGGGTACAGAAAAATGTCTGCAGCATTGAAGGTTCCAATGATCACAGTAGCCTCCATCATGCATAAATGGAAGAAGTTTGGAATCACCAAGACTCTTCCTAGAGTGGGCCACCCAACCAAGCTGAGTGATCGGGGGGGTGACCAAGAAACTGATGGTCACTCTGACAGAGCCCCAGCATTTCTCTGTGGAGAGAGGAGAACATTCCAGAAGAACAATCTCTACAGCACTCCACCAATCAGGTCTGTATTGTAGAGTGGCCAGACGGAAGACACTCCTCAGTAAAAGCCACATGACAGCCCACCTGGAGTCTGCCAAAAGGCGCCTAAAGGACTCTCAGACTATGAGAAACAAAATCCTCTGGTCTGATGAAACAAAGATTGAACTCTTTGGCCTTACTGGTAAGCGTCATGTCTGGAGGAAACCAGGGACCTCTCATCACCTGGCCAATACCATCCCTACAGTGAAGCATGGTGGTGGCAGCATCATGCTGTGGGGATGTTTTTAAGTGGCAGGAACTGTGAGAATAGTCAGGATTGAGGGAAAGATGAATGCAGCAATGTACAAAGACATCATTGATGAAAACCTGATTGATGCCCATCTGCAACATGGGACAGGGAGGGGGCGGGCGGAGCACCGACAAATTACATACAGCAGAATCTGTTTTCTCACGGCCTCTTTAATACAAAGTCCCACCTCCTATGGTGGACAAAATAGTCGTCCAATGGCAGCACAGGAGACGGGACTTCCTATTACAGAGCCCGCCATGCAAACAGGAAATTCACCTGTATGTACGGCACTCATCCCGTCTCCTCCCTGTCCCCTCCAAGGCAGCCAGCATGTATATCTTTTGAGGCCCCCAACGCTTGGGGATTCGTTGGGGGCCACAAAAGATATACATGTCCAAATTACCAGGCAGGCCATTCGAAACCGAAACGCGGGCTGGACTTTGGACATGCATGATCTATATGCAACCCATATTTGTTTGCTGTATATCAGGGGTCTCTACACTTTCTTAACAAAGGGTCAGTTTACTGTCCTTCAGAATTTAAGGGGGTGCACTTTGGCAAGTGGAGATGAAAATGCCCCGTCATTAGCGGGAGTAGACAATGTCCCAGGCTTGGTGGTCAGTGGGAGAAAAAAGAGCACTTGTGGTCAGGATGGAGGGGGAATAGTGCCCTATCACTGGTGTTGGTGGAAGAAATAGTGCCCTATCAATGGTGTTGGTGGAAGAAATTGTACCCTTTCTCTGGTGTGAGTGGAAGAAATAATATCTCATTGGTGTTAGTGGAAGAAATAGTGCCCTATCTCTTGTGTGAGTGGAAGAAATAATATCTCATTGGTGTTAGTGGAAGAAATAGTGCCCTATCTCTGGTGTGAGTGGAAGAAATAATATCTCATTGGTGTTAGTGGAAGAAATAGTGCCCTATCTCTGGTGTCAGTGGAAGGAATGGTGTCTCATTGGTGTTAGTGGAATAAATAGTGCCCTATCTCTGCTGTCAGTGGAAGTAATAGTGTCCGATTGGTGTTAGTGGAAGAAATAGTGCCCTATCACTGGTGTCAGTAGAAGGAATGGTGTCTCGTTGGTGTTAGTGGGAGAAATAGTGCCTCTTATCAGTGAGAGAAACAGTGCCCCAAGAGCTGGATAAGGGAAGTAAAGGCGTGGACACTATATGATACCATAACAGGTCACCATGTAGAATGTTACATTTTTGTTTGTTGGTTAAGATGTGTATTGGGAAATCTTAGTTGTATTGAATACTGAACATATGTTCTGATGTACCAAGGATGTGTTTTATGACATATTTTTACTTCTTACCCTTTAGGCCTTACTGGCCCCCTCATACCCTAATCAATAGGCTAGCCTTTTTATCACACTAACCAGATCAGATGTCATATCCACAGATTTCATTGCCTCCTAAGACATACTCGGGCTAAGAGAGCAGAGGCTGGAAGGGGACAGTTTACTCCAGGGTCTCCAAACTTTCTAAACAAAGGGTGAGTTTATTGTCCTTCAAACTATAGGGGGGCCGGACTGTGGCCAACAGGAGTAGAAAATGTCCCAGCATCAGTGTGATAAAAAATGCCCCATCATTTCATCATTTCAATGGGAGTAATTGTGCCCCTATTTTGGTGTCACTGGGAGGAAATGTGCCCCATTGGTTGTGTCAATCGGGGAATTATGCCCCATGTTGGTATCAGTGGATGAAATAGTGCCCCAAGGGCCAGATAAAAGCATGCAAAGGGCCATATCTGGCCCCTGGGCTGCAGTTTAAAGACCGCTGTTTTATCCACTCCTAGAACCAATAAAAGAGAAGAGTGGAGTAAATTGAAAGCAAACCTGTGAAATTAAGAATAGGTGTAGAATAGATATAATGCCCTGTACACATGATAGGATTTTCTGCTGGAAAATGTGTGATAGGACCTTGTTGTTGGAAATTCCTTGTTGTTGGGCTCCATCACACATTTTCTATAGGAATTTCCGACACACAAAGTTTGAGAGCTTGCTATAAATTTTTCCGACAACAAAATCCGTTGTCGTAAATTCCGATCGTGTGTACACAAATCCGATGCACAAAGTGCCACGCATGCTCAGAATAAATTAAGAGAGGAAAGATATTGGCTACTGCCCCGTTTATAGTCCTGACGTACGTGTTTTACTTCACCGCGTTCAGAACGATTGGATTTTCCGACAACCTTGTGCGACCGTGTGTATGCAGGACAAATTTGAGCCAACATCCGTCTGAAAAAATCCATGGATTTTGTTGTCGGAATGTCCGATCAATGTCCAACCATGTGTACAGGGCATAACAATCAAACGGCTTTATTTATACAGCAATACAAGAATAGATTGTGCCTTCCAATCAACACTACTCCCACAGTGTAATTAAAATTCAGACAACATTGTCATATAAACCAGAAATGTCTAAAAGAATGCCCTGTGCGTATCAGAATTTCCACCATTACATAAAAAGAAATAAACTGTAGAGTATAAGATTTCCTATCATTTGAGCCCAGTCTTGCCACACAGAGTTAATCCATCTCTGAGCAATCCTCTTTTATTGTTCAGTGAGAAAAATCTTGACAAACTGAGAAAAACTTTGTCAAATCCTCCCCCTTGCTGTGAGTGACAGGTGATTTACATCTCGTGCACTAGCCTAAGACATGTATTATTTTTTAATTCCCTCCCCCACTCCTTTCTTCAGCAGCTCTGCAAGGATTGGCTGTTCCACACCTCAGCATGATTTGGCATGCTGAAGTCATGTGGTTACTTTCCTGTCTTTTCACTGGATGTTAGAGATCATAGCAGAAGTTCAGTGTTAGAAATACACAGGAGAAGATGCATATTGACAAGGGGAGTGTAGAGGTGGGCGGGGAGTCTACTGACATCACGACTCCACCCACCGAGCTCCAGACAACAGACCCGCCCACAGAATATGCAGTTTTTCGGGTCTAATAACAGACAGAGGGGAGACATTTCACAGGTAAAGATACATGCAGGAGGCATGTATATCCTTATAGATAACCCCTATGGCAGTAGTTTAGAAAGGATGACATTGGGTTTACATCCACTTTAATGATTTTTCTATCACTTTGGCCTCTAATAGTGTGGATATATGCAAGGCGGTCTAGGGGTCAACCACTTAGAACAGTTCATATAAAGCTTTAGACGTAAACGGAAAACACCCCTGGCTACCAAACAGTGTACTTGCTTTGTAATGAGCTACTAGTACACCTTCAGACGGAAGTGTTGGAGAGATCACATCATTCAGCACGGCTCGGGTCAGTGCACAGAAGATGTGGGTTCTCTCTTTGTAAGAGCCACTCACCTAGTACTCATTGGTCGGCTTTGGCTGATAATGAGAAGAGGTGTTTGCTGGGATTTTAAGCTAGGTGGACCAGAATGTACTTGCCCCATCAGGAGACTTGCATCTGGGGAGGGGGTGGGGTCAGGAAAGGTCCTTCCTCCTCATATGACACACCTTTGTTCACTTTTTGTGTGTGTGTGTGTACTCACATGCACTTTTTTGGAAAACATTGGTGTACTGCGCAGTGCAGTGTGCAATAAAACCCATAAAGAAGGTATGCATGTAGCTTGCCAGACAGAACAGCCACCAACACGTTTCATTCACCAAAATATGAACTTTGTCAAGTTGTAAATTATAACCATATTTTGGCAGTAATTAGGTTGTAGGTAGACCCACAGTATGCTCAAGCTTCAGGGACAATAATGAGGTTCCAGCTACGTTGCATTGGCAGGCAGTGCGGCAGTCTGCAACCTTTTATTATACATGTAGCGCACTACCCCCATAGGAGCTGCTGGGTAGTTCATGCTTTTCTGTAGTGTGTTCCCGTTACCCCTTTTCCTGCATGAATCATACGGCAAACACTCCAAAACAGTAAAACATTAACTTTATTCTTTTCTCTTGATGCATGGTAGAATATGGACAGTTTATATCTTCCAGAGATATGGGTTGCCTCTACATCTTTGGTTTCTTTTGATAGTTACTTTCTGTAGATCACTTTGCATCTTTCCTCCCTCCTGTTTACTGCTACTTCCCAACCTTACAGCATTTCCAAATTATGTCCAAAGAACGATACTCTGAATAAGGTTCTTAGACTGACTGTTTGGATCTCTCCAGGGTGACAATTCTTTAAGACTCCACGGTCAGCACCATAACACCCTCAGTCTTTGGAATTACTGTTTCCCTGGGTTTACACTCATGTGTACTCCTGAGCAACCGTCCATGCTTGCCATAGAGAGTCCTCTCCCAGTCCTTCTTCTGTTAGTAATAGCAGCTTCCTCCTGTCAGTAGTAACAGCTTTCTCCTGATGTCTCCTCCATATCTCCTCTCCACATGGCACATTGCCCTCCCCTAAGGGAAGAACTCCTAAGCTGCACCAGCTTCTACATACTGTCTTCTTCTCCCACACTTAATCATCAGAGACCCCTTTGAGCATGTAAACACAGTTTATATAGGCCTGAAAGCCCCTGCCCATTCAAAGTAATAATTGGTTCAGGGTGACCCATACAACTAACTGCATCCTGTTTCCAATTTACCTGCCCTCCGGCACCTCTCACTGGACGAACAAGGCATCACTCTCAACAGAATACAGGTGGTCATACCCCCAATTCTACTCTGTCATCTCTCCCAACCAAAACAAACCCATCGAGGCTTAAACCAACAGGGTAATGCACTGGAATTTTTAACTAATAATAACCCTTACTAACTAGTTAGCACACACCTAAGTAGATGGGCACTACACCTAGATATGGTATTAGGTAACATGAACGATGTGTTGATGGTTTCTTCTACCACCCTAGGCCATGACCTATGCTAGCTGTGCAGAAATCCATCCCTCCTGTTTCCTTTCTGTAGATGCCAAGCAAAAAAAATGCTACAATAAAACATTACTTGGTGCTAGAAACTGGAGCTCTTTGTAGTGAAAGGGAAGCCCACTGCTTTAACATGTAGTTTTCTGGCATACAACCACCCAGCATGAAGTGGGACATTGTAACCTTTCAGAAGAATGGAAAAGGTTTAAACAACCCTAAACCAAAAGAAGAGGAAGAAAAATGTTTCATTTGCTATTATGGGTTGAGAAGAAAGACAGGTGAATTTACAGGACGTGTCTGCAGAGAATTAAGCAGCTCAATCCTTGCTATGGCAGATGTAGTGAATATATGATAACAAGGAAAGGGGCGCCTCTGAATATATATCACAAACAAATTTTATTCAAAACAACAATATCCACTCACATGAGGGCAGAGGAAGTTGCATTCAGGTCAGTTGGCTAAGCAGTAGAACTACATGTCGCAGCGGTTCTTGCAGGGGATATCAGGTCCAGAGATGGGAGATAAGCTGGTGCAACCGGATGCAGACTATAGTAATCAGTCCAACACATATCCTGTATATTATCCTGGCGATTTCCTGGACGTCAGGATAAGAGTTCCCAGTAAAAGGACAGAAGGCGGGTGGGGGGAGGACGTCACTGCAGGCGCTCACCGCTGTGCATGGAAATCGCCAGGATAATATACAGGATATGTGTTGGACTGATTACTATAGTCTGCATCCAGTTGCACCAGCTTATCTCCCATCTCTGGACCTGATATCCCCTGCAAGAACCGCTGCGACATGTAGTTCTACTGCCCAGCCAACTGACCTGAATGCAACTTCCTCTGCCCTCATGTGAGTGGATATTGTTGTTTTTAATAAAATTTGTTTGTGATATATATTCAGAGGTGCCCCTTTCCTTGTTATTGTTCTAGCTTGCTGGATCCCGCTTTTGGCTCCATTGGTGGCTGCCCTGACTGACCTTCATTTATACCTCCCAATATACATGCATGAAAATCTGCATGCATCTTTCTCATTTATTTTAAGTTTCTGGACTAAGCGGTCTTTCTGAAGGTAATTGTGCTCTGCGCCTTTTTACTTGTTTTATTTAGTGAATATATGAGGCCACTAGCAAACCCATTGTTTGCAATGTACAAATTCTACAACAAAGCTTAAAGTGTAAATGGACCATCTTAACACTTTTTGACAGACCTGATGCTATCAACCTACGGACTGTGTTTCCCCTTAAATTGATGAAGAAATTGGGTGATGGAACAGTGTTTAAAACAAACTCCCTTATAGTACAAGAAAAATCAAAAAAGTCCAGGTTCTGATATTTCCCTAAGCAAAGAAAATATATTGCAAAAATTCCTCAAGCTGCTCAGGCACAAATAAAACTCATAGCTTAATCGGAAAAAGAAGATGAAGTCGGTAAAGCTCCCACAATGTCTGGAATGACACATCTAGGGGAGGTCAGCAAAGCTTCCACCACTTCTGGAGCAGTACATCTACATAGTTACAAGTAGGTGAAGTTGAAAAAAGACACAAGTCCATCAAGTCCAACCTATGTGTGTGATTATGTGTCAGTATTACATTATATATCCCTGTATGTTGCAGTCATTTGGGTGCTTATCTAATAGTTTCTTGAAGCTATCAATGCTCCCCGCTGAGACCACCGCCTGTGGAAGGGAATTCCACATCCTTGCTGCTCTTACAGTAAAGAACCCTCTACGTAGTTTAAGGTTAAACCTCTTTTCTTCTAATTTTAAAGAGTGGCCACGAGTCTTGTTAAACTCTCTTCTGCGAAAAAGTATTTTTTCTATTGTGGGGTCACCAGTACGGTATTTGTATATTGAAATCATATCCCCTCTCAAGCGTCTCTTCTCCAGAGAGAATAAGTTCAGTGCTCGCAACCTTTCCTCATAACTAAGATCCTCCAGACCCTTTAATAGCTTTGTTGCCCTTCTTTGTACTCGCTCCATTTCTAGTACATCCTTCCTGAGGACTGGTGCCCAGAACTGGACAGCATACTCCAGGTGCGGCCGGACCAGAGTCTTGTAGAGTGGGAGAATTATCATTTTATCTCTGGAGTTGATCCCCTTTTTAATGCATGCCAATATTCTGTTTGCTTTGTTAGCAGCAGCTTGGCATTGCATGCCATTGCTGAGCCTATAATTCACTAGGACCCCCAGGTCCTTTTCCATCCTAGATTCTCCCAGAGGTTCTCCCCCCAGTGTATAGATTGCATTCATATTTTTGCAACCCAAATGCATTATTTTACATTTTTCTACATTGAACCTCATTTGCCATGTAGTTGCCCACCCCATTCATTCGTTCAGATCTTTTTTGCAGGGTTTCTACATCCTGCGGAGAAGTTATTGCCCTGCTTAGCTTAGTATCGTCTGCAGATACAGAGATTAAACTGTTGATCCCATCCTCCAGGTCGTTTATGAACAAATTAAGTAGGATTGGTCCCAGCACAGAACCCTGGGGAACCCCACTACCCACTCCTGACCATTCCGAGTTCTCCCCATTTATCACCACCCTCTAAACTCGCCCTTGTAGCCAGTTTTCAATCCATGTACTCACCCTATGGTCCATGCAAACGGACCTTATTTTGTACAGTAAACGTTTATGGGGAACTGTGTCAAATGCTTTTGCAAAATCCAGATACACCACGTCTACGGGCCTTCCTTTATCTAGATGGCAACTTCCCTCCTCATAGAAGGTTAATAGATTGGTTTGGCAAGAACGATTCTTCATGAATCCATGCTGATTACTGCTAATGATACCGTTCTTATTACTAAAATCTTGTATATAGTCCCTTATCATCCCCTCCAAGAGTTGACATACTTTTGATGTTAGGCTAACTGGTCTGTAATTCCCAGGGATGTATTGTGGGCCCTTTTTAAATATTGGTGCTAAATTGGCTTTTCTCCAATCAGCTGGTACCATTCCAGTCAGTAGACTGTCTGTAAAAATTGGGAACAACGGTCTGGCAATCACTTGACTGAGTTCCCTAAGTACCCTCGGATGCAAGCCATCTGGTCCTGGTGATTTATTAATGTTAAGTTACATCTAAGTGAGGTCGATAGAGCTCCCACCACTTCTGGAGTGACACATCGAGGTGAGGTGGCAAAGTTACCATCACCTCTGGAGTGGCACATCTAGGTGAGGTCAACCAAGCTCCCACTGCTCCTGGAGTGGCACATCTAGGTGAGGTCGGCAAAGCTCCCACCACCCCTGAAACCTCACATCTAGGTGAGGTTGGCAAAGCTCCCTCCCACCACTCCTGGAGCCTCACATCCAGGTGAAGTCGGCAAATCTCCCATCACTTCTGAAGCGGCACATCTAGGTGAAGTCGGCAAAGCTCCTACCACTCCTGGAGCAGCACATCTTGGTGAGGTCAGCAAATCTCCCACCACTCCTGGAGCGGCACATATAGGTGAGGTCGGCAAAGCTCTCAGCACTTCTGGAGTGACACATCTAGGTACTGACAAAACAGAAAAATTGTGCAGAAACGTGACAAGATCACACACAGATCTGTTCTGCAAAAGGCAAAATGTGTTAAGAAAGAGCAATTGCTATGCTAAGGTGTATCACATCAAAGATATACTTGAAATTGAAGTAGCAAATTTTGTTGATTCGGATGACTTATCATTGACTGACTTATCATTACCACCTCTACTATAAAATCTCTTGGGCAAAAAAGGAAAACAAATCAAGATTCAAAGTGCACATAAGTGCACAAGTGAATGTGATGTGTTTGAATGTATTTAAACATAAAAAAAGAACCGGATACTAACCACAAGCTTACAGTGCCTTGAAAAAGTATTCGTACCCCTTGAAATTTTCCAGATTTTGTCATGTTACAACCAAAAACGCAAATGTATTGTTTAGGTTTTCATGTGAAAAAGTAGCACATAATTGTGCAATAAAAATGATAAATGGTTTTCAATTTTTTTTTACAAATAAATATCTGAAAATTTTGGCATGCATTTGTATTCAGCTCCCTTTACTCTGATACTCCTAACTAAAATTTAGTGGAACCAATTTCCTTCAGAAGTCACCTAATTAGTAAATAGAGTCAACCAGTGTGTAATTTAACCTCAGTATAAATAAAGCTGTTCTGTAAAGCCCTCATAGGTTTGTTAGAGAACCATAGTGAACAAACAGCACCATGAAGGCCAAGGAAAACACCAGACAGGTCAGGGATAAAGTTGTGGAGAAGTATAAAGCAGGGTTAGGTTATAAAAAAATCCCAAGCTTTGAACATCTCACAGAGCATTGTTCAATCCATCATCCAAAAATGGAAAGAGTATGGCACAGCTGCAAGCCTACCAAGACATGACCGTCCACCTAAATTGACAGGCCAGGCAAAGACAGCATTAATCAGAGAAGAGCCAAGAGGTCATGGTAACTCAGGAGGAGCTGCAGAGATCCACAGCTCAGGATGGAGAATCTGTCCACAGGACAACTATTAATCTTATGTGTGGCAGAACACTAACAGTGCACATCACCCTGAACACACCATCCAGCAGGGATTAGGGAAACTTGTCAGGGTTGATGGGAAGATTGTTTGAGTCAAATACACAGTGTTAGGGAAGTTGACCCGCCTCTCGGCCAATCAGGATGCTCGGGTCTGGTTACCTGTCACCTAAGAGGCTGAAGCAACAGGTGCTGTGATTGGACGCCTATCAGGCGTCCAATCATAGCAGAGGACAGGAAGAGGATGGGAGAAGACATCGAGGACTCGGAGGAAGCATGCAGGACAGCATTGTGACCCGAGACATGTAAGTGCCGGGCGGGGGGCACACTGGCAGCCTTTGATTGGGCACAGTAGCTGCAATTGATGGGCACACTGGCAGCAATTTATGGGGCACAGTAGCGGCAATTGATGGGGGCAGGGTAGCGGCAATTGATGGGGCACAGTAGCAGCAATTGATGGGGCACAGTAGTGGCAGTTGATGGGCAAGTAGCAGTAATTGATGGGCACACTGGCAGCAGTTGATGGGGCATAGTGGCAGCAATTGATGGGGCACAGTAGCGCCAATTGATGGGGCATAGTGGCAGCAATTGTTGGGGCACAGTAGCGGCAATTGATGGGCACAGTGGCAGCAATTGATGGGGCACACTGGCAGCAATTCATGGGTACAGTAGCTGAGTTTGATGGCACAGTGGCTGCACTTGATGGGCACAGTGGCTGCGTTTGATGGGCACAGTGACTGCACTTGATGGGCACAGTGGCTGCGCTTGATGGGCTCAGTGGCTGTGCTTGATGAGCACAGTGGCTGCGTTTGATGGGCACAGTTTTTTTCAGTTTGAGCACCAGCCACCACTAGGCAGAGGTCCAACTTCCAGCAGGACAATGACCCCAAATATACAGCCAGAGCTACAATGAAATTGTTTAGATCAAAGCATATTCATGTGTTAGAATGGCCCAGTCAAA
Organism: Lithobates clamitans; assembly: GCA_037952925.1. NCBI lineage: Eukaryota > Metazoa > Chordata > Amphibia > Anura > Ranidae > Lithobates > Lithobates clamitans. The sequence continues at coordinate 2,716,021 of JBBGZY010000882.1, forward strand.
GTCCAGACCTAAATCCAATAGAGAATCTGTGGCAAGACTTGAAAATTGCTATTCACAGATGCTTCCCATCCAATCTGACAGAGCTTGAGCCATTTTGCAAAGAAGAATGGACAAAAATAGCACTCTCTATATGCGCAAAGCTGATAGAGACATCCCCAAAAAGATTTGCAGCTGTAATTGCAGCGAAAGGTGGTTCTACAAAGTATTGACTCAGGGGGGCTGAATACAAAGGTACCCCACACTTTTCAGATATTTATTTGTAAAAAAAAAATGAAAACCATTTATCATTTTCCTTTTACTTTACAATTATGTACCACTTTGTGTTGGTCTATCACATAAAATCCCAATAAAATACATTTACGTATTTGGTTGTAACATGTCAATTAGTGGAAAATTTAAAGGGGTATGAATACTTTTTCAAGGCACTGTAATCAAAGACAACAAGCATAAGTTCATGTTATGCATTGTAGACTACATGGAGGGCTCAGAGCTTGTCTGAACATAAAACTAATAAATTATTCTGTCTACAAAGGACTTTCAGAAATCATACTCGATTGGCCAGGCAGTGATGACAAAAACCACCACCTACAGCATGTGCATGGTATTTACAATGCCTTGCAAAAGTATTCACCCCACTTGGCATTTTTCGTGTTTTGTTGCCTCACAAGCTGGAATTAACATGGATTGTTTGAGAATTTGCATAATTTAATTTACAGAACATGCCCACAACTTTGAAGATGTTTTTTTTTATTGTGAAGCAAACAACAAATAGGACAAAATAACAGAAAAAGTCAATGTGCATAACTATTCACCCCCCCTCCCAAGTCAATACTTTGTAGAGCCACCTTTTGCGGTTATCACAGTTCCAAGTCGCTTTGGATAAGTCTCTATGAGCTTACCACATCTTACCACTGGGATTTTTACCCATTCCTCCTTGCAAAACTGCTCCAGCTCCTTCAAGTTGGATGGTTTGCGCTTATGAACAGCAATCTTTAAGTCTGACCACAGATTTTCCATTGGATTGAGGTCTGGGCTTTGACTAGGCCATTCCAACACATTTACATGTTTCCCCTTAAAAAGTGTTGCTTTAGCAGTGTGTTTGGGGTCATTGTCCTGCTGGAAGGTGAACCTCCATCCTAGCCTCAAATCACACACAGAGTGGGGATCATCAAAGATTTGGATATTTTTTTATAACCAAACCCTGACTTGTACTTCTCAACAACATTGTCCCTTACTTGTTTGGAGAGTCCCTTGGTCTTCATGGCAGTGTTTGGTTAGTGGTGCCTCTTGCTTAGGTGTTGCAGCCTCTGGGGTCTTTCAAAAAGGTATGTATATGTAATGAAAGATCATGTGACACTTAGATTGCACACAGGTGGACATCATTTCACTAATTATGTGACCTCTGAAGGTAATTGGTTGCACCAGAGCTTTTTATGGGCTTTATAACAAAGGGGGTAAATACATACGCACATGCCAATTATCAGTTTTTTATTTCTGAAACATAGTTTTATGTATATATTTTTCTAATTTTACTTCACCAACTTAGACTATTGTGTTCTGATCCATCATATATAATTCAGATTAAAAAAACATTGAACTAAAGGCTGAAATGTAACAAAATAGGTAAAAAGCCAAGGGGGGTGAATTCTTTTGCAAGGCACTGTAAGAAAAAATATTTAAAGGCTTGCAACAGATAAAATCAAATGTAGAGTTCACATAGATAACAATCAGTCTGAAGTGTTTAAAGCTGGATACACAATATACAATTCTCTTTAGATTTTTTCCTTTAGATTTACCAAAACCATATAATAAGAGGTCAAACCTAAACACTTTCAAATTGTATGCAATCAGGAAGGACCTTGCACTACATAGTTGTAAGTAAATCTAAGGGAAATCAAACAACAAAAGTTGTATAGTGTGTATCCAGCTTTAGTCACATTCAATATATAAATATGTCCTTCAACATCTAAGATGAAAACCGTCTAAGCACAAACATCAGTGTCTAAAAAATAGTGTACAAAGAGGGGCAAATGGAGCCCTCCGGGGGGACAGCTCAGGGACCAACCCTGCACAGGAAGAAAAGTCTCTCTGACCCCCAGGAGGAGCTACAAAGTTCCAGGGGGAAGTCAAGTGCTGGGGGTCCTGACAAGGTCTGTGCACTCTGATTTTTATTTAAGCAAATATGAAAGAGGGAATAAAAAAGTGAAAAAAGTGAGGAACAGGAAAGAAAGAGGTGGGAAGGAGGAGAGAAGAAAGAGAAAAATAAAAAGGTGGGGGTGGGGGGGTCAGGGTAAGGGAACTGGAACGGGGAAAGGGGGCTCACCCCCAGGGAGCAGGAATCGTCACGACTGGGCTATATCCAGGGGTGTTGCTAGGTGGGAAAAAAGACCAGGTGCTTTAGCTTGAAGGTAAATTTCATAATTCCCTGCAGGGGTCAGCATTTAGGAGTTTAAAAGAGGCAGGGAGGAAATGTGATATCACCTCCTTTCTGCCTATCAAATGCCTCTGAAAAGTGACGTGAGCATGGATCACTTTTCAGTGGAGTGCCTGTTGTAGGTGCGTACAATCCTTTGGGCTCACACTGGTGTGCTGCGGTTTGCCCACAGTACTGGTGTACTGGCAGTTTTCCTTAGCAGCAGTTACATAGACTTTTTTGTTTGTTTGTGCGTTTTTGCTGTGTTTTCTGAAAGCACACCAAAGATGCAGCATTCAAGACTTTATGGGCACTTTTAGAACATGCGGCAAAAATGTGCAATCTCAAAGAAGTCTATGGGACCAGGGTAACATGCAGGAAGACTGCGAGCACACCAGCTCTGCAGCCAAACTGCAGCACACCAGTGTAAGCCATCTACATGCTAGGACCAGGTACCATCACAGGCTGCTGAAAGAAATTTATTTAGCTGCAGATAAGGAAAGAGAGGGAGAGGGATTTGGAAGAGAGAAAGAGCAGAAAGAGAGGGAGGAGGGGGAGAGTCTGGTCACAGCTCACTAACTCGATTGGAAGATCCCAGGAGGCTCACTGGCTTAGTCAGCAGCTTCATGTTCAGGATGTGGCCGCCGTTATTTCAGTTTTAACTTTCCCGCACACACATCCTCTTCACAGATGCAGAAGACAGGCTGCCCGGAGTGTGGGTGGGCACAGGGAGAAAGGGGCGGGAGGAGGCAGAGCTGATCCACCCTCTCCCACTCGTATGGAGGAGGCTGTCCTGGCTGGACTCTGTAAGACAGGAATGCACACTGTCAGCCCTGTGACAGGTACACACCACTTTGCTGACTCGCAGCACTGGATGGAGGAATGTTCCCACCCCCACATTAATCTGGCCATGCTAGCTCCAGAACTGTGCATGTGCAGGTCTGAGCTGGCGGCACAGTGGCCTTTATACAGGTCATCGGAGTGGCCCGGGAGGCAATTGCATCTCTGCCCCCCGGCTCAGCCTGCCCCTGCTATAGCCCCAAGTTCCCAGCCAACCCCAGGCCTTGGGGCTCTGGGTTAATAATGCTCAATGAGCAATACGAGACCTGGGGCTTTTTGGGGGCCCACTAAAGGCTATAGCCCGTGTCAGCCCCCCTCCAGATGCCACTGGCTGTATCAGTCACAGGTGATGGGCACAGGTTATGACTATTGGAGGAATTCAACAGAGAAGCAAAAGAGATCCCAGTAGAACCGTCTGGTCTTACGTTCCTCAGATGTATCCCAAAGAGCAGAAGTCGGGTCTTCCATTTGTTCAATGTCATTTACTCTTGCGAGCCATTGGGCCACTGTTGGTTCAGACTGTTGTTTCCACATACACGGGATGTGAGTCTGTGCCCCATTAAGAAGGTGTTTGAGGAGGGACTTGTGTTTCCTTGCTAAAGGGGTATGATTGAGTAGGACTGCAGCTGGGTCATTGTGTAGGGAGATGTCTGTAGATATATGTATAAGTTGAAGGACATGTTGCCAGAAAGATTGGAGATTGGGACATTCCCAGAAAATGTGCAAGATGGTACCCGCCACAGTGCCAACAGCGGTCTGTTTGTTGGGGGAAAAGTTTGGCAGGCTTCTTGACAACTGTGATCTTGGTTCCCAGTGTTAGCTCACTGTCACCTATACTTGCACATTGTCTACCTCAGCTCCCATGCCAGACATCTCAAGCAACTCTAAACCTCTGTTCATATCTATGCAGTTGACATCACCATTGCAATCGCCCCTGAAGAGTTGGTATACCCCAATGAAATGCGTTGGTCCTACATAGATGCATGATGTCCATACAGATGATTGTATGTTTTTTTACATTGTTATGCCCCGTACACACGGTCGGACTTTGTTCGGACATTCCGACAACAAAATCCTAGGATTTTTTCTGACGGATGTTGGCTCAAACTTGTCTTGCATACACATGGTCACACAAAGTTGTCGGAAAATCCGATCTTTCTGAACGCGGTGACGTAAAACATGTACGTCGGGACTATAAACGGGGCAGTGGCCAATAGCTTACATCTCTTTATTTATTCTGAGCATGCGTGGCACTTTGTCCGTCAGATTTGTGTACACACGATCAGAATTTCCGACAACTGATTTTGTTGTCGGAAAATTTTATATCCTGCTCTCAAACTTTGTGTGTCGGAAAATCAGATGGAAAATGTGTGATGGAGCCTACACACGGTAGGAATTTCCGACAACAAGGTCCTATCACATATTTTCCGTCGGAAAATCCGACCGTGTGTACGGGGAATTACACTCAAACTTTTAAATACCATCTAGCCCTTCCGGTGGCCTATGTTGTGTAGGACTCGTCTTTACCCCATGATATGTCAAAATACCATGGCGTCAATATGTATATGTGGATTTTAGCATGCCTTGTGATTATGCGATCTTGTGTATGCACCTTTTGTCATTGAGTATGCTGTATATGATCTCATAAGGTACAGTAAAATGTTCTTTGCAATGACTGCTTTTTGGTATACATCTCTCATTTAAAGTCCCAAAACCCCCCTTTTTGTCAGATATTATTTAATAAACTCATACTAGTTATACTGTGCTTTATATCCTGTGCTTACTCTATATATCATGTGCTTACTCTATATATAGTGATTGGCCTCATTCAAAATCCCCTGACCAAAATTCTCTTACTTTTTGTCCAAATTTGGGATGGAGGCCAATTACTGATAGTGCCACAGACCACATCATTTTTTTTCTTGCTGTAAAGATGTGTTCTGCTAATCCTACACAAAAGTAAAGCAAATTGCTGAAACAAGAAGCTTCCAGTGCATTATATCAGTACTCTGCCCAACATTCTCCACCGAGTACGAGGTCATGTTTTGCTTGGGGATCAAATACTTATCTTGCTCGCTGAACTGCAACCCAATTTATAACATTTGTATCATGTGTTTTTTCTGCATTTTTAGTTGATATTCTGTCTTTTTCATTTAAAATGCACCTATGATAAAAATGATAGACCCTTCATTTCTTTGTAAGTGAGCAAACTTACAAAATCTGCAGGGGATCAAATCATTATTTTCCCCACTGTAAGCATGCTGAGAATGTACACTGTGCTGCCCACGCCCAGCTAAGTATACATTCAAAACCAGTTTTGGAGCAGGCAGGTAATTTAGGTTGTATTGCAGAAGAAACATAGTATATTCCTTTTGTAATAAATAGCCCACTTGCTCACAAATGTTGTGGGTGTGGGGGGTTAAAGTTCTTAAAAAGTACAAGAATGGCCCAGAAGCTCTGGGTGAAAGACCTGCAAATGATCTTGACAATGTGGAAAAACTAGATCTTATTGGCCAAGATGATGAGCCCATAAATTGGCTAACTTCAATGGCTAATTTCAACTTAGATCAATGTAAACCACTTCTGTATTCTTGATGTCAAGTTAGGGTGTTGGCAGAGAATACCTTAACTTTTCTTCAGAATGCCTCAAAGTAGACATAGATACAATTGAGACAATCCCTCACATGAGATCACTTTACAAAATCAAAAAATGATTTGCTTAAATACGATTAACCTAGCACCAAGAAGCACATGGATGGGCAAATTAACAATAAAAAAATTCTCCAGAAACCAGTCCAATTATCTGTCACAGAGCTAAACTTCAATTTTCCAATATTTACAGTAGACTTAAAATGAAAGTTGGTTTACTTGAACCCTTTAAAACAGATCCCTCCTTTGAAAAACATAATGAGCTCCTCAAAAAGGAAGTAGAAAAAACTCAACGTAATTTAAAAATTCACAAACAAGAGAAATTCAAACAAAATTTATTGGATCTTGAACGTGGTGACATGTTTGATCCCACAATCTACAAAGGAAGAAGTCGATCTCGTAAACATAGAGGGAGGAGTAATAGTCTAGCTAACACCAAGACCACACGTAAACAATATTCATCCACTGACAGTGATAGTGAACGCCGAGACCTATCAGTGACTTTTTTAGAGAGGGATCAGTCACCAATAGACAACCCTATAATCACGACAGGGAAAACCAAACCCAGTGGAAAGGGAAAAACACCACCAGACTCGCCCCCAAGTTACCAGGGAAGACAAAGGGAAACTCGCAAAAGCCAGCGACAACACACAGAGGAAAACACACAGAAGAAAACACACAGGACATAAACAGTGACAATCTATTAGTAACACCCTCATCTAGTTCTACCACAGACATGAAGGTTGTTAACCTCACTGAATTCCCTTTGAACCAACATCATCTCTCCCTGCTTGGTAGGGGCCTCTCCTTCTCTCCCAAATCAGGGATGAATGAGTTTAAAGTGTATAAGGACATTTCCCTTTACCTTAGAAAAGTAATCTTCAGATACTGGCACTCAACTAAACATACTGAAATCAATCAAAATACACAAAATAAAGAAGAATTGGAGGCCCTAGATACACTTATTTCCCTTCTACAAGAGAATGAGGACTCTGATCCTGATACAGAGACACCTTTTGAGCAAATAGTAGACACACGCTCGGCCAATCTGTCTATTAAATCAGTTAAAATGCCCCCGTTATCTAAACACAAGTCCATTGAATTCTTCTTGACACAAGTCAGGAGAGATCTGTCTAAGGTAAATTGGAAGTATAGGGGTATAGACAACCTCACTAGGGAAGAAAGAAGGGCCCTCAAAGAATTAGAGGAGACTCCGGGTATCGTAATTAAGAGTAGTGACAAGGGAGGACCAATATGAAAAAGAAGCATTTAGACTTCTGGGTGATAAATCCACTTATCGCAAGCTTGAGTCAAACCCATTTCCCGGTATCGTTAATGAACTAAATTTTCTGCTGAGTTTAGCACTGGAGGAAAAATTAATTAACAGAAAGGAGTTTAATTTCTTACGTATTTCCCAGTTCAATATACCTACCTTTTATATCATCCCAAAACTCCATAAATCCTTACATAATCCGCCCGGCAGACCCATCGTTTCTGCGGTGAATGGCACTCTTGAAAAAACGGGCAAATTCATTGATGCACTAATTAAGGAGTTGGTTCATGAATTGCCCTCCTATGTGCAGGACACAGGGGATGTACTGTCCCAATTAAATGCCATGGTTCTGCCGGAAGGATCCCTTATGGTAGGCATAGATGTCGAATCTTTATATACATCAATTCCCCATCAATGGGGCCTAAAAGCTGTTCAATTCTTTCTTGATAAAAAATTCCCACTCCTAGGACATCAAAATGAGTTCATAGGTGATGTACTTACCTTCCTGCTGGAACATAATTGTTTCCAGTTTATGGGGACTTATTACCAGCAAATTAGAGGCACCGCGATGGGGGCACCCTGGGCTCCCTCGTATGCCTGCCTACATCTGGGTATGTGGGAGGAGGAATCTGTCTATCAGTCGCCGATGTACCTCCGCCACAGTCTTCTGTGGCTGAGGTACATTGATGACGTGCTCATGATGTGGGGGGGGCACGGAGCAGGAGTTGGTGTTATTCATGGATGAACTTAACACAAACGACCTTAACATTAGGCTTACCTATACTGCCCACCAACATACCCTTTCCATTTTGGATCTGACTCTGTTTGCTGATAATGGGAAGATCAGCACAAAAACCCATAGGAAGCCAACGGCAGCGAATACACTCCTCCTGGCCACTAGTGACCATCCTAGATCCCTAATAAAAGGTATACCTGTAGGCCAGTTCCTCCGTATTCACAGAAACTGCTCTAGACAACAAGATTTTGAGAAGGAAGCCAGGGACCTATACGGAAGGTTTAGGGATAGAAGCTACTCCCACTCATCTATTAGAACAGCCAAAAAAAGAGCCCTCCAGATGGACCGTCAGCAACTTCTTACCAGAAGGAACCCCAGAGTCCCTAAAGATAGACATGAACCTCCCAGAATCATCACCAAATACGGTGCCCAATGGAAACAGATTAGGACCATTCTCAACAACCATTGGCATATCCTCTCTGGTTCCCCTGCTCTTGGTGAAATAGTGGGAGAACGTCCCCTTCTCACCGCCCGACGCTCTCGGAATCTGCGGGATCATTTGATCAACTCCGAATACCAAAGATCCCCTACCCAAAACTGGCTTACCCAACTCCCCCCTCTAAAAGGTATGTTCAAGTGTGGTAGATGTGCTATTTGTATGTCGAGTGCACGGACGTGTTCACCGATTCTGACGGTAAGAGACAGTTTAAAATCTACAATTTTATCAACTGTAATACCACACGAGTAGTGTATATGCTCACATGCCCTTGTGGCAAAAAATATGTGGGTAAGACAAAAAGGAAATTGAAGATCAGAATCGGTGAGCTCGTCCAAAGCATTCTCAGCAAAGACGACGAGCGCCCCATTTCCCTACATTTCCTCAAGTTCCACGGGGGGGACCCCACTGGGCTTACTGTCAAGGGTATCTACAGGTTAAATCTTTCCCTTAGAAGGGGTGACTTCGACAGAATTCTCTGCCAGAAAGAAAAAATGTGGATATATACCCTTGACAGTATGTCCCTCTTGTCAGTGTTCCTTACCCCTTAGTCCCCTATTCATATTCATTACCCCTCCTCTTTCATTTCTATGTAGATGACACATCTATTTATACATGCCCGATCGCTCTCTTTAACTATATTTTTATTTTCTTAATTAGTTCTGTTCCCTTCTCTGTTCTCATTCCCTTCTCTTTCTCTCCTTCTTTTCTTTTTTTCTTTTTAAAGTAGTTTATGTAATTTACAGAGGTGGTGCACCCACGGACCGGCCCGTTCTATTTATTTGCATAATCCTTGTTGTCTTCCGGTTTGAATGGCAGTCCATTTGTTGTGCCGTTGCCAGGCCAACCGATAGCTAATGTATTCACGTCTGTAAGTGGGAGGGCTTAATAAGGTGTTCGCTCTGGCAAGGGCGCATGCTCTGAAGAAATCCCTGTGACGGATGAAACGCGTCAGCATGACGCCATCACGCTCCATCTAGCGTACACATGGACCCACCCATCAGCCCTGGGTATTCCGTCCGCCCTCGTGTGAAGCCGTACTGCATGGAACCAGGAAGTGGACGCTGACCTACACCGCACTCAGGCGGCACGTCTTGACACGCCTCCGCTCATCACTACCGTTGCTGGTAACTGAGTACACAGATCTACGAAGCCCTATCCAGTTGGCCTGATCTGGATGCAGCTGTTCCGTACTATCTGAGATGGTCCAAGTAGGACTGGAATGACCTATATGCCTGCCGAACTCTGGTATCCCTGGACTGGTGAGACTGTATCTGTTCATGTTCTAATCGTGACTGTTGTCACCATAGTTACACAGCTGTCTCCCACCCACTGTTCAGTTTACATGCGGTGATCATTACCGATGCAGGCACATCTATAGCTTCATTTATGTACAGTCTCTACACAACCGCTTATCTACATTACTAGCCATTGTATGATACTCAGCTGCTAGTGCCTTAACCAGCTACCTCCATGTAACATACCTCAAGGCTCACCTAAGGCCTGTCACTGGCATCCTGCTAGGCGGACTCCCCTCAACCATACGGCTGCACACACCCATCTCCCAGCTTTGACCTACAACCTTTTGGGACACTCATGAGACTTTTTATGTTATGTTGTGTTTCCTTTCATTCATCAATTCAGCTGGGCGTCTTTGTGTGTGTTTAGTGGTGGCCATCTGTGTGTTTTTCTGTTTTTAGACAACGTTGTCTATTTTATTTTCTTAGTGTCAGGTTTTGGGTTCACTTATTGTCATATTCTTTGATTTTGTGTTTGGTGTACATGTGGAATTATTCAATTTCAATATAAAATTTTTCATATTTTTGCTAATTTGCTGGTTCCTTGTTGATGAATTCTTTTTTCCCTGGGTGGAACTGGTATCTGTCCCGTTCCTCCCCCTTGGGTTCCCTCTTTTTGTTAAAATGAAAGTCTACTTTGGATACCCTTGGAAATGTGTTTGAGTCGAATAAAACCTTACAGAGGTACCTAAATGTGGCACGGCAAGAAACAACGTACATTTTGTTGAAGGCAAAAGCATATACTGTATACACCTGTCATTACAAAAGATGTGCCAAACATGTTATTTGATAAAAGAGCAATGTAAACATATTAATTATACAACATGTAACCCTGATAATGGCAGAGTAGGAAAAGTGAGTATGTAAGAAGGGGAATAGAGGCAGGGAAAGGGTTTAGAGTGGCAGGGTGTATGTGTGTTATACAAAACAAGAAGATGAGGCGTGAGGTGGAGAAGGTAGGTAGACAGGGTCAAGGTCAATTCCTGTTGTAGGGACCAAATACACTAGGATCTGATCCCTTAGAGATGAGTATGTAAACCAAGGCCAACAAATAGCCATGTACTTCTCTGTTGCATCAGAAATTCTAGCCTCTATTTTCTCGTGAAACGTGATCTGTGTTACACTCGACTTAACCTTAGTTACTGAGAAAATGGGAGATTTCCAGGCTTTAGTGTGTGTTTTGCTGCTGTAAGAACGTGAGTTCGGAGTTTAAACTAAACTTTAAATAATCAAGCAGGTTTCACATATAAAAGAATGAATTCAAGAGTCAGACAGATGTCTTAGCCCATAGACCTGGTTAAGTGGGAAAAAAAGCAGACCAAAGGGACTGAGCCACCAAGCAGGCCCACCAAGTATGCAAGTAGATTCCCAACGGTCTCCATTCACAAGAGAATAGTGGGGAATATTGAAAATGGTGGAAGGGTTTGGCGCTGTTCCTATTAGTTTCCTACCTCCATATAGGTTACTAGATTAAAATAAAATAAATTCTTAAGTGCACCGTGCATATATCAAATATTAAATACAATATGGATACCCAAGTATACTGTGCATGGGTCAATTAAATATTCTGCTGCAATATTGTGCAATCATAGGTGATACTTAGACATAACTTAAATGCTTACATATGTATTATGCTAAGGGGGGAAAGAAAAAGGGGGGGGGGGGGAGAAGGGGGTGAGATAGGGAAGTGGGGAGGGGGTGTGAGAAGTCTGTTCTTAAGGAAATTTACAACAACAAGATAAAGTGCAAATGTGCTGGTGCAATCCAAAAGGCAACAGTGACAAAATAAGGTGCAAACGTGCTTCAAAATTCTTTAGTAAGTCTCTTGTGCCAAATTCTTGTGCTGTGGTGATAATCCTTCACTTATAATATCTCTTTGCTCTGAAAGTGCAGCCACTCACCAGATCACTTCACCCCTGCGGGGGTAGTAGGCAGTTACAGTTTTATCGCCACTGTACAGCGATCGCTGGCGGGCTCAGGATCGTGGTATGTCATATATAAAGAGAGAGGGAGTGCCCATAGCGTAAAATTGCTTTTAAAAAAGTTTTATTACACAAAATGAAAGGGTACTCACACTTTTACAGTAAAAATCAAGCGAAATGGTAAAAACGTCAGAACCGTCATAAATATCCTTCAGCGCTGGTACAGGAGGTGATGTTTGGGAAGCACAAATTAGACCACGCCCTACGCGTTTCGTCGTTAGGACGTCTACGGGAGCGTCCTAACGACGAAACGCGTAGGGCGTGGCCTAATTTGTGCTTCCCAAACATCACCTCCTGTACCAGCGCTGAAGGATATTTATGAGGGTTCTGACGTTTTTACCATTTCGCTTGATTTTTACTGTAAAAGTGTGAGTACCCTTTCATTTTGTGTAATAAAACTTTTTTAAAAGCAATTTTACGCTATGGGCACTCCCTCTCTCTTTATTTTTGACATACCACGATCCTGAGCCCGCCAGCGATCGCTGTACAGTGGCGATAAAACTGTAACTGCCTACTACCCCCGCAGGGGTGAAGTGATCTGGTGAGTGGCTGCACTTTCAGAGCAAAGAGATATTATAAGTGAAGGATTATCACCACAGCACAAGAATATGGCACAAGAGACTTACTAAAGAATTTTGAAGCACGTTTGCACCTTATTTTGTCACTGTTGCCTTTTGGATTGCACCAGCACATTTGCACTTTATCTTGTTGTTGTAAATTTCCTTAAGAACAGACTTCTCACACCCCCTCCCCACTTCCCTATCTCACCCCCTTCTCCCCCCCCCCCCCTTTTTTCTTTCCCCCCTTAGCATAATACATATGTAAGCATTTAAGTTATGTCTAAGTATCACCTATGATTGCACAATATTGCAGCAGAATATTTAATTGACCCATGCACAGTATACTTGGGTATCCATATTGTATTTAATATTTGATATATGCACGGTGCACTTAAGAATTTATTTTATTTTAATCTAGTAACCTATATGGAGGTAGGAAACTAATAGGAACAGCGCCAAACCCTTCCACCATTTTCAATATATCTCAGCTGTCCCCATTTTAGGGTGACTGCCTGTTGGGAGGCAGCAGTTCCAAACTTTACCAACTAAGTCTTTATGTCAACTGCGCGGGTTCACCATCCCTTTAATAGTGGGGAATAGCCAGATACAAAACCAGCGACTCAAACAGGACCATATACTATCTTATCATAACTTTATAGTTAGCCCCGACCGATAGCACATTTCGAGAACTATACTTAACCATTTCCCAAATTTGTTTCCATTTTTCTTCCTCAATAGATGCGTGTAGATTCATGTTCTTTTTGAAATGTATGCAACCAAGACCAATGTTTTATGATTAGGTTTCTGCACTTGTTGAGTGGATAGAGTTTCTGTATTCTTCATCCTCGTTCATTCTCCACTATATAATGAGCCACTGATTTGGAACAGGTAAACATATTGGAAAGTCTGGTTTTTCTTGCTGCACTTGTTTTGAGTAAGTGATTTAGGAAATAGTGAAGTTTACAATGCTAGAACTTGTACCTTTACAGAAAGTAATGGAGTTGAGAGCAGAGGCAGCTCTTAAATTTTATCTCAACAGATTTTTCCTAAATTGCATCTGCCACGTTCACCAATACTGTATGTAGACATTAACATTACTGGTATAATGCAAAGACCTTATAGTGCCTAAACATACCTGTACTTTACCAGGCCAGGTGGTATACAGTGGCATTAACTTTAGACCAAATTCTATATAAAGCCTAATTGAATCCTTGTACTTTTTTTACCTTGCTTTATAGTCCTGTACACCAGCTTGTTATAATTTGTGACTGATGTCTGCTAGGAAATGTTCTAAAAAGCCTCTTTTTCTCAGTAAAAATGCAGCATTTAGGTCTCAACCTGCAGTGCCCCATGCACTCCTTAGTAGAGGTGTCCTCACACAGACTTGTGCTGTAGAGAAGGGGTATGGATGTATATGACCAGTCCTGTTGCATTACTATGTGCAATGAGTCTAACTCTGGTGGCTCCTGAACTGCTCACTAATTTTTAGACTCCCTGCACAGCTACTGTAACAGGAAAGTGGAGGTTGTACAAACTCTGTGTGGCTGAATATACACTATATTACCAAAAGTATTGGAACACCTGCCTTTACAGGCACATGAACTTTAATGGCATCCCAGTCTTAATCCGTAGGGTTCAATATTGAGTTGGCCCACCCTTTGCAGCTATAACAGCTTCAATTCTTCTGGGAAAGCTGTCCACAAGGTTTAGGAGTGTGTCTATGGGAATGTTTGACCATTCTTCCAGAAGCACATTTTTTTGAGATCGGGCACTGATGTGGAGGAGGAGGCCTGACTCGTAGTCTCCGCTCTTATTCATCCCAAAGGTGTTCTATGGGGTTGAGGTCAGGACTCAACCCCATAAAACACCAGTCAAGTTCCTCCACCCCAAACTCGCTCATCCGTGCCTTTATGGACCTTGATTTGTGCACTGGTGCACAGTCATGTTGGAATAGGAAGGGGCCATCCCCAAACTGTTCCCAAAAAGTTGAGATCATTAAATTGTCCAAGATGTCTCGGTATGCTGATGTCTTAAGAGTTCCCTTCATTGGAACCAAGTGGCCAAGCCCAACCCCTGAAAAGCAACCCCACACCATAATCCTCCATCCACCAAATGACTAAATGATTTGGACCACTGCACAAAGCAAGGTCCATAAAGACATGTATGAGTTAGTTTGGGGTGGAGGAACTTGACTGGCCTGTATTTTTTGGACAGGAGCCAGTGGTGGGACCCTGACCGGTCTGTAGATATGCTGCTCCATATGTCCCATATGCCCCATACGCCTCATACTGTGATGTACTTTGTGTTCTGACACATTTTTATTGGAACCGGCATTAACTTTTTTGAGCATTAGAAGAGCTAGAGTAGCTTTTCTATTCGATCAGACAACACAGTTCAGCCTTCACTCCCCACGTGCATCAATAAACCTTGGCTGCCCATGACCCTGTTACCAGTTTGCCAGCTTTCTTTCCTTGGACCACTTTTGGTAGGTCCTGAGTCCTGATCATTGAAGTCTGGGAACATCCCACAAGAGCTGCAGTTTTGGAGATGCTCTGACCCAGTCATTTAGCCATTACAATTTGGCCCTTGTCAAAGTTGCTCAAATCTTTATGCTTGCCAATTGTTGCTGCTTTAAGCGCATCAACTACAGGGAAAACATGTTCACCTACTGCCTAATATATCCAACCCACTTTCAGATGCCATTGTAACAAGATAATTGATGTTATTTACTCTACATGTCAGTGTTCATAATGTTATGGCTGACCGATGTATGGTCTGGGCCTGTTATTCAAGGGGTTTCACAAGGACACAAACTAACCATTGTACTCAGCAGAACTGTTATTTTAGGCACTTTCTGTTACTCCTATCTCTCTTTCTTCTCAGAACTTCCTCTCGGATATGGCTATGACAGGTTAATTACTTCCTTGATAGAGAGCACCTTATTCTCCACATGGCAACTAAAGCCATAGAGAAGTATCTGAAACTGATAGGACAGAGATACCTCAAGTAAGCCATTGGTAATGTATCCACTGTGCACTGTTTGCCTTAGAGGAGCCTAGATACACTGCCCATTTTGGTGGCCAGCTAGCCCTCTTGTGATAAATTAGTTGCAAACTGCAGTGTCCTAAAGAATCTTACTCTAACATTTCATATTCTTGATATGTGTATGTTGTACCTTGTACTTATGTTAAAAAGTATCCTGTTCTCTTCGTATTGCTTCCTTTGTGTGAAATCCCTGTGTTCCTGCCAGTCTCTCTGCTTTCCTATCTCAAACTGACCACGCTATGCATTAGAGCACCCATCCATCCCAGTGTGGTCATTTTTTTGGCTGTACTGGGAGAACGGCCTGCCTGTCCTCCAATCATCAGACTTGTGCTGACCCCCCTACACACACAGACACAGATATTCTCTGGAAAGATCAGTGTACTGCTGTTTTTTCACCCCACCATTCTAAGCCTCTTCTGCAACTGTGAACAGAGGTCATGTAATCTTTTATAACAAAAGGGAGAAAAATTATTTATAGCTATGGTTGCCTTAAATTTCTATTTTTAACTGAATGGGTTGCTTTACAAGGTTCACATATACTTTAAGAACAAAAGAAAATTGCTTACCGATAAAAAGGGAGAAGGAAGAAAGAGATTTTTAGTAAAAATCAGCACACATTACACAAATTAACACTTGCTAGGCACTCACTTAACCCCTTGATTACCCTGAGATGTTAACCTCTTCCCAGCCAGTGTCATTAGTACAGTGATAGCGTATAGTAATATCACTGATCACTGTATTATGGTCACTGGTGGTATCAGTTAGTCAGTTTCCACTCAGTGTCAGTTATAACTAAGCTTCAGGGGGCAGAGCAAAACATGTTGGGGGCGTTACCTGGTGGTAGCCCAGGCTAAGGTAGTCTCTCTCATCATCACACAACCCCCTGGATGTGTGGCACCAGGGATTCTCTCCTTCTATCCTCCAGTGTCAGATTATCCGCCCCACTATCACAGTCCCACTATAAGTGGCTGATCACCGCCATTACTAGTATATATTAAATAGTATACATATACCATAGTTTGCTGACGTTATAAGTTCTGCACAAACCACAGCTTCGCCTATGGAAAATATAGGGTGCCGAAGTTCAATGTCAGTTTGTTTATGGGAGTTTGTTCTTTGGTTTGTTTACGGGAGCGAGTACATTTAAAGCTTGACATGTTGGACATCTATTTGCTTCGTGCGACCTCATCTTTTAGCTTTTACCAGAAGTTGGGTAATATATTGCGTATGTCTACCGTAAAATTAACTTTACTGTATTTTATACTTGAAATTTTACCCTTGATAAATAGTTGCGCAAATGTCGTCGTACATAAAATGTTTTAACTTAGACCATTTTATTCTCCAAGGTCTCTGCTTTCAGAAAATATATAAAGTTTTTTTTTTTCTTTATCAATCTTCAGGCCTAAAATAATTTTTTAAAAGGGTCAGGGTTGAAGGGAAGATGGGTGGAGCCAAATACAGGGCAATCTTAGAAGAAAACCTGTTAGAGTCTGCAAAAGATTTGAGACTAGGGCAGAGGTTCACCTTCCAGCAGGACAACAACCCTAAACATACAAGCAGAGCTACAATGGAATGGTTTAGATAAAAGCACATTCATGTGTTAAACTGGCCCAGTCAAAGTCCAGACCTAAATCCAATTGAGAATCTGTGGCAAGACTTGAAAATTGCTATTCACAGACACTCTCCATCCAATCTGACAGAACTTGAGCTGTTTTGCAAAGAAGAATGGGCAAAAATGTCATTCTATAGATATGCAAAGCTGTTAGAGACATCCCCAAAAAGACTTGCAGCGACAGGTGGTTCTACAAAGTTTTGACTCAGGGGGGCTGAATACAAATGCACACTACACTTTTCACATATTTATTTGTAAAAAAAAATTGAAAACGATTTGTCATTTTCCTTCCACTTCACAATGATGTGCCACTTTGTTTTGGTCTATAACATAAAATCCCAATAAAATACATTTATGTTTTTGGTTGTAACATGACAAAACATGGAAAATTTAAAGGGGTGTACTTTCTCAAGGCACTGTATGTGTTGGAAGTGCGCTGGGTCAATGTGCTGAGGTTCCATTGACAATGAATGGCACTGCAACACACTAAGCATGTAACATGTGATAACATGTATTGCAATAACGCTCAAAAGCATGATTCAGTGCTTAAGCATGGAAGTTCACAGAAAAATACAATACACAGAATCCACCGGAACACTTACCAGCCAGTCATCAAAATAAAAAAAAGTTTACTTTGTTTGGTTTACGTTTTGCAAACATATGTGAAGCCCAGGGGCGGACTGATAACTCATGGGGCCCCCGGGCAATAGGAGATTATGGGGCCCCCGGGCAATAGGAGATTATGGGGCCCCCAGGCAATCAGAGAGTATGGGGCCACACAGTATACACACACACAGTATACAATCACACAGTATACACATACATGTACACACAGTATACACAGACAGATGTAAAAAAAACACAGATTTATACATACTGTCCCTGGTTTTACTAAGGCTGGCAACCCTGATGGGGCCCCCTAGTGGCCCAGGGCCCTCGGGCAGTGCCCTAATCGCTCAATGGTCAGTCCGCCCCTGGTGAAGCCACACTGCCACGTCAAGGCTCCTCTGCAAAGTGCGGTCCCTAACTCTACTCTAACATTGTTTCCAAATGGAGACATACATAGCAAGAAATTCATTGAGAGTCTAAACTATTTCAACAAATTCATAAAAAAAACAGAGGTATTGGTTGCATATATTTGCAATCATATGTGAAATCACCTTCAATTTTAGCAAAAAAAAGTTCCAAAACATGCCTGAAAATACTACTGGCCTCCTCTTAAATCAGGACCCGTCAACTTCTACAAAAATGAAACACCGGTCCCTTTTCCTAGTTTGGTCCCTGCAATATCCTTAAAATGACAATCCTCACAAAATTCCTCAGTGACTCATTCATAAGTCACTTACTTATGACCCTCCTGATCCATATCCCTCCCTCCTTCCTTAAATTAGTGAACTCCCTTTTTTTAAATTCATGTGGGCCCAGAAACTCCCCAGACCTAATCCAAGCACCCTGGCCCTTCTCAAAAGGTATGGCGGCCTGGCGTTCCCTGAGATCTACAATTACTAGTCTACCGGCCTCCAACCCCCCCTCACAGCCGGTTCAACACACGCCTGCAGGAAAAGAAAAATCTTCCGGCCTCCAACCTCCCCTCACAGCCAGTCCAACACATGCCTGCAGAAAATAAAAAAGGCTACCAGCCTCCAACCTCCCCTCACAGCTGGTCCAACACACACCTGCAGAAAATAAAAAAGTCTACTGGCCTCCAAGCTCCCCTCACAGCCAGTCCAATACATGCCTGCAGAAGAGAAAAAGTCTACCGGCCTCCAACCTCCCCTCAGAGGCGGTCCAATACACACCTGCTTGTAAAAGAAAGTCTTCCGGCCTCCAACCTCCCCTCACAGCCAGTCCAACACACAGCTGCAAGAAAAGTCTACCGGCCTCCAACCTCTCCTCACAACCGGTCCAACACATGCCTACAAAAAAAAAAGATTACTGGCCTCCAACCTCCCCTCACAGCCGGTCCCACACACGCCTGCAAGAAAAGAAAAGTCTACCGCCTCCAACCTCCCCTCACAGCCGGTCCAACACACACCTGCAAGAAAAGAAAAGTCTACTGGCCTCCAACCTCCCCTCACAGCCAGTCCAACACACACCTGCATAAAATAAAAAAGTCTTCCGGCCTCCAACCTCCCCTCACAGCCGGTCCAACACACGCCTGCAGCAAATAAAAAAGTCTACCAGCCTCCAACCTCCCCTCACAGCTGGTCCAACACACGCATGCAAGAAAAGAAAATTCTTGCCAATGACCTTATCTTTTGTGGATTCTGGTTGAGGTATGGGCTGCAGTCTGGGTGCGGCTTCCTCACCCCCCGCCCATTTACCCTCTGTCATGACCTTGCAGTAATACATTCATGACTTGTCTGTCTCTTACCTGGTCTGTGTATCAGCCTTGAGGCTTGTACTCTCACACCTGCATGCTTAAGTAATCTTCCCTCTGTGTGGCTCCACCCTAGCCTCAACAGGAACCACTATTTAACACCGCATTCTCCAAGCCTGCCTTGCCGTGCAATATTGTGTGTTTGGCTTCCTGTTTGCCATGTGCTCTAAGTTTGTCTCTGTCTCTGCTACCGATCTTGGCGTGTTCCCAACTATTCCTGTCTGCTTGTGACCCTGACCTTTGGCGCATTCTCGACTATCCCTGTTTGCCTGTGACCCTGACTTTTGGCATGTTCTCTGTTATCCTTGTTTGCTAGTCGCCTCGACATTTGGCTACCTCCTTACTATTCCTTGCTGTCCTGGGCTGCTGTTTCCTCTCCATCCTCCTGTAGCCTACTGTGAGCGTGAGCTGGGAGACCCTAGGGGCGACCTGGAGCCAGTTGCAGCCCAGTCCATCCTCACCACTAGAGGCTCTGGTGAACACCAACTGGCTCTCAGACTCTGCGCCCTGGGGAATCTATGCTCTAACTCACTGTGGGATCTGTGTTGGTGCTCCAGGGGACCTGCCTTCCTGAACCACCCCGAGTTCCATCTGCAGCAGTCAGCCTTAGGGTCCACTATCATAGCGGTGCACTCCTGACCCCAACGGGGTGCATCTGTCACCTGGATACAGGTGACCTGACAGTTTGCACGGCCATGGACCCGTCTGATGTGCTGCTACCTGCCGATGATCAGCTGCAGGGCATAGTCCACAGACTCGAGACCCAGGAATCTAATCAGACCCAGGTGATGCGATTCCTTCAGGATTTGGCTTCCCGCTTTGAACAACTTCAAGCCTCCTAGGCTCCCCAGTTACACAACCGCAATCGGCTGCCGTATCAGCTCCGCTTACAGTCGCAGCCACTAACCCTTTGCACTTACCAGCTCCGTCCCATTACTTTGGGGATTCCAAGGGCTGCAGAGGGTTCCTTAGCCAGTGTACTATTCATTTCGAACTCCATCCCCAAAACTTCAAGTCTGATCGGGCAAAGGTATCCTATATTAGTTCTCTCCTGCCCCTATGTGGGAGAGGAAAGACCCAGTGGTTTCCAGCCTCTCTAATTTTCCGAAACTCTTCCGGAATATCTTTGAGGAACCAGGTCGTGTCTCTTCAGAGTCTGCTTCTATGGGACAGTATGCTCTTCGTTTCTGCATACTGACGGTTGAGCTTAGCTGGAACAATGAGGCCTTAGTCGCAACCTTTCTGTATGGCCTTTCTGATAGAGTGAAGGACGAATTAGCAGGAAGAACCATCCCCACTGATCTGGACAAAGTTATCTCCCTGTGTAACCAGATAGACATTCGTTTTCAGGAAAGGACCCTAGAAAAGCGACGCCAGCACTCCTTGGTCCTTAGTCAGCCCGAGCTCCCCTCTTTTCATCCTGTGGAGCATCTCCTGCCAACTAAGGAACCCATGCAGCTGGGCCAGACCAGGCCATCCCCCGAGGAACGTGCTAGGTGCAGAACTCTGGGCCTGTGTCTCTGCTGTGGGGCAAAGGTCATTTTCATGACACGTGCTCATTTCGTCCAGGAAAAGCTCGGGTAATACATCTGGAAGGTGGAGTATTGGACCCAGAAAAGTCATCTTCTCGTCTCCTTCTTTCGGTGTTTCTTCATGTTGGCATTTCCTCCCACTCGGCCTTGGCTTATCTGGATTTGAGAGCCGCTGGCAACTTTATGGAATGGAGAACTGCATCTTCCATGAACCTTACCCTTTTACCCCTCACCACTCCATTGGTGGTCTCGGCGATTGATGGCACTGTTCTTCCAGGGGGGCCTATCCGCTTCCAGACCCCTCCTGTTAAGATGTCAGTAGGGGTACTCCACCAGGAGTGGATATCCTTTTTTATCCTTCCTAAGGTCTCAACCCCTATCGTATTGGGGCTTCCTTGGTTGCAGCTCCACTCTCCACACATTGACTGGACTTCTGGGCAGATCCTGGCTTCGGGTCCCTCCTGTTTCTCTTTCTGTCTACTCAAGGGTTGCCCCTAAGGGGAGACTTCCCGTGGCTACCACCTCAGTATCCTCTGCCCTTCCCGCTGCATATAGTGATTTCCAGGATGTGTTCTGTAAAAAGTCAGTGAGGTGCAGGGGCGGCTCCAGACAATTTTTTTGGGGGGTGCTATGTGGGTGCTGTAAGAAAAAGTGGTGGAGCTAATGCAGAGCACGCAGTGCATCACGGTCTCGTGGGTGTGGCAAGAAGTGGGTGTGGCCAAAGGTAGGCATGACTGAAAATGAGGTGTTTCTTCACAGCCCTTCCCCTTTATATAGACAAAATAGTGCTTTTGGATACACAGAATTGATTGCTGGAGTAAAACAAGCCCAAATGGGAATAACAATGATAACCCCCAGCAAGTGTCAAGGTCAGCAATAGCTCCCAAGTATAAGGGTCAGATAATCTCCAATACATGTCAGAGCCAGCCATAACAACCAGCAAAACATAATAACTAACCCCAGGCACAGAACAAAAATAAACCCCCAGCATAGCACAAAAATGAACCACAAGCATGACACAATAAACCTCCAATATGGCACAATAATTAGCCCCTTAGCATGGTAGAACAATTAAATCCCAGCATGGCACAATAATGTAGAACAGCAATGAACCCCCAGGAATATGCATTAATAACTACCAGAACTACACAATTAACCCCCAACACTGTACAATAATTAACCTCCAGGATAATAGCAGTCAGTGAGCCCCCTTTATTGTCAAACTTACAACAGAGAATATACAGTGAAGAGGTCAGCACTATATGTGGTCACCATAAGTGCCTAGATTAGGAGTGACACCCTAGGATTCCCAGAGCAGGAATGCCCCTTTAGACTGCCCAGAGCAGGAATGACCCCTAAGATCACAGTGCCCATATAGATCAGGCTTGCTCCTTAGAATGCCCAGAAGAGGAGTGCCCCCTCAGTGTACAGAGCAGAAAAAGTGTCCCCTCAGAATACCCAGAGCAGCAGAATGTCCTCTTTAAATGCCCAGAGCAGGAGTGTCCCATCATAGTTCCTAGAGCAGGAGTGACCCCTTAGAGCTTTGCCAATATAGACCATGCTTCCCTCTTAGAAGTGCCACAATTAGGGGTGCCCCTGTCACGGGCATGGCCAGAGCGGAGGCTGTTGGAGAGGACTGTGTGCAAGCCTGTTGCCCACCGATTATGGGCCCTAGCATTTGAGGTGAATGAGAAATTCAGTCTGAACTGTATTAATCGGACTCAGTCATGTATATATTGTATGGGGACTCCTTACTGTATATTTGTGTCCCTGAAGAGGGAGGGGGGATTCCTCCAGCAGCCCCCTGCTGATAAGACTGATTCATTCTGCTGGGACACATCCTGTGAGGAGATGCTGGTGTTATCAACATGTGTTTATGTTAATTGAGAGAGCTGATCACATTAGCCACCAGCCCTGGCTAATAGACGAATGGTCTAGGCTGAGGAGGGGGGAGATTGTTGTTTGTATTGTTAATTGTATTAATGTGTGAAGCTCGGTGCCCACAAGACTGTCATCTGGTCTGGGTACATTTTGTAGTAAATAAGGTCATGTTAATTAGGTTAGCTTTGAGTCATCCCTGCTGTATAAAGGTCTGTGAGATCTCAAAATAAAGGTAGTTCTGATGTACTCCAAGACTGGTGTTGTCTAGTTCTTGGGGTTCCTATAGCCAGATCCATTGGACTCATGTTCCAGAACTTAGGAAGCAGTATATGACGGAAGCACTCAAGCGGAGTGTGGGGCGTTCCGTGACATTGGTGGCAAGCAGCGGGAAAGCTTCCTGAAGTCTGAAGTCTGGGACATCCAAACCTCCAACTGGATCCAAGATCAGCATAGCAGACTTCAGTCACCCCAGCGGAGATATGGACCTGGTATCAGAATTCCCGGGGCTGCTGCGGATCATCCTTTCAACGTACACCAGGACTGTGTCTGAGGATGAATACCTGGAGCTCAGGCAGCTGATTCGGGTGGAGCTCTGGATTGCAGCCCTCCGTCTCGCTGGTATAAAACAGGGCAAGTGCTTTCCAACCCAAGAGCAACGGGCCAGTGACCAACGGGCATTGCGGATGGCATTCCTGGGAGAGCAGCCCCAGGAGCAATGGGTGACTGAGTTGGACAGGTTGGTCCAGCAGGAGATAGAGCTGGACAATCGATATCGGGCTCTGCAATGGCACGCAGAGGAGGGATATTTAGGGGAGACAACAGAATGCTCTCCGGAGGGATATGACTTTGGCGGCCCTGGATTGCTGTGGGAGAACCTTACAGATCTTTTTATGTTTGGCGATGAAGGGGAACCTGACCTTGAGGACATGAGAGACTATAGAGAGGCTATGCTCGGTCTTGCAGGGGTCTCAGAGCTCAAACCTGATCTGGACCATTTGCTAAAGAAGGAACAGCATCTGGAAAGGGCATACAGGAAACTGCTAGAACAAGTTCAGCAGCATGCCAGAGAATCGGCAGTGGAAAATCCGGAGATTGCCGTCCCCAAACCTGAAGTGCTGACAACAGGGCAGAGCTCTGCTAACCTCTGTCCAGAAATGATAACATCTTCTGGGTTCCATGGACAGGAGATGGTGAACCCCTATTCCCCGACATCAGTTGCAGAGACATGGGATTTGATAGACTTTTCTGCTGAGGAAGAACAACCTGATGAGCCTCCAGCAGAAGAGCTGCTATCAGGGCCAAAGTTCACTGTGTTCTGCCCAGCACCAACAGTGGCTTCGGCCTTCCTGAGAGAAGAGGTAGTCGGCCTTTCTCCCACAACACTGACAGGGACATGTGATTTTCTGCCAGCAGCATCTATGGAGTTAAAACAAACTTCTCCAGCTGAAGATCTGGTAACTGAACAGAGGGTCCAAGACCTCTATCCCACACTTTTACCAATTCCAGAGACTGGGGATTTATTAGACGTTTCTGTAGAGGAGGAACCACCTGGCAAACCCCCAGCAGAAGTGCTGGCAACCGGACAGAGGGTCCAAGACCTCTGCCCCACACCTGCAGCAATTGTGGAGGCTCAGGGTGAGAAGATGGCAATCACTTCCCAGCAGCAGATACAGGGGGAGAAGGGAGAGGAGGTGTGTGTTGTCCCTCCCCAACAGTTGGCCAGGGTGGAGGAAGTGGGCTTTCCTCCCCAGCAAAGATCCGTGTACCAGGGAGACAGTACCATCGACATGTCGTCCCAGCAGCCAGATGAGGGAATGGAAAAGGAAGCAGCCGGCTCACCTCCCCAATGGCAGCTACACAGTTTGGGAGTGGAGGAAGCCAGCTGCCTGCCCCAACAGTTACCTGGAGCAGAGGATGTGGAGTCCCCAGCAGAAGTGCTGGCAACAGGGCAGAGTGCTACCAACCTCTGCCCAGCACCGGCAACAACTACAGAGTTCCAGGGAGGCGGGGCAGTCGGCCTCCCTCTCCAACAGTTAGCCGGAACAGATGGTGTGGGGTTTCCAGCAGAAGGGCTGGCAACAGGGCCGAGGACTGCTGGACTCTGCCCTCAACTAACAGAGGATGAATTTCCTGTGAAGGTGGATGGGACTTCAGTCTCCACCTGTATACCCCAGGGATGCTGGGCAGTGGGCCCAGATCCCCAACAGCATGACAGAGTGAGCCCAGTCACCCCGTCTTCTCTCCAGCGGCAGAAAGGATTCCAGGGAGAAGGTCCAGTCCGGGCCTCTCCCCAGCGGCAGATATGTTCTCTGAGAGAGGCAGAGGATGGCTGGGTGAGTAATGCACTGTTTGGGATAATTTGTTTGGGGTACTGTGTGGGTACAGGCAGTAGAGGACTGGAGCTGTGGACTAACTTCGGAGTCAACCCGTCTGGGGTCTCCTCCTGTGTTAGTCTCCTGCCGAAAGGGGAGAAATGTCACGGGCATGGCCAGAGCGGAGGCTGTTGGAGAGGACTGTGTGCAAGCCTGTTGCCCACCGATTATGGGCCCTAGCATTTGAGGTGAATGAGAAATCCAGTCTGAACTGTATTAATCGGACTCAGTCATGTATATATTGTATAGGGACTCCTTACTGTATATTTGTGTCCCTGAAGAGGGAGGGGGGATTCCTCCAGCAGCCCCCTGCTGATAAGACTGATTCATTCTGCTGGGACACATCCTGTGAGGAGATGCTGGTGTTATCAACATGTGTTTATGTTAATTGAGAGAGCTGATCACATTAGCCACCAGCCCTGGCTAATAGACGAATGGTCTAGGCTGAGGAGGGGGGAGATTGTTGTTTGTATTGTTAATTGTATTAATGTGTGAAGCTCGGTGCCCACAAGACTGTCATCTGGTCTGGGTACATTTTGTAGTAAATAAGGTCATGTTAATTAGGTTAGCTTTGAGTCATCCCTGCTGTATAAAGGTCTGTGAGATCTCAAAATAAAGGTAGTTCTGATGTACTCCAAGACTGGTGTTGTCTAGTTCTTGGGGTTCCTATAGCCAGATCCATTGGACTCATGTTCCAGAACTTAGGAAGCAGTATATGACGGAAGCACTCAAGCGGAGTGTGGGGCGTTCCGTGACAGCCCCTTTAGAGCTTCCTGCATAGACTGTCAAGATTAGAGTGCCCAGAGCAGGAGAGTGACCCCCTCAGAGTGTCAAGAGCAGGAGAGTGACCTCTTAAGTGCACCCAGAGCAAGAGAGTGACCCCGTAAGTGTACCCAGAGTAGGAGAGTGACCCCCTCAGAGTGCCCAGAGCAGGAGAGGGAGGGACCCTCTAAGTGTACCTAGAGCAGGAGAGTGACCCCCTAAGTGTACCCAGAGCAGAAGGAGAGCGACCCCCTAAGTGTACCCAGAGCAGGAGAGCCACCCCCTCAGAGTACCCAGAGCAGGAGAGTGACCCCCTCAGAGTACCCAGAGCAGGAGAGTGACCCCCTAAGTGTACCCAGAGCAGGAGAGTGACCCCCTAAGTGTACCCAGAGCAGGAGAGTGACCCCCTAAGTGTACCCAGAACAGGAGAGTGACCACCTCAGAGTGCCCAGAGCAGGAGAGTGACCCCCTCAGACTACCCAGAGCAGGAGAGTGACCCCCTCAGAGTACCCAGAGCAGGAGAGTGACCCCCTAAGTGTACCCAGAGCAGGAGAGTGACCACCTTAGAGTGCCCAGAGCAGGAGAGTGACCCCATAAATGCACCCAGAGCAAGTGAGTGACCCCCTAAGTGTACCAGAGTAGGAAAGGTGACCCCCTCAGAGTGCCCAGAGCATGAGAAGGGGGGACCCCCTAAGTGTACCTAGAGCAGGAGGGTGACCCCCTAAGTGTACCCAGAGCAGCAGGAGAGCGACCCCCTAAGTGTACCCAGAGCAGGAGAGTGACCCCCTCAGAGTACCCAGAGCAGGAGAGTGACCCCCTAAGTGTACCCAGAGCAGGAGAGTGACCCCCTAAGTGTACCCAGAGCAGGAGAGTGACCCCCTAAGTGTACCCAGAGAAGGAGAGTGACCCCCTAAGTGCACCCAGAGCAAGAGAGTGGCCCCCTAAGTGTACCCAGAGCAGGAGAGTGACCCCCTAAGTGTACCCAGAGCAGGAGAGTGACCACCTCAGAGTGCCCAGAGCAGGAGAGCGACCCCCTAAGTGCACCCAGAGCAAGAGAGTGACCCCCTAAGTGTACCCAGAGTAGGAGAGTGACCCCCTCAAAGTGCCCAGAGCAGGAGAGGGAGGGACCCCCTAAGTGTACCTAGAGCAGGAGAATGCCCCCTAAGTGTACCCAGAGCAGGAGAGCGACCCCCTAAGTGTACCCAGAGCAGGAGAGCGACCCCCTCAGAGTACCCAGAGCAGGAGAGTGACCCCCTCAGAGTACCCAGAGCAGGAGAGTGACCCCCTAAGTATACCCAGAGCAGGAGAGTGACCCCCTAAGTGTACCCAGAGCAGGAGAGTGACCCCCTTAGAGTTCCCAGAGCAGGAGAGTGACCCCCTAAGTGTACCCAGAGCAGGAGAGGGACTCCCTAAGTGTACCCAGAGCAGGAGAGTGATACATTGTGGAAAGGGATGGATGATGCTGGGCGGGGATGTGAATACATTTATTTTTGAGGTGGGGGGTGAAATCTTGGGTGAGTTCCCACACTTTTTTCCCCAGGACTTGACCCCTGGGTATGCCCCTAGATCAGTGTCTGCCACCACCATAGAGGAGATTAGGAGTCCCCCCCAGACCCCCCTTGTCTCAGCTCAGGTGCTCCATGAGGAACAGGCACTGCCTGGTGTGGGGAGGGTTGTAACTCCCTGGTGTGGGGAGGGGTTGGCACTGCCTGGTGTGGGAAGGGGCTGGCACTGCCTGGTGTGGGGAGGGGCTGGCACTGCCTGGTGTGGGGAGGGTTGGTACAGCCTGGTGTGGGGAGGGTTGGCACTGCCTGGTGTGGGAAGGGGCTGGCACTGCCTGGTGTGGGGAGGGGCTGGCACTGCCTGGTGTGGGGAGGGTTGGCACTGCCTGGTGTGGGGAGGGGCTGGCACTACCTGGTGTGGGGAGGGGCTGGCACAGCCTGGTGTGGGGAGGATTGGCACTGCCAGGTGTGGGGAAGGGATGGCACTGCCTGGTGTGGGGAGGGGTTGGCACAGCCTGGTGTGGAGAGGGTTGGCACTGCCTGGTGTGGGGAGGGGCTGGCACTGCCTGGTGTGGGAAGGGGCTGACACTGCCTGGTGTGGGGAGGGTTGGCACTGCCTGGTGTGGGGAGGGGTTGGTACAGCCTGGTGTGGGGAGGGTTGGCACTGCCTGGTGTGGGGAGGGGTTGGTACAGCCTGGTGTGGGGAGGGTTGGCACAGCCTGGTGTGGGGAGGGTTGACACTGCCTGGTGTGGGGAGGGGTTGGTACAGCCTGGTGTGGGGAGGGGTTGGCACAGACTGGTGTGGGGAGGGTTGGCACTGCCTGGTGTGGGGAGGGGTTGGTACAGCCTGGTGTGGGGAGGGGTTGGTACAACCTGGTGTGGGGAGGGTTGGCACTGCCTGGTGTGGGGAGGGGTTGGTACAGCCTAGTGTGGGGAGGGTTGGTACAGCCTGGTGTGGGGAGGGTTGGCACAGCCTAGTGTGGGGAGGGTTGGCACTGCCTGGTGTGGGGAGGGGTTGGTACCGCCTGGTGTGGGGAGGGTTGGCACTGCCTGGTGTGGGGAGGGGTTGGTGCAGCCTGGTGTGGGGAGGGTTGGCACAGCCTGGTGTGGGGAGGGGTTGGTACAGCCTGGTGTGGGGAGGGGTTGGTACAGCCTGGTGTGGGGAGGGGTTGGTACAACCTGGTGTGGGGAGGGTTGGCACTGCCTGGTGTGGGGAGGGGTTGGTACAGCTTGGTGTGGGGAGGGTTGGCACTGCCTGGTGTGGGGAGGGGTTGGTACAGCCTGGTGTGGGGAGGGTTGGCACTGCCTGGTGTGGGGAGGGGTTGGTACAGCCTGGTGTGGGGAGGGGTTGGTACAGCCTGGTGTGGGGAGGCGTTGGTACAGCCTGGTGTGGGGAGGGTTGGCACAGCCTGGTGTGGGGAGGGTTGACACTGCCTGGTGTGGGGAGGGGTTGGTAGAGCCTGGTGTGGGGAGGGGTTGGCACAGCCTGGTGTGGGGAGGGTTGGCACTGCCTGGTGTGGGGAGGGGTTGGTACAGCCTGGTGTGGGGAGGGTTAGTACAGCCTGGTGTGGGGAGGGTTGGCACAGCCTGGTGTGGGGAGGGTTGGCACTGCCTGGTGTGGGGAGGGGTTGGTGAGTTCCCACACTTTTTTCCCCAGGACTTGACCCCTGGGTATGCCCCTAGATCAGTGTCTGCCACCACCATAGAGGAGATTAGGAGTCCCCCCCAGACCCCCCTTGTCTCAGCTCAGGTGCTCCATGAGGAACAGGCACTGCCTGGTGTGGGGAGGGTTGTAACTCCCTGGTGTGGGGAGGGGTTGGCACTGCCTGGTGTGGGAAGGGGCTGGCACTGCCTGGTGTGGGGAGGGGCTGGCACAGCCTGGTGTGGGGAGGATTGGCACTGCCAGGTGTGGGGAAGGGATGGCACTGCCTGGTGTGGGGAGGGGTTGGCACAGCCTGGTGTGGAGAGGGTTGGCACTGCCTGGTGTGGGGAGGGGCTGGCACTGCCTGGTGTGGGAAGGGGCTGACACTGCCTGGTGTGGGGAGGGTTGGCACTGCCTGGTGTGGGGAGGGGTTGGTACAGCCTGGTGTGGGGAGGGTTGGCACTGCCTGGTGTGGGGAGGGGTTGGTACAGCCTGGTGTGGGGAGGGTTGGCACAGCCTGGTGTGGGGAGGGTTGACACTGCCTGGTGTGGGGAGGGGTTGGTACAGCCTGGTGTGGGGAGGGGTTGGCACAGACTGGTGTGGGGAGGGTTGGCACTGCCTGGTGTGGGGAGGGGTTGGTACAGCCTGGTGTGGGGAGGGGTTGGTACAACCTGGTGTGGGGAGGGTTGGCACTGCCTGGTGTGGGGAGGGGTTGGTACAGCCTAGTGTGGGGAGGGTTGGTACAGCCTGGTGTGGGGAGGGTTGGCACAGCCTAGTGTGGGGAGGGTTGGCACTGCCTGGTGTGGGGAGGGGTTGGTACCGCCTGGTGTGGGGAGGGTTGGCACTGCCTGGTGTGGGGAGGGGTTGGTGCAGCCTGGTGTGGGGAGGGTTGGCACAGCCTGGTGTGGGGAGGGGTTGGTACAGCCTGGTGTGGGGAGGGGTTGGTACAGCCTGGTGTGGGGAGGGGTTGGTACAACCTGGTGTGGGGAGGGTTGGCACTGCCTGGTGTGGGGAGGGGTTGGTACAGCTTGGTGTGGGGAGGGTTGGCACTGCCTGGTGTGGGGAGGGGTTGGTACAGCCTGGTGTGGGGAGGGTTGGCACTGCCTGGTGTGGGGAGGGGTTGGTACAGCCTGGTGTGGGGAGGGGTTGGTACAGCCTGGTGTGGGGAGGCGTTGGTACAGCCTGGTGTGGGGAGGGTTGGCACAGCCTGGTGTGGGGAGGGTTGACACTGCCTGGTGTGGGGAGGGGTTGGTAGAGCCTGGTGTGGGGAGGGGTTGGCACAGCCTGGTGTGGGGAGGGTTGGCACTGCCTGGTGTGGGGAGGGGTTGGTACAGCCTGGTGTGGGGAGGGTTAGTACAGCCTGGTGTGGGGAGGGTTGGCACAGCCTGGTGTGGGGAGGGTTGGCACTGCCTGGTGTGGGGAGGGGTTGGTACAGCCTGGTGTGGGGAGGGTTGGCACAGCTTACTGACAGAAAAACAATCCCTATCCTTCCTCCATTGATTAGGACTGGAGTCCCATTGCCTGTCCCTATCCCCTCCCAGCTCAGCAGCTCTATAATAAGGATGAGGGCCAGACAGGTGATAATGTGATGGTGAGGGGGTGGGTGCACCCTACTTACATTTGCAGAAGAAATCCCTCTTCCTCTGGGGCTGGGATAGGAACCTTCCCTCTTGTCCTGATCTTGGCTCAGCCCACAGTAGCTCCATAGAAGCTCCATAGAAGCACACACAGCTCCTGTGTGCCTGGTTGTGACGAGGAGGAGGGGTGGGCGTGGTTTCCATGCAAGAAGAGAGAGAGACGAATTCCTTCCTCCATGGCTCGGCTGGGCTGAGAGCTTCTCCTATCTTTCCTTGGTGCGGCTGGCAAGTACAGAGGCGCCACATGTCCCAGTGCTTTCAAAACCTGGCACCTCTGTACAGTACTCAGATCAATCCGCCACTAATGATGCCAGGACTCACTGAAGATCAGCGGCTTATGCGGCCAGAGCTGCAGTATCCCTCCTCCATATGAAAGAGTCCCCAGACTTTTTTTGTCACACAGAGCACACAGGTAAAAATTTATTTAAAAAAATTCTGTGACATATATTGGAAATTCAAGTGTGTACATTTTTGGGGTGCTGTGAGGGTGCTTAAACAATTTTTGAGGGTGCTTTAGCACACCCAAGCACCCACCTGGCGCTGCCCCTGGTGAGGTGCTTCCTCCTCACAGGTCCTTTGACTGTGCCATTGACCTTGTTCCCGGAGCAGCTCTACCCAGGGGTCGTACCTACCCTCTGTCCATCCCAGAGACCCAGGCCATGTCTGAGTATGTTGCAGAAAATCTAGAAAAAGGATTCATCTGGAAATCCTCATCGCCTGCAGGAGCCGGGTTCTTTTTTGTTGCCAAAAAGGATGGTACCCTAAGACCCTGCACTGACTACCGAGGCCTAAACGCAGTAACGATCAAAAATCGATACCCTCTACCCCTAATATCGGAACTATTTGACAGGTTGAAAGGTGCCTCCATTTTTACCAAGTTGGATCTCAGGGGTGCATACAATTTGATCCGAATACAGGAAGGGGATGAATGGAAGACTGCGTTTAACACTAGAGATGGGCATTACGAGTACTTGGTCATGCCCTTTGGTTTGTGTAACGCCCCAGCGGTGTTCCAAAACTTTATTAACGAAATCTTCAGGGATCTGCTTTACCAATTTGTTGACATTCTCATCTTTTCGGATAGTCTGTCGGTTCACAGAGACCATGTCCGGATTGTACTTCAGCGCCTTCGAGAAAATAATCTGTACGCCAAGCTGGAGAAATGTTCTTTTGAATGTTCTGAAGTCCTGTTTCTGGGATGCTTCGTCTCTAACTTCGGTCTTCGTATTGATTCTGGGAAGGTCTCAGCCATTACCAACTGGCCTCTTCCTGCCGGTCTCAAGGCCACGCAGCGCTTTCTTGGGTTCACTAATTATTACAGGCAGTTCATTAGGAATTACTCCTCTATTGCTGTGCCAATTATCGCCTTGACCAAGAAGGGTGCTAATGCCAAGGAGTGGTCCCCGGAAGCTGTCTCTGCCTTTCATGATTTGAAACAGGCCTTCATTTCTGGACGTTTGTTGAGGCGACCTGACCCGAGGGATCCATTTTTTATTGAAGTGGATGCTTCCTCAATTGGGGTGGGAGCTGTGCTTCTTCAATCCTTTGGGAAAAAACTGTCTACCATGTGCGTTTTTCTCCAGAAAATTATCTCAGGCGGAGAAGAATTACGCTATTGATGATCGGGAACTTCTTGCGATTAAATTGGCGTTGGAGGAGTGGCGTCATCTCTTGGAGGGTTCCCCACATACTATAGAAATCTGCGGTAGAAAGACTAAAAATCTGCAGTGCTTACAGAATGCCAAACGATTGAATCCCAGACAAGCCAGGTGGAGTCTCTTCTTTTCCCGTTTTAACTTCACCATTGCATTTAAACCTGGTTCCTGCAACAGTCGGGCTGATGCACTCTCTAGATCTTTTGACATTCAGGATGAGGAGCCTACTATTGAACCTGAGCCGATTATCCCTACTTCATGCATCCTTGCCCATTCACCCACCCTGAAGTCAAAAATTCCTCCTGGCAGGACCTTCGTCCCCACTGAGCTAAGAGCTAAGATCCTTCGTTGGAGACATGACTCCAAGGTGGCAGGTCATGCTGGGTTTCTTCGATCCTTCCTCCTCATCAGTCGCCACTACTGGTGGCCTACTCTCCGTTCGGATGTCAAAGACTATGTTAAGGCTTGTCATGTCTGTGCCCAGTCTAATTCCTCCACGCAGGCTCCTGCTGGTCTTCTCATGCCCTTGCCCATTCCCAAGGAGCCCTGGTCTCACATAGCCATGGACTTCATCACCGATCTTCCACCTTCTGAGAAGAATACGGTCATTTGGGTGGTAATTGATCTATTCTCCAAGATGGCCCATTTTGTTCCTCTTCCTGGTCTCCCTTCTGCTCCTGCCTTGGTTCCCATTTTCATACGAGAGATTTTCCGTCTTCATGGTGTCCCTTCCCATGTAATTTCAGACGGGGTGTTCAGTTTACTTCTCGCTTTTGGAGAGCCTTTTGCAAATCCCTCAACATTACCTTGGATTTTACCTCTTCTTACCATCCCCAATCCAATGGCCAGACTAAAAGGGTTAATCAGGAGTTGGAGGTCTTTCTCCGTACCTTGGTCTCGGCTCATCACGATGATTGGGTCTCATTACTCCCGTGGGCAGAGTTCTCCCACAACAATCATTTCAACGTCAGTTCTCAGAAGACACCCTTTGCCACTGTTAATGGAAGACATCCTCAGCTCCCTCTTCCTATGACCTGTTCTTCTGACATCCCAGCTTTGGCTACTGTTCAGGGATCATTCAATTCCTTGGGGGCTGACGTTCATGATTCCCTCCAGAAAGCTGCCAATGAGTTCAAAAGATTTGCTGACCGTTGTAGGCATAAGCCGCCTTCTCTACAGTCAGGAGACAAAGTCTGGCTTTCTACCAGGAACATGAGACTCCGGGTTCCTTCTCTCAAGTTTGCCCCGAGATTCATTGGTCCTTACAGTATAATTTCTAAGCTGAATCCTGTTTGTTTTAAACTCCAGATCCCTAAAAGCCTCAGGATCTCAAACTCCTTTCATGTATCCCTTCTGAAACCTTTAGTTTTCAATAAGTTCTCTCGACCTCTCCCTACCTTGGCTCCAGTCTCTGAAGATGATCAGGAGTACGAGGTTAGTCAAATTTTGGATTCTCGCTTCTATAAAGGTGTCCTTCAATATCTCGTGGATTGGAAAGGTTTCGGTCCTGAGGAGAAATCTTGGATTTCTGCATCTGAAGTCTTCGCACCTCGTCTTCTGAGGAAGTTCCATTTGAAGTTCCCCTCCAAGTCTGGTCCAAAGCGGGGGAGGGGGAGGCCTCGTAAGAGGGGGGTACTGTCATGACCTTGCAGTAATACATTCGTGACCTGTCTGTCTCTTACCTGGTCTGTGTATCAGCCTTGAGGCTTGTACTCTCACACCTGCATGCTTAAGTAATCTTCCCTCTGTGTGGCTCCACCCTAGCCTCAACAGGAACCACTATTTAACACCGCATTCTCCAAGCCTGCCTTGCCGTGCAATATTGTGTGTTTGGCTTCCTGTTTGCCGTGTGCTCTAAGTTTGTCTCTGTCTCTGTTACCGATCTTGGCCTGTTCCCGACTATTCCTGTCTGATTGTGACCCTGACCTTTGGCGCGTTCTCGACTATTCCTGTTTGCCTGTGACCCTGACTTTTGGCGTGTTCTCTGTTATCCAATGGCAACCCTAGGGGGGGCCAGAGGGGGCCCTGACCCCCCCCAACATTATGCTGGGCCCCACCATGTGCCCCCCCCCCCCAAAAAATTTTTTTTTTTTTTTTTTTTTAATTTTTTTTTTTTTTTTTTTACAAAAAGGCAATTTCTTTTTGTTTGTATTCATATCGGATGTGCCACATTTTACTCGGGCCACCACTGGGGTAACACAGTCTCTATTGAGAGGGAGAACATCCCCAGTCAGCTCCTGCGGGTGATTTCTCCCCCCTCCCTCTGCTCGCTGACACTGCATAATGCGAGCGCTCACACAACCACGGCCGCCCGATCTGCTCCTTCCCCTGCATCCTCATTGGCAGGGAGAAGAGCGAGTTGCAGGAAGGACTCCACCAGGACTCTCAGTTACTGAAAAAACAGACTGATTTCTCCCGGCTAGACCAGCGCTGTCAATAGCAGGGGCAGGACAGCAAGAGGAGGCTGGGGAACCCCACAGTGACAGAACACCAGGGCCCGGTGGCAAGACAACCTTTGCAACCCTGATAGTTCTCCCACTGCTTTGGACCCTTATATTTTCTTGGTATGCTGGTGACATATATCTCTTGTTCTCTGTCACCCTGGGGGGGGCCCAATACAGTAGGAAGGGAGTTCACTGCAGAACATGTGAAAGGGCCATTGTGGGATCGTAGTAAAAGGGTAAAGGGCCCCAGGATAGATAAATATATCTATCTATCTATCTATCTATCTATCTATCTATCTATCTATCTATCTATCTATCTATCTATATATGTATATATATATATATATATATATATATTTATTTTTTTGCATTTTATATTGCCCCCCTATTTTTGTCCCTGTCCCCCCATGTGCCCCCCCTAAATATGAAAGCTAGAGACGCCACTGCTGTTATCCTTGTCTGCTAGTCGCCTCGACATTTGGCTATCTCCTTACTATTCCTTGCTGTCCTGGGCTTCTGTTTCCTCTCCATCCTCCTGTAGCCTACCGTGAGCGTGAGCTGGGAGACCCTGGGGGCCGCAACCTGGAGCCAGTTGCAGCCCAGTCCATCCTCACCACTAGAGGCTCTGGTGAACACCAACTGGCTCTTAGACTCCGTGCCCTGGGGAATCTATGCTCTAACTCACTGTGGGATCCGTGTTGGTGCTCCAGGGGACCTGCCTTCCTGAACCACCCCGAGTTCCATCTGCAGCAGTCAGCCTTAGTGTCCACTATCATAGCGGTGCACTCCTGACCCCAACGGGGTGCATCTGTCACCTGGATACAGGTGACCTGACACCCTCTCCCCACCCCTTGGAAGGGCGGTATCCTCAGGTGGGCGGTCCTCTGTTATGGGGTTTACTCTGAGAAGTACAACGTTTTCCTCTTTGTTGCTGATCAGAGGATTCTTCACCTTGAATCTTCCTTTCCGCTTCTTCAATAGCTGTCCAATCGCCCAAAACCCACCCTTCTGGGGGGTAGGTATTATGGGCTGGGTGGTAGGTGGGTGATCCACATTTACATCGACATTTTTACTTATAATGGAAGAATCTTCACAACACTGTGGGTCCTCTGTGTTTACAGAGGCTTCTTCGCTTATCATGGAAGAATCTTCGGAATACTGGTTTTCATGAGCCAAAAATTCCTCTACTGTCATACTAAAATATTCAGGTTCCGTGAGAGTCTGGAAAGAGAAAAAGACATTCGTCAATGTTTCTGATTGATAAAGAAAATGGTGACAAAGCTTGGTGAACCCAACCCCCAATGTGCAGCAGATTACACCAAGAGGGATCTTCAACCCCAGCTCCCTCTAGTGGTCACAAGGAGCACTGCATTAACACACCCTTTGCGTATATCTAAACCCAAGAACAAAAAGGTCATCTATTCCAGCAAGGCTCTTGCATGTGGAGGCTGCATTTGTTTTGGTTCTTTCAGGCTAATTACATTTTCTGCAGGTACAGAAAAATACCTAATAATTCTGTCAGAAATCCAGTGACCTTGTAAGTTCCTGTGGCCTGAGCTGAGATCTCAGTGTTATCCGTTTTTACAGCTTCTGTCTGTGTACTACAAAGCAACACCCCTCTGTGTAATGGAGATAAGGCGAGGGGAAGGTGTTTGTAGTTGTAATCAGGCTAGGGTGACAACACTTCTACATAAATACAGTGAGTGCATGTTGTCACCTCATAACAGGAAGTGTGTATCTGGTGGAATTTTCTAGAATAAAGCAGGTCTAAGCTGTGCACCTGACACATACAAAATAATTATTACCAATAATAAACAGAATTCCTTCAGGCAAGTCCCCAGACAATGTGATTGTGCAGTAACCACAAAATCACAAATGGGAGAATTCTGTACAAAAATACTTCTTAGATGTTGCTGAAAATCTCCCCTCCCCCAATATACATGGACCCCATCCATTATTCATATACTTACCGGTTTTGGTGCAAATGCTGGGGGTGCCGTTCTTTTCTCCACCTTGGCCCAGTCAGTCCACTCGAAAAATGGGTGCTGTCTGATGTCACGTACCAGGTATTCCCGTGTCTCACTTTCTTCCCATAAGAGCTGTAAAGAAGAAAGAAATATGATAAGAAACACTGAGAGAACAATAACAAGATGCGAACAATAGAACTCTCCATTGTAATATTTGATTCTGACAGTGACATATTTCAGCTTCAATGATTTTGCTTGTAAACCCGCCACCATGTGATGATTGGATCGGGTCATAGCATGGTACCTTATTTGTGTTATTTTCGCTCATGAGAGGCTTTAAAGGAAAACTAAACACACAACTGAGTGCCGGTTCACACTACCGCGACTTGGGATCCGACTTGTCAGACCTCAAGTCGCCCCAAGTCGCTTGACATCTGAAAGTCCATGTAAGTGAATGAGAGCCGTCTATATGTACGCTACTGAAGTCGCTCCGACTTCAGAAAAGGTCCCTGTACTACTTCAAGGCGACTTGTAGGCGACTTGTACCCATTGATTTCAATGGAAGTCGCCTACAAGTCGGATCATGGTCTATAGTGAAGCGACTTCACAGGAAGAGAAGATGTTTTTTTCAAGCAAACCCCTCCCTCCCCCAGAGCTGATTGTTGTTTGATTGGCCACTGGAAAGTTGCCTGTACTGGAGGCGACTTGAAGTCGCCTTGTAAGTCGCCCCAAGTCGCGCTGTCGTGTCGCCCTCAGGTCGTGTCCAGGTCGCCTCGCAAAGTCGCGGCCAGAGTCGTGTTGCCCCTGTGTGAACCGGCACTAAGGATATTTTGCAATGAATTGTTATGATAAATATATAAAATGATCTTTCTATCAAATCTGCCACTGCCATGATTTTTTTCTTCCACGGATGACAGCACCAGGGGAGTTCTATATGATGTCTGTGTAAAGAAAGTTCTCAGAAATCTAATGCTCTGTATGTAATTTTTGAGACTGCTCAGGGAGACTATAAGTAAAGGCAGATCCTTCCACTAAGCAGTCAGTGCACTAAAAGTATTGCTATGAGCCACATGAATGTGTGCCGCGAAGAATGTACAGTTGTGTCTTCTGAACTCCTAACAAGGTCTGTATAACTTTGAAAGGGATTTGTCAGTAAAGAAAAGGTAAAGCTCTGCGTATACTCACCATAGCTATGAGTTCAAAGAGGTAAATGTCACATGTTTTAAACTCGGAAATGGCTGTCGTGAACAAATCTCGATTCTGGTCTTCCTTGATCTCGCAGAAGTGATCCGGGCTAACGGCCATCTCATACAATATCACTCCCAAGGAGTAATAGTCCGCTGTTTTGTTGTATGCGCCCAATCGCTCGACCTGTAGAAACATAAGGAGATAAAAAAGGATGAGAACATTTCTAGACCAGACAGAGGACACAGATAACTCCATGGTGACATATGTGATGTATGAAGTCTCCTAGGAGTCATAGAATTGAGCTCAAAATACATCAAACTAAGGCGGAGCTTGTGAATGTTGGGGGTGGGGCTTAACATTAATATATATAGTCAAAACTTTTTTTTTCTACGTTTTGGATAGAGTACGGAAGGGTTGAGACTCTGCCAGTTTATTTTTGCTGTCTGTGTGCCATCGGAGGAATTTCCCTTCACTTCCTGTCCCCAAGATTGAAGAGGAAGTAAAAGGAATTCTCCCAAAGTGAGTGAAACTCTAATATTAGGATCTTGTCCCCAAACCGGTGTCACCATTGGAAGACTTTCCCTATATTCCTGTTCTGGGGACAGCTGTAACATTTTTCATTCTGCTGCATTTTCTTTCTCGCTAACAATGATCACCAGTACACATAAAGAGCGTGACTTCCCTAATGAGGGCACCAATAAAAACCTGACAGAGGGCTTAATCCTATCCATTTAGGCTGCATTCACACATGGCCGTTTTGAGCTTCACATTGCGTGAAGCTTGTCACCCAAAAAAAGGACTTCAGGAGCTTCTTTTAGGCAAAATTCTTTATGCAATGCAGCAGTGGTGGTGCGTCCATAAGGGGTGCATGGGCGCCGTCCCCTCTCTATCATCATAGATAGATTCATGCATTGCATGAATCTATCTATGGTCGT
Source organism: Lithobates clamitans (assembly GCA_037952925.1). Classification (NCBI taxonomy): domain Eukaryota; kingdom Metazoa; phylum Chordata; class Amphibia; order Anura; family Ranidae; genus Lithobates; species Lithobates clamitans. The sequence goes on from JBBGZY010000882.1 coordinate 2,754,822, forward strand.
CGCTGCCACCCCCTATTCAGGTGCCTGGCCCCTTTTCAGGAGCCAGGAGCTTGAATTACAGCGGCGGGTATTTTTTTTAAGCACCTGATTAGAGCAGTAGGCTCTAATAGGCGTCCAAAAAGGTGAACAGTGGGTGCCATGCTGGGCGGTCACAGTTCTCTCAGCTTTTTTGTCTCCTCTACAGATGACTCAAACGAGCTCCTGAAGAAGCATACAATTGCGAAACATGTAGAGCTTTTCTAGTTTGATGTATTTTATATTAATTAGAGAGATATGTCCGTGTTCCAAGGGTATGTCTCTCTGGTGTGTATGACCCCCTTTTGAGAGAGAATTAGCTAGCTCTTTGCACTTTATTGCAATGTTTTAACAAGTTCATGTTTGATTTTGTGTATTTTTTGTATAATAAAATATTTGTAGTTAATTTTATGATTGGTGCCTATAAAGTCCATTTTTTCCACTCTACCCCCTTTTTTGCCAATTAGGAAAACAAATGAATATTCGCTTTCCTAACACTGAACCGCCTCTCCGCCAATCAGGTGCTCGTGTCTGTTACCTATCACCTGATTGGCTGAAACGACAGGTGCTGTGATTGGACACCTATTGGGCATCCAATCATAGCAGAGGACGGGAAGAGAGGACGGGAGAAGACACTGAGGAGCATGGAGGACATCGCCGCCTTGACCCGCTGCCCCACCGAAACAAGGTAAGTGCCGGGCGGAAGGGGGATGCACACTGGCAGAATTTGATGGGCACAGAGGCAGCAATTGATGGGCACAGTAGCAGCAATTGATGGGCACACTGGCAGCAATTGATGGGCACAGTGGTGGCAATTGATGGACACACTGGCAGCAATTAATGGGCACAGTGGCAGCAATTGATGGGCACACTGGCAGCAATTGGTGGGTACAGTAGCTTCGTTTGATGGCACAGTGGTGGCAATTTATGGGTACAGTGGCTGCATTTGATGGCACAGTGGTGGCAATTGATGGCACAGTGGTGGCAATTGATGGCACAGTGGCTGCGTTTGATGGGCACAGGGGCTGCATTTGATGGCACAGTGGCGGCAATTGATTGCACTGTGGCTGCTTTTGATGGGCACAGTGGCTGCGCTTGATGGGCACAGTGGCTTCATTTGATGGGTACAGTGGCTGCGTTTGATGGGCACAGTGGCTGCGTTTGATGGGTACAGTGGCTGCGTTTGATGGACACAGTGGCTGCGTTTGATGGGCACAGTGGCTGCGTTTGATGGACACAGTGGCTGCGTTTGATGGGTACAGTGGCTGCGTTTGATGGACACAGTGGCTGCGTTTGATGGGCACAGTGGCTGCAATTATTGTTTTTTTTTTTCAGTTTGTTTGCGCCCCCCCAAAAAATTTGAGCACCATCCGCCACTGCAATGCGGTTTACCATGATTGCAGTGCAGTTAATCACGTGACAATCGTGGCAGAACGGCACTGCTTTTTTAGGTGCAATTCAAATGAATGGCATCTGAAATGTGCATTGTGCGATTTGCCATTCACACCTGGGCATTTGGAAGTCAAGATTCAGAACGCTTATGTGTGAATGTGACCTTAATGAAACGGGAGCCCCTTTATCTCTTCTCTATATCCCGTAGTAAATATTATAATTCAGTCTAATATCAGGATATCCAGAATCTTACCTCTGGGGCCATATAACCGTCTGTACCCACAGTTGCCGTGAGCGCCTCTTTGTTTTCCCTCCGTGAGATGCTGAAGTCCGCAATCCTGACGTGACCCTCGCTATCCAGTAGAATGTTCTCCGGTTTAAGATCTCTGTGAAGAAAAGAAGTGAACTGTTAGCTCTGCATATCCCACATTATATTAACCACATAATGACCGGCGCGCGCCGATGTACGTCGGCAGAATGGCACGGACAGGCAAATGGGCATACCTGTACATCCCTTTGAATTTGCCACCGTGCCATCGGGTGCTCGTCGCGAGCTCCGTGAGTCGGATCGCGTGTCCCGCGGACTCGATGTCCGTGGGGATACCCGCGATCATCTCACAGAGAAGAATAGGGAGATGCTAATGTAAACAAGCATCTCCCCATTCTGCCTAGTGACAGTGTCACTGATCAAAGCTCCCTGTAATCTGGAGCGTGATCAGTGATGTGTCACACACAGCCCCTCCCCCACAGTTAGAATCAGTCCCTAGGACACACTTAACCCTTCCCTAGCCCCCTAGTGGTTAACCCCTTCACTGCCAGTGTCATTTTTACAGTAATCAGTGCAATTTAATCGCACCGATCACTGTATTAATGCCAATGGTCCCAAAATTGACCGATGTGTCCGCCATAATGTCGTAGTCATGACTAATAAAAAAAATTATTAATAAAAATGCCGTAAAACTATCCCCTATTTTGAAGATGCTATAACTTTTGCGCAAACCAATCAATAAACACTTATTGCGTTTTTGTTTTTTTTTTTACCAAAAATATGGCGAAGAATACGTATTGGCCTAAACTGAAGAAAAAAAATGTTTTTTTATATATTTTTGGGGTATATATTTTTTATAGCAAAAAGTAAAAAATATTGCTTTTTTTTCAAAATTGTCGCTCTTTTTCTGTTTATAGAGCAAAAAATAAAAACCACAGAGGTGATCAAATACCACCAAAAGAAAGCTCTATTTGTGGGGAAAAAAGTCAATTTTGTTTGGGAGCCGCGTCGCATGACCGCGCAATTGTCAGTTAAAGCGTGGCAGTGCCGAATCGCAAAAAGTGCTCTGGTCTTTTGCCGGCCAAATGGTCCGGGGCTTAAGTGGTTAAAGAAAGAAAAGATACAAATATACATCTATACAAAGAAGAATGAAGATTGATGGGTGGACATTGGCTTCTTTTATATCTGACTACAGGAAGATCTTTGTAACGGGGTTTCCAGCTCTGCCCACCTGCTATATTCATCATGAAGAGGTCTCACTCCTCTTGCTGGATTTTGTATAAATCGTACATTAAGCAGAATATGGCATGAGCAGGGAGATTTCTGCAGCTGATGGAAGGAGACAGCGCAACTGGGAACGCTGGTGGAAAGTCTTCCTGATTCAATAAAACAGCAGAAGCCAAGGGGGATTGTTAGTCAGCTAATTCTTTACTTACAAATGGGCGACGTCATGAGCATGGATGTACTGCAGTCCACAAACAATCTCAGCAGTGATATGTCTGAAGGAGAAAGAAAAATATGAATTAGTATTTTAAATCATCACAGACCAATAAAAGATAAAGATGAAGAGATTCCCCCTATAGTACATAGGGGTGTGGGTGGACGGGGCTCAGTGGGAGGGGCCTGGCTGTGTCACTGCCTGTTCTCAGTGGTCAGTCACCCCCGACTCCATCACAACCCTGTCATTGGACCCCCGACTCCATCACAACCCTGTCATTGGACCCCCGACTCCATCACAACCCTGTCATTGGACATACCTTATCCTGTCGTAGCCAAATGGAGCTGAAGTTTCTATCAGTTCCCGTAGATTGCCGCCACTCATGAATTCCATGACAAGGAACAGATCAATCTGTGTGAAAATAAGAGATAAAGGTTACATTAGAGACAAGTAAGATTTCACCCTGTGGAGGAATTTAGGAAGGCACACACACCGGCACACCGTGCAATGTGGAATCTTCCTTCAAGAGAAGAGAAAATAGATAAAAAGACTTACCTCTGTGTGGAATGTTCCATATAGATGGGTGATATATGGATGGTTCCTGAATTTTTTCAGTATGTCATGCTCTCGAATGTCATTGATGGTTTCATATCTTCCTGGTTGAATAACCTTCACCGCCAGCTTCTGTTGAAAGGAGGGATGGGAGGCCAATACCACCTTCCCATAGGACCCCTCTCCAAGTTCATCAAGGATGGTAAAATCTTCCATTGAAAATTCGCATGGCTTCTCCTCCATGCTGGATGGGACTGGTGGAAATGTCCCATGGACTGTGCGCTCAATTTCATTGGCCATTGGGTCATTTTTTGCTTCTGCGGAGAAAAAAATAAAGCAATTATTATTATTCCTGCTATTTACACATCATTTATTGATGCTACACAGAATCGGTGGACATATAAAATGGTTGTAAACCTCAGACATGAAATATGAACAAAGTACATCCCTCTATACTGTGTACTTCTTTCTATCCAAAGCACTGAGTGTAATTTCTTTCTGCTGCCTGCTCCCTCTGTTATCTACAGGATCCACTTCTGACAGCTTTTCCTGATACCAAGAGAAATATAATGGCTAGAGAGCTGCTAGCGGCCGAAATGCGCTGCTAATCCGACGGTAAAACGCCACTAAAAATAGCGGCGTTTTACCGCCAGCGCTATGGGCGGCTCGGTGTGAAAGGGCTCTAATTGCAAGTCATTGTCTCATTATTTCCTGTTACAGGAAGGATCCCAATGGAAAGATTTCCCTTCATTATCTTTTCTATAAACACAGCAAGACTTGGGAAAAAAGATCTCAGTCCCCTCCTAGACCGTTGTCCCCATTAGATTTATTCCTGTCCTGGTGGATCTTCCATCACTTTCTACACTGGTGACATTGGTGACCAAATGAAGAGGGTAAATCTCCCTAATGGGGACCTTTTCGGGGGTTCTAACACCTCCCTACTCTATGTAGTGATCATCCTTGGTGTATATAGCAGTGACCCCAGTGTATATAGTATATATGTAGGTGACATACATTATATTGCCCTTCGGTGCTTGCATTAAAACTCTCTATTATAATACTTACCAATTACATCATCTTTTGTGGATTTCAGTTGAGAAATGGGCTCCACGTTTACATTGACTTTTTTGCTCATGGAAGAATCTTCGGAATACTCCAGGTCTTCAGGGTTTACAGAGACTTCATCTCTTATCATGGAAGAATTTTCAGATTTCTCCAGGTCTTCAGGGTTTACAGAGACTTCATCGCTTATCGTGGAAGAATCTTCGGAATACTCCAGGTCTTCAGGGTTTACATCGACTTTTTTGCTCATCATGGAAGAATCTTCGGAATACTCCAGGTCTTCAGGGTTTACAGAGACTTCATTTCTTATCATGGTAGTATTTTCAAAATTCTCCAGGTCTTCAGGGCTTACAGAGTCTTCATCGCTTACCATGGAAGAATTTTCAGAATACTCCAGGTCTTCAGGGCTTACAGAGTCTTCATCGCTTATCATGGAAGAGTCTGGATACTCCGAGTCCCCTGAGCTTACAGAGGATTCTTCGTTTAGCATGGAAGACTCTTCAATATACTCCAGGCGGTTATCATGAGCCATAAATTCCTTTACCGTCATACTAAAATATTCAGGTTCCGTGAGAGCCTGGAAAGAGAAAAATACATTCGTCAGTGTTTCTGATTGATACAGAAAATGGTGACAAAGCTTGGTGAACCCAACCCCCAATGTGCAGCAGATTACCCCAAGAGGGATCCTTCAACCACAGCTCCCTCTAGTGGTCAGAGGAAGCACTGCATTAACACACCCTTTGCATATATCTAAACCCAAGAACAAGAAGGTCATCTATTCCATCAAGGTCCTTACATGTGGAGGCTGTATTAGTTCTGGTTCTTTCAGGATAAGTACATTTTTTGCAGGTACATTAAAATACCTATTAATCCTGTCACATATCCAGTGACCTTGCAAGTTCCTGTGGCCTCAGCTGAGATCTCAGTGCTTTCTCAGCTTCTGTCTGTGCACTACAAAGCAACACTCCTCTGTGTAATGGAGATAAGGTGAGGGGAAGGGGTTTGTAGTTCTAATCAGGCTAGGGTGACAACACTTCTCCATAAATACAGTGAGTGCGTGTTGTCAGCTCATAACAGGAAGTGCGTTTCTGGTTGAATTTCCAGAATAAAGCAGGTCTAAGCTGTGCACCTGACACATACAAAATAATTATTACCAATAATAAACAGAATTCCTTCAGACAAGTCTCCAGACAATGTGATTGTGCAGTAACCACAAAATCACAAATGGGAGAATTCTGTACAAAAATACTTCTTAGATGTTGCTGAAAATCTCCCCTCCCCCCATGTACATAGACCCCATTCATTATTCATATACTTACCGGTTTTGGTGTAAATGCCGGGGGTGCCGTTCTTTTCTCCACCTTGGCCCAGTCAGTCCACTCGAAAAATGGGTGCCGTCTGATGTCCTGTACCAGGTATGCCCGTGTACGACGTTCTTCCCATAAGAGCTGTAAAGAAGAAAGAAATATGATAAGAAACACTGAGAGAACAATAACAAGATGCGAACAATAGAACTCCCCATTGTAATATTTGATTCTGACAGTGACATATTTCAACTTCCTTGATTTTGCTTGTAAACCTGCCACCATGTGATGATTGGATCGGGTCATATATTTTGCAATGAATTGTTATGATAAATATATAAAAAGATCTTTCTATCAAATCTGCCACTGCCATGATTTTTTTCTTCCACGGATGACAGCACCAGGGGAGTTCTATATGATGTCTGTGTAAGGAAAGTTCTCAGAAATCTAATGCTCTGTATGTCATTTTTGTTGGTGTAATGTCTAATGCCGCGTACACACGACCGGTTTTTCCATCGGAATAAACTCTGAAGGTTCTTCCGACGGAGTTCCGCTGAAACTGTCTTGCGTACACACGATCACACCAAAGTCCGACCGTCTAGAACGCGGTGACGTACAACACGTACGACGGGACTAGAAAAAGGAAGTTCGATAGCGAGTAGCCAATAGCTGCCATCTCGTACTTGCTTCAGAGCATGCGTCGTTTTTGGTCCTTCGGAAAAGCATACAGACGAGCGGTTTTCCCGATAGGAACTGATTCCATCGGAAAGATTGAAAACATGTTCTATTTCTAGGTCCGTCAGAATTTTTGAAAAAAAAAAGTCTGATGAGGCCCACACACGATCGGAATGTCCGATGAAAAGATTCCGTCTGACTTTTCCTGCCGAAAAGTCCGACCGCATGTACGCGGCATAATGCCATGTACACGCGATCGTTTTTCTCGTTGGAAAAAGATATGACGGCTTTTCCGACGGGATTCTGCTCAAGTTTACCTTGCATACACACGGTCACATAAATGTTCGCTTAAATTACGACCGTCAAGGACGCGGCGACGTACAACACTACAAAGAGCCGCGAAAATGAAGTAAAATGCTTCTGAGCATGCGTCAAATTGTTTCCGAGCATGCGTAGGGATTTTGCGCGTCGGAATTGCCACAGACGATCGTATTTTCGGAGAGGAACTTTTTCCGACCGAAAAATTAAGAACATGCTCTCAATATTTTGCTGGCTGGAATTTGGCCAGCAAAAGACCGATGGAGCATACACACGGTCACATTTTCTGACGACAAAAAACTCTCATCGGTCTTTTGCGTGACGAAATTCCGATCGTGTGTACGCGGCATAAGACTCTTTTACTGCTAAAGGTACACAAGAGCTGCTGCTTTCCTTATGAGAACACTGAGGCTGCTCAGGGTGACTATAAGTAAAGGCAGATCCTTCCACTAAGCAGTCAGTGTACTAAAAGTATTGCTATGAGCCACAGGAATGTGTGCCGGTGTCTTACCGAGAATGTTCTCCCGGTGGATAAGGACCCCCCTGTACTGCACAGGCGCAGCGCTTGCGCAGTACGAACGACTAGGAGCCGCCGAAAAATAGCCGAAGCTGAAAAACTTCAATCAGCTGTACACGGCGCCTGCGTCCTGGGTCCAGGTTGAAGCCCCACCATCCAAGTGGACCTCGAGGGAGAATATAAAAGTGCCGAGCGAAGCAAGGCCGTGACCGAAGTGTGGCGAGTGAAGCGAGCCCGCGAGGGGCCCTCTTACAGGCGCCGTGTACAGCTGATTTCTATTGTATTTGGCTTCGGCTATTTCCGCCGGCTCCTACTGCGCAGGCGCAGCGCTTGCGCAGTAGAGGGGGGTCCTTATCCGCCGAGGGGAACTTTCTCAGCAGAACACCGGGAAGAATGTACAGTTGTGTGTTCTGAACTCCTAACAAGGTCTGTATAACTTGGACTATGTCTGTATGTCAGTAAAGAAAAGGTAAAGCTCTGCGTATACTCACCATAGCTATGAGTTCAAAGAGGTAAATGTCACAGGTTTTAAACTCGGCAATGGCTGTCGTGAACAAATCTCCATTCTGGTCTTCCTTGATCTCGCAGAAGTGATCCGGGCTAACGGCCATCTCAAACAATATCACTCCCAAGGAGTAATAGTCCGCTGTTTTGTTGTAGGTGCCCAATTCGATCTGTAGAAACATAAGGAGATAAAAAAGGATGAGAACATTTCTAGACCAGACAGAGGACACAGATAACTCCATGGTGACATATGTGATGTATGAAGTCTCCTAGGAGTCATAGAATTGAGCTCAAAATGCATCAAACTAAGGCGGAGCTTGTGAATGTTGGAGGTGGGGCTTAACATTTATATATATAGTCAAAACTTTTGTTTTCTACGTTTTGGATAGAGTACGGAAGGGTTGAGACTCTGCCAGTTTATTTTTGCTGTCTGTGTGCTATCAGAGGAATTTCCCTTCACTTCCTGTCCCCAAGATTGCAGAGGAAGTAAAAGGAATTCTCCCAAAGTGAGGGAAACTCTAATATTAGGATCTTGTCCCCAAACCGGTGTCACCGTTGGAAGACTTTCCCTATATTACTGTTCTGGGGACAGCTGTAACATTTTGCATTCTGCTGCATTTTCTTTCTCGCTAACAATGATCACCAGTACACATAAATGAGGGCACCAATAAAAACCTGACAGAGGGTCTAATCCTATCCATTTAGGCTGCATTCACACATGGACGTTTTGAGCTTCACATTGCGTGAAGCTTGTCACCCAAAAAAAAGAGTTCAGGAGCTTCTTTTAGGCAAAATTCTTTATGCAATGCGGCAGTGGCGGTGCGTCCATAAAGGGTGCATGGGCACCGCCCCTTCTCTATCACCTTAGATAGATTCATGCATTGCATGAATCTATCTATGGTCGCCGCTGCCACCCCCTATTCAGGTGCCCGGCCCCTTCTTCTTTTAGGCAACATTCTTTATGCAATGCGGCAGTGGTGGTGCGTCCATAAAGGGTGCATGGGCACCGCCCCTTCTCTATCACCTTAGATAGATTCATGCATTGCATGAATCTATCTATGGTCGCCGCTGCCACCCCCTATTCAGGTGCCCGGCCCCTTCTTCTTTTAGGCAACATTCTTTATGCAATGCGGCAGTGGCTGTGCGTCCATAAGGGGCGCACAGGTGCCACCCTCTCTCCTGCCACCCCTCTATCACCATAGATAGAGGCGTCGGAGCCTAAATTACAGCGGCTGGGTATTTTTTGAAGCACCTGATTAGAGCCGTAGGCTCTAATAGACATCCAAAAAGGTGAACAGCGGGTGCCATGCTGGGCACTCGCAGTTCACTCAGCTTTGTGTTAGGAAAGCACCTGCCAATCAGGTGCTTGTGTCTGTTAACTGTTATCTGATTGGCTTAAACGACAGGCGCTGTGATTGGACGCCTATCAGGCATCCAATCATAGCAGAGGATGGGAAGAGAGGATGGGAAAAGACATAGAGGAGCATGGAAGACATCGGCGGCCCCATTGAGACAAGGTAAGTGCTGGGTGGACGGGGGATGCACACTGGCAGCATTTGTTGGGCACAGTGGCAGCAAATGATGGGCAAACTGGCAGCGTTTGATCGCACAGTGGCGGCAATTTATAGGTACAGTGGCTGCATTTGATGGCACAGCGGCGGCAATTGATGGCACAGTGACTGCGTTTGATGGCACAGTGGCTGCGTTTGATGACACAGTGGCGGCAATTGATGGGCACAGTAGCTGCGTTTGATGGGCACAGTGGCTGCGTTTGATGACACAGTGGTGGCAATTGATGGGCACAGTAGCTGCGTTTGATGGGCACAGTGGCTGCGTTTGATGGCACAGTGACTGCGTTTGATGGCACAGTGACTGCGTTTGATGGGCACAGTGGCTGCGTTTGATGACACAGTGGCGGCAATTGATGGGCACAGTAGCTGCGTTTGATGGGCACAGTGGTTGCGTTTGATGGCACAGTGACTGCGTTTGATGGCACAGTGGCTGCGTTTGATGGCACAGTGGCGGCAATTGATGGGCACAGTAGCTGCGTTTGATGGGCACAGTGGCTGCGATTAATCTTTTTTTTTTTCAGTTTGTTTGCGCCCCCCAAAAAATTTTGAGCACCAGCCACCACTGCAATGCCGTTCACCACGATTGCAGCGCAGTTGATCACGTGACAATCGCGGCAGAACGGCACTGCTTTTTTAAGTGTAATTCAAATGAATGGCATCTGAAATGTGCATTGTGCGATTTGTCATTCCCACCTGGACATTTGGAAGTCACGCTCATGTGTGAATGTGACCTTAATGAAAGGGGAGCCCCTTTTTCTCTTCTCTATATCCCGTAGTAAATATTACAATTCAGTCTAATATCAGGATATCCAGAATCTTACCTCTGGGGCCATATAACCGTCTGTACCCACAGTTGCACTGAGCGTTGCGTCCCCTGTTATTTCCTTTGAGATGCCGAAGTCCGCAATCCTGACGTGTCCCTCGCTGTCCAGAAGAATGTTCTCTGGTTTGAGATCTCTGTGAAGAAAAGAAGTGAACTGTTAACTCTGCATATCCCACATTATATTAAAGAAAGAAAAGATACAAATATACATCTATACAAAGAAGAATGAAGATTGATGGGTGGACATTGGCTTCTTTTATATCTGCCTACAGGAAGATCTCTGTTCCGGGGTTTCCAGCTCTGCCCACCTGCTATATTCATCATGAAGAGGTCTCACTCCTCTTGCTGGATTTTGTATAAATCGTACATTAAGCAGAATATGGCATGAGCAGGGAAATTTCTGCAGCAGATGGAAGGAGACAGCACAACTGGGAACGCTGGTGGAAAGTCTTCCTGATTCAATAAAACAGCAGAAGCCAAGGGGGGATTGTTAGTCAGCTAATTCTATACTTACAAATGGGCGACGTCATGAGCATGGATGTATTGCAGTCCACAAACAATCTCAGCAGTGATATGTCTGAAGGAGAAAGAAAAATATGAATTAGTATTTAAAATCATCACAGACCAATAAAAGATAAAGATGAAGAGACTTCCCCCTATAGTACATAGGGGTGTGGGTGGACGGGGCTCAGTGGGAGGGGCCTGGCTGTGTCACTGCCTGTTCTCAGTGGTCAGTCACCCCCGACTCCATCACAACCCTGTCATTGGACCCCCGACTCCATCACAACCCTGTCATTGGACCCCCGACTCCATCACAACCCTGTCATTGGACTTACCTTATCCTGTCGTAGCCAAATGGAGCTGAAGTTTCTATCAGTTCCCGTAGATCGCCGCCACTCATGAATTCCATGACAAGGAACAGATCAATCTGTGTGAAAATAAGAGATAAAGGTTACATTAGAGACAAGTAAGATTTGACTTTGTGGAGGAATTTAGGAAGGCACACACACCGGCACACCGTGCAATGTGGAATCTTCCTTCAATAGAAGAGAAAATAGATAAAAAGACTTACCTTCGTGTGGAATGTTCCATATAGATGAGTGATATATGGATGGTTCCTCAGTTTTTTCAGTATGTCATGCTCTTTAATGTATCTGACGGATCCATATCTTGACGGTTGAACAATCTTCACCGCCAGCTTCTGTTGAAAGGAGGGATGGGAGGCCAACACCACCTTCCCATAGGACCCCTCTCCAAGTTCATCAAGGATGGTAAAATCTTCCATTGAAAATTTGCATGGCTTCTCCTCCATGCTGGATGGGACTGGTGGAAATGTCCCATGGACTGTGCGCTCAATATCATTGGCCGTTGGGTCATTTCCTAGGGAGAAAAAATAAAGCAATTGTTTATATTCCTGCTTTTTACACATCATTTATTGATGCTACACAGAATTGGTGGACATATAAAATGGTTGTAAACCTTAGACATGAAATATGAACAAAGTACATCCTCCTATACTGTCTACTTCTTTCTATCCAAAGCACTGAGTGTATTTTCTTTCTGCTGCCTGCTCCCTCTGTTATCTACAGGATCCACTTCTGACAGCTTTTCCTGATACCAAGAGAAATATAATGGCTAGAGAGCTGCTAGCGGCCGAAATGCGCTGCTAATCCGACGGTAAAACGCCGCTAAAAATAGCGGCGTTTTACCGCCAACGCTATGGGTGGCTCGGTGTGAAAGGGCTCTAATTGCAAGTCATTGTCTCATTATTTCCTGTTACAGGAAGGATCCCAATGGAAAGATTTCCCTTCATTATCTTTTCTATAAACACAGCAAGACTTGGGAAAAAAGATCTCAGTCCCCTCCTAGACCGTTGTCCCCATTAGATTTATTCCTGTCCTGGTGGATCTTCCATCACTTTCTACACTGGTGACATTGGTGACCAAATGAAGAGAGTAAATCTCCTTAATGGGGGACCTTTTCGGGGGTTCTAACACCTCCCTACTCTATGTAGTGATCATCCTTGGTGTATATAGCAGTGACCCCAGTGTATATAGTATATATGTAGGTGACATACATTATATTGCCCTTCGGTGCTTGCATTAAAACTCTCTATTATAATACTTACCAATTACATCATCTTTTGTGGATTTCAGTTGAGAAATGGGCTCCACGTTTACATTGACTTTTTTGTTCATGGAAGAATCTTCGGAAATCTCCAGGTCTTCAGGGTTTACAGAGACTTCATCTCTTATCATGGAAGAATTTTCAGATTTCTCCAGGTCTTCAGGGTTTACAGAGACTTCATCGCTTATCGTGGAAGAATCTTCGGAATACTCCAGGTCTTCAGGGTTTACATCGACTTTTTTGCTCATCATGGAAGAATCTTCGGAATACTCCAGGTCTTCAGGGTTTACAGAGACTTCATCTCTTATCATGGAAGAATTTTCAGAATTCTCCAGGTCTTCAGGGTTTACAGAGACTTCATCTCTTATCATGGAAGAATTTTCTGAATTCTCCAGGTCTTCAGGGTTTACAGAGTCTTCATCGCTTATCATGGAAGTATTTTCAAAATTCTCCAGGTCTTCAGGGCTTACAGAGTCTTCATCGCTTACCATGGAAGAATTTTCAGAATACTCCAGGTCTTCAGGGCTTACAGAGTCTTCATCGCTTATCATGGAAGAGTCTGGATACTCCGAGTCCCCTGAGCTTACAGATGATTCTTCGTTTAGCATGGAAGACTCTTCAATATACTCCAGGCGGTTATCATGAGCCATAAATTCCTTTACCGTCATACTAAAATATTCAGGTTCCGTGAGAGCCTGGAAAGAGAAAAATACATTCGTCAGTGTTTCTGATTGATACAGAAAATGGTGACAAAGCTTGGTGAACCCAACCCCCAATGTGCAGCAGATTACCCCAAGAGGGATCCTTCAACCACAGCTCCCTCTAGTGGTCAGAGGAAGCACTGCATTAACACACCCTTTGCATATATCTAAACCCAAGAACAAGAAGGTCATCTATTCCATCAAGGTCCTTACATGTGGAGGCTGTATTAGTTCTGGTTCTTTCAGGATAAGTACATTTTTTGCAGGTACATTAAAATACCTATTAATCCTGTCACATATCCAGTGACCTTGCAAGTTCCTGTGGCCTCAGCTGAGATCTCAGTGCTTTCTCAGCTTCTGTCTGTGCACTACAAAGCAACACTCCTCTGTGTAATGGAGATAAGGTGAGGGGAAGGGGTTTGTAGTTCTAGTCAGGCTAGGGTGACAACACTTCTCCATAAATACAGTGAGTGCGTGTTGTCAGCTCATAACAGGAAGTGCGTTTCTGGTTGAATTTCCAGAATAAAGCAGGTCTAAGCTGTGCACCTGACACATACAAAATAATTATTACCAATAATAAACAGAATTCCTTCAGACAAGTCCCCAGACAATGTGATTGTGCAGTAACCACAAAATCACAAATGGGAGAATTCTGTACAAAAATACTTCTTAGATGTTGCTGAAAATCTCCCCTCCCCCCATGTACATAGACCCCATCCATTATTCATATACTTACCGGTTTTGGTGTAAATGCTGGGGGTGCCGTTCTTTTCTCCACCTTGGCCCAGTCAGTCCACTCGAAAAATGGGTGCCGTCTGATGTCCTGTACCAGGTATGCCCGTGTACGACGTTCTTCCCATAAGAGCTGTAAAGAAGAAAGAAATATGATAAGAAACACTGAGAGAACAATAACAAGATGCGAACAATAGAACTCCCCATTGTAATATTTGATTCTGACAGTGACATATTTCAACTTCCTTGATTTTGCTTGTAAACCTGCCACCATGTGATGATTGGATCGGGTCATAGCATGGTACCTTATTTGTGTTATTTTCGCTCATGAGAGGCTTTAAAGGAAAACTAAAAACACAACTAAGGATATTTTGCAATGAATTGTTATGATAAATATATAAAAAGATCTTTCTATCAAATCTGCCACTGCCATGATTTTTTTCTTCCACGGATGACAGCACCAGGGGAGTTCTATATGATGTCTGTGTAAGGAAAGTTCTCAGAAATCTAATGCTCTGTATGTCATTTTTGTTGGTGTAATGTCTAATGCCGCGTACACACGACCGGTTTTTCCATCGGAATAAACTCTGAAGGTTCTTCCGACGGAGTTCCGCTGAAACTGTCTTGCGTACACACGATCACACCAAAGTCCGACCGTCTAGAACGCGGTGACGTACAACACGTACGACGGGACTAGAAAAAGGAAGTTCGATAGCGAGTAGCCAATAGCTGCCATCTCGTACTTGCTTCAGAGCATGCGTCGTTTTTGGTCCTTCGGAAAAGCATACAGACGAGCGGTTTTCCCGATAGGAACTGATTCCATCGGAAAGATTGAAAACATGTTCTATTTCTAGGTCCGTCAGTATTTTTGAAAAAAAAAAAGTCTGATGAGGCCCACACACGATCGGAATGTCCGATGAAAAGATTCTGTCTGACTTTTCCTGCCGAAAAGTCCGACCGCATGTACGCGGCATAATGCCATGTACACGCGATCGTTTTTCTCGTTGGAAAAAGATATGACGGCTTTTCCGACGGGATTCTGCTCAAGTTTGCCTTGCATACACACGGTCACACAAATGTTCGCTTAAATTACGACCGTCAAGGACGCGGCGACGTACAACACTACAAAGAGCCGCGAAAATGAAGTAAAATGCTTCTGAGCATGCGTCAAATTGTTTCCGAGCATGCGTAGGGATTTTGCGCGTCGGAATTGCCACAGACGATCGTATTTTCGGAGAGGAACTTTTTCCGACCGAAAAATTAAGAACATGCTCTCAATATTTTGCTGGCTGGAATTTGGCCAGCAAAAGACCGATGGAGCATACACACGGTCACATTTTCTGACGAAAAAAAACTCTCATCGGTCTTTTGCGTGACGAAATTCCGATCGTGTGTACGCGGCATAAGACTCTTTTACTGCTAAAGGTACACAAGAGCTGCTGCTTTCCTTATGAGAACACTGAGGCTGCTCAGGGGGACTATAAGTAAAGGCAGATCCTTCCACTAAGCAGTCAGTGTACTAAAAGTATTGCTATGAGCCACAGGAATGTGTGCGGGTGTCTTGCCGAGAAAGTTCTCCCGGTGGATAAGGACCCCCCTGTACTGCACAGGCGCAGCGCTTGCGCAGTACGAACGACTAGGAGCCGCCGAAAAATAGCCGAAGCTGAAAAACTTCAATCAGCTGTACACGGCGCCTGCGTCCTGGGTCCAGGTTGAAGCCCCACCATCCAAGTGGACCTCGAGGGAGAATATAAAAGTGCCGAGCGAAGCAAGGCCGTGACCGAAGTGTGGCGAGTGAAGCGAGCCCGCGAGGGGCCCTCTTACAGGCGCCGTGTACAGCTGATTTCTATTGTATTCGGCTTCGGCTATTTCCGCCGGCTCCTACTGCGCAGGCGCAGCGCTTGCGCAGTAGAGGGGGATCCTTATCCGCCGAGGGGAACTTTCTCGGCAGAACACCAGGAAGAATGTACAGTTGTGTGTTCTGAACTCCTAACAAGGTCTGTATAACTTGGACTATGTCTGTATGTCAGTAAAGAAAAGGTAAAGCTCTGCGTATACTCACCATAGCTATGAGTTCAAAGAGGTAAATGTCACAGGTTTTAAACTCGGCAATGGCTGTCGTGAACAAATCTCCATTCTGGTCTTCCTTGATCTCGCAGAAGTGATCCGGGCTAACGGCCATCTCAAACAATATCACTCCCACGGAGTAATAGTCCGCTGTTTTGTTGTAGGCGCCCAATTCGATCTGTAGAAACATAAGGAGATAAAAAAGGATGAGAACATTTCTAGACCAGACAGAGGACACAGATAACTCCATGGTGACATATGTGATGTATGAAGTCTCCTAGGAGTCATAGAATTGACCTCAAAACGCATCAAACTAAGGCGGAGCTTGTGAATGTTGGAGGTGGGGCTTAACATTTATATATATAGTCAAAACTTTTGTTTTCTACGTTTTGGATAGAGTACGGAAGGGTTGAGACTCTGCCAGTTTATTTTTGCTGTCTGTGTGCTATCAGAGGAATTTCCCTTCACTTCCTGTCCCCAAGATTGCAGAGGAAGTAAAAGGAATTCTCCCAAAGTGAGGGAAACTCTAATATTAGGATCTTGTCCCCAAACCGGTGTCACCGTTGGAAGACTTTCCCTATATTACTGTTCTGGGGACAGCTGTAACATTTTGCATTCTGCTGCATTTTCTTTCTCGCTAACAATGATCACCAGTACACATAAATGAGGGCACCAATAAAAACCTGACAGAGGGTCTAATCCTATCCATTTAGGCTGCATTCACACATGGACGTTTTGAGCTTAACATTGCGTGAAGCTTGTCACCCAAAAAAAAGAGTTCAGGAGCTTCTTTTAGGCAAAATTCTTTATGCAATGCGGCAGTGGCGGTGCGTCCATAAAGGGTGCATGGGCACCGCCCCTTCTCTATCACCTTAGATAGATTCATGCATTGCATAAATCTATCTATGGTCGCCGCTGCCACCCCCTATTCAGGTGCCCGGCCCCTTCTTCTTTTGGGCAACATTCTTTATGCAATGCGGCAGTGGTGGTGCGTCCATAAAGGGTGCATGGGCACCGCCCCTTCTCTATCACCTTAGATAGATTCATGCATTGCATGAATCTATCTATGGTCGCCGCTGCCACCCCCTATTCAGGTGCCCGGCCCCTTCTTCTTTTAGGCAACATTCTTTATGCAATGCGGCAGTGGCGGTGCGTCCATAAAGGGTGCATGGGCACCGCCCCTTCTCTATCACCTTAGATAGATTCATGCATTGCATGAATCTATCTATGGTCGCCGCTGCCACCCCCTATTCAGGTGCCCGGCCCCTTCTTCTTTTAGGCAACATTCTTTATGCAATGCGGCAGTGGCTGTGCGTCCATAAGGGGCGCACAGGTGCCACCCTCTCTCCTGCCACCCCTCTATCACCATAGATAGAGGCGTCGGAGCCTAAATTACAGCGGCTGGGTATTTTTTGAAGCACCTGATTAGAGCTGTAGGCTCTAATAGACATCCAAAAAGGTGAACAGCGGGTGCCATGCTGGGCACTCGCAGTTCACTCAGCTTTGTGTTAGGAAAGCACCTGCCAATCAGGTGCTTGTGTCTGTTAACTGTTATCTGATTGGCTTAAACGACAGGCGCTGTGATTGGACGCCTATCAGGCATCCAATCATAGCAGAGGATGGGGAGAGAGGATGGGAGAAGACATAGAGGAGCATGGAAGACATCGGCGGCCCCATTGAGACAAGGTAAGTGCTGGGTGGACAGGGGATGCACACTGGCAGCATTTGTTGGGCACAGTGGCAGCAAATGATGGGCAAACTGGCAGCGTTTGATCGCACAGTGGCGGCAATTTATAGGTACAGTGGCTGCATTTGATGGCACAGCGGCGGCAATTGATGGCACAGTGACTGCGTTTGATGGCACAGTGGCTGCGTTTGATGACACAGTGGCGGCAATTGATGGGCACAGTAGCTGCGTTTGATGGGCACAGTGGCTGCGTTTGATGACACAGTGGTGGCAATTGATGGGCACAGTAGCTGCGTTTGATGGGCACAGTGGCTGCGTTTGATGGCACAGTGACTGCGTTTGATGGCACAGTGGCTGCGTTTGATGGCACAGTGGCGGCAATTGATGGGCACAGTAGCTGCGTTTGATGGGCACAGTGGCTGCGATTAATCTTTTTTTTTCAGTTTGTTTGCGCCCCCCAAAAAATTTTGAGCACCAGCCGCCACTGCAATGCCGTTCACCACGATTGCAGCGCAGTTGATCACGTGACAATCGCGGCAGAACGGCACTGCTTTTTTAAGTGCAATTCAAATGAATGGCATCTGAAATGTGCATTGTGCAATTTGTCATTCACACCTGGACATTTGGAAGTCACGCTTATGTGTGAATGTGACCTTAATGAAAGGGGAGCCCCTTTTTCTCTTCTCTATATCCCGTAGTAAATATTACAATTCAGTCTAATATCAGGATATCCAGAATCTTACCTCTGGGGCCATATAACCGTCTGTACCCACAGTTGCACTGAGCGTTGCGTCCCCTGTTATTTCCTTTGAGATGCCGAAGTCCGCAATCCTGACGTGTCCCTCGCTGTCCAGAAGAATGTTCTCTGGTTTGAGATCTCTGTGAAGAAAAGAAGTGAACTGTTAACTCTGCATATTCCACATTATATTAAAGAGAGAAAAGATACAAATACACATCTATACAAAGAAGAATGAAGATTGATGGGTGGACATTGGCTTCTTTTATATCTGCCTACAGGAAGTTCTCTGTTCCGGGGTTTCCAGCTCTGCCCACCTGCTATATTCATCATGAAGAGGTCTCACTCCTCTTGCTGGATTTTGTATAAATCGTACATTAAGCAGAATATGGCATGAGCAGGGAAATTTCTGCAGCAGATGGAAGGAGACAGCACAACTGGGAACGCTGGTGGAAAGTCTTCCTGATTCAATAAAACAGCAGAAGCCAAGGGGGGATTGTTAGTCAGCTAATTCTATACTTACAAATGGGCGACGTCATGAGCATGGATGTATTGCAGTCCACAAACAATCTCAGCAGTGATATGTCTGAAGGAGAAAGAAAAATATGAATTAGTATTTAAAATCATCACAGACCAATAAAAGATAAAGATGAAGAGGCTTCCCCCTATAGTACATAGGGGTGTGGGTGGACGGGGCTCAGTGGGAGGGGCCTGGCTGTGTCACTGCCTGTTCTCAGTGGTCAGTCACCCCCGACTCCATCACAACCCTGTCATTGGACCCCCGACTCCATCACAACCCTGTCATTGGACCCCCGACTCCATCACAACCCTGTCATTGGACTTACCTTATCCTGTCGTAGCCAAATGGAGCTGAAGTTTCTATCAGTTCCCGTAGATCGCCGCCACTCATGAATTCCATGACAAGGAACAGATCAATCTGTGTGAAAATAAGAGATAAAGGTTACATTAGAGACAAGTAAGATTTGACTTTGTGGAGGAATTTAGGAAGGCACACACACCGGCACACCGTGCAATGTGGAATCTTCCTTCAATAGAAGAGAAAATAGATAAAAAGACTTACCTTCGTGTGGAATGTTCCATATAGATGAGTGATATATGGATGGTTCCTCAGTTTTTTCAGTATGTCATGCTCTTTAATGTATCTGACGGATCCATATCTTGACGGTTGAACAATCTTCACCGCCAGCTTCTGTTGAAAGGAGGGATGGGAGGCCAACACCACCTTCCCATAGGACCCCTCTCCAAGTTCATCAAGGATGGTAAAATCTTCCATTGAAAATTTGCATGGCTTCTCCTCCATGCTGGATGGGACTGGTGGAAATGTCCCATGGACTGTGCGCTCAATTTCATTGGCCGTTGGGTCATTTTCTGGGGAGAAAAAATAAAGCAATTGTTTATATTCCTGCTATTTACACATTATTTATTGATGCTACACAGAATTGGTGGACATATAAAATGGTTGTAAACCTTAGACATGAAATATGAACAAAGTACATCCTCCTATACTGTCTACTTCTTTCTATCCAAAGCACTGAGTGTATTTTCTTTCTGCTGCCTGCTCCCTCTGTTATCTACAGGATCCACTTCTGACAGCTTTTCCTGATACCAAGATAAATATAATGGCTAGAGAGCCGCTAGCGGCTGAAATGCGCCGCTAATCCGACAGTAAGACGCAGCTTAAAATAGCTCCAGTACACAGCCTGTGATTGACAACAACAGCTGTGCTTGTTCTTGTAGTGTGAGGAGGAGGGTGGGTGTCCCTTCCCTCCAATCAGGGCTCAGAGCTCTTCTCCCTGAACCATGTACATTAAGAGCCCCGACCCCTGCTTTGTGGTGCTGAGAGATGCCAACATATTTTGTGTACATTCTGAGGTGTACAAGTCAGTAGAGGACAGATGTCTGCAGATAAACAGGTACAACTTATGTAGGAGGATTACTTTCATCTCTGTGGATCACCTGAGTCCAGTCTCCTGTGTATATGTAGGTTGTACAATCACTTTAAATGCATTTCCTTTTACATATGTAAGTGAAATGATCTCGTCTCTCTTTATGGGAATTCTATACACGGACGATGTGGGAGTTCTGGGCCCCGGGAGTCCATTTTCAGTGCTCGGCTTTCTGTGCCAGGACTAGTGTAAGTGCTTCTAATTGGCCACCAAGAGATAGACATCCTAATGTGATCTCCGACTGTGCTGAGATTTTGGTGATAAAGACCACCGATCTGCTACATTACATACGCAGGCTGTGCTTCCTCCTCAGTATATTTGTGATTTACACTTCCTCCCTCTCATTGCAATCCCATCATTCTGCTTATCCTAATTAATAATCATTCCAATATTCTATATTGGTTTTATCTCATCCGATCTTCCCTTAGAGAACAGCGGGGCTCTGACGGGTCCATTTCTGTACAGTGAGTGAAGACAGACTTGTCATCCGCCTGCTCAGCATGGGGGTCAATGGAGCGATCCCCCACTGAGCTAGTGGAGTCCATCCAGCGGATCCGCCCCGTGTGAAAGGGGTCTGAGGCTCCATTCACATCTATGCATGCTGCTTTTAAGCCTTTCTGCAGTGCTTTTCGCTATGCTTTCTGCCGCAATTTTACCGCGATTTGCGTTTTTTATGGGTTTTTTAGGAGGGGATTTGTTGTTGGGCAGATTTAAAAACGCGAAATGCAAATTGTGGCAAAATCACAGCAAAATCGCAGTAAAGACGCACTGCACGCTTCTCCTTTGAAATCTTTTAAAGCAAAAAAAAAAAGGAACAAAGCACATTTTTGCGTTTATAAAAGTCCCTGACACTTTCCAAAAACGCAAAGGCACAAAAATGCATCGATGTGAACATGTTCCATAGGAACCCATGTTAAAAAAATGTTCAGCATTCCTGCAAAAAGCATGAAAAAAACGCATTGGTGTGAATGGAGCCTAAGCTTACAGTGGGGCTGCCTGTCAGATCTGTACATCTCCTTCACAACTGATAGCTGTCACCTCACACCTGTTACCTTCAAATCTGATTGGCTGCCCAAGTGTTATGAGGGGGGGGTGTCTCACTGTTGCTATGGAGATAAAGGGTCTCGCTGTGTAATTGGTGTCTCCACAGAGGGCCGTACAAGCCCAGAGGACCCCCCAGCCACCAACAAACCTGTCCAGGGGATTGGCAGGAAAGCTGCAGGTATCGGGGGAGGGGAGGAGTCTGCAGAGCCAATCCAACAGGTAGGCCATGTGATAATGTTCAGTCCCCCAAGGAGCTTACAATCTAATCTCCCTAACTCACATTCATACACATACTAGGGCCAATCTACCTCCCTGCATGTCTTTGTAGTGTGGGAGGAAACCCACGCAGGCGCAGGGAGAACATGCAAACTCCAGGCAGGGGGCGCTGTGGTTGGGAATTGAAGCGACGACCCCGGTGCTGCCAGGAAGAAGAGCGAACCCTTTCATTCCTGTA
The DNA here is from genome assembly GCA_037952925.1 of Lithobates clamitans. Classification (NCBI taxonomy): domain Eukaryota; kingdom Metazoa; phylum Chordata; class Amphibia; order Anura; family Ranidae; genus Lithobates; species Lithobates clamitans. The sequence continues at coordinate 2,776,776 of JBBGZY010000882.1, forward strand.
ACTTGTGGTGGGACTGCAGCTTCTTGTTGTATGTTTCTGTACAATGTAACAGCTCCTATGCTGCACTGCATGTGGATGAAGCTGGACTGCTAGGAAGATCTTAGTCTGCCAGAGACAAGCAGGTCCTCATCGGGCCGTTTTATATTTAAATGCCATTTTATGAAAAAGAGAGAAATGAGAGTGAAAAGAGAATCGTTTGTATAGAGAGGGAAGATGGTGGGGGGAGGGGCGGTGCTTGGAAGATATTATGGGATAGAAATCTGCTGATGGAGCTGGTGCCGGTCTGGACACTGGAATGTGGGAGGAGCTTCATATTGATTGTGGGAGGAGCTTATTCATAAAAGCGTGTTGTACCATGTGACCTCGTCATTTCCTTTTTGGGTGATCGGTGGAAATCCATTGAGGGGAGAATATATCTATTGGATGAAAAAAACGCTGATTTGGTGGTTTTTGGTGATAGAATAATGTGTGATTGACCCAGAGGTCCTCAGGGTTCTGGGGGGAGGGGCATTAGCGCCATCACTTGGCGGGGGAGGGGCACTTTTTCTATTGAATTTTAAGGATAAAAGCACGGGGGATGGGATGACGTTTGATAAATACAGTAAGACAGAATTTTGTGGATGAACATTTTCAAGGACTTTTTTGGGGGGTTTTTTTGCACGTTTTTCATACATCTGGATATTGATTTGATGATGTAATGTGCGGTGTTGTATCCCGTGTTTTATCTTCATATGTCTCTCACAAATGTGAATATTTAGGATTTATTTATGGTGGGGAATGATATGGAAATGATATTGTTGGAAATATAGATCAGTAGTAAGTAGTGAGGAGGATCAGCGCCAACTTTATTTTGCTTTTTTATTCATATATTTATGCCGTCTATTTTACAGCTCAGGTTTGTAAACAGACCGGTTGCTATGGCAATAGTGTTGTTTACCTTTCTAGCTGATCTCTCATGTAGAGGCCCCTAAATTTCCTTCTAAATCTAAACAGCCTTGTTATCATAGCAACCGGATTGTTTACACACGGCATTCCTCGGTTTTCACTGACAGGGAGAGACAATCTGCGGCTCTCACTGTCAGGGGGGGGGGGGGTCTGTGCTGATAATCAGCACATTGATTATCAGCGCAGCCCCCATGAGAGGTGCCCATCATATGTGCCAATCAGTGCCATACAGCTGCCAGTGGTGCCCCCTCAAAGTCTCTCAGTGCCCACCACAGTGTCCATCAGAGCCCATCACAGTGCCAATCAGTGCCTATCACAGTGCCCATCACAGTGCCAATCAGTGCCCAGCAGTAACACCTGTCAGTACATCATCATCAGTGCTGCCCATCAATGCCATCTATTAGTGTCCATCAGTGCCATCTGTCACAGCCCCTCAGCGCCACCTGTTAGTGCCCATCAGTGCCACCTTTTAGTGCCCATCAGTGCTGCATATTAGTGCCGCCTATTAGTCCCGAGCAGTGCTGCATATCAGTGCCCATCAGTGCTGCATATCAGTGCCTCCTCATCAGTGCCACCTTATTAGTGCCAACTCATCAGTGCCCATCAGTGCCACCTCATCAGCACCCGTCAGTGAAGGAGAAAACAAAACTTAATGACAAACTAAGAAAAACATTTTTTTCCAAAAATGTATGTCTTTTTTAGTTTGTTTAGCAAAAAATAACCCCCCCCCCCCCCCAGGGGTCATGAAATACCACCAAAAGAAAGCTCTATTTTTGGGAAGAAAATGATAAAAATGTAGTTTGTGTACAGTGTTGTATGACCGCGTAATTGTCATTCAAAGTGCAACAGAGCTGAAAGCTGAAAATTGTCCTGTGCAGGAAGGGGGGGAAGTGCCCTGTATTGAAGTGGTGATTCTTCAACTGCCATAATGCTGCACATGTGATCCGTTATGACACCAGCCATTGGATGGTTTGACAGTTTGGTTGAGAACACAACCAATGTGACAGTTAGCATTCCTGACATGCCAGAATAGAAATTTTTTTTGAAACTGTTAAATCGATGGGATTCCTTCTTCTTTAATACAAGTAGAAACCGTTTTATTTATAAATAACGCACAGGCACGAGGATGCAGATTTTTATCTGACAGAGGAGATGATATAAAGATCAGATTGTGGCTTATCAATCACTTTAATATCTCCTTCTGTGCTATAATTCTATGAAAACAAATAATCAATAACTTGATCGATGAGTGTAGGTGACTTATCCAGAGTACTTTTTGTATCTATCACTATGCATAACACTTACCAATCTCGCTGTCTGTATCCCAAAGATGTCTATTGGCTTTACAGCCGAAACCGAAACATCCAACAACGGCTCTGAAACAGCCGCGCACAAACTTCTTCATTCTAGGGGGCTTTTTGATTGGGGTATCTGCAGGCTGGTCACTGATACCTCCTACCATAGCTGCCCTATCTATGCTCCGTTTCTCTTTGGTGTTTTTCAGAGAAAGAAGCCAATTACATTTAAATCGGTTCATTATTAGGAATAAAGAAACTCGCTTTAAATGTATGACAATAGAAATCGCAATGAAATTGAATCGAATCAAATCAAATCCAATAAAATCGCAAGAAATATCTCAGGAGAGATAAGAAGCAAGTCTTCACTGGTCAGTGATCACCTAGCTTCTGAGAGATTACTAACTTGTGTCTGTCTATTAAAAGACTCAGCCGATGACATCATAGGCAGAATATCCAGGGACCAATGAAATCGCAGTGCAGTCAGGTGACCTTTTAACTGACGTTTTTTCTTAAAGGAGCCACGTCCTTATTTGTGAGCTTTGTGAATTCAGCCTGTAGGATCAGTATACGGAGCTAATAGGAATATACGGCTCCTGGAAGAACATGTTATTAGTGGGAATGCTTCAGCAGTCCCACTATTGTTATTCATTTTTATTTATTTATTAATTTTAATTGTATTACTCCGTACGTTTTTTGGCTCTGCGTAACTTCTGCATACTTTCAGCTATTAAAACTATTCAACTATTAAAATGTTCAGCTCTTCCAGCTGATGATGGGACCTTTTCAACTTTTTTTCTACTGTTTATACTTTTTAAAATATTAAGCTTTTTAACACTTTTTTTTTTTAACATTGAAGTCAATGAGAGCATGCTTCAGATCCTTAAAATCTTCTTCCACTCCCAAAAGGTTCAGCTCCTTCATACTTTCACCTACAGACGCCAAACAAACTTTAAAATGTTCACAAAATATTCAGCTATCTGGCTATATCTTTTCAGTTTGATATCATTTACAGTTTTTGTGAAAAAGCTGTTTGTTTAGTGGTCATTTCAGGAAACGGCTTTTGTTGCCTTGGCCTTTTGTTGCTTTAACGGCTTTTGTTGCCATGGTTACCAAAGCTTCTGTTATACACAGTGATGGGCTGTGGTTGAGGCGGCTGGAGCATCTCAGCTCTGATTACAGAGACACACCATGTACTGATTTATAATAGAGGAATATGATGGGGCAATTCTGATGGGGCAGTTTTGATGGTGGCAATATGATGGGGCAGTTTTGATGGGGACAATTTTGATGGAGCAGTTTTGATGGTGGCAATATGATAGGGTAGTTTTGATGGTGGCAATATGATGGGGCAGTTTTGATGGGGCAATTCTGATGGGGCAGTTTTGATGGTGGCAATATGATGGGGCAGTTTTGATGGTGGCAATATGATGGGGCAGGTTTGATGGGGCAGTTCTGATGGTGGCAATATGATGGAGCAGTTTTGATGGGGCAATTCTGATGGGGCAGTTTTGATGGTGGCAATATGATGGGGCAGGTTTGATGGGGCAGTTCTGATGGTGGCAATATGATGGGGCAGGTTTGATGGGGCAGTTCTGATGGTGGCAATATGATGGAGCAGTTTTGATGGGGACAATTTTGATGGGGCAGTTTTGATGGCAATATGATGGGGGCAGTTTTGATGGCAATATGATGGGGGCAGTTTTGATGGGGGCCGTTTTAGCAATTCAGCTACTCAGCATTCCCACACATTTTCCCCAGGAAATGCATTTTCTAGTTGTGAATGAGATTTAACCCTTTCACTACCAAACTGTATTTGTTCATTTATTTCAACCCTTTAACTGCCAAACCAAGTAAACCCCCCTTCCCCCTACACACATATTAACCCTTTCACCACCAAATCATTTTTTCCCCTTTTCTCCCCCACATGTTGAATCATACTGCCACATCATATTTTACCCCATTTTAACCCTTTAACTGCCAAGTGAAATGTTTTTCCTTTCATTTATGAACCATTTCACTGCCAAACCATATTTTTTTCATTTTTTAACCTTTCTATGAAAAACAAAGATATTTTTAACTTTTTGTTTTTTGAAACTCTTTTATCGGCAAACCAAATTATTTTCTTTTTTTTTTAACCCTTTCACTACCAAACCAATACTTTTTTCCCCCCCCACTTCTCCCCATATGTTAAAGCGGAGTTCCACCCACTTTTTGAAGTCCCCAAGCCGCTGTGTGCGCTGAAAACGATTTGGCATATCTTTTTTTTTGTTATAATTAAGTGTTCGTGCATAGCAAGACCACTTACTGTTATTTCACATATATATATTATTATTATTATTATTATTATAGCCAAATTTAGCACCCTAACTCCTCCCACAGCTTTTACACTACATAGACAAGTAATATATCGAAACGTGCGGATTGTTGTGCCTGGCGGGTGATGTGCTGCTTTAAGGACGCTGTATGGTGCGCCAGAAAGCGCCTCATCCACCAGCGGGAGAGGATGTCCATCGAGGACTGTCGCAGACTGGTCCACAGTCTGCTCAGTGACTATCACCTGATGGACTTTAAAGAGGAAGAGGAGGTCTGAAGATTCCCCCCCCCCCCTTTTCCCCACCTGTGTATCCTTTGGCAGTTCAATAAAGCTTCAGGCCTGTGAACTCTTTTCTCCCTCCTCTACCCCACCTCCTCCACCCCTCCCCCACCCCACCTGTTGCCCACTTGAATGCTATTAGACAGTATATGACCTGACTCTTTGTGACATGTTGTTGAAGTAATGCTTTCAGGGTAATGCGGCGTCATGCATGATGTTTCGGGGTTACCATTACTCTGCGCAACACATCAGGCATCATACCGCAGGATGAATGTCATTCATTTGTATGCTTGGAAATGTATTGTTATGTAGTGTATTTATGCGCTGTGTCGCTGTATTTATGTGCTGTGTCGCAGTACGGAGTGGAATGTACCCTGTTGAAGTATTTGTTTTATTTATTTTTTTATTTATTTTTTGTATATTTTCTTGCAAAATAAAGTATACGTTTTCAATCAAAAAAAAAATATATAGGTGAGTGTCTGTGTATATAGCAGTGACCCCAGTGTATATAGTATATAGGTGAGTGTGTGTGTGTATATAGAAGTGACCCCAGTGTATATAGTGTATATATATCTACATAGGAACTGCCCAGAATGTGGTAAGGTGTGGTAAGGTGTGGGGGATCGGTAGAGCGAAAGCAATAATTCTAGCCCTAGACCTCTGTAACTCAAAACATGCAACCTGTAGAATTTTGTAAACGTCGCCTATGGAGATTTTTGAGGGTAAAAGTTTGACGCCATTCCACGAGCGGACGCAATTTTGAAGTGTGACATGTTGGGTATCAATTTACTCGGCGTAACATTATCTTTCACAGTATAAGAAAAAAATTGGGCTAACTTTACTGTTTTTTCTTATTTTTTTATTCAAAAAAAGTGAATTTTTTCCAAAAAAAGTGTGCTAGTGGCCACAGGGCGAAGCGACGTTACATAACGTTGTTTCTCACAGCCATGCCATTCTGTCGCAGTACAGTGAATTCCATAAGACTCAAAAATTGCACAACCAGTGGCGGCCCGTAATGCAGGGTGCAGGGGCACCGCCCCCCCCCCCATTCATGCGTCCGGCCCCCTAATCTACATGCGCATAGATTTCAATGGTTTTTTTTAAGCACGTGATTACAGCCAGAGGCTCTAATTGGTTTAAAAAAGGGGTGGGCTCAGGGTGCAGAGCACTGCGCCCCGAGCACACCCACTTGTGTGACAATAGCGAATAAATGTTCGCTATTGTCTTCCTGATTCTCCGTCCGGCCAATCAGGAAGCGGGTCCTAAGACCCATCACCTGATTGGCCGAACGGAGAGGCGATCTGATTGGCCGCCTAGGAGGAGGAGGGAGGAGATGCACGGTGTGAGGCAGGGGAGGAGGAAACGCAAGGAAAGCCACCACCCACTGCCCAGAGTGCTGCCGATGACCTACTGTAGATGGGGTAAGTGCGGGGTCGACCGACCAGGGAAGGAGGGGGAGTGGCAGGAGGCGTGGGTGACCCAACCGACCCCCCGCCTAACAAAATATACCACCAGCCACCACTGGCCACCACATCCCATGCCTCCTAAGGCCCCATTCACACCTGAAGATAGCAATTTTTAGGCATTTTGTTTTAAGAGTCTTGCCAGTGTACATGAGCGTTTTAGAAGCGTATAACAAGCATTTTACATGTGTATTCAAGCTTCAGGTGTTTTTATTTTAGCAATGTCAAAGGAAAAGGTCCATAAGCTGCACATCATAAAGCAGGCCCATGTGCATGAAGTGAAATGAATGGCAGCCTCAGTCTGGACTCCAACCAGGCCACGCCCCCAATGCATTTTGCTCCGCCTCTTGGAGCTTAATTGTGGGAAGGGCAATGGAAATTTTCCTTTTGATATTGCTGCAGCTTGGAGCTAGGGCGAGCTCCCCGACCCTGCCTGCACTCACAGCGGTCTAGTTGGACTTTACCTCTTTACCTGAGTAGCACCTACATTTTGTTTTTATTTTAGCCAATAGAAAGCACTAGGGGGATGGGATTAGGGGTGGAGAGCTGCTGTTTTGCCAGAAAACAACAACAAACCAATGCAACAAAACACTCTTAAAACGCTCATAATGAACGTTTTTCAGGCGTTCCCATTGAAGTTTATGGCGCCAATCTGCCTAAAAGAAGCTCATGCACTTTTTTGAGTGACAAGCGTTTTGCTACAGGCGACAAAACACTCAGATGTGAACCCAAGGGCATTGAAATAAATGGGATTTTTGTTGTTATTGAGCGTATTAGAGCTACAAGCTGAAAATCGCTCAGTTGTGAACGGGGCTTAAAGGTACCCTCGCTGATATTTGCCATCGAGCCAACTTGAGATTTGCTTAAGTGATCCAATATTTAACAGCTATAGTATTTGCCCTCTAGCCAACTTGAGATATAAGCAAGTGGCACAATATTTGGCAAAGTAATAGTATTTGTGTTGGGTACCTCCCCCAAACCCCTGCCACTTGTACCTTATGTTGCAGCCAATGACATTACCTAGCATTTCCTAGTATAAGGAAGCATGGGATCATCTCCATTGTGACATGGGTATGGCAGGCTAGTCCTGACTCCCATCAGTCATAGGACTTAATAAATGATGTCACCGCTCTCTAACACCAGCCAGCACTGGGCATTTTGGTGTTGATTGCATTGGAAGCAAGGGAAGTAAGGGGAGTACTGGATAATGGAGTATCAGTGGTTTGGGGTAGGTCCCTGTATGGGCAAGGTGACAGTGCCTCTTTAAGAAAATCTGTACTGGGGAAATATGGAGGGTGCCATTGCTGCCATGGTACGCATTCTATGCATTAAGGTGGAAAGCCTTTTGTGCTGCAGTACCCCCCCCCCCCAGACCTTTTCTTACCTAAAATCGATCGTTCCAGTGGCGGGGACGAACACAACAGCTCCAGCCGCTGTCTCGGGTCCTCATTGGATGGATTGATAGCAGCAGGAGGCATCGGCTCCCGCTGCTGTCGATCAAATCCAGTGACACTGGAGCCCGGGGGCGGGGCCAAGTCATGCTGTCTGTGTCAATAGACACAGCAGCAGGACTTGGGAGCACGCCTGCATGAGTGTCCCCATGGAATGCGGCTCTCCGTGGGGGCACTTGAGAAGAGGAGGAACGCCATGGGGGGACCCCAGAAAAGGAGGATCGGGGCTTCTCTGTGCAAAACTCTTGCACAGAGGAGGTAAGTATGACATGTTTGTTATTTAAGTAAAAAAACAAAAACGAAGCTTTACAATCACTTTAAGAACTTGAATGGACTGTGAAGCAACAGTGACCACTGATCTGTACTAAAGTGATTGTAAACCCTTACATATACCCAGTGAAGTGACTGGCCTGCTACACAGAGATTAAACAAATTCTCCTACATAAGTTGTGCCTGTTTATCTCTAGTCTTCTCTTTTCTACAGCCATTTAAAGTCTAGTATTTGTAAAGCTTGTCTGAGCTGTCAGAAAAAAAGAGGGGGGGAGGAGATCTGAGGTTACACTCTGCAGAGCTCATCCCCAATCACACAAAACAAAGCAACAGAGCTAAGGTCCTACACCATCACCTTTTTTTCTCTTGGTGTCAGAAAAACTTGTCAGAAATGACTCATGCAGGTAGGAGAGAAACAAAGTGTTGCACTACCTCTGCAGGAGCTGCTGGTAACTGGCTCCCTCATTCCTGCGCAGCCAGGCAACATGCATCCTCTTCTTGCGTCCAGACACAATAAATCAGTCCCTTGGCTTTGTTTTATGTTTTAATTATGGGTAACAACTAAAGGGATTCGTGACATTCCCAACTTGAATCAAGAACAATAGGGGACAACCTCCTTCCTCTGTACAAAAGATCCTGGAGTTCTCGGTCTCTCTTGGAAATAGCACGGAAGGCTTGCTACATGTTGCAGTCTCTCCTCTTGAATTTCCTTGGGTGTGCTGATTCCATGTCAAACTGCTCTGCTGAATGGATCCCCTTGAGCCAGCCCAAGCCCAGCCTGGAGCTAGGGTCTTCTCTAGACCTTGGAGAACCCAACCAGGCCATCTCCTCAGCACTCCATCTTCCACCAGATCCCCATGCTTGCATGACTCATCCATATTTAAGGGCTGGCTACCATACTAGGCCCACTGCCTTAGGATTGGCCAAGTTCCCCTAAGTATGCAGAGCAACCCTCTGACCTCCGCCCACTAACTTCTTGAAATTTCTCCAAACTTCCAGAACCAGGGGGAGGCACCAGAGCCTGTATGAGTTATTCAGCCTGACCTGCAATAAACCCTTCACCCAGATTCCAGACTCATACTTACCGTGAGCCAAATAAATTTACCTGAACTTAAAGCGGAGTTCCACCCAAAAGTGGAATTTCCACTCATCTGTCTCCTCCCCCCTCCGGTGCCACATTTGGCACATTTCAGGGGGTGGGTGGAGCGGGTATCTGTTGTTGACAGGTACCCTGTCTCCACTTTCGCCGGACCTCGCTGCGGTGAGGTTTGTCAGATGTCCGGCTCCCTCCTCCTCCCTTCTCTTTCCCCTGCCGCTGGGCCAGTAAGGAAGCACAGCGCACTTTGCGCCTGCACAGTAGGGACCCGGTCGTGAAGCCGCAATGCTTCACTGCCGGGTTCCCTTACCAGCAACGGCGGCGGAAGCACCCAACAGCTGATGGAAACATCAGCTGCGGTGCCGACATCGCTGGCCTCCTGGACAGGCAAGTGTCCTAATGTTAGAAGTCAGCAGCTACAATATGTGTAACTGCTGGCTTTTCATTTTTGGCGGGGGGGGGAGAGAGGGCGGAACTCCGCTTTAAACACTAGCACACTAGAGCAGGGATCTCCAAACTACAACCCTCCAGCTGTTGCGGAACTTCACGTCCCATGATGCATTGAAAAACTCTGACATTCACTGACATGACTAGGCATGATGGGAATTGTAGTTCCTGAACAACTGGAGGGCCATAGTTTGGAGACCCCTGCACTAGAGGATGCTACAGAAGAAGCAGACAGAAATGACACTTAGCGCTCTGGAATGAGACAAGTACACACTATAGAGGGATATGCTTTGTTCACGCTTCACGGCTGAGGTTTGCAACCACTTTAAGTCTAACATTGTGCTCTCTTCATGGGGTTAAAAAAAAAATGGTTACAAAGCAACAGTTGAGTCTCTTCTGGTGCAAGATGGCTTCTTTCATAATTATTTTTTACAGTTTTGTAAGTGTAGGGTACTGATCTGCAACATAATTTAAATTGCCACAACATTAAACAGAGATTACGAAACATAACTGATTTTTGACATATTTTTATTTGCTTGTAATACCAGTGCGTATTGCAGAATTAGAATGTCATCAGCACCCTCTCATCTCCTTCCACACGGAAAATGATGAAGATCTTTCATTTTAACTCTTCTGATAGATGTGATAGTGCCACCTCCCATATGTATATGTTAAAGAAGAATTCCAGGCATGGGTGTTTTATACTCGTACATAGTTATATTGGTCCAACTTGGACCATGGTATATGCGTTAGCATATACCATGCTAACGCGTTTCTCCTGTAACAGCCTTCCTCATAGCTATGAGGAAGGCTGTTACAGCCAAAACACATTACCCTGTAATATTTGTGTTCTACTATATAGCAAATAAATATTCATACAGTATTTCAACAGATGTTACCAAGTAGACGGCTGACTTTAATTATATCCCTTAGCAGATCGAGTGTGGAGACACTTCAGCCAGTGCAACGGCTTAACCACTGGAGCTGAATCTTGCAGTGGAGTTAGGGTAAAGTACCATTTTCTTATATATATACCATCAGTGTTGCCAACCGCCCGTAGATTTACGGGCAGCCCGTAAAAACAACCCGTTTTTCGGGGCGCCCGTGAATGCCCGTTACGGGCACCGGTGCCCGTAAAAATGATGGCCGCGAGCCGGCAATGCAACTGCGCATGCGCCGTTCTGAAGCCGGCTGGACTCGGGAAAGCTCGTACGCGCTCGGCCGGGCGGCGCATGCGCAGTAACGTAATACAGCCGCCCGGCGCCATTTTCAAATCGAGCGTGGCGGCAAGGCAAGCTGACAGCTGAGCTGAGCCAGGCGACGAGGCGACTCTGTCCTGTCATGCAGTGCATGACTTGGCTCAGTGTTGCCAACCGCCCGTAGGTTTACGGGCAGCCCGTAAAAACAACCTGTTTTTCGGGACGCCCGTGAATGCCTGTTACGGGCACCGGTGCCCGTAAAAATGATGGCCCATTTCCATGAACGGAAAATACCGAGCCGAGGAGAGATGACATAATTTCCTCTGCCTCTGTGTACAAAACAGAGGCAGGGAAATGATCCCATTGGCTGGGAGCGATCGCGAGGGGGGGGCCACGAATGGATGGCCTCCCCCTCACCACCGATCGCCGGGGGAGATTTGCCGACCGCCGCAGGCACCGGGGGGGGGTCCGATTGGACCCCCCACCCGCGGGCAGGCAAGGACGTACAGGTAAGCCCTTTTGCCTACCCGTGCCGCTTTGTCAACGTACATCGTCGTGCGGCGGTCGGCAACTGGTTAATACAGTAGGAATCAGGGGGCCCTGCTCCTTAGAGCTTACAATCTAAGAGGGAAGGTCAAGAGATACAAGAGGTAATAACTGTGGGTGATGTGCTGATTGAGAAGATAAATGTACAGTTGTTAGGTGGGGGCCAGATAGGCTTTTCTGAAGAGATGAGTTTTCAGGGATCGTCTGAAAGTAAATAAAGTAGGAGAAAATCGGACTGATTGGGGTAGAGCATTCCAGAGGATGGGAGAGTCTCTGGAGAATTCCTGAAGGCGAGCATGGGATGAGGTGACAAGGGAGTTTGAGGGCAGGAGGTCTTGGGAGGAGCGAAGAGAACAATTAGGTTGGTATTTGGAGACTAGGTTAGAGATGTAGCTGGGGGCCAGGTTGTGGATGGCTTTGTAAGTTATAGTTAGTATCTTGAATTTAATTTGGTGACTGAGTGGCAGCCAATGGAGGGATTGGCAGAGGGGTATAGCAGACGCTGAGCGGTTTGTGAGGTGGATGAGCCTGGCAGCAGCGTTCATGATGGACTGAAGTGGGGATAGCCTATTTAGAGGTAAGCCAATGAGGAGGGAGTTGCAGTAGTCGAGGCGAGAGATGACCAGGGAGTGGATTAGAAGCTTTGTGGTGACATTGGTTAGGAAGGGGCGTATCTTGGAGATGTTGCGGAGGTTGAGGCAGCAAATTTTGGATAGTGATAGAATGTGGGGCCAAAAGGTTAGTTCAGACTCCAGGATTACACCTAGGACCTTGGCGTGGGGAGATGGGTTGATAGTTGAGCCGTTGATATTGACAGAGAAATCAGGGGAAGTGGCACCTGAGGGAGCAAATATAATGAGCTTGGTTTTGGATAGGTTGAGTTTGAGGAAGTGATGTGACATCCAGGCTGATATGTCTGCTAGTAAGTTGGTAATGCATGAGGAGAGAGCTGGGGGGTGGAGAGATAGATTTGGGTGTCATCAGCGTAGAGATGATATTTAAAGCCGTGGGAGGCAATCAACTGACCCAGGGTTGTGTAGATTGAGAAAAGGAAAGGTCCAAGAACAGAACCTTGGGGGACCCCAACGGAGAAAGGAAGAGGAGAGGAGGAAGTAGAATTTAAAGTGACACTGAAAGAGTGGTGGGATAGGTAGGATGAGAACCAGCGAAGAGTACAGTCACGGAGACCAAAGGAGTGGAGTTTATTGAGGAGGAGGGGGTGGTCCACTGTGTAAAAGGCAGCAGAGAGATCCAGGAGAAGTTGTACAGAATAGTGTCCACTGGAGATGGAGAGCATTGCAGATGGTAAAAAAACGAAATAATTTTTTTTATTGAAAGCACAGCTTGTACCTTGCAGGGATGAGAATAAGTTCTCTTATGTAGACACCTTGGACCGAAAGAAACGCAGACCCAGATAAGTTGAATTTACTAAAACACTGGTTTTGATTTACACCATGTATCTTGCAAAGGCGGGGCTCCTCCTCCCCCTCTCCATTCCAACCTCCGGGCCCATTGTTAGAAGTGATGTGCTTAATCGTTTGTATATAATGTTATCACCCATGACTCCTCATGAAAAAGATACTGGGAGAGGGATTTTTCCCACCAAAAAAAAAAACGAAAAGGGGAGAGGTCTCCTATTTGATTACAGGCTAACCCATTTGCATGTATAGATCTCAGCTAACTCACGCAACATTTAAAATGGATACCTACCATCCAGTAGTAAATCCGGGTACTCTGAACCTTTCATAAAGAACATATGATCCAAATTTTAGGGGTAAATAGTCCAATCCATATACTTGCAAAAAGCACTCTGACTGTAGGAATGTAAGAGGTGCTATAAATCACATCCAGGATGGGCAGTCGTGACCATATACATCCAAAAAAGTAAGATGGTTTCTGATAGAATACTTTAATTTCTGGTTTGGTTTAAAACATTTAATTTTTCGTTCAGTAGCTCCAGGTTATGTGGAGCACTTTGGTTCTACAGATGTTACACTCTAGGTAGTTTTGAATCCAGGGGACTAGGGCCATGACCCTCGCATTAGACGCTACCGATACGCTCCTAGGAGATTCCCCCTTAATATTCCTCCACAGAAGAATTATAATTTGTCCTGCGGCAGCGAGACATCATGGAAACACCTCCACTTTTTTCCACTAGGTCATTACCAACCCCCACACGGTGGTGATAAATCGGTTTTAAGTTCTTACAATAATTTTTCTGGTGCTACCCCACTGTAACATTCCGGCAATATCTATATTGTGGGCATCCACTATTAGGAAAGGTGGGCAGGCTCCCCCTGTAGTCGGATATACATCTAGAGGAGTAAACTCCCCCCCCCACTGACTAACCTCCATACATAGTGGCTGGACTTCAGAGTATTCAAAATGGCCAATAATTCCTCAAACAACTCTCACCCACAGGTCAAAATCTATTCTTTAAATGCATGGGGGCTTTACATGCCCAAAAAACACTCCAAAATTTTTCTATCCATGAGCAAAAATAAAGCAGATGTGATTTTCCTCCAGGAAACTCACTACAGGTCAGATAACATTTCCAAACTTCACAATGTTTACTATCCTACGGTATTCCATGTGTCCAATTCCATCTCTAAATCCAAATGTGTTTCCATTCCTATTTTAAAAAACTGCCCTATCCAGAATACAGATACCCTCAGGGACAACCATGGCCGATACCTCTTTCTTAAAGGGGAAATCTTCGGTAGACCTATCACTCTAGCAAATATATACGCACCAAACAAACTCCAAGTTCACTTTTTCCATAACACTTTACAGCTCTTCACTTCCTTCCAATCAGGGATAGTAATTTTAGGCGGGGACTTTAACCTGGCTCTTACCCCCTCACAAGACACTTCCTCTGGATCCTGCTCACTGCCACATAGAGCTCTACGAGCTATTAAGATACAATTTAGTAACCTACGTTTGCATGATGCTTGGTGAACCTTACACCCTAACAATAAAGACTTCACCTTTTTCTCACCACCACATAACAGATATTTAAGGATAGACTACTTCTTTATTACTCCAAATGATCTTCCATACCTCCTCAATGCCTCAATTGACCCTATGTTCCTTTCGGACCATAATCTTATCTCAATGACCCTATCGTTTCCAGAGAAGGTCACGCAATCCTTAATCTGGTGCCTTGATAACTCGCTACTTACTGACCCTGCCACCCTGAAGACGATAAACACATGCCTGAAACAGTATTTCAGGGAAAACAGATCCCCAGAAATCTCTTCCTCGACACAATGGGCCAATGGGCGCACAAATGTGTCACTAGAGGAGAGCTCATCTCAATAACCTCTAAACGCAAGAAAGACAAACTAGCCCAAATTAATGAGCTCTCGGCGCTCATTCATACCCTTGAGAAGTCACATAAACAATCCACGAATAACCAAACTCTAACTCCAAGATCTAGTAAAAGTGAGGAACGAATTACTGGAGGAACTAGGGAGGACAGTCAAACGTAAATTTGCACTGACACAAAGACTATTCTATGAATTCGGCAATTAATCAGGCAAATATTTAGCCAGAGCCCTCCAAGCAAAAAAGGCGGCAACCTCAATACACTCGATAATTAGCCCAACGTGACATAAGATTGCTACCACAGAAGGGATAGCAGAACAATTTGTCAACTATTATTCTAAACTTTACAACCTATCTTCCCAGAACATACCCTCGGACAATAATGAAAGGGGGGAGTTGATTACCACTTTTTTTTACAACAATACAGCCCCAAACCTCTAACCCCCTCCGAAGCCCTAGATCTGGAAACTCCAATCTCCCAGGAGGAAACGATTAAGGTCCTCAAACAACCTAAACACGGGAAAAGGCTCAGGCCCAGACGGGTTGACAATTAGCTGTTATAAAACTTTTACAGACACTCTGCTTTCTCCCTTCCTAAAAGCATTTAACTCACTCTCATCACAGTTCTCTCCAAGGCAGGATTTATTGGAAGCACATATAACGGTGATACCAAAACCAAAGACCCTTCAATTGTATCTAACTACAGAGCCATTTCGCTCCTTAATGTCGACGTAAAAATCTATGCAAAAATACTTTCCTTACTCCCTAAATTAATATCCTTAGACCAAGTAGGCTTAATTCCTGGATGGGAAGCAAAGGACAACACCCTTAAAGCCATTAATATTCACCATTGGCTAAACTCCAGCCATAAACCTGGTTTCTTCCTATTGCTCGATGCGGAGAAGGCCTTCGACAGAGTGGCATGGGACTATATGACAAAATCCCTTAAAGCAATTGGAATTCGAAATCACATGTTACACCTTATCCTTGCATTACATGCCAATCCAACGGCATAGTTAGAGTAAACGGCCGCCTGTCGGACGCCTTCTCCATATCAAATGGGACGCGCCAAGGGTGTCCCCTTTCTCCTCTCATTTTTGTGGTCATTATCGAGCCCCTACTTCATAGGTTGAGAACCAACCTGGATATAAAAGGAGTCGACATATCGGGGCATTCATACAAAATAGCAGATGTAGCAATAACTCTCGGTGGAGCTGCTGGTTTAAGCGGGTCTGTTACCTTCACTCTGCTTCCCTCTGTTTCACCGGCACCGGGTCTAGGGTTTCGTTGAGTTTACTTCTGGAAGACACATGCGCCAACACTGGAGTACGTTTTCAATGCTTTATTAAACAAACAACTTAGGAAATAGCAGGAAAGAGGTGGAAAGGAAACTTGCAGAAGAAACTCAAATATCCTCTTGTAGGGTTCTTTTGACAAATGTCCTGGTAGAATTCAGATACTATATGGAATGCGCTCCCCTCGTGGGACACACTTCTTGCTCGTCTGGATAGGCCTCTCTCACCGGTCTAGCAGCCAGTACCCAGCACGAATCAAAGTCTCTGCCACAGACTTGTTTGGGAACAAAACCCGTACGCTCCTCTGCCACAGGATGCATCAGATCCTCTAGTGAATGTCAGTCACAGTGCTTGAATCTTTAAGCCAACCCAGCAACACTATGCTGTACAGTTACTTTCGGATACGTCCTCCAACCAAGTCACCAGGCCCCTCTATAGACCAGCACTCTGCGTGATCTCTCCAAGACGGGTCCTCCCCTGGGATCTCGGTTGTCCAGCTTCGTCACACAGGACCGACAGCTCAGGACCATTCCTCGGCCGCGGTGGTAGGCCCCAGACAAGCCTCTGGACCCACCCCTGCGCCGCAGTATCGTGGGCCTCCGGAGCGGAGGGCCAAGAGGTAGCTCCTTAACGCACACCTGTCGGCCAGGAGGGCCAGCAGGTGGCTGAAAACAAACCCCAAAATATGGCGTCTGTCCCATAAATACCCTCGCCCAGAATGCAACTCGGAGGACCACCTCCAACGAGTTGTCTACGGGACAGAAGAGCATCCATACGCTTCAACACATTGCCTTTCCAACACTAACCAGTGGTAACAGCAACACCCACCGGTCAGCACGGAAGCACACACTACGTCAGCCAAGCTGGAACAGAGGCAAACTTAAGCTTCCTAACGAACAATTTACTAAATTTACCTAACATGCGGTAGATTGCAAATCTACCAGCGCTACACAGATGACATTCTAATGTTCCTCACTGAGCCCCTCACCACAATTCTTAACTTACTTAAAGACTTCTCTCAAAAAGTTATCAAACTTACAAATCAACTTTTCAAAGTCTCGGGTACTGAATGTATCCCTCCTATCTACCACCCAAGTTCAATGCCAGAATAATTTTCCCTTCAGATGGGATCCACACGCTATAACTTATCTTGGAATTCAGCTCCCGGTAAAACTTAGTGAGCTTTACACCAGAAACTTCATTCCTATCCTAAGAGCTATACAACAAGACCTACAAAAATGGACCTCAGGGAATTTTTCATGGTTCGGAAGAGGAGCCATTATTAAAATGAACATCCTCCCAAGAATTCTTTATCTATTGCAAACCCTACCAATCAAAATACCATTAGCATTTTTCAACTCATACAAGCAGATCTGCTCTAGCTTCATATGGATATCCAAACGACCAAGACTGGGATGGGATAGATCAACGACCCCAAAACCGAAAGGGGGTATAGGCCTCCCAGATATACACAAATACTACTGGTCATGCCACCTAGCCAGAGTAATAGACTGGCACATCCATACACGAACCAAAGCATGGGTGAGACTGGAGGATTCACTCTCCTGGATTCCGATTCGCCACCTACCTTGGGTCAGACCAAACCTGATTCCAAAGGACAGTACCTTTCATCCTCTTATAGGCCCCACATTGTAGACATTTCAGGTAGCTTGTAGAAAATTGCATCTCTCATCCTCCCAGGCCCTTTAACTCCAATCAATTATAATCCGGAGTTCTCCCCTGGTCTCTCAGATCATGCTGAACTCAACACAGATCATGAATTATCCATCCGAGCCAAAGATTTTTTTCAAAAAAGGAAAACTTCTGCAGTATAGTGCACTAGCCTCACGATTCCTAGGCCAAACTATCCCCTTTTTCACCTATCTGCAAGTCAGACGCTTCCTAAACCGCTCCAAATCCCTAGATACGTGGTGCCGGGAGCATACACCCTTTGAATCGATTTGCACCAGATCTGAACCCCAAAGACACTTGATATCTGACCTGTATACACTCTTGTTTTTCAACTGTGATCCCAAAATTAACAAATCTTATCAACACTGGGAGGGGGACCTTACCTTGGTCCTCCCGGTAGAGGACTGGGAACATGTCTACAGACACATCTATAAAGGCTCAACAAGCGTATCTGTGCAAGAAAATGGGTTTAAAATCTATTCAAGATTTTATAGGACCCCTGACAAACTGCAAACATACTACCCCACTGTTTCACCCTTCTGCAACACAGCACCAAGTACACTACTACATATATGGTGGGACTGCCCAATAATTAGATCCTGGAAGGAAATACACCGCCTTACAACAAGCATCACGACCTACACCCCTGACTTCACACCTGCTCAATATCTCCTCCATCACACTTCTCTACCCCAAGTGGCATACAGAAGATCTCTGGTCCTTCACCTAAATTGTGCATTCCCATACACTGGAGAGACAAAACTCCCCCCACCATAGCTGAGTGGCTCGGATGTGTTAGGAAAACTGCTGAAATGGAAAATCTGATCCATCAAGCAAGAGAGACTCCCTGCAAAATTTTGTACAGTGTGGGCATGCTGGCTAAATTTTACAGAATTTACTGAATATGCCAGGTTACTAAATGGGCAGAATGATATGATACGATGAGAGCTTAACCCTGGGGAAAAAAAAAGGATGGTCACCTCCCCACCCCCCGCCTTAACTACAAACTTTACCATGACCATCCGTATATGACATTTACCTTAGCCTGCAACTTTTGAGGCTTTAAAAGCTACTCATTGGGCCCTCGCATTACCCCCCCAAAAAAACTCACCCCTACATCAATCTTCCCTCCCCCAAACCACTCTCTCATTAAGGTTTGAACTAATGTAGTGCGGCAAGCTTACGCTTACCTATATCAGTGCTATAGTATGTTGACTTATTCATTATACTGAGTAAAGGTACAACATTTTACAGCCAAAAAAATAAAAATGTAATGAGTTCAAGTCCTAGATTACACAACATGCACACAGAAAAAGACCTTCATCATCCTAATCAACCAATTACCTTACAGCTGGCAGTTTTTTAGGCCATTTTGCAAAGTTGAAGCAAAACATAGTTACCACAAGTAACTGCTCCATGATTCCTTAGCCTTACGTTATAGCAATGCACATTTTGAGTCACTTTTGCCCTGTTTTTAGACCTAGAGAAGGGATGCCCATACAGCTGACTGTCTTATATACACTATATTACCAAAAGTATTGGGACACCTGCCTTTACATGCACATGGCATCCCAATCTTAGTTCGTAGGGTTCAATATTGAGTTGGCCCACCCTTTGCAGCTATAACAGCTTCAACTCTTTTGGGAAGGCCGTCCACAAGGTTTAGGAGTGTGTCTATGGGAATGTTTGACCATTCTTCCAGAAGAGCATTTGTGAGGTCAGGCACTGATGTAGACAAGAAGGCCTGGCTCACAGTCTCCACTCTAATTAATCCTAAAGGTGTTCTATCAGGTTGAGGTCAGGACTCTGTGCAGGCCAGTCAAGTTCTTCCATCCCAAACTCGCTGACTCGGTTAAATTGATGATAGGCAACTCCTATCCTCATATTGATTAGTGGTTCCAAATTAATAATAACTACTGCAGTAGGGAACAGACACAAAAGATACGCTCAGCATCTTTCCAAATAACTGTTCTGCTCTATTATGACGCAATTGAAGGTTTTTATGCACATGATTACGTAGGTATCACATTATTATTACAATTGTACATTTATGGTAACAAGAGGCGTTACATAGGCAGGCTAATTCTAATCAAGACTCGAAAGAATGTAAACATTTACTGAAAACATTATTAGTGCTGTGTGCACAGTGAGGGCAGTGTGCGATACATACATAATAGAATACAATTATATACAGAACTTACAAATTTCCATTACAGTCTCCCCTCTTTTGATCAATATTTTGATCACTAACCATACCTGCTGTAACCTTTAACCTGGAACCTCCACACACTTAGGTGGAGGTAGTCCTGGCCAAAAAGGCAAAGAAACTCCATTGTGGAGAAAATAATAGCTGAGCAACTTTTTTCATTACCAAATGACTTTTCATTGTGGAAAACAAATGATTTATAAGACATATTTACAGAGTACTGACTGTACACTCCTGTGGTCAGAATGACCTTCTAGCTGAATTGTGGGCATGCTGACTTATCAGCATATGTAAATACAGACAATTCTACATAAAATGGAAGACAAACAAAAGACAAATATGACTTCAACATGGCTAAACTACTTTTCAAATATATATATATCCCTTACAATTAAAGTAATTGAATCAAAAAGTACCCTAGACTGTGGTCACAAGAGGGAAACAAATCAAACACAGAGATTTCTTTAATTTAGTCATTTTTGCAGTGTCTGGTGTGGATCCAGGTGACTTTTCCTTCAAGTTTTGCAAAAACTGTACATGAAATAGATGCTGTATTGAGTCTCCAAACTTTTCCTTATATATAAATGTCTCTTAACAATCCACAAGTCACCTGGCTTTAGTTTTAGATCCTTCCAAACTTTTAGGATCTGGAATTAGGGGGAGAAAACACATAAATGATTTTGTCAAAAACCTTAAAAGATCAGCAGCATTCTCTGTGAGATCCGAATGGAGGACTTCAGCTGCTGAGACAAAATATAAGCAAGTGAGTAACACACTCCCAAACCAAATCCCATAGGGACAGAGTCCAACATCCCCCTTAGGGGCTTCATCAAATTTAAGAAAACATTCAGGCAAAAGTTTTCTAGTTTCTTACTCTACTTTTTCCGCTACATTGTAGACAGTAGGGGGTGTAAAAATAAAACCTCAAAACTTCTAGTAAGGACTCTCCTATAAAAAATTATTTCCTCTGTTACTCTCTGTACTTTCTGCACTCTATATTTACAAACTACTTCTGATAACACTTTTTACAGTGGCCTTTGCCGGTAGCATTTGCCACTGGACATCCAGAAAACATGTCCATACAGACAAAATGCATACTTGTAAGATCCTGACTTGGACATCTGGATATATCTTTTTGTAATCTCTGGAAGGGATGTTCAGCTTTTGGTAACAGGTAAAACAAGAAGTGGTATGTTATAAAAACAACTGTGGAGAACCCTGGCTCTATACCATGCTCATTTACTAAGGCAGCCATAACTGCTTGTGACTGGTGACACAGCCCATGTGTCAAGCAGGAGGGAAAAAGAGTGGCCGACAGACATAAATGATCACCTTTTCCAAAGTCCTGTTTCATAAGAAGTTGCCCCCTGTGGACCACTTGTTCTTCTCGTTCTGGGGTCCTTAAAGTTGAATTATTAATCCCAGCTATTCTGGGCCAGAACAAGGGTGGAATCTGAGTTGCACAGACCCATCAAGTGTCCGGGGCTGTAAATGCAGCATCCTTAGTCACCTGGTCTGCTTCCATGTGTGAAAGTTAATATGGCTACCTCAGTAAGAACCTGGAAGGCTGAAAACAGCCGATCAAATTAACTTGGCATGCTGTATTGGTTTACCTGCCGAAGTAAAAACAAACTTCTGGCCCTTCAAATGGAACCGAAAGCTCTCGATATCTCGACTATCTATATAAATATACATTCTTTTTATAGCTCACAGGCTTTGCTAAAACATGGAGCTCTGCTTCTTGAGCTGGGGAAAAAGGATCCAATGACTTTGAATACAGAGTATCCTTCTGGGTGATAAACTGCATACTCAAATCTACAAAAAAAATGTAATATCTGGGTCTTCAGGGAGTGTGTCCTGCACTGGGCTCACAGCAGCTGATTCCTACACCATCAATTTACCACGTGTGGTTTTTCTTTGTCTCCAGCCTCCTCCAATAGAGGCAATAAGGTGGCTGGATTAAAATGTACACATTTTTCATTGTTATATATGTACATAAACAAACTCATATTTTAAACCTTTCATTAGACAAACATTTAGTTAGCTGTATATTTGCTGCACAGAATGTCGGACCATTAAAAATTAAATGTTTGACCAAAACAATATCTAACTTTGTCTAATAGCACTTTTGCATAAAAGCTACAGCTCTGATATATCGGGATGAACCCTTCATTACTTGGTCCAGCTTGTATAAATATATTACAATGGCTTGTTTTTTATCACGCTGTTTGTGTAAGAACTCCAGTTTCATGTTTCAAAAAACAACTTTTTCCTGGCAATATTATAATAAATGATAACAATACCCTGCGGTCATGGAGAGATGTCCATAAATCCAAAATATTCTTCTGCTTATACCACGGCACTTACAAGGAAAAGGGGCACATCATTTCACAATCCACACATTCTGCTTTGGATTTCAAAAATAAAAATAAATAAAACAAAAGGATCAACAATCTGTATGATGGACCAGAAAGCATCAAAAACTAAAAAACAACTGGCTGCAGGTGGCATCTATCCTAACAGGGTGTGTGGACTTGATGCGATGGGTCTGTTATATTTAAATTTTATTTATTACTCTTTCATCATGGACCGCACATCAAGTTATTATCAAAAACCTAAAATTTCATTTTTGTAGAAGAACTTCTTATCTATCCCATCCATCTTGGCTTTGTTAAATATTATGGCAGCTTTATTCCAAATAACAACCTCATCTTAATCTTTTTTTTCTCTCAATAAGGGCTTATTGTATAAATGTAAAATTACAAAATTGTTATCTTAATCTAAACTAATCCCATTCATTACAAATTTCCACAATAACCTGAATTTCATTTCCAACCAAAAGTTGTCTAAACCAGTTTCAATATATCTATATTATTAATAAAATTGTTAAACTCATATTAGAAATGAATACTCATTATTACTCAATTTTACTTAATTTCCCTTTTTTAAATGCACTGTTTCCACTATCAAAGGATATTCAATTTGTGCAATACACGGTTAAATGTAACCTTCATTTTACCATGTCTGGAAAACAGATTCAAAAATAATTGTGATCACATTGTTTACCATTAGATTCGTTAACACGGCACATGTTTTGTCTAAAAAACTGGAATTGGCATGGTGTCCTCCCAGCTTATCACTGACCACATTCTTTCAGGATAACACAAAGGAGGGGGTCACATCTGCGTACATGACACACACAAGCAATAGAACTAAAGGTCCCAGCATTCGCACACACATACACCAATATCTCTCTAAAATCGCTTACATTTTTCCCATTTGTACAGAACACATGCATATCATTCTCTCACTTTCTTTTAACTCTCATTAATATTTTCCTGCCTTAAATTCTGCATTCCTTATTTTGTTCAGATATCTTTTATATCTAGCTTCTATGATCAGATGGGCAGCCAGAGTACTCATCCCATCTTCCCTCTCTGACAACATATAAAGCATTCTGTTTTACCTCTCATTTCTCTGTTTCTGACTTTTACTAGTTGTAGTGCCTGATCCCAAATTCATCCCACAACTTAACATGAAAATGTCCCTTTCTGTCCACTGTTAATGTCACCCTTGATCCATCCTGCTTACATAGATAGCTGTTTCTCTAGCTGTTTACTCTGCATGATTCTTAGTCCCTGTGGACCTTGTTACCCAGTTACCCATTGTGGATCCATGTCCACTTTAACCATTAATCTAGGAGCTCAGTATAGGCAGAACCGCACCTTCGGTTCATATATAGCGCTCTTCTTGCGCTGGGCATTTTTGAGGGTCTCTTACCCTTCATTCCCTTACTTAATTCAATGCCCATAATGACTGGCCAGTCGTCTCTACATGTGCCTATATCCTCTTGCCTCTAAACTACTTTATCTAGCAGATTTACTACATATACCTGTGAACAGCACTATTCTTCCCTTTCTTATCTATAACACTCCGATGGACAATAGACAGGGACAACATAACATATAACCACCAATCAATACAGTTCGATTAAGGGGAGTAAAATAGGTACCCTTTGTCCCGAAAATGCCTTACCGATCAAGGAAGTCTGATAACTCAAATGTAAGCAAAAGGCTTACCTCAGCCGGCTGATTATCAGAAATTCCCGGATCGTCTCAAGCTCCTCGTTTCGGATACTCAGGGTCACCTGGAAACCCCTCCTAAGGCAAAGCTCGCCATGCTGACTCGGTTAAATTGATGATAGGCAACTCCTATCCTCATATTGATTAGTGGTTCCAAATTAATAATAACTACTGCAGTAGGGAACAGACACAAAAGATACGCTCAGCATCTTTCTAAATTACTGTTCTGCTTTATTATGATGCAATTGAAGGTTTTTATGCACATGATTACGTAGGTATCACATTAATATTACAATTGTAGGTTTATCGTAACAAGGGGCGTTACATAGGCAGGCTAATTCTAATCAGGACTCGAAAGAATGTAAACATTTACTGAAAACATTATTAGTGCTGTTGCACAGTGAGGGCAATGTGCAATACATACAAAATACAATACAATTATATACAGAACTTACAAATTTCCATTACAGCCCTAATATTAGAACTGATGTATCAAAGTGTAGAATGTCTGCAACGCTTTACACAAATCAAATCTACAGTGTAGAATGACGGTTGTCGGATGAACTGGGGAATACTGTCACCACTTTGCTTGCCAACCTGCATTCTCAGCCTCTTCGCCTCCTCCGGGTGTTATCTTCTCCCTCTCATCTCGTAAACTCTTCTCCGTGTCCCTCACTTACAGGTGGATAGTGCACAAGAGAAGTGTCTGGTCCGCTTTGAAGATAACTCCCAGTTCTCAGTGCTGTGGAAGGACATCTTTCCTCGTAAGATCTCATATTCCGCTTTGATGACTGTAACTGTCGTAATTAATAATTCATGGTGGAATTCTTGCAGCCACGCATGGTGGGTTCATGAATTATCTTCTCTTTTTATTCCATAGCTGCTGTCCCAGGGAAGGAGCTGCGTGTGTAACTCACAGTTGTGTACCTCTGACAATAAACTTGTGCATTGTGGGAAGTGCAAGCACGGTGAGTACAAAACTAGATGATTACCATCTTTCGTCTCCAGTACATTGTATTAACTGTTATAAGCTTTGATTGCTGTTAGGCATTTCATAAGTCTGTCACGAGGGCCACGTTCCTGAGGTGAGACCGAAGCAGTGGGGCGGCCTCCCTTGCACCTCGGGTCCTTGAAGGCTCTGGAGATGGAGACAGAGATTTGGTGGACACCGAGTGGCATGGGTACTAGGGTGCGGGGCACCGTGCAAGCCTTAGTCCGAGATCCGAGCTGAGGTCCAGTCCAGTTTGGCAACAAAGTATAAGGCTCCATGCACACTAGGAGCAGAAAAAACGTCAGTGTTTTTAGCTTTAAAAACGTGGAATAAAAGACGCAAATTGAAAGCACATTGTACAAAGTTTAGGCGAGTCTATGAGAGTTTAAGAGCATTTCGTTTATAGGCTTTTTTTTGCACTACACGCCCCTCTGCAAAAGCCAGGAAATGATGTACAGTGACAACACACCTTTTTACTAAAAAAAATTGAAACTTGATGTTCAGAAGAGATAAGGGGAGTGTAGGAGAGACTGACGTTTTTACAGCTCCTAAACTTCTCCAGAACACGCGATAGAGAAGTTTTTTTTTTCCTGCCTCTGAACCTCCCTGACAGAAAATGCCTGTAGTAGTCATAATGTTCATAATGTGCAAAGACAGATAGAACACAATAGAAGTTCTTCTAGAGACAGGAGAAAAAAAACGTCAAACGCCTGTAGAATTGAAGTTTTTAAGTCCAGGATGCATGGAGCCTAAAAGGGTTAATCAGAAGAAGAATGGTCGAGATCCAAGCCGGGTCTGTTCCGATCTGGCAGCTGAGTACAAAAGGGGCAAAGAAGTAGAATGGTCAAGGTACAATTATGAGGTCAATGGCAAGCAGCAAACAAGAGTAGTCAAATAGGTTTCCAGGTCACGACATGTTCAGACAGATCACACACTAGCACAGGAACAAGGGGGGACTGAAGATAATCCAAAAATTTGGCAGTGTCTGGGCTTATATAGGGAAGTTTGAGGTCACTTCCTGTGCGTCTCCTGGGCATTTTCCCGCCTTTTCCATCAGTTTGAGGTCACTTCCTGTGCGCCTCCTGGGCATTTTCCCGCCTTTTTCCATCAGTTTGAGGTCACTTCCTGTGCGCCTCCTGGGCATTTTCCCGCCTTTTTCCATCAGTTTGAGGTCACTTCCTGTGCGCCTCCTGGGCATTTTCCCGCCTTTTTCCATCAGTTTGAGGTCACTTCCTGTGCGCCTCCTGGGCATTTTCCCGCCTTTATCCATCAGTTTGAGGTCACTTCCTGTGCACCTCCTGGGCATTTTCCCACCTTTTTCCATTGGGTTGAGGTCACTTCCTGTGCGCCTCCTGGGCATTTTCCTGCCTTTTCCCATCAGGTCTTCTGCACAGGTGCGGGTTGGCACAGTGAGGCGTCTTTGGTGCATGCTCAGTTGGCACAGATTTCCTCTTGCGGAAACGCGACATTGGTGCATGCATAGTAAGCCCTGGACTCTTACAAAGTCTCTAATCAGTTCATGACCAGACAAAATTTATTAGCATCGTTAAAGTGGTTGTAAATCGCTGAAAAAAACCCAAAAAAAACCTGTAAGAAAAGGGCATAAAGTGCTACCATGTTTCCCCGAAAATAAGCCCGGGTCTTATATTAATTTTTGCAACCAAAAGCACAGTAGGGCTTATTTTTGGGGTAGGGCTTGCAATTTAATCCCCAGTGTGAACAGCGTAAAAGTGCTTGCAAACTGCCAGAATCTACGCCACCACAGCAGATTATAATGCAAATGGTATGTGTCTCTGCAATCCAACCATGTCACATACCTTCCCACAGCACAGCTCGGCGCTTCCATGACCCGCCTGATCGGTCTTCCCTGGCATAAGCACTGCAGAAGGAGGGGGGCCCCCGAGATCCCTCGTTTACAGCTGGCAGAAGAGGAGAGCAGCTCGACACTTCCGTGACCCGCCTGAGTTCTTCTACCTGCTCTGAGCCTTGCAGGGGGAGTGAAATCCCCCGCTGACAGCTGGGAGAAGAGGAGGAATCCAGCAGCCCACAACCACCCTAAACTGGGGCTTATTTTCGGTGTAGGGCTTATATTGCAGCCCTCCTGGAAAATCGGGGTAGGTCTTATTTTCGGGGAAACATGGTAGTATGCTAGCACGTTATGTAATACCTTAGAACAATGCACCTGGTCACTGCTGAGAGGGCTGACATGTTCCCCCGGCCTTTCTTCTGGGTTTGCGGGCTCTGGGGCTGTGAGTGGCCAGAGCCATGATTACGTCACTTCCACACATGTGCACAGGAGCCCTCGGTTCTTGCAAGAAGCTCTGAAGGTCCGGCACAGTATGCCGGATATTCAGAGCGCATTCACTGCTGATGTCACATCTCCTAAACAGTGCATGTTTAGGAGAGATACATTTTACCTACAGGTATGCCTTATTATAGGCTTACCTGTAGGTAAGAATAACAAAGCGTGCTTTACTAATGCTTTAACACTTTCCCATCCGGCCTATAGCAGAATGATGGCTGGGTGGTGGCTTTCCCATCCTGACCTTCGGACACAGCGCATCACTGATCATGGTAAAGAGTCTATGATGTAGGCGCTCAGCTGTGGGGAACCAGCTTCTTGCTTAATCATTTCTGGATGGCTCAGATCTTCGTACAAGCCTATGATCCTAAAGATTGGGTTCCTGCTGGCTTCTATACAATTTTTGCTAAGGCACCCCCGAGGGAACCTGAAGACACCCCCGAGGGAACCTGAAGGCACCCTGGTTGAAAAAGGCTGATCTAAGGCACTACTGCTTCTGACTGCTAGCCTCACAAGATTTGGAGTTAGGTTTATGTTACCATTGTGGCACTCATTGTTCTTGTTGCTGGAAAGAAAGCCGCACATGAGGACCTGCAGTGCAAGGATCTCCCTGCTCCTTTTTAATTATTTCTGTTATTCTGTTCTTTTTGAGCCTTTTGCTGCTTCTTGAATATTTGGGTCAATAAAACATATATTTATCATTTTTGTATCCGTTTGATCCGCAGATAATGGTTTCATTAGTCCACAGCTGCAGAAGATATTTGAGAGGGTTAGAGAGAGTGCAGATTATATGCCAGCCTGGCAGATGACGGTAAGTGTGGCCGCAATTCCAGGTTTACTGTTAATTTTAAGGTTATATTTGTCTAGAAGGATAATGGGGACTTATTTTTTCCTTTGTTTTCGCAGAAAGTCCTAGAGGAGGAACTGGGCCCTGACTGGAGAGACAAACTGGCATATTTTGAGGAGCGACCCTTTGCAGCAGCCTCTATTGGTCAGGTACACCTTGCAAAGCTGCTGGATGGGCGTAAGGTGGCTATGAAGATTCAGGTGAGTTCACTGCAGGGCTCGTTAAATTTGCTTTGAATCTAGGAGCCAGCTAAAAAAGTTAGGCGCCAGCTTTTTTTTTTTAACTAACAAATCTTATGGGTGGAACATGTAAAATATTCCAAAAGGTGAACCTATCCTTTAACCCTTTTTCTGCCAGAGCCAGTTTTGCCTTTTTTGCACACATTTAAAAAAAATCATTTTAGGCCTTAAAGTGTTTGTAACCCTAAAAAAAAGGGGGAAATCCTGTTCCCTTATAGCAGGTTAAATAGCACAGTGCTTGTGCCTGGCTGATCCTGCCTGGCTCTGTGCCCTCCCCCCTGTAAACTGACCATGGTTTATCATGGCTGCTGAGCCCTGACACTGTGGACAGTTTACGTGCCTCCATCATCTGCAGCTCTCCTGTCCTCCTCCAGTCCTCTCCCCCCTCTCCCTGCCTGTCAGCTCGGTGTCTGTGTGAGCAGTCTCCGCCACCTGCCGCTATTAGTATAAAAGTTTTAGAAATGTCACTGGCAGCCCCTCTTCTGTATCTAACAATAACACACCCTGTAAGTGTTTTTTTTTTTAAACTGTGCCTCTAAATACCTTTTTTCTGTTATCTTCAGGCTGGTCACTTGACTACTGGCCGCTCCGCTACACCGATCCAGGGCTACAGCAGGCGGGACTGAGCAGCCAACACGGCAGTCACGTGACCTCCCAGCTGACGTCAGAGGGAGATCTTGTCCCCTCCTGCTGTAGCCCTGGATCAGAGTAGCGGAGCAGCGGGGAGTCACGTGACTGGCCTGAAGATAACGGAAAAAGGATATTTAGAGGCACTGTTTTTAAAGAAACACAGCGTGTGTTTTTGCGTTATACAAGAGAGGGTCTGGCAGTGATTTTACCTCTTTGGGTAACAACCACTTTAAGATTACATAAAACCCCCAAAACATGATATATTTTCTGAAAGCTGATACCCTGGAGATATTACAGTAATAAATGACCCAATTTATGGGTAAAATATAAAAGATGAGGTTGCACCGAGTAAGCTGACACCCAGCATGTCAAACCTCAAATTTGCGTTTGCCTCTGAAATGGCGACAAACTTCATTACCCTATATATTCCATAGGCAATGTTTTAAAAGCCCCCTATAGGTCATCAGTATAGTATTACGTAGGAGGTCTGATGCTAGAATAATTACTGTCGTTTCAGCATGCGCGGCGATATGTAATGTGTATTGCAATCAACGTTTTCAGGAGTAGGCGCCCCGACACGTGCTTTTACATTTGTATGTGCCTATATGTGGGGGGGCTACATTTTTTGTGGGAGGGGATTTTAGGTGCTTGAGTTTTTTCTACTTAAATTTTATCTTTATTTTTTTCCATCACATAGGGGCAGAAAGTTGCATGTCTCCCGGTGGCAGTTCACACTATCCTATACAAACTGCTGGGAGTGTCAGTTAAAAGTTAATGACACCCCCAAATCAGTTCGCATATGGCATTTTGATCTGCAAACTCGGACAGGAATCGGATCGCATGGGTGTGAACGCCCATTGGATCCTATTCTGCTGCGGACCAAAAAAAGGGCCCTGTGCAAATTCAGTCATACTATCTATCTTTATTTAAGGTATTTATATAGCGTCATCAATTTACGCAGCGCTTTTACATAGACATTATACATTCACATCAGTTCCTACCCTCAAGGAGCTTACAATCTAAGGTCCCTAACTCACATTCTTATACTGGGGCCAATTAACCTACCAGCATGTCTTTAGATTGTGGGAGGAAACAGAAGTGCCCAGAGGAAACCCACGCAGGCATAGGGAGAACATGCAAATTCCAGGCAGGTGGCGTCATGGTTGGGATTAGAATCAGCGACCCTTTTTATTGCTAGGCGAGAGTGCTACCCACTACACCACTGTGTCGCCCTAAGTTGCAGGTTATTTTGACCTTGTTGACCTGCTTCAAGCTGCATTTAAAGCCCTTATTTTCTACCCGTCTGAATTTATCTCCACTTACCACTACTATTGTTATTGCAGCTAGATCTGTAGGTTTCCTTGCTATTGTTGAAGCGTCTTTTCTGGGTCTCCCTTGTCCTCTTTTTGTGCCAAGAGCTTGCAAGGAAGTCTTGAGATGCTTGTTAAACTTAAGGAAAGGAAAAGAGAATTCTGTAGAAGATAGCTCCATAACACACCACAGAATGTCAAGCTGCACCAAGCTCTTACATCCATCCAAATGACCCTTCCTGTGAGCCATGCTTCCCACCACAATAATTCTCATTTATTGTCTTCTACCACCGTCGTTCTATGAAGTGTGAGGATCCGTATACAAACCCAGGTCCTCGGTTCCTTCCCTGGCAGTTGCTCTTCTTACTGTGCCAACTAAAATGCTGAACAGCTCCCTGCCTGATCCCTTGGACAACCTAACTTTAGATCTTGTTTCTGGTGAACCTTGAACTAGAGCTGGGCGATTTTCTCCCAAAAAAAAATCTGCGATAAAAAAAACCAAAAAAAAAACACTTGATTCACAATTCAAATCGAGTTTTTTCTTTTTTGATGGACACCGCGCCAGTCCTGAGGAGCTGCAGGCAGGAGTTTTTAGGTGAGGCCGTGGCTTCGGCCTAGTCTGTGGTGTCCGGCTTCGCGGACTAGGCAGAAGCCACGGCCTCTCCTAAAAAACTCCTGCCTGCAGCTCCTCAGGACTGGTGCAGTGTCAGTGTGGGTCCTGGTGAAAAAAAAATCTAAAAGAAAAATCGATTTGCTGAAAATTTGAATCGATTTGACCTCTCAACTCGATTCAAAATCGATTTTTTTCCCCAGCCCTACCTTGAACTCCTTGCTCCTCCCATGAACTTCTGACTTAAAGTGGTTGTAAAGCGTCAAGGTTTTTCACCTTAATGTATTCTATGCATTAAGTTGAAAAACCTTTTTTGCTGCAGCTCCCTCCCTTTTACTTACCTGTTCCAGCAATGGGCACAAACCCAGCGGCTTCAGCCATTGTCTCTCTCATCATTGGCTCCTGCTGCCGTCAATCAAATCCAGTGACACAGGGCGGGGCCTAGTCCTGCTGTGTCAATGGACGCAGCAGTGGGACTTGGGAGCGTGCCCGCACGGGTGCCCCCAGAGAGAGCGGCTCTCCGTGAGGGAAGGAGCCAGGAGGGCAGCTCAGAAGAGGAGGATCAGGGCTTGCACAGAGCAGGTAAGTATAACAGGTTTGTCCTTTTTATGGGAAAAAACCTTTACAACCCCTTTAAGCCATGTCTCTGCACTTCCTGTTTGCTAGATTATTGTGCTCCTTTCCAGCCCATATCTTGCTTTTTGCGCTCCCGCTGCTTTCTGTATTTTCTCTACCACTGGTTACTGACCTTTGGCTTGTTCATTGACTATGCTTCTGCTTGATCCCTACATGCTTCCATCTGTTGCAAATCTTTGGCGTGTTCCATCGACTACGCTTCTGCTTCATCCCTACATGCTTACATATGTAACAAGACCCCAGCTTGCACACCTCTGGGTGGAGCGATCTTGAGAACCTCGACCTGGTACTAAACACCACTGCGAAACTCAATTCCATCATCAATCGTTTATCTTTTTTATCGTTTTATTTTTTTTTTATTGCAGGCTTCCCAGCCTAGTGGTGAGATATGGGGTCTTATTGACCCCATATATATCACTATTAAGAGCACCTGACATGTCATAAAAGTGATCAATTTTTTATTTTTTTTCAAAAAAGTGTCAAAACAAAAAAAATAAAATATAATTAACAATAAAAATTTTTTTTTAAAGCGCCGCTGTCCCCGTGTGCTCACACGCAGAAGCGAACGCATATGTAAGTCCCGCCCACATATGAAAACGGTGTTCAAACCATACATGTGAGGTATCGCCACGAACGTTGGAGCGAGAGCAATAATTTTGGCCCTAGACCTCCTCTGTAACTCAAAACATGTAACCAGTGAAAAAATTTCAAGCGTCGCCTATGGGGATATTTAAGTACCGAACATTGGCGCCATTCCACGAGCCTGTGCAATTTTGAAGCGCGACATGTTAGGTATCTATTTACTTGGCGTAACTTCATCTTTCACAAAATGCAAAAACATTGGGCTAACTTTACTGTTTTGTTTTTTTTTTTAAACACAAAACAGTTTTTTTCCCCCAAAAAAACGCGTTCGAAAAATTCCTGCGCAAATACTGTGTGAGATAAAAAGTTGTAACAACCGCTATTGTATTCTCTAGGGTCTTTGCTAAAAAAACATATATAATGTTTGGGGGTTCTATGTAATTTTCTAGCAAAAAAAATGATGATTTTTACATGTAGGAGCAAAGTGTCAGAATTGGCCCGGTATTGAAGCGGTTAAAGGATCACTAAAGATATTTTTTTTTTTTAAATAATAAACATGTTATACTTACCTCCACTGTGCAGCTCGTTTTGCACAGAGTGGCCCCGAACCTGGTCTTCTGGGGTCCCTCGGCGGCTGTCTCGGCCCCCCCCCCCCCGCAAGGACTCAACACTTTCATGCAAGCTCCCTCACACGGTGTTGAGTGCTTGCGGGCGTGCTCCCGTGATACAGCCGGCGGCCATAGCCGCTCACTGTATCACTTGGCCCCGCCCCCAGCGCGCCGCATCATTGGATATGATTGACAGCAGCGCGAGCTAATGGCTGTGCTGCTTTCAATCCATCCACTGTAACCAATCAACGGCCAGGCTGAGCAGTGAAGAGGATGTCGGGGGTAAGCGCGGGACTGTTGAGGGGTCAGGATAAAACAGGGGGGCTGGGGGGGAAGGTATTGTCGGATGTTTTTTCACCTTAATGCATAGAATGCATTAAGGTGAAAAAACTTTTACCTTTACAACCCCTTTAAGATCTTCAAAATGTAGTGATTCTTCATAAAAGACACAGCAGATGTGGGCTGAAACACGTTTACATCTGCTGTCTGTCGCTGTGTCTTTTATGGAGAATCAATACATTTTGAAGACCTGAAAGAGCAAGCAAGGCGATGCGGACCATCTTTTCTCATGATTACTAGTACAGCTGTGCGACTACCTTTCCGCCCCCTGGTAACTCTGAAAAAAAATTCTAATCTTATTGGGCATTAGCACCATACCTCTGCTTTATTTTATGCACCTGTTTGTTTGTGTATCATCTTGCTGGTTACTGTGGAAACCTTTCTACTGCTATAGCTACTGGCTTGTGTGCCCGACCCCTGTCCTGGGGTCTATGAAAATATTTGCTGTGCAAAGGTGACAAACATTCACATAGCCACAATGAAAAAACTGCTGCGTTTTGTGTAATGTGATTATTTCCTATAATTGTGTCACCTGGTGGCCATAATGTGATATTTTTCCTGAAATACCTCTGCCTTTTTTTGAGGAAAGTATACCTCAAGGAGATCTATTCCGACAAAACTCCCCTAAATGATCTACAGCTAGATACCAGGGAAACTGAGGCCCTAGAATCATTAATGATATTGATGGAAGAAGGAGGCCAGTCCTCTGGTGAGGAGGAAGCTCCAGGGACGTCGGGGTGGAAAAGAGATCCCAAATTAAAGATCCGTTCAACCAAAATGCCTTTATTTCAGAAGAACAAATGGCTTGGGTTGTTCCTCGACCTTGTCGAGGAGGACCTCAACAAATTAAATTGGGAAACCATCATGGGTGATAACCTCACATCTGAGGAAAGGAAGGCATTAAAAGAATTTAGGGAAGCGGACCAAGTGATTATCAAAAAGAGTGATAAAGGAGGTAATGTCGTCCTCCTCTCGGTGGATTTTTACGAGGGGGAGGTACGACGACTCCTAAATGATGAATCGACCTATAAAAAAACTACACCATGATCCATTCCAGGACCCGGTGGAACTTATTAATGAGAAATTACAATGGGCATTTGAGGCCAATTTAATTTCTAAAAAGGAATTGGAATTCTTGAGAGTGGCTGACTTCAATAAACCAACATTTTATATAATCCCTAAGGTCCATAAGAACAGAAAGGCCCCTCCAGGAAGACCTATTGTCTCCGCCATTCGAGGTCCCCTGGAGAGACTGGGGAAATATATATAGATTCCTTAATCAAGGACATAGTCTTGTCTTTGACTTCGTACGTACGTGACACAGGGGATGTGTTGAATAAGATTAGTGCATTAGAATTCCTGGAGGGTGCCCTACTCATGGGGATCGATGTGGAGTCGCTTTACAGGTCTATTCCCCACGAGTGGGGCATTTTGGCGGTATATCACTTCCTAGCCACTTCAGCCCCGGAAGGTTTTACCCCCTTCCTGACCAGAGCACTTTTTACAATTCGGCACTGCGTCGCTTTAACTGCTAATTGCGCGGTCATGCAATGCTGTACCCAAACGGAATTTGCGTCCTTTTCTTCCCACAAATAGAGCTTTCTTTTGATGGTATTTTATCACCTCTGGCGTTTTTATTTTTTGCGCTATACACGGAAAAAGACCGAAAATTTTGAAAAAAAATGATATTTTCTACTTTTTGTTAAAAAAAAAATCCAATAAACTCAATTTTAGTCATACATTTAGGCCAAAATGTATTCGGCCACATGTCTTTGGTAAAAAAAATGTCAATAAGTGTATATTTATTGGATGCGCAAAAGTTATAGCGTCTACAAACTAGGGTACATTTTCTGGAATTTACACAGCCTTTAATTTATGACTGCCTATGTCGTTTCTTGAGGTGCTAAAATGGCAGGGCAGTACAAAACCCCCACAAATGACCCCATTTTGGAAAATAGACACCCCAAGGAATTTGCTGAGAGGCATGTTGAGCCCATTGAATATTCATTTTTTTGTCCCAAGTGATTGAATAATGACAAAAAAAATAAAAAATTACAAAAAGTTGTCACTAAATGATATATTGCTCACACAGGCCATGGGCATATGTGGAATTGGACCCCAAAATACATTTAGCTGCTTCTCCTGAGTACGGGGATACCACATGTGTGGGACTTTTTGGGAGCCTAGCCGCGTACGGGGCCCCGAAAACCAATCACTGCCTTCAGGATTTCTAAGGGCGTACATTTTTGATTTTACTCCTCACTACCTATCACAGTTTTGAAGGCCATAAAATGCCCAGATGACATAAAACCCCCCCAAATGACCCCATTTTGGAAAGTAGACACCCCAAGCTATTTGCTTTGAGGCATGTTGAGTCCATGGAATGTTTTATATTTTGACACAAGTTGCGGGAAAGTGACAAATTTATTTATTTATTTTTTTTTTTGCACAAAGTTGTCACTAAATGATATATTGCTCACACAGGCCATGGGCATATGTGGAATTGCACCCCAAAATACATTTAGCTGCTTCTCCTGAGTATGGGGATACCACATGTGTGGGACTTTTTGGGAGCCTAGCCACGTACAGGACCCCGAAAACCAATCACCGCCTTCAGGATTTCTAAGGGCGTACATTTTTGATTTTACTCCTCACTGCCTATCACAGTTTCGGAGGCCATGGAATGCCCAGGTGGCACAAACCCCCCCAAATGACCCCATTTTGGAAAGTAGACACCCCAAGCTATTTTCTGAGAGGCATGGTGAGTATTTTGCAGCTCTCATTTGTTTTTGAAAATAAAGAAAGACGAGAAAAAAAAATTTTTTTTTTCTTTTTTCAATTTTCAAAACTTTGTGACAAAAAGTGAGGTCTGCAAAATACTCACTATACCTCTCATCAAATAGCTTGGGGTGTCTACTTTCCAAAATGGGGTCATTTGGGGGGTTTTTTTTTGCCACCTGGGCATTCCATGGCCTCCGAAACTGTGATAGGCGGTGAAGAGTGAAATCAAAAATTTACGGCCTTAGAAAGCCTGAAGACGGTGCTTGGTTTTCGGGGTCCCGTACGCGGCTAGGCTCCCAAAAAGTCTCACACATGTGGTATCCCCGTACTCAGGAGAAGCAACAGAATTTATTTTGGGCTGTAATTTCACATATTCCCATGGCATGTTTGAGCAATATATCATTTAGTGACAACTTTGCGCAAAAAAAAATAAAAAAAATAAAAAATTTTCTCTTTCCCGCAACTTGTGTCACAATATAAATTATTCCATGGACTCAACATGACTCTCAGCAAATAGCTTGGGGTGTCTACTTTCCAAAATGGGGTCATTTGGGGGGGTTTTGAACTGTCCTGGCATTTTATGCACAACATCTAGAAGCTTATGTCACACATCACCCACTCTTCTAACCACTTGAAGACAAAGCCCTTTCTGACACTTATTGTTTACATAAAAAAATAATTTTTTTTTGCAAGAAAATTACTTTGAACCCCCAAACATTATATATTTTTTTTAAAGCAAATGCCCTACAGATTAAAATGGTGGGTGTTTCATTTTTTTCTTTTCCACACAGTATTTGCGCAGCGATTTTTCAAACGCATTTTTTGGGGAAAAAACACACTTTTTTACATTTTAATGCACTAAAACACACTATATTGCCCAAATGTTTGATGAAATAAAGAAGATGATCTTAGGCCGAGTACATGGATACCAAACATGACATGCTTAAAAATTGCGCACAAACGTGCAGTGGCGACAAACTAAATACATTTTTAAAAGCCTTTAAAAGCCTTTACAGGTTACCACTTTAGATTTACAGAGGAGGTCTACTGCTAAACTTACTGCCCTCGATCTGACCTTCGCGGCGATACCTCACATGCATGGTGCAATTGCTGTTTACATTTGACGCCAGACCGACGCTTGCGTTCGCCTTAGCGCGAGAGCAGGGGGGACAGGGGTGCTTTTTTTTTTTTTTTTTTTTTTTTCTTTATTATTATTATTTTTTTATCTTATTTTTAAACTGTTCCTTTCATTTTTTTTTTTTTAAATCATTTTTATTGTTATCTCAGGGAATGTAAATATCCCCTATCATAGCAATAGGTAGTGACAGGTACTCTTTTTTGCAAAAATTGGGGTCTATTAGACTCTAGATTTCTCCTCTGCCCTCAAAGCATCTGATCACACCAAGATCGGTGTAATAAAATGCTTTCCCAATTTCCCAATGGCGCTGTTTACATCCGGCGAAATCTAAGTCATAAAATGCTAGTAGCTTCCGGTTTCTTAGGCCATAGAGATGTTTGGAGCCACTCTGGTCTCTGATCCGCTCTATGGTCAGCTGGCTGAATCACCGGCTGCATTTTCAGGTTCCCTGTTGAGACAGGAGAGCCAGAGAAAAACACGGAAGACGTTGGGGGGGGGGCATTCCCTCCCACTGCTTGTAAAAGCAGTCTAGAGGCTAATTAGCCACTAGGATTGCTTTTACATGAAAGCCGACCGCTGGCTGAAAAGAATGATACCAAGATGATACCTAAACCTGCAGGCATCATTCTGGTATAACCACTCAAAGTCGTGAATGGCGTACCTGAAGACAAAAAAATGGTTAACAATAAAGCACAGTAAACGGTAAGGTATAAAAGAAAAGCAAACATGATAAAATATAATAACAATAAAACATTGCAGAATAGAATACAGTAAAAAAGAGCAGAACAATAGAGAGAGAGAATAGAGAGAGAGAAAGAACAATAAAACGACAACTATTTTTTTTTTATTTTATATTTTAGTATGTTTTTTTATTATTTTTTTACACTTTTTTTTGTAACTAACTTTTATAACTGTAACCGGTTCCAGGTTCGGGTCTCTCAAAATGCGATGGCATCTTGGGAGACCCTGTGAAAGTGTGCCTAGTATGTGCAATGCTGTACCCTACGCTAATAGTCAACTAGTGCATGGTAGCGTTCAAAACATTCACCAATGCAAAGACCAGGATTATCAGGACAGGAGGGACAATAATAGCGGGTGTCACGTCTATATCCGCGCTTGCTGCAGACATGACATCTTTTTTGGGGGGGTTCGTTGGGTAGGGGTACTCGGGAGGACATAAAAATGCCTCTCATGCAGCCGACTGCATTTGGTTGGGGATGTGAATGGGGGAAGTACGGGCGCTGCAGAAGCGGTGGGTTCCCAATTAGGATTGGCGAATGCAGCAGGAAGGGCACTATGGGCACGACGGGCCTGTGTTTGTCTTTTTGGTGGCAGCGGGACACTACTTGTGCTTGCCACCTCACCAGCTTGAGCTGCACTTATGGGACTCGCCACGTCACCAAGTGTTACTGCAGTGCTGGTTTGACTACGACCGGGGTGTACTAGGCCGCTGGTGCTTGCCAGTTCACCAAAACGCTACCAAAAAAACTGTTAGCGATCGCAGGGATCAGGCCTGACTCTGCAAACGCTGCAGTTATGCGTTTAGTGTTTTGTAAGTGACAGTGATCGATCGATACTGCACTTGGGTGGGCTGGGCTGGGTCGGGCGGAGGGGCAAAACGCAGGTGCTAGCAGGTATCTGGGCTGATCACGCTAACACTGCGTTTGTGGGAACCCTAAACTGCTGGGGACGCTAGTATAGATCTGATCAGATCAGATATTGATCCGATCAGATACTATACCACTAAGGGAGGCGTATGCTGCGTGCGTGGGTGTTAGCGGTACTGGCGCTAATCTGACGCTGCCTGGGGCTGGTGCTTGCCAGTTCACCAAAACGCTACCAAAAAAACTGTTAGCGATCGCAGGGATCAGGCCTGACTCTGCGAACGCTGCAGTTATGCGTTTAGTGTTTTGTAAGTGACAGTGATCGATTGATACTGCACTTGGGTGGGCTGGGCCGGGCGGACGGGAAAAACGCAGGTGCTAGCAGGTATCTGGGCTGATCCCGCTAACACTGCGTGTTTGGGAACCCTAAACTGCTGGGGACGCTAGTATAGATCTGATCGGATCAGATATTGATCCGTTCAGATACTATACCACTAAGGGAGGTGTACGGTGCGTGCGTGGGTGTTAGCGGTACTGGCGCTAATCTGACGCTGCCTGGGGCTGGTGCTTGCCAGTTCACCAAAACGCTACCAAAAAAACTGTTAGCGATCGCAGGGATCAGGCCTGACTATGCGAACGCTGCAGTTATGCGTTTAGTGTTTTGTAAGTGACAGTGATTGATCGATACTGCACTTGGGTGGGCTGGGCCGGGCGGAGGGGCAAAACGCAGGTGCTAGCGGGTATCTGGGCTGATCCCGCTAACACTGCGTTTTCGGGAACCCTAAACTGCTGGGGACGCTAGTATAGATCTGATCGGATCAGATATTGATCCATACAGATACTATACCACTAAGGGAGGCGTATGCTGCGTGCCTGGGGCGATGCATATCACCGCCGGGCGATCAGGGGGCTAAACCTTTATTCGGTAATAAACGGCGGGTGCCCTGACACTATAAAAAATAAACAAACTAACCAGCGTCACCCGTAACGGTTATACGGTGATCAGTGGTGAAAGGGTTAACTAGGGGGCAATCAAGGGGTTAAAACATTTATTAGATAGTATATGGGGGTCCCCAACGCTATAAAACGCTGACGGCGAACCTAAATATTTACGTTCCTAACTAGCGTCACCAGCGACACTAATACAGCGATCAGAAAAATGATCGCTTAGCAACACTGGTGACGAGGGGTGATCAAGGGGTTAAAACTTTATTAGGGGGGTTAGGGGGGTATCCTAGACCTAAAGGGGGCCTAACACTCACTACCCTAACACACTAACTGTCACAAACTGACACTATGCAGTAATCAGAAAAAAAAAAAAAAAACCTGCTTGGTGTCAGTTTGTGACAGGGGGGGGGTGATTGGGGGGGGGATCGGGGGGCAATCGGGGGGGGATCGGGGTGTAATGTGTGCCTGGCATGTTCTACTGTGTGTGTTTGTGTTGTGCACTCACAGTTCAGTCTTCTCTCCTCGGCCCGGAACGGAAAATACCGAGCCGAGGAGAGATGACATCATTTCCTCTGCCTCTGTGTACAATACAGAGGCAGGGAAATGATCCCATTGGCTGGGAGCGATCGCGAGGGGGGGGCCACGAATGGATGGCCTCCCCCTCACCACCGATCGCCGGGGGACATTTGCCGACCACCGCAGGCACCGGGGGGGGGTCCGATCGGACCCCCCACCCGCGGGCAGGCAGGGACGTACAGGTAAGCCCTTTTGCCTGCCCGTGCCGCTCTGTCGACGTACATCGTCGTGCGGCGGTCGGCAAGTGGCTAAAGAAACACTTCCCAGAAATGGGAGCTCAAAATGAATTCATCATTGATCTCCTGGAGCTTGCACTCAAGCGCAACTTTTTCCAGCTCTCTGGATCTAACTATCAGCAGCTGCGTGGCACCTTTATGGGAGTCCCATGGGCCCCGGCCTATGCGTGCCTGCACCTGGGCTGGTGGGAGGAGAAAGTTTATGCCTAGTCGATGTACCTCGGCCATGCATGCTGCTGGCTGAGGTACATCGATGATGTCCTGATGGTATGGGCAGGGACTTCAGATGAACTATAGGTGTTTATGGCAGAGCTGGAAAATAACACTAGGAATATACATCTAACTTATACTGCGGATCCCCATCAACTCTCCTTCCTGGACCTATCAATCCGACTTGAGGGTGGTAGGTTAATTACTGGTACTTTCCGAAAGGAAACAGCCGCAAATACATTACTACAGGCTGATAGCCACCACCCCAAGTCTCTGATACGTGGGATCCCGGTTGGACAGTTCATGAGAATCCGCAGAAACTGCTCTACTGAGGAGGACTACTTTTCCGAATCTAAACAACTCTACCAGAGATTCAGGGCAAGTGGATATCCCCACCGTACCCTCAAGCAAGCAATGAGCATCGCAGGACATAAGAGGAGAGCTGACCTCCTCTTACCCCAGAAAAAGACAGAACAGGAGACTGAGGGACTGGTGAGATTTATCACCCCCTATGGGGCCCAGTGGCACCAAGTGAATACAATCCTCTCAAAACATTGGCACATACTGTTGCGGGCTGTTGGGTCGAGGCAAACTATCGGTGAGAGACTGTCAATGGTTGCTAAACGAGCCCAAAACCTCAATGACATGCTGGTGCAATCTGAGTTTGTACGGCCCTCAAATAGAAGTTGGCTCACTGATATGCCTCGGGTCAACGGCATGTTTCCGTGCGGCCATTGTGGCACATGCAAGTATGTGGACCGCTCAAAAACCTTTAGAAATTCGGATGGTAGTCAACAATTTGAGATCCGGTCTTTCATTAACTGTGCCACAACTAGAATACTCTATGTTCTCGAATGCCCATGTCATAAATTGTATGTAGGCAAAACTAAGAGACAGCTGTGTGTTAGATTCGGGGAACACCTGAAGAGTATCAGGCTAAAGGAAGAAACTTCAGTGGCTAAACATTTTTTGGATTTTCATCAGGGCAAAACCACAGGTCTGAGGGTAAAGGGCTTTTATGCCATTTCTCTGACAGACCGTAGGGGTGACTTTGACAGGGTACTCCTACGCAAAGATTAAAAATGAATATTCGGGCTTGGTACTCTTCAA
The DNA here is from genome assembly GCA_037952925.1 of Lithobates clamitans. Classification (NCBI taxonomy): domain Eukaryota; kingdom Metazoa; phylum Chordata; class Amphibia; order Anura; family Ranidae; genus Lithobates; species Lithobates clamitans. The sequence continues at coordinate 2,818,383 of JBBGZY010000882.1, forward strand.
CCTAATAGCTTGAACCACGAACTAAGCCTGAGGGTCTTTCTTGAACCATAAACATTAGGTTTGAAGTGTTTTATAAAGGCTCCCCGATTGCTCTCTTGGTTTTCTTGTATCTGCTTTGGTTGTTTTTGATATAATTTAATTCTGACCATGAGGGCTATTTCACTTTATGAGGAAATGTATTACAATGTCTATTGCGCTCTTTACTTGATGCCTGGTGATATGTGAGATTGTATTTCTTTCTCTCCCCTTGCAAATAAGTACTTTTTCGTTTGAGCAACTGATTGGCACCTTTTTTTTTTTTCTTTTTGACTGCATTACCTGATGTGACCACAAGATGGCAGTAAATAGCTATTTGGCATGGTTTGATCTGATTGGACAGTGCTCCCTATTTAAATCAACCTTAATTCAATGCCAAATTGTTCTGAAGAAGTACGCGGAGGTGTACGAAACGTTAACGCAGCCCCTGCAGGGCTTGTCAGAAGGCCTTCAACATGCTTCCCTTTCCAGCAATGTAAAAGGGTTTCCCTGTGATTTGCATACAGCACCATACTTCACAAGCTATTTCCGCATCAGCAATTGAATGCAAAGTTCCTGGTCTTTTCCTAACCATGTGACCGGTCATGTGATCACACAGTCTGTGTCTACCATTGAGGCGAATGGTGTGCTGTGACTACACACTAAATGTTGCTCTGAACTGACTGTGAGCCCCTTCATGTCAAACAGCAAGACAGCAGAATCTGAGGACATCTCCAGTAATTGAAAGTGGTGAGAGCCCAAAAGGGCAGTTTCTCTTTCCCTCCTTATCTGCTTATCAATCAGTGTTGCCAACCGTCAGTATTTTTACTGGCAGCCAGTAAAAAACGGGCAGTAAATGCCAGTGATAGGAAAAGGCTGCCAGTAAAAATATGGCTGTGACGCCCAGCCAAGACCATCCGAGTGCCTACTACAGTGTGTTCAGGCGGAGGCGAGTCTGGCAGAGACGGTGCCTGAGCATGTTGTGCAACGGCATGGAACAAGGGAACCTGAGCGGAGCAGCCGGACCCTCGTGTGCATGTCTGCAGGATGGGAGCAAGATTGTCTGCCCATTTTAATTTCTTTTGCTATATCGAAAATAAAATAAGAAATATGTTTTTGTGCCCTAACATTTACCTTAAATCACATTGCTGATTGCATATTGTACTTGTTTGTAGACCAAATACCGAAATTTGCACTTAAAACGTTTATTTTTGTAACTTTTGGAAATGCCAGTAAAAACTTAGCTGTTCCAGTAAATTTTGGGAGTCGTGTCAGTAGATTTCAATCTGGTAGGTTGGCAACACTGTTATCAATAGTCTTTGCATCTGTTTGCCATTCACCTTCCTTCATGGATTGACACATTTGAAACTGATGAACTGTGAAAATATCATTCTGCTCTAGATTGGAAAAGAGACTAAGCCCTTTCTTTGGAGTGGTTTGTCCTTTGCTCCTTATATGCTGCATTGAGGAAATAGTGTTTGTGCACTGGACATACCTAGTAACAGGAACGCTGATCTTTCTATTTCCAAAACAACTGGTGTATGCACACATTTAGTGCACTGAGGTTGGAAGCTGCATGTGGAGGATTTCTTTCTAACAGAGGGTTAAAAATCCCCACCTAATTCAGTTATGTAAGGTCTTGTCTATGTGGATATATGTAGTTTCTTTTCAGTACTGCTCAATCTGATGCACAGTCAATACTAGACCACATAAGACTCGATATCCCATCAGTAGTTTACCCCATGTAATGTTTGGTGCTATACTTTTTTCTTTGGATTCAAATGGCCACTGCATGCCTTTTTGGCCTGGAGGCACCCTCTGCAGTTTTATTCATCAATGTTGCAGCGTGGTTTTTAATTTTGGTTTAGTGTAGTGAGACGGACTGTGTTGTTTTATGGAAGAGCCCTGGGGCCATCATAAAAAAAACAGAATTCTGACTTTGAAACTCAGAATTCTGAGATTGAAATTTAAAAATGTAAGTTTAAAAAAAAAAAATTCTACAGAATTCTCAGATTGAAAGTCAGAATTCTGAGTTTTAAAGTCAGAATTCTGAGTTTATAAATATAGTCGTCTCTATTAGGAAGATTTTAGGACCAATGAGCAATAATGTAGTAACACCCACAGACCATCATTCTGCAGACACGTCTTCTGCTCTGTATATGGACATGTAAATCTATCTTAGTTACAGCACACAGTATAGGGAAGCAGACAGTGCTGGGTTCTCTGGTTCCTCTACTGTCTTATCCTTCTCTGTCATCTGCTCCAACATAAAGAGCCATGCTGAAAATGTGTGTATTGTGTGAGTGGGGGGGACACAGCTTCCATAGATAACAGAACACAATGGACAGCACAGCTCTGCACCCCAACTTGTAGGACACATTGTACTTTTGCCCCTACATGAGGGAATTGTGAATGGCTAGAAGGCAGCAGAACAATGTGTGTCTATGGTCATAATGGATTGATCATAGCAATTACTTGTCTGGACTAATAGAGGACTATTAGACACACAATTAACCTCATATTAAACATAAAAACATATCCTGACCACTGCTGAGAGATAGCTTAGTGGTTAAAGCAGCAGACTTATATTGGTGAAGTTGTGGGTTCTAATCCAGGTGAGGGAGTTTTTTATATATATATTTTAAAATATGAGATAGTGAGGGCTTAAATTGTATTTTATCAATATATCCAAAATTGATTTCAAGGTATATTACCAAAGACACACTGATATATTGAGCACACAAAGTTGTAGTATATACTGGCTACTATAAATTAGAGATTTCAAAGAAAAAACTGTGTATATATTATTAGGGTGATCAGATGGGATCATTAGGGTGTCATCTTCAGTTCACAATTTCAGGAGACCGGTCATAACGAATCGATCATAAATCACTTGTCTGGATTAATACAGTTCTTTCACAGAGAATTGACCTCTTATTAAATATAGAAAGAAATTATTAACCATTTCACTACCCGCCCATAGTCATATGACGGCCTGAGATGGGATCTCCCATCCTGGGTGGCCGGGCCGGGTACCCGCAATTGCCCGTTAACCGGGCCGGACCGTGGATCTGTGTATGTAAACATAGAGATCCACGTCCTGTCAGATGGGAGGAGAGCGATCTGTGTTCCCAGTACAGAGGAACACTGATCATCTCCTCCCCTTGTGCATCCCCTCCCCCTACACTTAGAATCATTCCCTAGGAAACATAATTAACCCCTCGTTTCCCCCTAGTGGTTAACCCCTTCCCTGCCTGTCACATTTACATAGTAATCAATGCAATTTTATAGCACTGATCGCTGTATAAATGTGAATGGTCCCAAAAATGTGTCAAAAGTGTCCGATGTGTCCGCCATAATGTCGCAGTCACGAAAAAAAATCGCAGATCTCCGTCATTACTAGTAAAAATAATAAATAAATAAAATTTTTTTAAAAATGTCATAAATCTATCCCGTATTTTGTAGACGCTATAACTTTTGCGCAAACCAATCAATATACGCTTATTGTGATTTTTTTTACCAAACATATGTAGAAGAATACGTATCGGCCGAAACTGAGGAAAAAATGTGTTTTTTTTTTTTTTAAATTGGGATATTTATTATAGCAAAAAGTATAAAATATTGTGTTTTTTTCAAAATTGTCGCTTTTCTTTTATTTATAGTGCAAAAAATAAAAACCACAGAGTTGATCAAATACCACTAAAAGAAAGCTCTATGTATGGGGAAAAAAGGACATCTATATTGTTTGGGTACAGCGTCGCACAACCGCGCAATCGTTGTTTAAAGTGCGACAGCGCTGAAAACTAACAATTAGTCTGGGAAGGAAGGGGGTGAAAATGCCCGGTATTGAACCAGTTAAGAACCCTTTAAGTGATAGTATAGTGGGTAGAGTAACAGGCTTATAGTGTTGAAAGCTCTGGTTCTTATCCAGTTCAGAGCATGTTTCTTAATTATATATATTTTCAATATATTGATTTTATATTAAACATATTTTAAACTATAAGTTAGTGAGGACTTAAATTGTATTTTATTGATATATCCAAATTGATTTCAAGGCATATTAACAAAGACATATTGATAAAATTCTTGTATATGCTGACTACTATAAATTAGAGAGTAGGGATTTTTTACAAATCTGTGTATATATTGGGATGATTTTGGTGACATGGGGCCAGTTCTCAATTTCAGGAGATTGTCCCTGGAAGCTGCATGATAACCATCATGTCTCACAACTCAACCACCGATCCAGGGTCATTTTTCCATCTAGTGACACCACCGATGCAGGGTCATTTTTCCATCTAGTGACACCACCGATGCAGGGTCATTTTTCCATCCAATGACACCACCGATGCAGGATCATTTTTCCATCCAATGACACCACCGATGCAGGGTCATTTTTCCATCCAATGACACCACCGATGCAGGGTCATTTTTCCATCCAATGACACCACCGATGCAGGGTCATTTTTCCATCCAATGACACCACCGATGCAGGGTAATTTTTTTCCATCCAATGACATTTCGGCCGCTAGCGGATTGCTTTTAACCCCCTCTAGCGTGCGAGAAAGGGTTAAAACCACCCGCAATGCACCGCAATGGCGGCGTTTTGCCGGCGGTATCCCAGCGCTGCCCTATTGATTTCAATGGGGAGCAGCGGTGGTCGAGCGGTAAACACAACGCTCCTTCACTGCTCCAAAGAAGCTGCTGGCAGGACTTTTCCTGACATCCTGCCAGCGCAGCGCCCCGGTATGAACGCCCCTCGGGCTTTCACACTGGAGACAATGCTGCAGCTGTTTGAGGGCGGATTGCAGGCGCTATTTTTAACGATATAGCGCCTGCAAAACGCCCTCGGTGTGAAAGGGGTCTTACATACTACAAATATATATATACAGTATTTTGCTCTGCATGACACTATTTTCCCAGAATCCCCACCTGAGAGGGGGGAGGGGCACAGTAACTAGTGTATATAATGGCAGTGCAGAGCAGGCCATGACCTGTATGTACTGGCAGTGATTAAACACAATGTAGTGTCAGGGCGGTGAGCCGTGTGTAATATCAGTTCTGTTCAATTAGCAGTATGATGGCAATGCCGACATCCCAAGTCTCCCGTAATTGATGGCGGGGCTCACAGACACCCGCGAGTGCGGCAAATCTCCTGTCTGTCAACCACAGCAGCCCGAGCCGCCCCTCCTCCAGGCCAGGGATGGTCGTGGTATCACTATGGGGATCGATTGTATGAAAGCAGCTGCAGCACAGGACTTCCTATGTGTCCCAGAGTATTACTCCGCCCTCCTCTCATAACCCTCCAATCACTGAGTGCCCCGCCCTCTGCCAGTACCCAGGGGGAAGTTTAGGTGGGATTCTGGGAAAATAGTGGCATGCAGAGCAAAATACTGTATCTGTGTATATATATATATATATATATATATTTGTAGTATGTGAGTTTAAAACTGGTGCACACATAAGGGGCTAACAGTAGTGAAGAAGAAAAATGACCCTGCATCGGTGGTGTCACTGGATGGGAAAAATGACCCTGCATCGGTGATGTCACTGGATGGGAAAAATGACCCTGCATCGGTGGTGTCACTGGATGGGAAAAATGACCCTGCATCGGTGGTGTCACTGAATGGGAAAAATGACCCTGCATCGGACCCTGTAGCTAAGAGGAAAAAGGCGCTGCATCGGTGTCAGTAGGGATAAAGTGCAGCCAATCAGTGAAGGGGAGATATGGGCGTGTACATTGTAGTACACAGATTATAGTGCAGAGCTCAGGGCTGAGTTATAAGACATGATGGTTATCATGCAGCTTCCAGGGACAATCTCCTGAAATTGAGAACTGGCCCCATGTCACCAAAATCATCCCAATATATACACAGATTTGTAAAAAATCCCTACTAATTTATAGTAGTCAGCATATACAAGAATTGTATCAATATGTCTTTGTTAATATGCCTTGAAATCAATTTGGATATATAAATAAAATACATATAAATAATATATTTTAAATATGTTTAATACAAAATCAATATATAAGTAAAGATTATAAATTGGTTTAGAACCTACAACCTTCAACACTATAAGCCTGTTACTCTAACCACCAGGCTATCACTTAAAGACTTCTAATCAATGCTTTTTATGTTTAATATGAGATAAATTGTGTGTGAAACAAACCCATATAATTAATTGCTATGATTAATTTGTTATGACCATAGACACACATTGTTCTGCTGCCTTCTAGCCATTCACAATTCCCTCATGTAGGGGCAATAGTGCAATGTGTCCTACAAGTTGGGGGTGCAGAGCTGTGCTGTGCTGGCCATTGTGTTCTGTTATCTATGGAAGCTGTGTCCCCCCCACTCACACAATACACACGTTTTCATTATGGCTCTTTATGTTGGAGCAGATGACAGAGAAGAAGGATAAGACAGCAAACCGAGGAACTAATTAATACAGTAGAGGAACCAGAGAACCCAGCACTGTCTGCTTCCCTATACTCGGTTTTCTTCTAAGATTGCCCTGTATTTGGCTCCATCCATCTTCCCATCAACTCTGACCAGTTACCCTGCCCCCGCTGAGGAAAAGCATCCCCACAACATGATGCTGCCACCATCATGTTTCACAGTGGGGAGGGTGTGTTCAGGGTGATGTGCAGTTTGTTTTCCACCACACATAGCGTTTTGCTTTTAGGCCAAAAATTAAATTTTTGTCTCATCTGACCAGAGCACCTTCTTCCACATGTTTGCTGTGTTCCCCACTTGGCTTCCAATTTACTAATCCTGATGCTCACGTTACTGTAGGAGTAGCTGTGCATATAAATTGGTTCTGCAGCGACCAACGGCTGGAACCATGTCAAGTCAAGGAAAACAAATGTCATCAGCACACCAAGGAGTAGGTTCAGAGCTTTAATCAGGGATCACAATGTTACAGCAGGATTGCAATGTTTCGGAGCCACACAGGACCCCTTCATCAGGCATGTGACGTCACATGCCTGATGAAGGGGTCCTGCGTGGCTCTGAAACATTGCAATCCTGCTGTAACGTTGTGATCCCTGATTAAAGCTCTGGACCTATTCTGGAGATTCTTGGTGTGTTGGTGACATTTGTTTTCCCCACATGGCTTCTCACAAACTGCAATCAGGACTTCTTATGGCTTTCTTTCATCCATGTCTTTCTTCTTGCCACTCTTCCATAAGCCCCGGTTCACACAGGGGCGGCACGACTTGCAGGTCGCCTCACTGAGGCGACCTGCACACGACTTCCACGGCGACTTGCAAAACGACTTCTGTATAGAAGTCTATGCAAGTCGCCTCAAGTCGCCCCCAAAGTAGTACAGGAACCTTTTTCTAAGTCGGAGCGACTTGAGTCGCTCCCACAAGAACGGTTCCATAGCACAGAACGGGAGGCGACTTGTCAGGCGACTAGGTCGTCTGACAAGTCGTCCCTGTGTGAATGGGGTCTAAAGATCAGATCTGTGGAGAGCACGACTAATAGTTGTCCTGTGAACAGATTCTCCCACCTGAGCTGGATCTCTGCAGCTCCTCCAGAGTTACCATGGGCTGCTTGGCTCTTCTCTGATTAATGCTCTCCTTGCCCGGCCGGTCAGTTTAGGTGGACGGCCATGTCTTGGTAGGTTTGCAGTTGTGCCATACTCTTTCCATTTTTGGATGATGGATTGAACAGAGCTCCGTGAGATGTTCAAAGCTTGGGATTTTTTTTATACTCTAACCCTGCTTTAAACTTCTCCACAACTTCACCCCTGACCTGTCTGTTGTGTTCCTTGGCCTTCATGATGCCGTTTGTTCACTAAGGTTCTCTGAGGGCTTCAAAGAAGAGCTGTATTTATACTGAGATTAAATTACACACAGGTGGACTCTATTTACTAATTAGGTGACTTCTGAAGGCAATTGGTTCCACTAGATTTTAGTTAGGGGTATCAGAGTAAAGGGGGCTGAATACAAATGTACCCCACACGTTTCACATATTTATTTGTAAAAAAATGTTGAAAACCATTTATCATTTTCCTTCCACTTCCCAATTATGTGCCACTTTGTGTTGGTCTATCACATAAAATCCCAATAAAATACATTTACGTTTTTGGTTGTAACATGACAAAATGTGGAAAATTTCAAGGGGTATGAAGACTTTTTAACGGCACTGTAGAGAGCAGAGAGTCTTGGGCGGAACCAAGAGAACTATTAGGTTGGTACTTTGAGACTAAGTTAGTGATGTAGCTGGGGGTAGAGCTGTGGATGGCTTTGTAAGTTGTTGCTGTTGTTGTTGTTGTTGTTATTTTGAATTTAATTTGTTGGGTGAGCGGAAGATGCAATGTTTTTGGAAAAAATACACTTTTTTTTAATTTTAATGCAAAAAAAAAACCACAATGCATAACACAATTTTTTTGGTAAAATATAAAAGATTCCTAACATGTTGCACTTTAAAATTGCGCACGCCCGTGCAACAGCAACACACTACATACCTTTTACTATCCATAGGCGACGCTTTACAATCCTTTACAGGTTACCACTTTAGATTTAAAGGTCTGGTACTAGAATTACTGCCTATGATCTGACGTTCAGGGTGATGCTTCACGTGTGGGATGATCGTTGTTTGCGTGTGTGTGGGACTGACATGTGCGTTCGCCTGTGTGTGTGTGGGGGGGCACTTTACATTATTTAATTTTTTTTATTTTTACCTTGTTGCTTTAGATTTTAGTTTTTGTTATTTTTATTGCTGTCGCAAGGAATATAAACATCTTTATGGAGAGATGTGCATGCTGGTAGTGACAGAAGAGCCTGAGCAAGTGGCGGGAGAAGGGGGGAGGTCCACTCCTGCTGCTTATTATAGCAATCGAGCAGCTAGTTGGTCACTGATTGCTATTACTAGAGAGCTGACTGGCTCTAAAAAAAAAAACGGTAGCAGGATGATGCCTGCAGGTGCAGACCTCACAGCCACTTGAAGACCAATGGTGTACCAGGTATGTGACTGGTGGGAAAGTGGTTAATTTGAACAAGTTGAAGCCGATTGGCTATTACTAGATTTTGCACTCTTTAGTTTTAGTAAGTCGACCCCACTCTGTATGTGTGAGTCTATTTTTCTTTCATTCTGATTGGATTGCTAGCTGTATTCTAAAGCTGGACATACACTAGTACACTGATGGCGAACCTTGGCACCCCAGATGTTTTGGAACTACATTTCCCAGGATGCTCATGCACTCTGCAGTGTAGTGGAGCACCATGGGAAATGTAGTTCCAAAACATCTGGGGTGCCAAGGTTCACCATCACTGGTCTAGTAGATTTTTGAAAATGTAAAATGAATCCTTTTGTGCGGAGTTCTGTTTGCATCTTCCCAGTAGGACATTTCCGTATCCGTCTTCCTATGTATTGTTTTCTGTGTTCCGCAGTGCTTGAAGAAACCATGCATTTCTGAGCTGTCCCATCATGGAGGTCAGGGAGGGGCCCCCGTGTTAGGAGAGGCTTCCGACTCCAGGAGCCGAGGACCACCCAACTGGCCACCGAGAGCTGGAGGGAGACGGTGGCAATGAGATGAAGAAGCCGGCTGAAGACCTCAGCAATGAAAAGAAGGATGAAGGCGAGTTAGAGGAAGAGCTGGATCCCCGAATACAGGTATTGGATTTGTGTTCTTTAACCACTTCAATACCGGGAACTCCCCCCCCCCTTCCTGCCCAGGACAATTTTCAGCTTTCAGCGCTCTCACACTTTGAATGACAATTGCGCGGTCATGCTACACTGTACACATATGACATTTTTATTATTTTCTTCCCACAAATACAGCTTTCTTTTGTTTTGTAAACCTGATGGGTTTACTTCCTCTTTGTTTCCCTGTAAAGGTAAAGCATAATAGGCTACTATGCATCAGATAGTAGCCCATTATGTGTCACTTACCTGACACAGGAGCCTGCGATGTCACCGCTGTCCCCTCTGCTATGGAGCATCCATCTTCTTCCTGGGTATTGTGGCTCCGGCGCTGTGATTGGCCGGAGCCGCGATGACGTCACTCCCGCGCATGCGCACGGGAGCCGCCACTAACGGCATATTTTGGGGGGAGGGCATTGACACCCTTCCAGAACCCTGCCCCGCGGCACTCTGTGATCGCTATGTCCTTTGGACACACCTGATCACAGATCAAGGTAACATGCCAATCACAACGGCCCTTCACCATGGGATCAGCTGTGTCCAATCACAGCTCATCATATGTAAACAAATGGCTGTCATTGTCATTTTTTTTCTCACTGCTGTCACTGTCTGAGGAAAGCAGAGCTGATAACTGTCTTTCCTGTTACAGGGCACATTTACACTGATAATCAGAGCACCGATCATCACTGCCAATCAATGCAGCCTCATCAGTGAAGAAGAAAAACTACTTATTTCCAAAAGTTTATAACAGAAACTAAAAATAAAAGGTTTATTTTTCTTTCAAAAAATAAGAAACCCCAGTGGTGATTTGAATTTAATTTGGGTACAGTGTTGTATGACCGCGCAATTTGCATTCAAAGTGTGACAGCGTTGAAAGACGAAAATTGTCCTGGGCAGGAAGCGGGTGAAAGTGCCCGGTAGGCAAGTGGTTAAAGGTAGAAAAGAAATTTTTAAAAAGCACGCTAATAAACAAAATAATATAAAATTGTTCAAGCTGCAACTCTTCTGTGAGATATATAAGTACAGTCCCAATAATCCAAAACTATATAGAGTTGCGCAAATTGTGATCAGATAAATGTCCACATGTGATGAGTTAATATCACCACCATCCCCCCACTTGAAATAAGTGAATCTTTACAGCACCGCCACCACCAAAGGTAAAAAGGCTTGCTTACCAGATCACATAGACCTCTTACTACAGGAGGTCAATGGTGCTTGTGGCTCTATAATCCACCAGGGCCTTTAATATGGTCTGAGGATCTTTGTGCGGCTAATAAACCGATCATCCTGACAGAGTTATCATAGGAGTTCCCCAAAACACAAAAAGGCTCCACAGTGTAAAATGGTTATAACTTTATTCCACATATATATGTGTTTTTTTTTACTAGTAATGGCGGCGATCAGCGACTTATAGTGGGACTGTGATTATTGCGGCGGACAAATCGGACACTAAATGACACTTTGTCGGAAACCAGTGACACTAAAACAGTGATCAGTGCTAATACCATACACTGTCACTATACTAATAAAACTGGCTGGGAAGGGATTAACAGCAGAGGCGATCAAAGGGGTTAACTGTATTCCTAGCCAGTGTTTGTGTAGGGTGTGGGAGGTGCTTTTACTAAGGGGAAGGCATGGATCCTGTGTTCCTGTGAGATCCAGCACAGGAGAGACGCTCTGCTGCTGTACCTCTACCGTGGAAGGATTACGTTTTTGCACTGGACTCTGCAGAGCATCGCAAGTACGGTGAAAAGACTCCTACAGGTTCTTCCCTTCACCCCAGTTCTGTACAGTGATATGGAGCTTCTGTTATGGGACTGGAGAAGGTAATCAAGGGACTAGATATATGAGTCCCTCTGCCAGGATAGTATTCCCAATTACAGATCTCGGTGAATGGATGATGCACCTGGGCCCTAAGTTAAAAAAAAAAAAAGCTGGATTCTGTAAGCAGAAGCACCCCACAATTCAGATAAGGGGGGGGGGGTTGATAAATGTGACCATAGTTCATATTTACACCCTTAATATGGATGTAACAAGAAACATAGTCAGAAAGATGGACTGTGCCTTTAACCTTGCTATGACATCATACCCATTGAAGGAGACTAACGGGGGGGCTTTGTGCCCTATAGCTACGGGGCATGTCATCGTTCCCCTGCGCTGTCAGTGCAGTCATTGTCATTCTTCACATTCTCAGTGGCTGTGATTATGTGATTAGCAGTTCTCGTCTTACAGCTCTGGGTCCCGAATTCAGTTCCCACAAGGGACACTATCTGCATTAAGTTTGCTCTCCGCATTCGCATCGGTTTCCTCCCACAACCCAAAAATATATTAATATGCTAACCAGTAACTGACCACACAGGCCTCAGTCTGTGTATACAGCTGTGCTCATAATTTTTTCATACCCTGGCAGAATTTATGATTTCTTGGCCATTTTTTTAGAGAATATGAATAATAACACAAACACTTTTCTTTCACTCATGGTTAGTGTTTGGCTGAAGCCATTTATTATTAATCAACTGTGTTTACTCTTTTTAAATTATAATAGTAACAGAGACTACTCAAATGACCCTGATCAAAAGTTTACATACCCCAGTTCTTAATACCGTGTGTTGCCCCCTTTAACATCAATGACAGCTTGAAGTCTTTTGTGGTATTTGTGGATGAGGCTCTTTATCCTCTCAGATGGTAAAGCTGCCCATTCCTCTTGGCAATAAGTCTCCAGTTCCTGTAAATTCTTGGGCTGTCTTGCATGAACGGCACGTTTGAGATCTCCCCAGATTGGCTCAATGATATTGAGGTCAGGAGACTGAGATGGCCTGTCACGTACCTGGTAGGTTGTGAGCCTGAAATGCAGGAAAAGACCTCCCTTACAGCTCCCACTCCCGTTCCCCTGGAATGGAGACAGAGGGCCAGGAGTGAAGAGTGGTATGGGTGCCTGGCAGGATCAACGGTTGCTGAAAGTCCAGTAGTGGTGGCACCCTCTGGAGTCAGTAGTCTGAGGAGTAGACTGAGGACAGAGACTGGAATGCAGGACTGGAACCAGGAACAACAGCAGGTAATAGCAGACTGGAAGCTGGACTGGAACAACAGCAGAAGATAGCCTGGAACACTGGACTGGAACCAGGAACAACAGCAGGTAATAGCCTGGAACGCTGGACTGGAACACAGCAGAAGATAGCCTGGAACGCTGGGCTGGAACACAACAGAAGATAGCCTGGAACGCTGGGCTGGAACACAGCAGAAGGTAGCCTGGAACGCTGGACTGGAACCAGGAACAACAGCAGGTAATAGCAGACTGGAAGCTGGACTGGAACCAGGAACAACAGCAGGTAATAGCAGACTGGAAGCTGGACTGAAACCAGGAACAACAGCAGGTAATAGCAGACTGGAAGCTGGACTGGAACCAGGAACAGCAGCAGTTAATAGCAGACTGGAAGCTGATGAACACAGCGGAGGGTCAACAAGCCGGTGGTCAGTAACGTTCGGACAGCAGAGGTACCAGGGGTAATGCAGAGGGATGGTCAGGCAAGCCAAGAGGGTCTGGTGCAGGCAGATAGCAGGATCGTCAAACAGGAAGCCGGGTCAGATAACAGGAAACACAGATCAGATCAGGTAACACTCACAGAACGCTGTAGAGCAGACAGCGGGGATGGAGTGTGACAGGCAGGTTTAAATAGCCCGCCTGACACCAGCGGGAGTGCGCGCGCGCGTGCCCGTGCATGTCCGCACCCGTGAACGCGCGTGCAAGCGCAATGGGACCCGTGGCCGGATTCCCGTGCGCCTGGGACGCCGGTTACTGGCAGGATCTTCGTGACATTGCCCCCCCCCCCAAGGGGCAATCTCCGGATGCCCCTTTGAAAAAATTTCTCTGGATGAGCTGTTTTAAAGGTTTATAACAGGTCTTCAGCATGAATATTATCCTCTGGTTCCCAAGAATTCTCCTCTGGGCCAAAACCCTTCCACTTTATTAAGAATTGATTTTGGTTACCTCTTTTCCTGTGGTCCATGATAGCCTCCACCTCGAATTCCTCTTCCCCATCTACCAGGATTGGATCAGGAGGATCCGTACTTCGACCTGGAAATGGGTTAGTAATAGATGGTTTAAGCAAGGACACATGAAAAACTAGATGTACCTTTAGTGAATCCGGGAGTTCAAGTTCATATGCAACTTCATTAATTCTTCGTTTAACAGGGAATGGTCCAAGAAATTTGGGACCCAATTTCTTGGAAGGGCAGGCCAACCTGAGGTTTATGGTGGACAACCATACCTGATCCCCAGGTGCAAGTAAGAGCTCACCTCGCCTCTTTTTATCAAAGGTTGCTTTGGTGTACTCGTGGGTTCTGGTCATGGTGTCCTGTAAAATTTGGTTGTTAGAGGTAAAGAAATCCAATTTCTCCTGGACTGCGGGTACTGTGCATTCTGGAAGAGAGTTTGGTAAAAATGAGGGGTGGAAACCATAATTCGCAAAAAACGGAGTTTGCTTGATAGCAGAATGAATAGAATTGTTATAAGCGAATTTGGCCAATGGTAAAACAGCAATCCAATTATCTTGGGCAAAGGAAGAAAAACAGCGCAAATATTGTTCAAGGGTCTGGTTTGTTCTTTCTGTTTGCCCATTAGTCTGGGGGTGATAAGCCGATGAAAATGAGAGTTCAATGTCCAAGGTTTTACACAAAGCCCCCCAGAATCGAGAGGTAAATTGTACCCCTCGATCTGAAACGATGTTAACTGGTACCCCATGGAGCCTGACGACCTCTTTAATGAATGCTTGTGCTGTTTCTGTAGCTGAAGGGGTACCCTTCATTGGGACAAAGTGCGCCATCTTCGACAACCGGTCCACTATGACAAAGATTGAAGTGAAGCCCCCGGCCGGGGGTAGTTCTACAATAAAATCTATTGAGAGCATTTTCCAGGGTCTATCTGGGACAGGCAAGGGTTTTAGTAGACCCCATGCCATTTTTTTGTGCCCCTTGTTCCTAAGGCAGGTGGTACAGGACTCTACAAACTCTTTACAATCTTTGCGCAGCTGAGGCCACCAGAAGGTGCACTGAACCAAATCAGTGGTCTTAGCCACACCGAAATGCCCAGCCAGCGCATGATCGTGACAAAGCTCTAGTACTGGAACTCGTAGTGTTTCAGGTATAAAGATTCTACTCTCATGCCACAATAACCCATCCTTAACCTGGAGCTCTGTCTTAATGGAAGATTCTATTTCTGTGGAGGCCTGTTTAATCTGGGAAAGCAGGTTTCCCTGAAGTAGAAGAAAGTTCCCTGGAGACAAAATGGTGTCTGGAGGGGAAATCTCTTGAGGTTTGTGAAACATCCTAGACAGGGCGTCAGGTTTGGTATTCTTGGAGCCAGGACGGTAAGTGACATAGAAGGAGAACCTGGAGAAAAAGAGAGCCCACCTGGCCTGACGTGGTTTCAACCTCTTTGCAGACCTCAAATACTCCAGGTTCTTATGATCTGTAAAGATTAAAACTGGATGAGCGGCACCCTCCAACAGATAGCGCCACTCCTCCAATGCCGACTTGATTGCCAACAACTCTCTGTCACCTACATCATAATTTCTCTCTGCCGTGGATAATTTACGAGAAAAGAAAGCCACAGGATGCAGCAGGGCTTTGGTTCCCTGTCTTTGGGATAATACTGCTCCTACAGCAATTTCAGATGCATCCACTTCTAGAATAAATGGCAGAGAGGAATCTGGATGCTTCAGTACAGAGGCGGAGGTGAAAAGGCCCTTGAGAGTCTCAAAAGCCTTTTGAGCCTCGGCCGACCAATGGAAGCGTGTACCCTGTTTGGTAAGCTGTGGGATGGGTGCAATGATGGCTGAGAACCCCTTAATAAATTTGCAGTAAAAATTAGCGAATCCAACGAATCGCTGGATTCCTTTCTTATCAGTCGGGACTGGCCAATCTAGATCAGCCGTGACCTTCTGGGGGTCCATTTTAATGCCCTTACTGGAGATGACTAACCCTAAAAATGGAATACTTTCCTGTTCGAATTCACATTTTTCAGCCTTTGCATATAGACCGTGTTGTCGAAGACGGCCCAAAACACTTCTGACGTGCCTGCGATGGGATTCAAGGGAACAAGAGAAAATCAATATGTCGTCTAAATAGACGATGACAAACAGGTCTAGAAAGTCACGTAACACATCATTAATAAAGTATTGAAATGTGGCAGGGGCATTACACAGGCCGAAAGGCATCACGAGGTACTCAAAATGTCCATAACGGGTACGAAAAGCGGTCTTCCATTCGTCTCCATCCCTGATACGAACTAAATTGTAGGCCCCATGGAGATCAAGTTTGGTGAATATGGTAGCCGTCCCCAGTCTCTGAAACAACTCTGGTACTAAGGGGAGAGGGTACCGATTCTTCACAGTCATTTTGTTTAGTTTGCGGTAATCCACACACGGCCTGAGGGATTTATCTTTTTTCTGCACGAAGAAGATGCCTGCACCTGCGGGGGACGTGGATGGCCGAATGAAGCCTCTTTTGAGGTTATCGTCAATGTATTCCTTCAATGCCCCTTGCTCCACCTCAGTCAGGGGAAATATTCTTCCAAAAGGAATTTCAGCACCAGGAAGTAACTCGATGGGACAGTCATAGGCCCGGTGAGGGGGTAACACCTCTGCCCTCTGTTTACTAAATACGTCCAGGAAATCATGATAGGCGGAAGGAATGGATTGAAGTAGATTAGGATCTGTATCTAGGCACAACAGAGTAGAGTTCTCCTGGATGTTCTGGGTTCTGCAAAACTGTTGGCAGTAAGGAGAGGGAAAGGTCACCTCACCCGTGATCCAATTTATGTCCGGATTATGGGCCTGTAACCATGGCATGCCGAGTATTATGGGGAACAGGGGTGAAGCGATAATGTCCAGGCGCAGCTGTTCCTGATGAGCGTTGGAAACGAAAACGGGTATTGGCATAGTCTCTTGGGTGACAGGTCCAGACTTGATAGCGGTCCCATCAGCTAGATGGATAGAAAGTCCATGGGCTTTAGGTGACAAGGGTGTTTGGTGTTGGATGGCAAAACGAGAATCCATGAAACAGCTGCAAGCTCTTGAGTCAATAATGGCGGTGATTCGTAGATTCTTCCCTGGAAGCTGTAGCAGAAGAGGAAGAGCAAGGTGAGTGGTATTTTTAACCAGAGATGTCACATAGTCAGTAGATAGGGATAAACACTTACGAAGTTTGAGGGGACAGTTCCTGACATAGTGCCTGGGTTCCACACAATACAGGCACAAGTTATTTGCTTGACGACGTTGTCGTTCCTCTGGGGTGAGTGAAGGCCGCAGGACTCCTAATTGCATTGGCTCAGGTAAGTTAAGCGTGGAGGTAGGTGGTGTTGATGATGGGTGATGGGGAACCTTAGGGGTAACCCAAGTTGGACGAGAAGACCCCATAGCTCTCTCAGACCTGCGCTCTCGTAGGCGTCGATCGATCTAGATAGCTAGATCGATTAAAGCATTTAAAGTCTGTGGTGTACCCACCCTGGCCAGTTCATCCTTCAGAGGATCAGAAAGTCCCAACCGAAATTGATAACGGAGAGCCGCATCGTTCCAGTTAGTATCCGCACTCCACTTCCTGAATTCAGTCACATAATCCTCTGCTGCTCTGCGACCTTGTTGAAGGGTGTGTAGAGCCGCCTCTGCAGTTAGATAGCTGGGGGTCATCATATAACTGGCCTAGTGAGTCAAAGAAAGTGGAGAGGTTGGTCAGAGATATGTCCTTTTGCTCTAAGAGGCGATGGGCCCAGGTTTGGGGGTCACCAGAGAGTAGAGAAATCACGTAGCCCACCTTTGTAGCCTCCAGGGAAAAGGTACGTGGCTGAAGAGCAAAAAACAGTTCGCAGGAGTTGCAGAAGGCTCTGAACTTATGGCGATTTCCAAAGAAAAGTTCAGGTGTGGGAACCTTAGGTTCCGGAGGGAGCATCACCACCGTTGAGGAAGGCCCAACTGAAGGAGCAGGAGCAGAGGTAGCTCCCTGGGCCCCAATGGGGTTAGACAGGGTTAACACTCGTTCCTCCAGTCTGGTGTATCCTTGCTGCAGATTCTTGACTGCTTCAGTCAATCCTGCCAGGTGTGCACAGAGTTCCTCCATGGGAGACGTTCCCTGCTCAGGCTCAGACATGGCTGTCTGCTACTGTCACGTACCTGGTAGGTTGTGAGCCTGAAATGCAGGAAAAGACCTCCCTTACAGCTCCCACTCCCGTTCCCCTGGAATGGAGACAGAGGGCCAGGAGTGAAGAGTGGTATGGGTGCCTGGCAGGATCAACGGTTGCTGAAAGTCCAGTAGTGGTGGCACCCTCTGGAGTCAGTAGTCTGAGGAGTAGACTGAGGACAGAGACTGGAATGCAGGACTGGAACCAGGAACAGCAGGTAATAGCAGACTGGAAGCTGGACTGGAACAACAGCAGAAGATAGCCTGGAACACTGGACTGGAACCAGGAACAACAGCAGGTAATAGCCTGGAACGCTGGGCTGGAACACAGCAGAAGATAGCCTGGAACGCTGGGCTGGAACACAGCAGAAGATAGCCTGGAACGCTGGGCTGGAACACAGCAGAAGGTAGCCTGGAACGCTGGACTGGACCAGGAACAACAGCAGGTAATAGCAGACTGGAAGCTGGACTGGAACCAGGAACAACAGCAAGTAATAGCAGACTGGAAGCTGGACTGGAACCAGGAACAACAGCAGGTAATAGCAGACTGGAAGCTGCACTGGAACCAGGAACAACAGCAGGTAATAGCAGACTGGAAGCTGGACTGGAACCAGGAACAACAGCAGGTAATAGCAGACTGGAAGCTGATGAACACAGCGGAGGGTCAACAAGCCGGTGGTCAGTAACGTTTGGACAGCAGAGGTACCAGGGGTAATGCAGAGGGATGGTCAGGCAAGCCAAGAGGGTCTGGTGCAGGCAGATAGCAGGATCGTCAAACAGGAAGCCGGGTCAGATAACAGGAAACACAGATCAGATCAGGTAACACTCACAGAACGCTGTAGAGCAGACAGCGGGGATGGAGTGTGACAGGCAGGTTTAAATAGCCCGCCTGACACCAGTGACCGCACCCGTGAATGCGCGCGCAAGCGCAATGGGACCCGTGGCCGGGTTCCCGTGCGCCTGGGACGCCGGTTACTGGCAGGATCTTCGTGACATGGCCACTCCAGAACCTTCACTTTATTCTGCTGTAGCCAATGACAGGTGGACTTGGCCTTGTGTTTTGGATCATTGTCATGTTGGAATGTCCAAGTACATCCCATGCGCAGCTTCCTGGCTGATGAATGCAAATGTTCCTCCAGTATTTTTTGATAACATACTGCATTCATCTTGCCATCAATTTTGACCAAATTTCTTGTGCCTTTGTAGCTCACACATCCCCAAAACATCAGCGATCCACCTCCGTGTTTCACAGTAGGAATGGTGGACCTTTCATCATAGGCCTTGTTGACTCCTTTCAAAATGTAGCGTTTATGGTTGTGGCCAAAAAGCTCAATTTTGGTCTCATCACTCCACATGAATTTGTGCCGGAAGGTTTGAGGCTTGTCTCTGTGCTATTTGGCGTATTGTGAGCGGGATACTTTGTGGCATTAGTGTAGTAATGGATTTCTTCTGAGGACTCGACCATGCAGCCCATCTTTCTTCAAGTGCCTCCTTATTGTGCATCTTGAAACAGCTACACCACATGTTTTCAGAGAGTCCTGTATTTCACCAGAAGTTATTTGTGGGTTGTTCTTTGCATCCCAAACAATCTACCTGGCAGTTGTGGCTGAAATTTTAGTTGGTCTACCTGACCGTGGTTTGGTTTCAACATAACCCCTCATTTTCCACTTCTTGATTAAAGTTTGAACACTGCTGATTGGCATTCTCAATTTCTTGGATATCTTTTTACATCCCTTTCCTGTTTTCTACAGTTCAACTACCTTTTCCTGCAGATTTTTTGACAATTATTTTGCTTTCCCCTTGACTCAGAATCCAGAAACATCAGTGCAGCACTGGATGAAAGATGCAGGGATCTGTCAGGAGTCCAGAAACTCATTGACCTTTTATACACACACACACTAATTACAAGCAAACAGATGACAGGTGAGGATGGTTACCTTTAATAGCCATTCAAACCCCTTTGTGTCAACTTGTGTGCATGTTATCAGGCCAAAATCACCAGGGTATGTAAACTTTTGATCAGGGTCATTTGGGTAGTTTATGTTGTGATTATGATTTAAAAAGAGTAAACACAGTTGATTAATAATAAATGGCTTTAGCAAAACACTAACCATGAGTGAAAGAAATGGTTTTTGTGTTATCATTCATATTCTCTGAAAAATGGCCAAGAAATCATAAATTCTGCCAGGGTATGTAAACTTATGAGCACAACTGTATACAGTAAGAGGAAAATCCAGACTCCCCCACCTCCCTTCCCTCGTAAAGCTTCTCCTCCTCTCTCTTCTGCAATCATTTAGCAGGAGCAAAAGGGAGAGATCAGTTCCTCAATATGCAGCTGCCCCGCCACTCCTCCTATCCAGCTTTTTTCTGCTGCTCCCCGTGTGCTCTCCAACCTCCCCGAGCTCTTTCTCAGCCCCCCTCGTTACCGGCAGCTCTGACAGATTTTCCCCCTCTCCTGCCGGCTGCTGCAGCGGATATGTCAGGATGGAGAGCTGGGAAGGTTGGAATGACAAATTTACTCTATCCATTCATAACTGAAACATAGTAAACTGTGTTTACTATGTCTCAGTTCAATTCATTCTGTGCAGCTGAGGCTGCAGAGATGGAGATTGAGGGCTGTGTCCTCAATCTCCTTTCTCTGTCTTAAAAGCAGAACATCTGTTCAGACCCCTGATATCTCACCAAAGCCCCCCAACCGGGCTTCTAAAAAAATAGTAAAAAATAATTTAAAAAAATTATAGTGTAGAGGTTTTTACTTTTAAATTGTAAAAAATAAAATAACAAAAATAAAAAAAACTACTGACACCAGTGTCGAAAACTACCAAGATCACAAGGGTCGAACTTGCGACTGGGCCCTAACGTTCTGCCACCAGTCTCGGAGGGAAGGGCCCGACCGGGGTTCAGGGGGGCCCTTTATGTTTCTTGCACCGGCTCTGAAAGTTCTAGTTATACCACTGGCCAGAATAAATTCATATTCTGCCCAATGGAATGAATGCCCAAACACTTGGCGCACCTAAGCGCATTTGCAATACACGACTTGAGGCAGGCCAGTCAAGTTCCTCCACCCCAAACTCGCTCATCCATGTCTTTATGGACCTTGTTTGTACACTGGTGTGCAGTCATGTTGGAACAGAAAGGGGCCATCCCCAAACTCTTCCCACAAAGTTGGGAGCATGAAATTGTCCAAAATGTCTTGGTATGCTGACGCCTTAAGAGTTCCCTTCACTGGAACTAAGGAGCCAAACCCAACCCCTGAAAAAAAAAACCCTACATCATAATCCCC
This sequence comes from Lithobates clamitans, assembly GCA_037952925.1. Taxonomy (NCBI): domain Eukaryota; kingdom Metazoa; phylum Chordata; class Amphibia; order Anura; family Ranidae; genus Lithobates; species Lithobates clamitans. Next base: position 2,839,506 of record JBBGZY010000882.1, read on the forward strand.
CTCCACCAAATGATTTGGACCAGTGCACAAAGCATGGTCCATAAAGACATGGATGAGCGAGTTTGGGGTGGAGGAACTTGACTGGCCTGCACTGGATCCTGGGACAGGTGAGTGGCTGTTTTTTAAAAGTCATTTTAAGTCTTTTATTTATTTCCACAGGTAACTGTAACTCCTCTTTAAATAGTTGAATTTGGGACGTGGCACTAAAAGGCCATGTCTTTATGGACCTTGCTTTGTGCTCTGGTCCAAATCATTTGGTGGAGGTGGGATTATGGTGTGGGGTTGTTTTTCAGGGGTTGGGCTTGGTCCCTTAGTTCCAGTGAAGGGAACTCTTAAGGCGTTCACATCCCAAGACATTTTGGACAATTTGACAAGTCAATCGCATGCCAAATTGGCGGAAATTGACGGCAGTGGCACCGCTTCAATCGCTGCAACGCCACATTTGCAGCACCACACCGATTGCCAAAAGTAGTTTCTGTACTCCTTTTGGCGACTTCGGAGTGCGATTAGCATAGACATCTGTGCAGAAACCCGCACAGATGTCTCTGAAATCGCCCCCTAAGTTGGGACTGACATGCGGGAATGAAGTCGTGAAATCATCGAGAACTTGCACAATTTCATTCCCGCTGTCAGTGTGAACCAGGGCTTAGTAAGTCAAAAGGTATGGTTGCTGTTTTCCAGGACCTGTCTAACGATTTTGCGGTAAACAACGTAAAAAAAAAATTTTACGATAAATATTGCAAAAAATCAAAACAGGAACTTAAAAAAGTGCAATATTTAACCCTTTTGGTGGCGGTAACCAGTGCGGTACCAGAAATAGGGGCCTATTCAAACCCTCAGAAAAGGGGCATTCCACCCACTGAGAGCCTAATTAAACCCACAGAACACCCCCAAGAACGGGGTATTATTCCACACACAGAAAGGGGGGGGCAATACTACCCTCAGAAAGGGGTCTAATTCCACCCACAGAGGACCCACAGAAAGTTGACGCTATTCCACCAGCAGTGGACACACAAAAATGTGGCATTAAACATCACGAATACACAAGTATTTTTACTTTATTTTTTTATTAAATCAAAAAGCCATGATGTGCAGTGCAAATTAAATGCTAACATCAGCTGAAAATTAACATCAGGAACTTAAAAAAAAAAAAAAAAAAAAACATTTTTGTTTTTTAAAGTAAAAAGTGCATCAATGGAGTATTACTCCAGCTAGAAGTGACCTCTTGAAGTGGCCAGTGTAATACTTTTGTTTATATACACCATTACAAGTTAAACTTGGATAGGAACATGAAAAATTAAAAAAAATATATAAAAAAAATATAGTCCTGTTTTCTTAAGTTTCCACAATATAAACATATGCAACAGCACAGAATTGAGCCAAAAACATAGAAAAGAGCACTTTCAATAACTCTAGTAGGCCATGCATTTACAAAAAAAAAATCAAATTTCTATAAATGTATGGCATGATGGATTTAATAAAGGAGCTTTGATTACCAAGGTAGTTCAGATTTCAATGCCTTCAAATACAGAGTACTGTAAAAAAATCTTAGATTAAAAGATTGTTTTTTGCAAAAGGAAAATAACAAACATATTAAACAACTAAAATATTATAAGGAAATACCTTAAACAACCCTTAACCACAGAAACGTGCGATAAATTATCGCATGAGAAAATTCGAAGAGGAGGAATTCCCCCCCAAAAAACTGGATTTTTAAGGCACTACCACAATGTATAAAAAAGTATAAATTTTAGTGACAAGGAAATTAATCATGACAAAAAAAACACACAAATAGAAATGATAATATTACATATAGACATAAGTATGGATACATAGAAACCGTCAATGAAGGTAAGTGGATCTCTCTGAACCGATGCGTTTCAGAAAATGTTTTCCTTCATCAGGGTTCATACAGAGGAAATTACATCTGAGGGATTACAGAATACAAAATAATTAGTAAAGGTATATACAACACTACCCCCAGAGTAGGCCTTCAACATAGACAAAATACACTTATTTAAAATTCATTGACACTGCGTCAGTATCCACATGAGAAAATGCGGTATTTACCGAACAGTCTAAAAAATACTGCATTCATTATACTTAGAATTATAAATTCTTAACAGATTGAACTTTCACAATTGATTTACCGCATGGGTTATTTTGCTGCATTTTATTTGCCATTATTTAACTCTTAGTGAATTGACCCTATAGTCCCCTCATGTCTACAACCTCTAAAACACAATGGAGAGGCTCCTGTATTATAGGAAGCTATAATACACCATCTTAGACCATATACCATCTTAGTAGAACTTTGTAATTTGCTTTTATGATAGAGGTGTTAACCAAGGATCTGGAAGCATTATGAGCTAATGTATACCATTATTTTTTTGAATATGTTCATGTGTTTTTAACTAGCCTTGCAGGAAATGTCATTCTTGAATGTGTGTGCTGTAATATGTTTTGTAATGTATAGCATTCTTTCAATTCTAGAGATTCATTCAAATCTGTTTCCCACCGTTCCATGTAACCTATTTTCGCAGTAATAGACGTTAGGATGGAATATATGAACGATGTTGCGGTGCTTTTAAACACATATGCATTAACGTGGATTAATGTGTGCTGCAGTAAGGAAGCCCGCACCCTGAGTAGACAAGCCTGTCCCCTGGCAGCATGCTGGGGATAAGGACTTTCTATGCACTCTATGTGACAGCAGTGGTCTCTCTGCAGAGGTCTGAAATGCCCCCTGTGGAGTCACATTTAGAACTCTACAAACTTTAAGACATTGAACACCTTGAAAGAATTTAGCTGTCTTAGTTGAATTGGGCTTTAAATATATATATTTCTTTTTCATACATTACGGGACACAGAGCCTCAGTAATTACTGATAGGTTATATAGGTATCACTAGGTGATTGGACACTGGCACACCCTAACCAGGAAGTTCAATCCCCTATATAATCCCTCCCACTACAGGGATACCTCAGTTTTTACGCCAGTGTCTTAGGTGTTGGACGTGTAAAGATGTCCTGTGCTGAGCTCCAAAGGGAATATCCTATATCCTATACTGGGGCAAGCCAGGCGAACCGGATCCATCTCAAAGTGTCCTTTTTAGGACGAGGTTTTACCTGTAACGCTTCCTCTTTTTAGAGAGCTGGACCCCGCATTTCAGAAAATTGGTTTTTCTAGCCTTATTTCTGGCCGGGTGCTTTACAGGCCCAGAACTGCGGATCCCCCTATCTGTAGGTTAGTCTCTGAAGGTTTTCCAAAATGGAGCCCACCATGAGAGGCGAAGATTGGGTCTGTATAACAGAACCCTGCGGCTGGATAAGTTAAGGGAGATTCCACAGAATTTTTTAGTTCTAGTGGGTTTCTCCTTTGTAGTAAATGCATGCTATGCCTATTGTCGCCACCGGGGGCTGCCAAGAGCACATACCTTCTCATGTTGACTGTCTGTCTCAGTGTTTCACGCTGCACAGCTCCTCCAGCCAAGCTCCAGGTAGGATGGGATGGGGGTTCTCCTCTGGGTGATTCCCCCCATATATAGGGGGGCCACAGGTGGTCTGTGAGGCGGTAGTATACCGCACTGTCACCGCCGCCATTTCCACGTGCAGGCCCCATCACTGCCGGCCTCTCTCCTTCCTCCTCCCCCGGCCTTTTTCCCCCATGCTTGGCAGAACAGGAGGGTTGGCTCGCGCGGGAAGCACACGTTTTTTGAAAAAACAAGGGGGGGTGGAGCATCAGCGCGGTCTCCGCATGCTTAGACACCCTCACTGCCGGCTGTATGGCTATAAGAAGCACACTTTATAGGTGCACTCAGCCTTTGGAGGGACACAGAGCTGACTGGTCGCATGTAAGGTGGAACACAGGCATTCCCCTAGGCAGCATTTACTAAGTAACACTTGGACTGGACATTGATAGCAAGGCTGTGGCTAAGACTACATCGCTCAGCAGTCAGTGTTCATTTTGTGATACCTCCACCTTGTTGCTTGGCACTATGGGTAGAAGAGGTTCATATACCCATAAAACCACAGGCCCTAGGGGATCTCCTTCAGGTTCTGAGGGCCCCCTGTCTGCTGCATCTTCCCCCCTGAGGGGCCAGGGATGGCTAGTCAGGGAGAGCCGTTGGGGTCAGGGGCTACACCTGCTTCTGGCACTTCAGCCCCTGTATATATTACGCAGGAGGTTTTTTCCTCAACCATTAATGGATTAGAGGAAAGATTAATGGCCGTGATCACATCTTCACTCAGTGGAAGAAAACACACTAGGCCTTCCTCTGTTACCCAAGACCCTTAGGCTGAGGAGCTCTGGGATAGGGGAGAAGAATCCCTTTCAGAGGATCGGGATGGGACGGGTGATTCCTCTTCAGAGGAATCAGGTGGAGAAGGGCCCTCTGCAGCTTCTCAGGATGAGAAAGTCTTAGTGCAGATCCTTGCTGGATTAGTCTGCTCCACATTTAAGTTGCCCATATCTCAATCAGTTAAAGAACCCTCTTCTTCGTTGAGGTCACTGAAGCCTCCTCAAACAGCACATGCTTTTCCTGTTCATAATTTACTTGAAAAGCTCCTTTATTCTGAGTGGAACCACCCAGATAAACGTTTTTTTCCACCGAAAAAGTTTTGAACACTTTATCCTATGGAAGAAAAGTTTGTTAAGATGTGGGGAATACCGGCTGTTGATGCCGCCATATCCTCCGTAAATAAGAGTCTGACTTGTCCTGTAGACAATGCTCAGATGCTCAGGGATCCTGTGGATAAAAAGATGGAATCCCTGTTGAAAGATGTTTTCGCCTTAGCTGGCTCAGTGGCTCAACCTGCAATAGCAGCGATTGGAGTCTGTCAATACTTAAGAGACCATGTTAAGCAGGTCATCAAAGTTTTACCTGAACAGCAGGCCCAGGGGTTGGCTAACCTTCCAGCGGCCTTATGTTTTGCTGTTGACGCCATCAGAGATTCTATCATGCAAACCTCTCGTCTTTCAGTTGGGTTGGTGCATATGCGTAGCATCTTATGGTTAAAGAATTGGTCAGCTGAAGCACCATGTAAGAAACTCCTGGTTGGGTTCCCATTTTGTGGTGCAAGGCTGTTTGGAGAAGACTTGGATAACTATATCCAAAAGGATCTCTAGTGGGAAAAGCACTCTTCTACCTGTTAAGAGAAATAGTAAGCATCCCTCTTTCAAACGGACTCTTTCCCCAGCGCCAGCGGCATCAGCCTCCAGGCAGTCGCGATGGCCTCCTCCGTCTGGGTCAAGAAACAAGAGTCAACCCCAGGGACAAAAGAAGTCCTGGGAGAAGAAGTCTATTAGACAAGACACTAAGGCCTCTTTATGAAGGGGCGCCCCCGCTCGCTTGAGTGGGGGGAAGACTGCTACAGTTCTCAAAGCTCTGGCAGGAGGACTTCCAGGACAGATGGATAATCTCCACGGTAACCTTAGGGTACAAGCTGGAGTTCCAAAAATTCCTCTCTCCTCGTTTCCTCAGATAGTGTCCCCAGAGGTCCAGAGAAAAAGCAGTCGCTCCTTCTAGCGTTTGAGCGGCTTTTGTCGCAAGAGGTCATTATGGTGGTCCCCACGAAGGATCAAGGATTGGGCTTCTATTCCAACCTTTTTACGGTCCAAAAGCCAAATGGGGATGTCAGACCCATTCTGGATCTAAGGGACCTGAATCGATTCCTAAGGATTCGGTCCTTCCGCATGGAATCAATTCAGACAGTAGTCTCCATCCTGCAGGGAGGAGAATTTCTGGCATCGATTGACATCAGAGATGCATATCTGCATGTGCCCATTTTTCCTGCTCATCAGAAGTTTCTGCACTTCGAGATAGGAGGGCGCCATTTCCAGTTTGTGGCTCTGCCTTTCGGGATAGACACTGCACCTCGAGTGTTTACAAAGATCTTGGCTCCTCCTCTGGTCAGATTAAGGGCCCAAGGTATAACTGTCATAGCATACCTAGACGACCTGCTCTTGATAGACCAATCGATAGCCTCTTTGAACAAGAGCTTGAGGACTACAGTCAAGTATCTGGAACACCTAGGTTGGATTCTCAACCTAGAAAAATCTTTCCTAAAACCAGTAAGAAGACTGGAATATTTGGGTCTGATTATAGATACAAGCCAGGAGAAAGTATTTCTACCTCAGGCAAAGATCACTGCTTTAAGGGAGCTGATTCTGGTTGTCAGGACCAAGAAGGGTCCCTCTGTCCGCCTTTGTATGAGGCTGCTAAGAAAGATGGTGTCTGCTTTCGAAGCAGTCCCCTATGCTCAGTTTCATTCATGACTACTGCAGCACAATATCCTGTCAACCTTGAACAAAAGGGTTCAGGCATTAGATTTCCAATGCACCTGTCTCAGGCGGTGCGTCAGAGCCTCAATTGGTGGTTAGTATCCGAAAACCTGCAGAAGGGCAGATCCTTTCTACCGGTTACCTGGACGGTGGTAACAACAGATGCCAGTCTTTCGGGTTTTGGAGCAGTTCTGGAACAGTCTGCGGTCCATGGGGTATGGTCCCAAACCGAGAGGACCTTACCCATCAACATTCTGGAGATCCGTGCGGTATACCTAGCCCTAAGAGCCTGGACTCTAAGGCTACAGGGTTGCCCAGTCAGGATCCAGTCCGACAATGCCACAACAGTGGCTTATATCACCAGGGGCACCAGTAGCTGAGCTGCTCAAAGAGAGGTGAACCAGATCTTAGTCTGGGCAGAGAAGCAGGTGTCATGCATATCGGCAGTCTTCATTCCAGGGATAGAGAACTGGCAGGCGGACTATTTAAGTCACCAGCAGTTACTCCCAGGGGAATGGTCTCTGCATCCCGATGTCTTTTGGGCCATATGCCAGAGATGGGGGGTTCCAGATGTAGACCTCTTTGCATCCCAATTCAACAAAAAGATGGACAGATTTGTGGCAAGGACAAGGGATCCCCTTGCATGTGGGATAGATGCATTGGTGATTCCGTGGCACCGGTTCTCACTGATTTATGCATTCCCTCCTATTCTGCTATTGCCGTGACTCCTTCGCAGGATCAGGCGGGAAAGGAAGTCGGTGCTCCTGGTAGCCCCAGCTTGGCCCAGGAGGATTTGGTATGCAGAAATAGTAAGGATGACGGTGGGTTCTCCGTGGACCCTACCGTTACGCCCAGACCTGTTATCTCAAGGTCCAGTGTTCCATCCTGCCTTACAAACGCTAAATTTGACGGTTTGGCTATTGAAACCCACGTTCTGAAAAATCGTGGGCTTTCAGGTCCTGTGATAGCTACCTTGATCAATGCAAGGAAGCCAGCTTCCAGAGTGATTTATCATAGAGTCTGGAAAGCTTATGTATCCTGGTGTGAATCCAGGGGTTGGCATCCCAGAAAATATGTGGTAGGTAGAATTCTTGATTTTCTACAATTGGGATTAGAGATGAAGCTGGCCTTGAGGTCTTTCCCCCTCCCCGCCTCCCTCTTTACTCTTTTCTCTGTCCTCCCTTTTCTGTTCTTTTGTACTGATAAGCTCACCAGGTAGCCGTGGTGACGGCGTTAACGAATTAATGAGAATATGCTATTCACGGTGAGCAGGAAATACATACTCGCATGGTATTAGACACATTTGTCTTAAAATGATTTAAATATTGTATCATATCTCAATACTGTTTAAGATTTGTTCAAGACTTATGCAAGGAGGCCCATATGTAGGCTACCTTGCTTTATTATGTTTAGGAATGATGTATAGTTGGCTGGTACACACATGTATTACCCCATTTGTTTGGAGGACAACTAGATCTTGGTCTACAGTCTCAATCTACCTGATCCAAAATGTGTCACTGTATGGAAATGTATGACCTGCTATACACTATACTATGTATCTATGCCTGCTTTATAATAAAATAAAGGAATTTAAAAAAGAAGCTGGCCTTGAGTACCATCAGGGGCCAGGTCTCGGCCTTATCAGTATTTTACCACTTGCTTCGCATTCCTTGGTCTGAAACTATACAGGGGGTGTCGGGTCTTAATCCTCAGGTTAAGGCGCCCCTAAATCCCTGGGACTTGAACTTGATTCTGTCTGTTTTACATAAACAGCCTTTTGAACCAATACGTCAGATTCCTTTGGTCTTGTTGACAAGGAAGTTAATTTTTCTGCTAGAAGAGTATCAGAATTAGCAGCTCTTTCTTGTAAAGAGCCTTATTTGATTGTACACAAGGATAGAGTGGTACTGCGCCCTCATCCTAGTTTTTTACTGAAGGTGGTTTCAGATTTTCATCTAAACCAAGACATTGTTCTGCCTTCCTTTTTTCCAGATCCCTGTTCTTCGGAAGAAAGGTCACTAAATTCTTTGGATGTATTAAGAGCAGTCAAGGCCTATCTGGAAGCAACTGCTCAATTCCGCAAGACGGATGTTCTGTTTGTACTGCCAGAGGGTCCCAGGAGAGGACAGGCAGCGTCAAAAGCTATCATTTCTAAATGGATTCGACAAATGATTATTCAGGCTTATGGTTTGAAACGGAAGATTCTTCAGTTTCAGATTAAGGCACATTCCACAAGGGCTATTGGTGCTTCTTGGGCAGTGCATCACCGGGCCTCTATGGCTCAGATCTGCAGGGCCGCAACCTGGTCTTCAGTCCATACATTCACCAGATTTTATCAGGTGATGTGAGAAGGCATGAGGATATCGCCTTTGGGCGTAGTGTGCTGCAGGCAGCGGTACAGGGTCCTCAGGTCTGATTGCACCCTACTTGGTTGTGGTTCCCCCCCCCCTCAGATAGCATTGCTCTGGGACATCCCATCAGTAATTACTGAGGCTCTGTGTCCCGTGATGTATGAGAAAGAAAATAGGATTTTTTATAACAGCTTACCAGTAAAATCCTTTTCTTTCGATGTACATCACAGGACACAGAGGTCCTACCCCTCTTCTAATACACTTATATTGCTTTGCTACAAAACTGAGGTATCCCTCTAGGGGGAGGGATTATATAGGGGGTTGAACTTCCTGGTTAGGGTGTGCCAGTGTCCAATCACCTAGTGATACCTATATAACCCATCAGTAATTACTGAGGCTCTGTGTCCCGCGATGTACATCGAAAGAAAAGGATTTTACAGGTAAGTTGTTATAAAAAAATCCAATTTTTTTAATTAAAGGTTTTCAGTCAATGTTTTTTAATGGTTTCCAAATTCCCGTCTTCAGGGCTTCAGGTGATAATGTTCTGTCCCAAGGAGCGAGTCCCCTGAACTTGGAGAAGCAGCATTCTGGTGTCGGGCAGAATGTATTATCTGAAGCCTAGAAGAAGAGGATGCATTGGATACCAACTTTTAAAGTGACCCAGGTCAGATGTAATCAAAACTCACACTGTAAAGGAAGAACATTCATACTTACGTGTGGTCTTCAAACTTTGCCTCAAACAAGATGGATTTTTTTTTTACAGAGTGGGCTTTGTTAACAAGTGGTGACAGGGTCACTTAAAGGGTTAGTTCACCTTTACCAAAAAACTGCCTGTGTAGGTGACTCGGTTAAATTGATGATAGGCAACTCCTATCCTCATATTGATTAGTGGTTCCAAATTAATAATAACTACTGCAGTAGGGAACAGACACAAAAGATACGCTCAGCATCTTTCCAAATTACTGTCCTGCTTTATTATGTCGCAATTGAAGGTTTTTATGCACATGATTACGTAGGTATCACATTAATATTACAATTGTACATTTATGGTAACAAGGGGCGTTACTTAGGCAGGCTAATTCTAATCAGGACTCAAAAGAATGTAAACATTTACTGAAAACATTATTAGTGCTGTGTGCACAGTGAGGGCAGTGTGCAATACATACAAAATAGAATACAATTATATACAGAACGTACAAATTTCCATCACAGTCTCCTCTCTTTTGAATCAATATTTTAATCACTAACCATACCTGCTATCACCTTTTAACCTGGAACCTTCACACGTTTAGGTGAAGGTAGTCCTGGCCAAAGAGGCAAAAAAAACCCTCCATTGTGGAGAAAATAATAGCTGAGCAACATTTTCAATACAAAATGACTTTTCATTGTGAAACAAATGATTGATAAGACATATTTACAGAGTACTGGCTATACACTCCTGTGGCCAGAATGGCCTTCTAGCTGAATTTTTTGGCATGCTGACTTATCAGCATATGTAAACACAGACAATTCTACATAAAATGGAAGACGTACAAAAGACAAATATGATTTTAACATGGCTAAACTACTTTTCAAATATATATATCCCTTACAATGAAAGTAATTGAATCAAAAAGTACCCTAGACTGTGATCACAAGAGGGAAACAAATCAAACACAGAGATTCCTTTAATTTAGTCATTTTTGCAGTGTCTGGTGTGGATCCAGGTGACTTTTCCTTTAAGTTTTGCAAAAACTGTACATGAAATAGATGCTGTATTGAGTCTCCAAACATTTCCTTATATATAAATGTCTCTTAACAATCCACAAGTCACCTGGCTTTAGTTTTAGATCCTTCCAAACTTTAGCATCTGGAATTGGGGAGAAAACACATAAATGAGTTTGTCAAACACCTTAAAAGATCAGCAACATTCTCTGTGAGATCCGAATGGAGGACTTCAGCTGCTGAGACAAAATATAAGCAAGTGAGTAACACACTCCCAAACCAAATCCCATAGGGAGAGAGTCCAACATCCCCCTTAGAGGCTTGATAAAATATAAGAAAAAATTCAGGCAAAAGTTTTCTAGTTTCTTATTCTACTTTGTCCGCTACATTGTAGACAGTAGGGGGTGTAAAAATAAAACCTCAAAACTTCTGGTAAGGACTCTCCTATAAAAAATTATTTCCTCTGTTACTCTCTGTAGATTCTGCACTCCATATTTACAAACTACTTCTGATAACACTTTTTACTGTGGCCTTTGCAGTAGCATTTGTCACTGGATATCCAAAAAACATGTCCATACAGACAAAATGCATACTTGTAAGATCAAGACTTGGGCATCTGGATATATCTTTTTTGTAATCTCTGGAAGGGATGTTCAGCTTTTGGTAACAGGTAAAACAAGACTTGGTATGTTATAAAAACAACTGTGGAGAACCCTGGCTCTATCCCACGCTCATTTACTAAGGCAGCCATAGCTTCTTGTGACTGGTGACACGGCCCATGTGTCAAGCTGGAGGGAAAAGAGTAGCTGGCAGACATAAATGATCACCTTTTCCAAAGTCCTGTTTCATAAGAAGTTGCCCCCTGTGGACCACTTGTTCTTCTCGTTCTGGGGTCCTTAAAGTTAAATTATTAATCCCAGCTATACTGGGCCAGAACTAGGGTGGAATCTGTGAGTTGCACAGACCCATCAAGTGTCCGGGGCTGTAAATGCAGCATCCTTAGTCACCTGGTCTGCTTCCATGTGTGAAAGTTAATATGGCTACCTCAGCAAGAACCTGGAAGGCTGAAAACAGCCAATCAAATTAACTTGGCATGCTTGATTGGTTTACCTGCCGAAGTAAAAACAAACTTCTGGCCCTTCAAATGGAACCAAAAGCTCTCGATATCTCGACTATCTATATAAATATACATTCTTTTTATAGCTCACAGGCTTTGCTAAAACATGGAGCTCTGCTTCTTGAGCTGGGGAAAAAGGATCCAATGACTTTGAATACAGAGTATCCTTCTGGGTGATAAACTGCATACACAAATCTACAAAAAAAATGTAATATCTGGGTCTTCAGGGAGTGTGTCCTGCACTGGGCTCACAGCAGCTGATTCCTACACCATCAATTTAACACGTGTGGTTTTTCTTTGTCTCCAGCCTCCTCCAATAGAGGCAATAAGGTGGCTGGATTCAAATGTATGCATTTTTCATTGTTAGATTTGTACATAAACAAACTCATATTTTAAACCTTTCATTAGACAAACATTTAGTTAGCTGTATATTTGCTGCGCAGAATGTCGGACCATTAAAAATGAAATGTTTGACCAAAACAATATCTAACTTTGTCTAATAGCACTTTTGCATAAAAGCTACAGCTCTGATATATCGGGATGAACCCTTCATTACTGGGTCCAGCTTGTATAAATATATTACAATGGCTTGTTTTCTATCATGCTGTTTGTGTAAGAACTCCAGTTTCATGTTTCAAAAAAACAACTTTTTCCTGGCAATATTATAATAAATGATAACAATATTCTGCGGTCATGGAGAGATGTCCATAAATCCAAAATATTCTTCTCCTTATACCACGGCACTTACAAGGAAAAGAGGCACATCATTTCACAATCCACACATTCTGCTTTGGATTTCAAAAATAAAAATAAATAAAAACAAAAGGATCAACAATCTGTATGATGGACCAGAAAGCATCAAAAACTAAAAAACAACTGGCTGCAGGTGGCATCTATCCTAACAGGGTGTGTGGACTTGATGTGATGGGTCTGTTATATTTAAATTTGATTTATTATTACTCTCACATCATGGACCGCATATCAAGTTATTATCAAAAACCTTAAAATTTCATTTTTGTAGAAAAACTTATGTATCCCATCCGTCTTGACTTTGTTAAATATTATGGAAGCTTTATTCCAAATAACAACCTCATCTTAATCTTTTTTTTCTCTCGATAAGGGCTTATTGAATAAATGTAAAATTACAAAATTGTTGTTATCTTAATCTAAACTAATCCCATTCATTACAAATTTCCCCAATAACCTGGATTTCATTTCCAACCAAAGGTTGTCTAAAGCAGTTTCAATATATCTATATTATTAATAAAATTGTTAAACTCATATTAGAAATTAATACTAATTATTACTTAATCCCCCTTTTTTAAATGCACTGTTTCCACTATCAAAGGATATTCAATTTGTGTAATACACGGTTAAATGTAACCTTCATTTTACCATGTTTGGAAAACAGATTCAAAAAATAATTGTGACCACATTGTTTACCATTAGATTCCTTAACCCGGCACATTTTGTTATAAATGTTTTGTCTAAAAACCTGGAATTGGCATGGTGTCCTTCCAGCTTATCACGGACCTCTCATCTCAGCCACATTCTTTCAGGAGAGCACAAAGGAGGGGGTCACATCTGTGTATATGACACACGCAAGGGATAGAACTAAAGGTCCCAGCATTCACACACACATACACCAATATCTCTCTAAAATCGCTTACATTTTTCCCATTTGTACACAACACATGCATATCATTCTCTCACTTTCTTTTAACTCTCATGTCTCTGTTTCTGACTTTTACTAGTTGGAGTGCCTGACCCCAAATTCATCCCACAACTTGACATGAAAATGTCCCTTTCTATCTAGTGTTAATGTCACCCTTGATCCATCCTGCTCACATAGATAGCTGTTTCTCTAGCTGTTTACTCTGCATGATTCTTAGTCCCTGTGGACCTTGGTACCCAGTTACCCAATGTGGATCCATGTCCACTTTAACCATTAATCTAGGAGCTCAGTGTAGGCATAACCGCACCTTCAGTTCATATATAGCGCTCTTCTTGCGCTGGGCATTTTTGAGGGTCTCTTACCCTTCATTCCCTTACTTAATTCAATGCCCATAATGACTGGCCAGTCTTCTCTACATGTGCCTATACCCTCTTGCCTCTAAACTACTTTATCTAGCAGATTTACTACATATACCTGTGAACAGCACTATTCTTCCCTTTCTTATCTATAACACTCCGATGGACAATAGACAGGGACAACATAACATACAACCACCAATCAATACAGTTCGATTAAGGGGAGTAAAATAGGTACCCTTTGTCCCGAAAATGCCTTACCAATCAAGGAAGTCTGATAACTCTAATGTAAGCAAAAGGCTTACCTCAGCCGGCTGATTATCAGAAATTCCGGGATCGTCTCAAGCTCCTCGTTTCGGATACTCAGGGTCACCTGGAATCCCCTCCTAAGGCAAAGCTCGCCATGATGACTCGGTTAAATTGATGATAGGCAACTCCTATCCTCATATTGATTAGTGGTTCCAAATTAATAACTACTGTAGTAGGGAACAGACACAAAAGATACGCTCAGCATCTTTCCAAATTACTGTTCTGCTTTATTATGACGCAATTGAAGGTTTTTATGCACATGATTACGTAGGCATCACATTAATATTACAATTGTACATTTATGGTAACAAGGGGCGTTACATAGGCAGGCTAATTCTAATCAGGACTCAAAAGAATGTAAACATGCACTGAAAACATTGTTAGTGCTGTGTGCACAGTGAGGGCAGTGTGCAATACATACAAAATACAATACAATTATATACAGAATGTACAAATTTTCATCACAGTAGGTAAGGGGCACTTGTAGATAAAAACAAACTTTGCAGTTTTAACTAAAGGTAAACAGTGCCCTATAGGTGTAGGCCACCTATTGGTGTGGACCATTTACATATCTCCCGATGTCTGGCCAAAAAACACCCAGAAATGACATCATCCTGTCCTGACTTGTTGCTAGGATGTTGCTAAGACACTCTCAACTATTACTGTTCACCCCCTACAAGACAGGAGCAAACTCGCAAACCCCTGCATAGGTGTGGTTCACTATTTCTTCAGTTGAAGCATTGCTGAGCTCAGAGCTGCTGTCACAGGTAGAGAGAGAGAGAGAGAGAGAGAGAGAGAGAGTGCATGCAAGGGGGGATTTAAATCAGCAACATCCTGGCGACAAGGCAGAACAGGGGGTATGCCATCTCTGGGAGTTTTTGGGCCAGGCTTCAAGAGGTACAGTAGGTTAAATGGCCTACAGCTATAGGCCATTATAAGCCATTTACCTAGACTCCTTATCTGTATAGGCAGTTGTTGTTTTTTGGAGGGTAAAAATGAAGTAACCCTTTAAAATAACAAATGACGTGCATCTAACCAACTTACAGATTCATCCTCCTTCACCATTTTATTTTAATCTATAACATTTGTTTTAGGATGCTTTTGTTAACTAGAACTGATAATTGTATATTTTTATTGCCAACAAGAACTTTTTTCCACTAATCTTCACAGGATGCCCATCTATTGTAAGTCCCTCCCAGTGGGCAGCCAGGAGATCTTCATGTACAACAAGACTGAGTACTCCAGTGCCGGGCATAATCATCCACCACACAGCCGGAGCTTTCTGCTCCAACCGAAATTTATGCAGCGCCCAAATGAGGAATATACAGCACTTTCACATGAACACCAGAAAATGGTGTGACATTGGATACAAGTAAGAAACATATATGGGAAGGCTAAATAGAAGGAGATAGCAGGGAGCCATGTTGAGTTAGTACATCATAGCATACCTGATATGAAGAACAAAAATGTATATATTACAGCTTACCCATCTTTAGATGTGGTGGCTGCATTGGTCTTCCATAAGGCTCTTTTTCCTTTTATTTTCACATGATAAGCCTGCCAGTAAAACTTTTCGGTCCTTGAGTGGTAACACTTATTTATAGTAGTGTATCTATTTAGGAGCAGTATAGTCACCTTAGGCCAGGAAATGTGTTAAGCTCGCCATACACCTAACTTAGGCTGGCCATACACAGTGCAAATTTCTTTCCTGCAACCACGGGTTGCAGGAAAGAAATTTGCACTATTCCCCCATCAACACAGGCAGAGCTGACGGGAAATCAGTAATTGTCTTCTCCTGGCGGGGGAAGCCTTCCCTGACAGAAGAAGACAGTGAATATCGCTAGTAGCTATAGCAGCCGCTTGCGAAAATTACAAGCAAATCTGGCAGACTTGTTGTACGCAAGTTGCCCATTAATGCTGAATCAAACCGTGTATACGGGAAAGATTAATGAATCTCCCACTATGGCTGTTGTCGAGGGCTGTACCAAAAGTAATAAAAGTGGGCCTAACTTTTTTTTCTAAAGTGGGCCTAACTTTTTTATTAACTTACATAGATCATTCAAATTTCACATGTTGGTAGAGTAACTCTCCCTCTATATTAGGTCTTCTTCTTTTTCACTGCAGGTAAATAATAGATTCCAAGCAAAAAGCAATGTGCTATCATTGAGTTCTTGGTGAAAGAGGGGTGCAGGCTGTCCGACATCCACAGAAGGCTACAGAATGTTTACTGAGATTACACCATTGACAAGTGCAATGCGCACAAATGGATGAAGAAACTGTGTAATCTCATAATAAACATTCGTAGCCTTCTGTGGATTTTGGACAGCCTGCCCCCCTCATTCATCAAGAACTCAATGACATCACATTGCTTCTGCTTGGCATCTATTATTTACAGTGCCTTGAAAAAGTATTCATACCCCTTTCAATTTTCCACATTTTGTCATGTTATGTGATAGACCAACACAAAGTGACACATAATTGTGAAGTGTAAAAAAAAAAAAAATGATAAATGGTTTGCAAATCCTTTTTTACAAATAAATATGTGAAAAGTGTGGCGTGTATTTGTATTCAGCCCCCCCTGAGTCAATACTTTGTAGAACCACCTTTCACTGCAATTACAGCTGCAAGTCTTTTTGGGGATGTCTCTACCAGCTTTGCACATTTAGAGTGACATTTTTGCCTATTCTTCTTTGCAAAATAGCTCAAGGCCTGTCAGATTGGATGGAGAGTGTCTGTGAACAGCAATTTTCAAGTCTTGCCACAGATTCTCAACTGGATTTAGATCTGGACTTTGACTGGGTCATTCTAACAAATGAATATGCTTTGATCTAAACCATTCCATTGTAGCTCTGGCTGTATGTTTAGGGTCGTTTTCCTGCTGGAAGGTGAACCTCCGTCCCAGTCTCAGGTCTTTTGCAGACTCTAACAGGTTTTCTTCTAAGATTGTCCTGTATTTGGCTCCACCCATCTTCCCATCAACTCTGACCAGCTACCTTGTCCCTGCTGAAGAAAAGCATCCCCACAACATGTTGCTGCCACCACCATGTTTCACGTGGGGATTGTGTGTTCAGGGTGATGTGCAGTGTTAGTTTTCCGCCACACCTAGCTTTTTGTTTTTAGGCCAAAAAGTTAAATTGTGGTCTCATCTGACCAGAGCACCTTCTTCCACATGTTTGCTGTGTCCCCCACATGGCTTCTCACAAACTGCATATGGGACTTCTTATGGATTTGTTTCAACAATGGCTCTCTTCTTGCTACTCTTCCATAAAGGCCAGATTTGTGGAGTTGCACGACTAATACTTGTCCTGTGGACAGATTCTCCCACCTGAGCTGTGAATCTCTGCAGCTCCTCCAGAGTTACCATGTTACTTGGCTACTTCTCTGATTAATGCTCTCCTTGCCCGGCCTGTCAGTTTAGGTGGACGGCCATGTCTTGGTAGGTTTGCAGTTGTGCCATACTCATCCATTTTCAGATAATGGATTGAACAGAGCTCCGTGAGATGTTCAAAGCTTGGGATATTTTTTTATGACCTAACCCTGCTTTAAACTTCTCCACAACTTTATCCCTGACCCGTCTGGCATGTTCCTTGGCCTTCATGATGCTGTTTGTTCACTAAGGTTCTCTAACAAACCTCCGAGGGCTTCACAGAACAGCTGTTTATACTGAGATTAAATTACACACAGGTGGACTCTTTTTACTAATGAGGTGACTTCTGAAGGCAATTGGTTCCACTAGATTTTAGTTGGGGTATCAGAGTAAAGGAGGCATAATGCATGAAACACTTTTCACATATTTATTTGTAAAAAATTTTGAAAACCATTTATCATTTTCCTTCCATTTCACAATTATGTGCCACTTTGTGTTGGTCTATTACATAAAATCCCAATAAAATACATTTACGTTTTTGCTTGTAACCTGACAAAATGTGAAAAACTTTCAAGGGGTATGAATACTTTTGAAAGCCACTGTACCTGCAGTTAAAAATAAGAAGAGCTAATATAGAGGAAGAGTTACTCTACCAACATGTAAAACGAGAATGACCTATGTAAGTTAATACAAAAATGTATGCCCACTTTGCATTACTTTCGGTGCAGTCATCTATTTTAACAGCCAGCGCTGCCGGGTGTCAAAATAGCCAAACAGCGACTGCATCAGATTAGATGAAGCTGTTATTGGGCTGACAATTTTCCACCTGACTACTTTTAATCAAAGGATGTTGGATCAGGAGGCAGTTGACAGGGCTGCTGAATAAGCACATTTTGGCTAGTTCATTGGGAATCTACTAAAATTTGATCAGCTACAGAACACTTTCCCTGAATCCCTCTTTCTGGGGTCAATCTGCTCTCCAATGGAGGTGTACTTTTCACACCACAAACATAAATCCAAAATAAGATGAATCAACATCCATTCCATAGTTTTTTTTTTTTTGTTTTTTTTTAACAGATCCTTTTGATAGCTTAAAACTTCCCATATAATTCTAAATGAGTAAATCTCTTTATACTAAAATACATACAATAGAAAATAATTGAGACCTTCTGGAATTATAATACCCAGATGGTAAATCCAGAAAGGTTACTTAGACAAAAATCTGGCTTTTACTTCAACCCCTTTTAATTCAATAGAATAAAATATAATCTTCCCCATGCTGGTTCAAAAAATGCCTACAGACATTAGAGGGATGAGTCATTTGTGGAATATTTGAGTCCTTGATATGTTCTCCCATTCTTGTTTTCAAAGGCCTCACAGTTCATCTAAGATATTGTTTGCTGTAACTAAATAAATGATGGATTATTGTTTTGGTAACTGATTATCTCTCATTATTTTCCAAAGCTTCCTCATTGCAGAGGATGGAACTGTGTACGAAGGTTGGGGGTGGACAACTCAAGGAGCTCATGCTAAATCTTATAACCAAAACATTGGTATCTGCTTTATGGGAACCTTTACAAGTAAGTGGTGGTGCAGATCATCTTTAGAGGACCAAATAGAGAGCCAGCTCCTGTAGCCTGTCCCTTTAATTAGAAAGGAATGAGGTTGTGCTTGTTTGGGTAAATCCCTTAGTGGTGCCCACTTGTCATTAAACCCTGTTACTGGAGGGGGGTTCTGGTGGCAGACCTGATTGTCTCCTCAGATTTTCTGTTTTGGTCCCCTTACTGGCCTTCCTGTACAATGTAATAATGATATGTAGATGATTAAATACCGGCCAATGTGCTCAGAGTCAACATAAGTGGGAACTTGCCGGATCCCACCCAGCAATCCTTGTATTTTGTCTATCATTTTTAAAACCCAACAAGAAATTAAATAAATTTGAAAAAATGATAGACCCCTACAAATCACTGAATGACAATAAAGGCTGCAAAGGGTGGGAAGGCAGCATCTAGCAAGCAAGTACCATTGTTGCTGTTACACCATTGCACCATTGCAATACACAGTATGCTATCTCTGCCTAACCAGAACTATCAGCTTTTCCTAACCACCTCCAAAACACACTGACAATATGGCTGCCTAACCTTTAAAATAAGGAGGTGGGGTTATGCATCCCTTCATCTTATCACCTCTTGTGACTAATCTTGCCAGGGGCAAAGGCTTTGCCACATGGGCAAGGGTGCTATTTAAAAAGCTGACTAATAAAGGGGCTTTCCTTCAGGAAGCAGAGTAGGACCTAATTGTATCTGATTGCAAGAGAATGACTTCTACATACCAGCAATCCAGCAAACTTTTCTGAAGCCATATTCTTTAATTGCTTCCTCCACTAAAGCTGTCAATTCATTTTAATGACTATCTTTGTCTCCGCCATACAGATTGTGCCCCGAACAGTGCAGCCCTGAGGGCTGCCAGAAGTCTTATCAGTTGTGGGGTGGCCAGAAATGACATCGGGACTCAGGAGAGATTATAGACTGCGTGGTCACCGAAACGTGAATCCAACCAGTTGTCCTGGAAATAGCCTCACTTTAAAGCTTGAGTCGGATCAACAATATGCTCTATGCTTATTGTACAATCCCAACAGGCAATTTAACTAAATAAATTGAAACAAGGCTTTTAGCCTTTAGCAGCCAAGATCATACTTGCATGTGCATATGTGTAATAAAATTGCTTACAGTAATCAGCCACATTCCCATCTGAAAAAGTTGGGAGGTATGAGTGAAGACAGACTTGTCATCCGCCTGCTCAGCTGGGATCAATGGAGCGATCCCCCACTAAGCTAGCGGAGTCCATCCAGCGGATCCGCCCCGTGTGAAAGGGGCCTAAGAAGACAGAGATCCGTGTTCCTGCTTAGCAGAAATACAAGATCTCTGTCTTCTCCTGTCACATATAGGCAGACCGCCATTCTGCCTGCCTTCGGAATGATTGGCGGGTCCCAGCAGACATCGGGTTCCGTCAGACCCACTGATTGGCTGATTGATATTGGCCGCCGTGGGCAGGTGTGCGTGCCCCAGACCAGGAAGAGTGAAATCACTGTTACGTGATTCCGCGCAGAGAGGCGGCCCCGCTGCAGTAAATGTACATGGGGCAGTCCAGAAGCGGTTAAGTACCAAAGTTTAGCGCCATTCCACGAGCATGCACAATTTTAAAGAGTGACATGTTAGGTATCTATTTGCTCAGCGTAACATCATCTTTAACATTATATAAAAGAATTGGGGTAACTATTGCGTTTTTTTCTTTTTGTCATTAAATTGTATTTAACCACTTCAGCCCCGGAAGAATTTGCCCCCTAAAGACCAGGCCATTGTTTGCAATTCGGCACTGCGTTGCTTTAACTGACAATTGCGCGGTCGTGCGATGTTGCACCCAAACAAAATTGATGTCCTTTTTTCCCCCCAAATAGAGCTTTCTTTTGGTGGTATTTGATCACCCCTGCGTTTTTTATTTTTGGGCTATAAACAAAAAAAGACCGACAAATTTGAAAAAAAAAAACAAAAATAAAAAATATTTTTTACTTTTTTGTTTTAATAAATGTCCCCAAAAAAATTCTTCATCAGTTTAGGCCGATATGTATTCTTCTACATATTTTTGGTAAAAAAAAAAATCACAAAAAGCGTATATTGATTGGTTTGCGCATTGGTATCACGTCTACAAAATACGGAATAGATTTATGGCATATTTATTTATTTCCTGCTAGTAATGGCGGTGATCTGCGATTTTTAGTGGAACTGCGACATTGTGGCGGATAGGTCGGACACTTTTTTGGGATCAGTGACGTTTATACAGAGATCCATGCTATAAAAATGAATTGATTACTGTATAAATGTCACTGGCACTACAAAAAGTGTACCTGCTGACTTTTAATAACCGGACACTCACCTGTCCCAGGGTCCAGTGATACAAAGCCCCGCTCCTCTCCCCTTCCTCTCCGCGGCGCAGGCATTCTTACTGTGGGCGCCCGGCTGTGGCTTCACAGCCGGGCCCGCACTGCGCATGCGTGGGGCGCGCACTGCGAATGCGCGAGCCACGCTGCATGCTGTGGATGGCGGGCCAATCTTCTGGGACCTGTGATGTCACAGGTCCCAGAATATTGCATGGAGGGAGGGGGGAAGAGGTGAACTTTCTTCCAGCACCATGGAGCCCCGGGAGGAAGTGGGAGCTGGGTGCCTCTAAAAAGAGGTTATCCAAAAAAAATGACATGCCAAATATGGCATCTCAGGGGGTCACCATCACTTAGAGCGGAAGTTCAATTTTTGGGTGGAACTCCTCTTTAAGAGGGCTGGGCTGGAAGGGAGCATTTACCTTTTAGACATACCCCCTTCTATGACACTGCAGTGAGAGGCGTGCCTCCACTGCAGCATTTTTATTGGACAGCTGGGGCTAATGGTGCTTTACCATTCGTCCAAGGCTCCAAGCTGCCCATTGAGCTCAGTGCCTCTGACAAGAAGTGAGGAGAGGCTCTGTGAGCTCATCCTCCCAGTCTGCTTGTATTTATATTGCCCGCTCCGTATGTAGCTTCTGACAGGCTGTACAAGGAGTCCCGTATCTCCGGGACCATAGGTGATAGGAGCCCAAATTTTTACCAGTGGTGGGGCACATGGAAGGAGCCTTTGATATTTATGTACATGGGAGGAGCCTGTGATACTTATGTACATGGGAGGAGCCTGAGATACTTATGTACATGGGAGGAGCCTGAGATACTTATGTACATGGGAGGAGCCTGAGATACTTATGTACATGGGAGGAGTCTGTGATACCTATGTACAGGGGAGGAGCCTGGGATACCTATGTACAGGGGAGGAGCCTGGGATACCTATGTACAGGGGAGGAGCCTGGGATACCTATGTACAGGGGAGGAGCCTGGGATACTTATGTACAGGGGAGGAGCCTGGGATACTTATGTACAGGGGAGGAGCCTGGGATACCTATGTACAGGGGAGGAGCCTGGGATACCTATGTACAGGGGAGGAGCCTGGGATACCTATGTACAGGGGAGGAGCCTGGGATACTTATGTACAGGGGAGGAGCCTGGGATACCTATGTACAGGGGAGGAGCCTGGGATACCTATGTACAGGGGAGGAGCCTGGGATACCTATGTACAGGGGAGGAGCCTGGGATACTTATGTACAGGGGAGGAGCCTGGGATACTTATGTACAGGGGAGGAGCCTGGGATACCTATGTACAGGGGAGGAGCCTGGGATACCTATGTACAGGGGAGGAGCCTGGGATACCTATGTACAGGGGAGGAGCCTGGGATACTTATGTACAGGGGAGGAGCCTGGGATACCTATGTACAGGGGAGGAGCCTGGGATACCTATGTACAGGGGAGGAGCCTGGGATACCTATGTACAGGGGAGGAGCCTGGGATACTTATGTACAGGGGAGGAGCCTGTGATGCCTGCTGATCTCACAGGTTTGCTGATGTGACAGAACACCGCTGCTTTTAAAATTCAACATCAGAACAGTGCTACGGACTTCTAAATACTGTATTTCACTATATAGGCTGAGATCACTGTTAAAAATAACTGTGACAAGCAAGACTCTGGTGGGTGTATAAAGATGTCCACTTGCCGACTTCTAACTTTTCTAACATTGCGCATGCACAGTAGGCTGGGTAATGGCTTTCTGATGAGTAGTGGCTATCTGATAGAACAGCGACAGTGTTCTATCAGATAGATAGCCGCTACCCATCAGAAAGTGCAACCGACGTGGCGTTGCATCGCGGCCATCTTGGTAAACCCGTACTCATCCTCACTAAGCCTACAGTCTGAAGTTGCGAAGAGGACATCTTGTTACACCCACCGGAGTCTTGCATTTCACACTTATTTTTACCAGTAAACTGAGCTTATATCGTGAAATACAGGATTTGGAAATCCATGACACTGTTTTTAAGTTGAATTTTAAAAGCAGCGGCAAGCCTGCTTATCTCACAGGTTTGCTAAACGAACAGAACACCGCTGATTTTATAATTCAACATCAAAACAGTGTCATGGATTTCAGAATCCTGTATTTCATGATATAAGCTCAGTAGGTGTAAAAAGATGACCGCTTCGCGACTTCAGACTGTAGGCTTAGTGTGGATGAGTATGGATTTACCAAGATGGCCGCAATGCAACGTCACGTCGGTTGCACTTTCTGATGGGTAGCGGCTATTTATCTGATAGAACAGTGGCGACCCATCAGAAGGCCACTACCCAGCCTACTGCGCATGCGTCATGCGCAGCCAAAGTGACGTTGCCTCGTGGCCATCTTGGTACACCAAAAGGGCCCTGCAGCCAGAAACACACTTTGCCAATGGACGTCATTCAGTAAAATGCCCCGAGAGACCTCAATTACACTGAGAAGAGCATCTTCTTTTTTTTTTGTACAGACGTTTTTGCTCACATTGCTGGCCCGAGCGTTTATTTTTTATTTTCACATTTCTGGCCCGAGCATTCTTTTTCCTTTTTTTTTTTCTCTTTTTTTTTCTTTTTTGTCTTTTTTCTTTTTTTTTTCTATTTAATTTTTTTTTTTTTTTATCGTTCTTTGCTAATTACTAAACAAAAATAATTCAAAAACATTCATGTATTTCACGCACTCCCATTGAAAGCTTATGGGGCCAAAACTCTCTTTATTTTTTTTATTTTTTTGGGGGACCAGTATTTAAAAAAAAATTTTTCTTTTTTTTTTTTTCTTTTTTTTTTTTTACATTTTGTAGATAAAAAGTCTACATTTTATTGTATAATATGTCCTCTTTAAAGCCGAGTTCCACCCAAAAATGGAACTTCAGAATCCTCCCCGCTCCCGTGTCACATTTGGCAACTTTCAAGGGGGAGGGGGGAGCAGATATTTGTCTAATCCAGGTATTTTGCTCCCACTTCCGGGCATAGATTGCTGATCCACCCGCGGGTATCTATGGCACTTCCGGCGCCTTCTCCCCCCCCCCCCCCCCCGCTGTCTTCTGGGATACACACAGGTCCCAGAAGACAACCGGGACCAATGGGATTGCACAGAGCTTGTCGCGCATGCACAGTAGGGAACCAGGAAGTAAAGCTGCAAGGCCTCACTTCCTGATTCCCTTACCGAAGATGGCGGCGCCTCCACCCGAGAGCCGAGGCAAGTGTCCATATTTTAAAAGTCAGCAGCTGCAGTGGTTATGAAGCATAAACAGGACAGCAACTAGCTAGCGTTGCTAGGAAACAGTGTTTGTAAACACAAGATGCTGAGACCCCCCAAATACATGTGGTCATACCTTCATCTGATAGACTTGATAATGCTTGTAGACTACTGGTGGAGGCAAGAACACTTCACACAATTTCCCCACAAATTGTAGCTTTTCTAGTTCCTATTATAAGGAATGTAAACATCCCTTGTAATAGAAAAAAATCATGACAGGTCCTCTTAAATAGGAGATCTGGGGTCAAAAAGGTCTCACATCTCATATTTACACTGAAATGCAATAAAAAAAAATGTCATTTATATTTTAAAAAATGGCCCTTTAAGAGCTATGGGCGGAAGTGACGTTTTGACTTCGCTTCCGCCCTGCAATGATATGGAGACGGGTGGGGGCCATCTTCCCCTCACTTGTTTCCATACCCAGCAAGGGTGAAGATCCGATCGCCGCTGCCGACAGTCCTGCTATGCGGCGGAGGGCACTGGAACGTGGCGGAGGGCACTGGAGCGTGGCGGGAGGCCCCGCTCCCGTCGCCGATTAAAAGTGATCACGCTGCGAATCTGCTCTTATCGGAAAGAGAATCGCCGGCCGAAGAAGAGGCTACCGGGGTTATGGCGGCTAGCTGCTGCCATAACAACTATATTCCTCCTTATAGTTAGGGCGTATAGCATAGTGCGGTGGTCCAGAAGTGGTTAAGCTGTAAAAAGAAAAAAAAAACACAACGCCCCCTAGGAGCAGCTGTAAAAATGCCCAGTGTGCTTGAGGCCTAAAGGATAAGTTCACCTTTCAGAACCCAGATTTAGGGTGTAACATGTTCATCATCTAACCCGGTGGTTCTCAACTCCTGTCCTCAGGACCCACTAACAGGCCAGGTTTTATGTATTACTTTGGGGAGATGTAGACTAGAATACTGCAATCACTGAGCAGCGAATGATATCACCTGTCATGTATTTCAGTTATCTTGCAAACCTGGAATGTTGGTTTGTCCTGAGGACTGGAGTTGAGAACCACTAATCCAACCCCTCTCCTCCCCCGATCCCCTCCCTCCTTGTGACAGCGAGCCGGGGATCTTCTCCCCACACTCATCACAATTCAAAGAAAACGTGGCCATGTGGAGCTCCACCCACACGGCCGTGTCATTGATTCACAGATTCCTGTGCACTACAAGTAGCAACAGCCTTTTCGGGTGATGGCTTGTAGTTCTCAATGTACTACCAGGGCGCTTTTGAGCTCTCTAGGTAGTTCATTGATGTTTCCTGTCAGTGTGTATCTGCCTGATTGTATGAAGTATGAGCAGACAGATACACTGACAGTCTGCAAGAGCCCTGAATAGCGCCCTCCATCTGCTGTTCGTAGGTGCAATGCTTTACAGGCTCCTAACAAAAAATACAAATAAATGCATATTTTTTTTACAGCGGAACCTTGGTTTATGGGTAACGCGGCTAACGAGCTTTTTTTTAAAGATGAGCAACTTTTTTTTTTTAAATCCTGACTCGGTTTGCGAGTGTTGCCTCACAATACGAGCAGGATTCAAGCCAATGGGCGGTGCAGTAAAGCATTTGGCCAGAGGTGCGGGGGAACCGGTGACACTCGGAGCGGTTCAGAAATACTTGGAATCACTCTCTGTTCCCGAGTATTTCCGAGTTCAGCCGAGGTGTCCCTGAGTATTTCTGAGGCTCTCCGGTGCCCCCCCACCACTTCTGGCCACATGCGGTATTGAATGCAATAGAAATCAATGTGGAACGAATTATCTTTGTTTCCATTGACTTCTATGGGGAAACTTGCTTTGATATGCGAGTGCTTTTGGATTACAAGCATTCTCCTGGAACAGATTATGCTCGTAATCCAAGGTTCCACTCTACTTGCAAAAAAAAAATAATGTGCATTTGTTTTTGTTTTTAAAAGTGAACCTATCCTTTAATAAAAGACAGGCATAGGCAACACATTTCTTGAAAGATCAGGTAAAATGCATATTAGTGCTCAGAAACTTGAAGTGATACTAAAGGTCCATTTTTTAAGTTTTTTTTTTTTTTTAATAACAAACACGTTATAAATACCTGCTCTGTGTAATGGTTTTGCACAGAACAGCCCCCTGATCCTCTTCTTCTCGTGTCCCCCACCAGGGCTCCTGGCTCCTCCCCTGCTGAGTATACCATAGCAAGCCACTTGATATGGGGGCACTCATACATGCTCGATCCCGAGCCGAATCTGTGTATGCTGCCCCATCCCCCTGCTCCCTCCTCACCAATGGCTCCCGCTGCTGTCTCTAAAGCTGGATACATACTATACAATTTTACGTAAATTTTTTTTTTGTTCTTTTAGATTTACCAAAACCATATAATATGAGGTCAAACTTTAAAGTGATTGTAAACAATCACCTTGTAAAACAACCCATTCAGTTTAAAATAGAAATGAAAGGCAAAACATTTTTGTATAGATATAAAAATACATTATAAATATCTTTCTTCTCCCCCTTTTTTTTATAAGTGATCACATTCCCTCTGTTCTCAGATCTGATCATTGGAGAAGAGTACACAGAGTTCCCAGCATAGCTAGAGAACTGACCACGGTGTGCTCTCCTGCTTAGTGTGGTCAGTTTTTTTTATAGGAAAGCAGAGGCACTAGCAAGGAACATCAGGGATTACACATAAAGGAAGCAATACAAAGAGAACACAAGACTTTCTCACAAAAGTACATGGTACAGAAGGCACATATCAGGAATATAAAGTGTTGGGGTAACAAACGCTTTAAGAGTTTCAATTTGCATGCAATCAGGTAGGCCCTTCCATTACATGGATTTGGTAAATCTAAAGGAAATCAGACAGCAAAAGTCGTATAGTGTGTATGGGGTCTGTGACAGACCTAGCCGGGACAGAGGCTGTTGGAGAGGACTGAATGCAAGCCTGTTGCCTTTTGATTATGGGCCCTAGATTTTCAATGGAACAATACTCTTTGTGAGGTGAATGAGAAATCCAGTCTGAACTGTACTAATCGGACTCAGTCGTGTATATGTGTATATATTGTATGTTGTTTGATTCTGTCAATGCACAACTTTTTCATCCTCTTTGGTTGCGGGGGATCTGTCACTGGCTGCGACTGACCCTTGAACATTATCTCCCTATGCAATCAAGCTTACCCTGTGTCCTTGGACACCATTGCTTCTTTGCCTCTGATCCCCCGCGTGTTCCATGTTCACGTATGTGAATAATTAGGTGGGTCTGGTTATCTGATGAGTGGACAGATGTATGTCTTTTTCCTACATGCGTATTTATATATTTACCTTGTGGTTCTTTCTTTTTCGTCTCTTTTATTCATCCCCACTTATCCTTTTCAGTTCATCTCTTCTTCACTCCTTCCCTTCCCCTTTCTCTCTCCCCCCCTTCTTTTCCCCTTTTCCTTTCCTCCCCTCTCCCCCTGGTTTCCCCTCCTCCGCCTCACCACCCATTTTTCTCCATTTATTTCCCCTTTTTCACCTTCCCTCCCTCTCCCCCCCTTCTTCCCTTTTTTGCCTTCCACCCCCCCTTCCCCATCCCTCCCCTACCCAAATAACCCCCTCCCTTTTCCTCTTTTGATGTTTGTTCTTGTCCACAGACCACCAGTTATACCCACTGTTAGAACATTGTATTTTTTTGATTTTAGTTACTGCACCATCAAGTGCCTCCCCTGTCCGCCGTGCGGGGATTTACCTGCATTGGGTGCCTCTCTTTTGTGTTGTCCATTGGGCCTTCATTTGTAAGCCATGCATGACTATATAAATCTCTAACATTATTAAGTTTATTGCATAAACACATTTTTGACCATGTAACTATGAGATTGTATTTACTTTTGTAGATGTTTATGGTTGACTCCTACTGAAAAAGCGGCCAAAGCTGCAAAAAACATGCAGAGGACTACGTCACGACATACATCTCAATTCCTCACAATACCTGTGAGGTTTACCTATTCTTTGTGAACCATTTATATAAACTACTTTATATATACTGCTGTGCAAAATGTTTTTAATTATGTTTACCTTTTTAATAATTGACATTTTATACTTACTTTGGCCTAATCCTTGGGTACCGAGATAGCCCTCAACTTTCGCAGTGCCACGGGGCAAGTTTGGAGCAGCCCCTGGCACACCCCCTTTCCAATATCCTAATACAAAGGATGATGGTACCCGCCCCTATCCCTAGACGTAACTAACTGAGGCAATATTCTATATTGTACATTGATGTACGCTGAATAAAGGTCCATGCAGTACTGTACACAACAATGAAACGGGAAATGATCACTAACACAGAGATAAACAAATAACACACAGAGTTTTTAAAAAATAGTTTAATTTAAATATTAGAAGTACACTGAGGAGTGAGAAAACCTACTTACTCCAAACAATAATTAGAAATTTTCCCCCACCGCTGGCTACACACATGGATAGATCACCACCCCCTAGACTGACAACCCACAAAACAAAATATTGACACCTCAAACTAATCCCCGTCCAACTGAAACACCAGACTGAGCCACCGCCACTAATACACGTCACCCCCAAAATAAAGACAATGATAACTGCTTGCTAGCGGCTTGCTTTTCGACCTCTATGGCAGTTGGTGGGTTAAAATTGTGTCCTCCCACAATAGTAATAATACAGACTGTGAAATTGTGTATAACCTCTTCTAATAATGCAGGCTGTGAAAATAGGTATCCCCCCCTCTAATAATGCAGGCTGTGAAAATAGGTATCCCCCCTCTAATAATGCAGGCCATGAAAATAGGTATACCCCCCCTCTAATAATGCAGGCCGTGAAAATAGGTATACCCCCCCTCTAATAATGCAGGCCGTGAAAATAGGTATACCCCCCTCTAATAATGCAGGCCGTGAAAATAGGTATCCCCCCTCTAATAATGCAGGCCGTGAAAATAGGTATCCCCCCTCTAATAATGCAGGCCGTGAAAATAGGTATCCCCCCTCTAATAATGCAGGCCGTAAAAATAGGTATCCCCCCTCTAATAATGCAGGCCGTGAAAACTTGTCTTGCATACACACGGTCACACAAAGTTGTTAGAAAATCCGATCGTTCTAAACGCGGTGACATAAAACACGTACGTCGGGACTATAAACGGGGCAGTGGCCAATAGCTTTCATCTCTTTATTTATTCTGAGCATGCGTGGCACTTTGTCCGTCGGATTTGTGTACACGATTTTGTAATGATGTGCAGTAACCTCTACCAACTAATCAGTGAGCATGGGCTAATCAGTGAGTGTGGACCAGTTCTTTATGTTTACAGTTTTAAAGTTTGCTGAGATATGTCTGTGTGTGTTTGTTTTTTGGGATGTTGTGGTGGAGAGCAAAACTTGTATGGTGGGGGCAAAAAATATTTGTCCAGGGTAAAACGGCCCTGTATTCGACGGTGTCACACCCATCCGTGACAGCGCGGGGATCAGTGTGCCAGCATCGACCACATCATTTACAGCTACCCTGCCCGGTGTCTATGTTATATGGGAAAAAAAAATTATTGGGGGAGGGGGGGTGACACCATGTTTTACTGCACCAGGTGACACCAACTCTAGTGACGCCACTGGGCTAAATACAGCACAATGATGATGTCACCACTGCTTTTATATGATAATAACTGGTGTTGCAAAGGTATTTATCACTCACAAAGTGGATTTGCATCCTTTGTGGCTATCAAGGAATATATTTTTATTACATTTTATGTGCCTGGAGATCAGCTTTAAGCCATATAAAAAAAAAAAATAAAAAGCTGAGTCTAGTAAGCACCCCGAAAGTGTTATTGGATTTAATATAATATGGTCAATGATGCAGGCATTACATGGTCCGGATTATGCAGTGGACTGCCCCGCTAAGTCCGTCTGCTTCCCAGTCTCTGCATCCTCTGAATAGCCTGGAATGTGAGCCGGTGGGCAGTGCTGGGACTTTGGCTCGCAGTCTAACAAACTGGAAATCATGGCCATTCAGAAAATAAGGAGAGCGCCAGCCGGAGGGATTTATCAAGCAGGGCAGCCAGCTGCACACGCTCACTGCCAAGAAGAAAATTACAGCCGCTCAGCAGACAGGCTTGGGGGGCTCCAGTACAGTTCTCCTACATGATTTTCATGTCTGAAAGGAGATATGTCTGGTCTGCTGGCATTGTGCCGCACAGTCTTTATTTACTGGACTTAACATGGTATAGCATTTTTAGAAAAAAAAAACAAACAAGATAAAAAAATAAATTCTCATTAAAAGAGAAAAAAAGAATAGCTTTTGCTGCAATATTTACCTTCAATCCAGCATTTTCCACCTGCAGTATATTTTTCTGCAGCTAGATGTCCTTAGTCTGAGGGTTGGCATTATTCAACCCAGAAATGACTATTCCTATTAAGAGGCCTGAACTAATCCCAGGAACCAGTGTGCCTAAAAAATATAAATCTAAAGTGGTTGTAAAGGCTGGAGTCATGTGACCGCTCTGATTGGCTGTCACAGCGGTCACATGACTGGAAAGCTCCTGAACGCAAGTATGCATTGGGAGCTTTCTGGTCCCCCACCAGGGCGCCCGTTCCCCAGGGGGCCTCCTATATGTGCCATGTCAGTGCAAAGAGGTTATACAACTATTATCCATTGGCTGCACAGCTTCTTTATGACCCCCTTGGTGTTAGTTCTTTGAATAAATGCAGCTCACTGTCTTTGTCTGTGCAAGTTGTAACTTAATATGGACATGTATCTAAGCTGCAGGGGTCTCAAACTGGCAGTTCTCTAGCTGTTGCAAAACTACAAGTCCCATCATGCCTCTGCCTATGGGAGTCATGCTTGTAACTGTCAGCCTTACAATGCCTCCTGGGACTTGTAATTTTGCAATAGCTGGAGGGAACACCGGCTTCTGGCTCTGCAGTGGAAGTGATTTGGGGGGCTGAAAAATATCCCAATTACTTTTACATGTAAAAAAAACATGTGGATCCTTATCCAACTCCCCCCCCCCCACGTTTGCTTACCCGGGTCCATTGACAACATAAGACAATCACTGCAGCCTTTAGAATAGAGAGTGGAAGCCCCGCCTTCTCACTTTTTGGACTTATAGGAAATTCTATTGAGCCAGCCGGTGATGGCCATGGATCCCCTGGGGTGGGGCTTTACTTTCTTCTCTGTGATTCCCTATGTCTTTGATTTTCTACTCTTACTTTCCACCTTCTTCCTCTCGTTTTCCTTCTTTCTCTAATTTCTCTTTATTTTTTATTTTTGGCCATTTACCACTGAAGGCCAGTCTACAGAGTCTGTTAATAGCTCCCTAGCACAATACTTTTGGGGTCACTTTTCCCACCCCTTATCTTGATGGTATAGCTTTGGCCTCCGGGTGGGACAAAAGCCCTCCTGTACATCAGGAAGCTTATGGGATAGTCCCCCCTTTTCATTAGGGATGCACCAATACCATTCTTTTTACAACGACTACGAATACCGATACTTTTTTTTTTTTTAGTACTCGCCGATACCAATTACCGATACCTACTGCAATTGTTTCGTTTTCACTTCAGCTGTCAGCAATGGTACAAAGCATCGAAAAGTTATTTACAAATGAAATAAATTGATTTTTGTTTTTAATTTTGTGCTTTTTCAATGTGAAATGTGTAAATATATGTTAATATATATGTGCAAAAATATTCACTAGGAAACAAAAAAAAAGTTTTAATTGTTTATCGTTTATAAAATAGATGTGAAAAAAAAAAAAAAGCAGGAAAATAATAATTAGATGGAGGAGAGTAGGGAGTTAATTAAAGCTGATTAGAGTAAATTAAGAGTTAATAAGGGGTTAAACAGAGGAACATTTGTTCATCCCTTTTGATCTGCAGATGAAGAAGCAGATACAAAAAGAAACAATGTTTCTTTTTATTCTATTGTTTCAGTGGCTGAGCAATGTTGTTAATAAACATTGCCAGCTGCTTTTTTTTTTTCACAGCTCCAATTGCCGGACTTCTTTAACACTTTAGCTGTCAAGCTGTCAGCTGTTACTGTCTACATCATATATGAGGCCTACTTATCTGTGATATATTTGTTATCATTTTCAAATTACTTTCCGCCACTGGCCCCGGCATCTGTTCAATGTTTTGTGAGTTAGTCTTTTTTCAATAAAAATATTGTGAAAGAATAGAGAGTGAAGAGGAGTATCCTCCATTTCTCAATCTCCCCTGTGAGGCACGAACCCAGAAGTGATCAGCTCTGAGCACTTCCAGGTTCAGAGTTGTCAGATTCTGGATAATGTGGCTGTGATAACAACAAGGCGAATTACAATCTGTACCAATTAGCCATTTTCCCTCTCCGGTGTCATGTGACTCATTAGTGTTACAAGGTCTCAGGTGTGAATGGGGAGCAGGTGTGTTCAATGTGGTGTTATCGCTCTCACTCTCTCATACTGGTCACTGGCGCCTCATGGCAAAGAACTCTGAGTATCTGAAAAAAAAAAAAGAATTGTTGCTCTACATAAAGATGGCCCAGGCTATAAGAAGATTGCCAAGACCCGGAAACAGAGCTGCAGCACGGTGGCCAAGACCATACAGCGGTTTAACAGGACAAGTTCCACTCAGAACAGGCCTCACCGTGGTTGACCAAAGAAGTTGAGTGCAGGTGCTCAGCATTATATCCAGAGGTTGTCATAGAGAAATAGATGTATGAGTGCTGCCAGCATTGCTGCAGAGGTTGAATGGGTGGGGGGGTCATCCTGTCAGTGCTCAGACCATACGCCGCACACTGCATCAAATTGGTCTGCATGGCTGTCATCCCAGAAGGAAGCCTCTTCTAAAGATGATGCACAAGAAAGCCTGCAAACAGTTTGCTGAAGACAAGCAGACTAAGGACATGGATTACTGGAACCATGTCCTGTGGTCTGATGAGACCAAGATAAACTTATTTGGTTCAGATGGTGTGAAGCGTGTGTGGTGGCAACCCGGTGAGGAGTACAAACAGGCCCGGATTTACTCCCTTTGCCGCCCCAAAGCCGGGTCCTTCAATGCCGCCTCCCCCCCCACACACACACACACCA
This sequence comes from Lithobates clamitans, assembly GCA_037952925.1. Taxonomy (NCBI): domain Eukaryota; kingdom Metazoa; phylum Chordata; class Amphibia; order Anura; family Ranidae; genus Lithobates; species Lithobates clamitans. The sequence goes on from JBBGZY010000882.1 coordinate 2,872,887, forward strand.
CGTCCTTTATCGATGACTTCTACAATAGATCAATTAAAAACATATCTCCATACACAAGAACACTGAAAATAACTGGCTTTAATTGTACAGACTAAAAATACTTCAGGGTAAGCGCGGAGGGGTAAGGATTTTTCGCAGGCAAATTTTCAAGGAAATGGCTGGTGTTAGTGCTTCAATCATCCCCGGCACCATAGTTGTTATGGTGTCAGGATGATTGAAACACATTACTTCTATCATTACATTGTAATATAAACTGAAATAGTTCAACTCACCATAATGCAGAATCATTGGGAGCCCTGAGCGTGTCACTTGCCACCATCTCTTGTCACTTGCCACTATGCCTGCCACCAGATGGAGATGTCACTTGCCACGCTGCCACCAGATGGGGATGTCACTTGCCACCATGCCTGCCACCAGATGGGGATGTCACTTGCCACCATGCCTGCCACCAGATGGGGATGTCCCTTGCCACGCTGCCTGCCACCAGATGGGGATGTCACTTGCTACACTGCCTGCCACCAGATGGGGATGTCACTTGCCACGCTGCCTGCCACCAGATGGGGATGTCACTTGCCACCATGCCTGCCACCAGATGGGGATGTCACTTGCCACCATGCCTGCCACCACATGGGGATGTCACTTGCCACCATGCCTGCCACCACATGGGGATGTCACTTGCCACGCTGCCTGCCACCAGATGGGGATGTCACTTGCCACCAGATGGGGATGTCACTTGCCACCATGCCTGCCACCACATGGGGATGTCCCTTGCCACCAGATGGGGATGTCCCTTGCCACCAGATGGGGATGTCCCTTGCCACCAGATGGGGATGTCCCTTGTCATGCTGCCTGCCATCAGAAGGAGGAGGGCGGAACAGCGGTGCGGGCAATGAGACATCTTTCTCCCACGCCGCCGCACCGTTGACACTACAAGCTACTCTCAAATTTTTTAAAAATGCACGCTACTGCGCATGCGTCACCCGGCCGAGCGCTTACGAGTTTTCCCGAGCCCGGCCGGCTTCGGAACGGCGCATGCGCAGTTGCGTGGTCGGCTCGCGGCCATCTTTTCTATGGGCACTGGTGCCCATAATAGCCATTAATGGCCAGCACGAAAGGGGGGGTGGCCGCGAAGTCGCTGCAGGAGCGGCGCCGCCCCTACACCACTGCCGCCCCGAGGCCTGGCCTCGGTGGCCTTGTGGTAAATCCGGCCCTGAGTACAAAGACAAGTGTGTCTTGCCTACAGTCAAGCATTGTGGTGGGAGTGTCATGGTCTGGAGCTGCATGAGTGCTGCCGGCACTGGGGAGCTACAGTTCATTGAGGGAACCATGAATGCCAACATGTACTATGACATACTGAATCAGAGCATGACCCCCTCCCTTCAGAGACTGGGCCGCAGGGTAGTATTCCAACATGATAACGACCCCAAACATACCTCCAAGACGACCACTGCCTTGCTAAAGAAGCTGAGGGTAAAGGTGATGGACTGGCCAAGCATGTCTCCAGACCTAAACCCTATTGAGCATTTGTGGAGCATCCTCAAATGGAAGGTGGATGAGCGCAAGGTCTCTAACATCCACCAGCTCGGTGATGTCGTCATGGAGGAGTGGAAGAGGACTCCAGTGGCAACCTGTGAAGCTCTGGTGAACTCCATGCCCAAGAGCTTTAAGGCAGTGCTGGAAAATAATGGTGACCACACAAAATATTGACACTTTGGGCCCAATTTTCACTTAGGGGTGTACTCACTTTTGTTGCCAGCGGTTTAGACATTAATGGCTATGTGTTGAGTTATTTTGAGGGGACAGCAAATTTACACTGTACAAGCTGTACACTCACTACTTTGCATTGTAGCAAAGTGTCATTTCTCCAGTGTTTTCACATGAAAAGATAAAATAAAATATTTACATAAATGTGAGGGGTGTACTCACTTTTGTGAGATACTGTACTTATCTACATGTAATGGAACTAACTAAGCACATTTCATCATTGTTTTTGTGATATAGTGTGTGTATGTGTATATATATATATATTTATTTATTAGGGTTGTGGAAATTAAAGATATTAATTCCTCGATTAATCGTTACTTTTTGGTCGATCAAAATTCTTTTGATCGGTACTCACCTCTCCGCCGGCTTCTGGGTCTTCAGGGAGTTCCGTTGGAGATCCGGTGACGTCACGGACATCGACGTCACTGGACTCCTCCCCCTTCCCCAAGTGCCTCCGTCTGCTAACGAAGGGAAGGGGGGAGGAGCCCGGTGACGTCACCGGACAGCCTGGACAGTGATGGTAAATATGGATGTGGTTAACTGGGATCATTCAGTGAGCTAAGTGTAGGCAAATCTGATAACCTCCGTTTTTAACATTGTTGTCCTTAGAGGCTGATAAGCTGTGATATGTTTGCCGTGTGGATCGGCTTCTGCTGTTGCCATGATGGCGGCGCTTGCTACAGTTTGAATTTAAAAAACATATTTGTGTGAACTGTGAAGTTAAGTCATGGATTGTGGAAACTAACTAGTGTCGGGTGATTGTATATAGCGTATAGCACATTTACCACTGACTAATGCAGAGTTGCAATGCAAGGAGATCAGCTAAAAGAGTAGTCGGATCTGTATGTGCGTTATAATTAATTGAAATTAGTCGATTAAAAAAAAAAATCAATTAATCGAACACGAAAATTTTAATCAGTAACAGCCTATATATATATATATATATATATATATATATATATATATATATATATATATATATATATATATATATATATATATATATATATATATATATATATATACACACACATATACATATACACACACACACACACACACACACACACACATATACACATACACACACACACACACACACACACACATTGTATATATATTATATATATATGGAAGTATAATATACAGAATTATTTCCTTGTATACTTAAGGAAATATTTATATACTGTATACGCAGTATGTATTTATATTTTTTGTAAAAAAATATATATATGTATATATTATATAATATGTGTGTAATAAATTGTTAGGATACAGAGAGAGCTCATCCAGGAAAATGTCTGCCTGTTTGGCTCAGCTATTGTTCCCATGATGAGGGGAAATACACATTCCTCCATGTTGCTATGCCAAATCAATTCTTTTTCTCCTCTTTGCATAATGTGTGCTACCTAATAAGGAACAATACGATTGCACATTGCACCGTCCGCCCCCTAGTGGCTGTAGAACATATCACTTCTGCAGATAACTGTCTAGCTGAAAAAAATAAATAACACAACCCATAAAATGACACAATGCAACAGAGGGGTGTCAAACTCAATTTAATCATGGGCCGCATCAGCATTATGATTGTCCTCAAAAGAGCCGGTTGTATCTGTAAGATTAGATGTCCAGCGCATCCCCTCCCATTACATTAGATGTCAAGAGCCACCCCATCATCAGAAGTTGAGTCCCCTACTCTCCCTAACATCACAGTGCACCCCCTTTCCTTATGCTGCTGCTGGGAAAAAACTGGATGCATTGCTTGAAAGCAGAAAGTAGGGGTCTGGAGGAGGACCAGAGGAGGGCTGGAGCTCTCCTGCAGTTGCAGGAGAGGTGTGAGGGCCACATGAAATGGCCTGGAGGGCTGGATTCGGCCCGCGGGCCTTGTGTTTGACACCTGCGATGTAACAACATTCAACAACCTGGGTGCCTCTTTTCCCCCAGTCCTCCCCTGTAAATGTATAACACATGGATACATAGGATTTTATGGAACATGCCTTGGATCAGGCTTGCTGCTCATTAATGATGAGTGTATAGAGGGAGGGGGCGTGTACTAGAGAAGGAAAAGGAAGTGGAGTGCTGGGAGGAGGGAAGTGTGCTGTGAAGAAGTGGAGTGCTGGGAGGAGGGAAGTGTGCTGGGAGGAGAGAAGTGGAGTGCTGGGAGGAAGTGGAGTGCTGGGAGGAGAGAAGTGGAGTGCTGGGAGGAAGTGGAGTGCTGGGAGGAGAGAAGTGTGCTGGGAGGAGGGAAGTGTGCTGGGAGGAGGGAAGTGTGCTGGGAGGAAGTGGAGTGCTGGGAGGAAGTGGAGTGCTGGGAGGAGGGAAGTGTGCTGGGAGGAGAGAAGTGTGCTGGGAGGAGGGAAGTGTGCTGGGAGGAGGGAAGTGTGCTGTGAAGAAGTGGAGTGCTGGGAGGAGAGAAGTGTGCTGGGAGGAAGTGGAGTGCTGGGAGGAGAGAAGTGTGCTGGGAGGAGGGAAGTGGAGTGCTGGGAGGAAGTGGAGTGCTGGGAGGAGAGAAGTGTGCTGGGAGGAGGGAAGTGTGCTGTGAGGAAGTGGAGTGCTGGGAGGAGAGAAGTGTGCTGGGAGGAGGGAAGTGGAGTGCTGGGAGGAAGTGGAGTGCTGGGAGGAGAGAAGTGTGCTGGGAGGAGGGAAGTGGAGTGCTGGGAGGAAGTGGAGTGCTGGGAGGAGAGAAGTGTGCTGGGAGGAGGGAAGCGTGCTGTGAGGAAGTGGAGTGCTGGGAGGAGGGAAGTGTGCTGTGAGGAAGTGGAGTGCTGGGAGGAGGGAAGCGTGCTGTGAGGAAGTGGAATGCTGGGAGGAGGGAAGTGTGCTGGGAGGAGGGAAGTGTGCTGTGAGGAAGTGGAGTGCTGGGAGGAAGTGGAGTGCTGGGAGGAGGGAAGTGTGTTGTGAGGAAGTGGAGTGCTGGGAGGAGGGAAGTGTGTTGTGAGGAAGTGGAGTGCTGGGAGGAGGGAAGTGTGCTGTGAGGAAGTGGAGTGCTGTGAGGAAGTGGAGTGCTGGGAGGAGGGAAGTGTGTTGTGAGGAAGTGGAGTGCTGGGAGGAGGGAAGTGTGCTGGGAGGAGGGAAGTGTGTTGTGAGGAAGTGGAGTGCTGTGAGGAAGTGGAGTGCTGGGAGGAGAGAAGTGTGCTGGGAGGAGAGAAGTGTGCTGGGAGGAAGTGGAGTGCTGTGAGGAAGTGGTGTGCTGGGAGGAGGGAAGTGTGCTGGGAGGAAGTGGAGTGCTGTGAGGAAGTGGAGTGCTGGGAGGAAGTGGAGTGCTGGGAGGAAGTGGAGTGCTGGGAGGAAGTGGAGTGCTGGGAGGAAGTGGAGTGCTGGGAGGAAGTGGAGTGCTGGGAGGAGGGAAGTGTGCTGGGAGGAGGGAAGTGTGCTGGGAGGAGGGAAGTGTGCTGGGAGGAGGGAAGTGTGCTGTGCACAGTGTGGATGGACATGGCAGGCATTGCACAGGGGCCAGGATAACGTTCACCCAAAAGCTGTGTGTTTGTTGTGTTCTCTCTCTAGAAATCACTGCATGGCATTGGATTGGATCTCTGTGTTCTGCAATCATTATTCTGTCTGCTTCTCATCTCTTCTCTCATCTGTTGGTGTTCCTTTAATAACAAAGGAATACTTTTCACATTATTAAATATTTCCCCCATTTTCAGAACTCCTAACTGTCCTCCTGTTTGGTGGGACTGTCACTCATTTCGTTTTATATCTTTTTTTTTCTTTGCTCTGCTGTCCCTCTTGTAGGTCTGATGTCTAGAAATGTATTATTTACAGCTGAAAGCCGTATTACCCCCAAAACACAAATGTAATATATTGAAACTCGCCGGTTCTTAGATGTGGTGGCTGTGTTAGATTTCTTTTTTTCATCATTGGATCCTGCCACTAAGGGTCACCATACACATTGTATAAAGATTGCATGGTTTCGATTGCAATCAACTTTTTTATTTTTATCAAAGCTGTGTATATAAGGACCTACCTAAAATGATTCAATCGATTTGTATCCAGTGAGGCAGCCTTTGAACTGAATAGTTGTTGCAAGATCTAAGGCAAGGGATAGGCAACCTGGGGCCCTCCAGTTGTTGCAGAACTACAAGTCCCATCATGCTTCTGGGAGTAATTGTAACTGCCAGGCTTGCAATGCCTCATGGGAAATGTAGTTCCACAACAGCTGGAGGGCCCCAGGTTGCCTACCCCTGATCTAATGCTGGCCATACACTATACGAAATATCGGCCAAACACAGTTTTCGAAAAACAAACATTCGGCCGTGAGCGCAAACTATAGTGCCATCATGTAATGACCGATAAATCTTTCAGTGGACATAAATAAATGCATTTTTTTTTTTTGTTCGGCTTTTTTTTTTTTTTTTTTTTTTATATATACCTAGTGCAGACAGTTCAGACGGGAAACACATTAACCTTTCAATTTATCGTTTGGCAGGAAATTTCCAAACTTGTCCTTTTTTTGGGCTAAAAAAAAAACGTCCCAATGATTATCGATTTTGTGCCCATTAACTGGCCGAAAAACGAACAAACTGTCTAAATGACCGAATTTCGGCTGATTTTTCGTATAGTCTATGGCCAGCATTAGGCATGGTTCTCACCTATGCATTTTTTTCTTTTTGGGTGTGTTTTCAGTTTTAGATCTTTCACACTGAGGCGCTCAAAAACTGCACATAAAACGCCAGGCCTTTTTGTGGCGCTTTTCAAGCACTTTTGAGGCTTTAGCGGTGCACTTTTTTTAAGGTCATGTGACTTAAAAGGACCATCTTCAGGCACTTTTGAAGCGCTTCCCATTCATTTCAATGGACAGGGGCGTTTTCGAGGCGCTTTTTTAAGCTCTCCAAACGTGCTGCTTGCAGGACTTTTTTCACCGCCCTCCCCCCCCCCCGCACCAGCGCACCGCCCCGGTGTGAAAGCATCCATTGAAACGAATGGGAAGCCATTTTCAGGAGCCTTTTTTTGTTTTTGTTTTGTTTTTTGTTTTGTGCAAAAGTGCCTGAAAAGCACCTCAGTGTGAAAGGGGTCTTAGTCTTAGGCCCCTTTCACACTAAAAAAAAAGGAACCTGAAAAGCTCACGAAAACCTATTGTCATTCAAATCAATGAATGCTTTCACACTGGGGCAGTGCGCTGGCAGGGTGGTAAAAAAAAAACACCCCTCTCCATTGAAATGAATGGAAAGCGCCTGAAAAGCTCTTCAAACCTGCTTAGCATTTTACTGGCAGTTTACAAGCGCCTCAGTGTGAAAGGGGCCTTACAGAAACACACTACAGTTCATTTACCATGGTCTCCTATGGGTCACGTTCACATCTGTGCATTTTATGGAAAGGGCCAAGCACTTTTTTTTTTCTTCTGGTTTTTGGTTCCATAAACTTCAGTGGATCAAAAATGTTAGAAAAACCAAGTTAAAAGCTGCGCTCTGGGTTTATGATCAAACAAATATTTTGTGACAACGAAAGCAGCCTGCACCAAGATCTAGACTCCAAATCTCATCATAAAAAGTAAAACAAAGATGCGGCGCTAAAATGTAATTTGAAACAAAATCACTCAAAAGTGAATAGGATAGGATGGAACAAACCACTAAATGAATGAATGAATAAATATTAAAGTGAGTATACGTGGAGATAGAAGCGAAATTAATACACTCATATGCAGTAAACAAACAATCATAAGTGAGTAAACACATTGGTAAAGGCAAATTTATATACTGATAACCAGGAAATTAGTAATGATTAATTGCCAAAAGTGAATATGATAATATATTCAGTGAAAACATCCCAAAAATAAATATAAAGTCCAGAATACGTAAAACAAAAACCACAAAAAAGGAGGGGATCCGTGATGGAAAAGAAAAGTGCCACAAAAGTGCAGAAGGAGGTGAAGATGCAGATGGGGAATCCTCTATGACTCTTCACACCCAAGGTGGAATATCAGATGCGCTTACCAGATCCCAATGACTGCTATTACGGCAGTCATAAACGGCACAGGGAATATACAGGTCTCCCCACAACCTCAGCAAATGATGCCCGTACGCGGCAGATGGTATCTCAGGAACGAAAAACAAGAGGACAACCCATAGCGTAATAAAGTCTGCACAGTCGGTTTATTAAAAAGAATTGCACTTACAGGACATCAGTGAGTCAACAGCATGAATCGAAATGTCAGCAAAGAACCAGCGTCTCCGTCTACTGCCTCCGCTTCCTAGGTTTGTATCTGCCCAACACGAGAACAGACGTGATGACGTCGTAGGCTCAACCCAGGAGGAGTGAATGGAGCCTTACCGCTTGTCGCCCCAGCCAGGTTCAGCCTCTCCTGGGTGGAAGTCCTTCCTGTACAGCCTCTAAACAAAGCTATATGGTTGGAGCCCCATTCTGGTGGTCTGGGGGGCATATTTCAGCCTCTCCTGGGCAGAATCCTTCCTGTACAGCCTCTAAATGAGCTAGATGGTTGGAGTCCCATTCTGGTAGTGCAGGCTTCTCAAAGAAAGCTTTAAACAAGCTTTGACGTAAGTGGCAGCGTTTCCTTTTGCTTTCCATATGCTTTTTATCTCTTTTCTCTGTGTTATGGGCGTTTGCCATTTCCAAGATGGCTGCAGCAGTGCAAGTACACTCTGAGCATGAGAGGCAGGAAGTGATGCGGCCTCTGTGTTTCCTGGTTAGAGCTTTTCCAGGATGGTTCTCTGATCATGCTCAGGCACTGATATCATCGCTAATGGCAAATGTGAGTTCTAAATGGTTTTATGGCATTTTTGGGCAACAAATGGTGGAGCTCTCTACTCATGCATGCTGGATGCTTATGTGGTCATTGTTTGCAGGTATGTTTTCCCTTTTTATGGCATTCACCTTTGTTTTTCCTATCTCCTCCTCAATGTTGCTCTAGGATCATTGTGCTCTTTATGGCCTTCACCTGGGCTCTTCCTATCCCCATTTCTATGCTTTCTCTGGGATCACTGTGTTGGGCTCAGTTTCTACTAGTGCAACTTGTCACTGCAAAGTTGCATGACAAGCCGTACCCCATGATTTCCAATGAGTACCGTCCATATCTGTGTTCATAGACCTTAAAAATACACAGGCATTGCTTCAAGCCGCATCAAATTGCAGCAAAATCTTGCGACTTTCAGGTCGCAATAGTGGAGACTTGGCTTATTCTGTTTTTCATTTCAGTCTGCTGCTTTGCTCTGTTTCTATGGGAAACGCTGTCCAGCCAGACCACCAATTGCTTTTAAGGGAAAGGGATTAGGTAAGTAGTGAAGATTGAGAAAAAGACAGCCAATATCTATAGTCCTAAAAGGACTTCAAGATGGAGGGAGCCTTCTGACGGTCAAGACAAAGTCACCATCTAAGAACAGACATCGAGGCAATGTTGATTAAAGTCATCATCTCACCCCTCATTATCATTGCTCCCCGTTTACAAACATCACAAGTTACCAGCCCTAATAGTCGCTGCATTTGTGGTGGAAGGTCATTTGCCTGCCAAGCTAGTATGTCAAATCTGCCTGGAGCAAGCACTATGCAGCCCTGCAAGGACCTCAAGGTAAAGAGACCCTGCTAAAAGCCAGAACAGCCACCGTTCAAAGCACAGACATACAGGCAACATTGATCAATGTCATCTTCTCACCTCTTATTTTGTTTGCTCCCAGTTTACAAACACCACAGATTACCAGCCCTAATGGTTGCTGCATTCATGATGGAAAGTCATTGCTTGACAAGCTACAGTGCATAAATTGCCTAGCACTTCCAACTAGAACCAGTAGGTGGTGTCCAAATAGGAAAGCTTGCACAAGCTTTGAAGATTGCCCAATAGAGACTTTTTTTGCAAGGACCACTAAGGATGCAATTACCTGGGTTGAAGTAGAGGAAACTCTCCACAAGGTTAGAAAGTACTAATTTCCTTCACTGAACAACTGGAAGAGTTAATCCAGGAAGAATTGAAGGGGTCAGAGAAAAATGCCCTTATAAACAGGCTGTCAAAACTGTATACCCTGAAAAAGCTAGAGGTCAACCTGCTGCAGTCTTCTCCGATGATGGGTGCATCATGAATGTAGCTGGCAAGCCATGGCACATTCAAGGAGGCTCTAGTCCGAAAATTAGATCTAGATCTGAAGTGCTACTTCATACTATAGCATCTGCAGGTGCTGGCACATCAGCAATAACCAGCTCATGTACTGAATGAGTCTTAATGGGAGTGGTTTCATAATTGTCAACCAGCTGCTGTACCTGCAGGACTCTGAGGAAAGTGGCAGGGTCTGCATCCCTTTAGATGTGATCCCCTTTTGGAAGTCTTTTATCAAAAATGAAATTTTTATTGTGGTGGATGCCAAGGAATCTGACTTTTATCTTGGTGCAGACTTCTGGGAAATTATGTTTAGGGGGGTGTTATGTACACATTCTGTGTGCAGAGCACCTCCAGATGGTCATGTTTAATTGCAATTTACAGAAAACTGCAGCCAAAAAAAAAAAGTGGTGTAACCCTTTAAGCCCATCTGGAAGAAGTGAAGAGACAAGGTGGTAACAGCTTTGTAAGAGCTGAAATTGGCGGCATACTCTGTTTTGGATGTGTCAGACATTGATTTTTTTCAAGAGCGGTATTCCCCGCGGTCACGGCAAGGAGTGCATTATGGCTGAAGCCATGGTTGGTGGATCCCGCCAAAAAAAAAAAGGTGCAAGACACTAGAACACAGATCCAATCTATTTGATTGGCCACCTCAAGGGTGACCATTAGCAGGTCAGGGCGAATATCATCTGAGAAAAAAACAGAAAATTCAAAGGTCCAGCATACAGGTGGCGACTTCTAAGTAGACACCAGGAGGCAAGATCCTACGGACTGGGAAAAAGATTAATAAACAAACCGGAGAAGTACCCAATCTTCATTATTGAAGCCTTAAAGCTCTAAGGCTCCTGTCTTAGGAGAACAGTGGAAGTCCCTTTTTAAGGGTGCACTAATCCAGGGGGTGCCTGTGCAAAGCTTTATGCACACACCTGGAGGGAAAACCTTCATTATCAGTGGGCCATATCAGCTATATTGGTGTGACATTGGCGGAAGTTTAAGGGAGGACCGCTTTTCTGGTACAATAATTTTTATTGAAAAAGTATAACATGACAAACTCACCCATGCAGGGGCATAATTCAGTGAGCATACCGATCATATAACATTGACAGGTGGGAAGTCCGCCTTTCAATCTCTTCCAGTCAGCCAGGCTACCAGAGTTGATGGTAAAGTAAAAAATTCTGTTCCCGTTTGTAGCTGGATAAAAAAAAAAAAAAGAGCAATCATGAAGGTTCCAGTTACCCATGGGAGATGAGGATTCATTTCACCTGTTTCTAGCAAAAATAAAAAATGAAAACCAGGTAATCTGTGCCCAGTGCTAAAGTTTAAAAAAAGAAAAAAATTGACAAGCAGCACAGGAAGTTAGAGTCGTGCAAGATGGAAAACCTCCAATCAATTATAATATTCATAAATCTGGGAGACTGGATTCTCCTGTAGGTTTATCAGACACCTACTTGTCCCAATTCATCCTCAAGGGAATTTCCATCCTCTGATAGAGAAAGCCAAAGGTACTTTGGGAGTGAAGTCTCTTCCAGCAGAACAGTGCTGGAATATCCTTGGCTCTTCGTAACTGACCAATTATTTTCAGATGGAACATTATCACATCAGACCCCAGCTAGAAAGGTTGGGGGACTCATTTCAAAGACCAGGCTGCTTAAGTTCATGGGATGTTAAGCTTATGAGGAATAGTATTGAATTTCTTGAACCAAGTAGTGTTCAAAGCACTTCTGTCATTCACTCCTTTTAGCAAGAGGAGCAAGATTTGTACTGTGCCTAGGCAGCAGTGGAAGGGTAGAATTCTTAGGCTGTCAGTGGAGCTTCCTGTATCAATAATTGCAAATGTAACATTTTGGCTTAGGAGGTTCTAGTGTCTCTCTCCTATTCTTAAGCATTGAATCACCCCTGCCCCTTCCAGTGATGACAGATTCGCTCTCTCATGGACAGTTTTGCCATCCAGCTCCAAGAGACTACTTTTGACGGCATGGAAGCTGAGGCAGCGGCTACCAAGTCAAGTATGCTCAGTTCAGGTAGTGCCTACCTTGTGTCAAACCAGAGAGGTCTTCATGAAGATTTACCTAAGAATATGGGAAAATGATACAGATCTCACACAGCAAAAGCCTGGAGTCCTTTATCACCTAAACCAGCCAAGGTTCCACAGTTCTTACAACTGGGGCTGAACAGGGGCCTAGGTTCAAATATGTTTAAAGTTTGAAGTTCACCTATGTCTACACTTGCAGGGGTTTAAGGAGTCCTTAACCCTAATTGATGCAATTCTTAAAAGGCTTGCATGAAGTTCAAGGCCTCCAAGGAAACCATTGTTCCCTTTGTGGAACTTGCTTATGGTCCCCATTTCTATCAAAGACTCATTTCTATCCTACAGAATTGACTACACTCTGCAAACCCTAAAGGACGTATTTCTGGTTGCTACAACCTCTGTGAAGAAGGATGTCAGAACTACAGGCTTTGCACTCAAGGAGCCTCACTTAACATTATACCCGGACAGAACAGAATAGTCCTAAAACTCCAGACTGCTTTTATCCATGGGGTGTCTTTCTCCTTCCAATTTAACCAGGAAGTCAATTTCCCGTCTTTCTGGGTTGCGTGGGAACCACATCACCTGTAGGTTGAGCTAACGCTGGTGACCTGCTTGGTAGCTACCCTTTCATTTAGGAAAGCTGAAATATGCACTTTGTTCCAGCATGGCTTAAGGAAGGGTCAGTCAGCATCAACACGTTCAGTCACCACCTAGATTGTTCAGACAATTAAAAGAGCCTACTCTTCAAGGCCTTCCTGTTTTGGAGGTCTTAAGAGCACATTTAACTAGGGCAGTGCCAGCTCAGTGGACAGCTCAGTGCTGAGTGTCTCCTGAGGTTATTTGCAAGTCAGCAATATGGTCCTCCAAGGACACCTTCATTACTTTCATAGGTGAACCCGGCTTGCGACAGTAAAATTTGGAAACATTCATGGTGCATTCTTGCGCTACTGATGATTACAAAATTTTTCTTGCACCCTCCCATATGGCGAGTTAGTCCCCATTTATATGCTGCCATGATGCACCAGGAAAATGGAAAATTGTATACTCGCCTTTCCGTAATTTTCCTCTCCTGGTGCATCTTCATGGCAGCATACAGATACCCACCCAAATGGTGAGAGTTACAGAGAATGCTGTGAGCCGGGTCTGTCTTTGATTTATAGTTAACCAGTCCTATCAGGTTGTGGGGGCGGAGTCACAACCCATATGTATGCTGCCATGAAGATGCACCAGGAAAGGAAAATTACGGAAAGGTGAGTATACAATTTTCCATTTTCCCTGCCCACAGCTTCACATACACACGCTGCCTGTGATTGGCGGTGTGCAGTGATGGCTTTCTGGTGGTTACGCGTTTGAAATCCCACGTGCTGATCCCGCCAGGAAGCCGACACTGCACACCGCTAATCAAAGACAAGGAGACATTTCCTGATCTGTGCAGCTGCGAACTGGGAAATGTCTCGGTGCCTGTGATTGGCCGTGTGCAGTGTTGGCTTCCTGGCGGGATCGGGCATGTGGGATTTCAAACACGCCCCGAGCCCATCTCTGTTCTAAACCACCTCAGCTCCGGAAAGGTTTTACCCTCTTCTAGAGGTGCACCGAATGGAAATTTTGGTGCCGAAACAGAAAATGCAGGATGCACTTAGCCGAAACTGAAAAACGTCAGTTTGTAAAAAAAATATATATTTTTATATATAATTGTTATATATTCGACTTTTTAATTAATATCATTGTGAATTTAAATGAATATGAATGTATTGTCTGCCACTATCCGCACCTTTAGCGCAAGAAAAGCTCAAGAAAAATCTCTTTAAAGTGGTTGTAAACCCTTACAGACCACTTTGTGCTACAGATAAGCCTATAATAAGGCTGTAGCTACCCCGGATATCTCCTAAACCTGCACGGTTTAGGAGATGTCCCCTGTATTTGCATGTGCGGACGTCATTGGCTCATGTGCACTGACACAAACTGAAGCAATGGCACGTATGTGCCGTTGCTTCAGTGAGTGTGCCGTTACCCCACGCATGCGCGGGAGTGACATCATCACGGATCCGGCCAATCACAGCGCCGGAGCCGCGAAACCAGGAAGTAACCCCCGGGAGTGGTGTACGGGCACCGCAGCGAGGGCTTCGATCTCAGGTGAGTATTACATAATGAGCTAGTATGCTATGCACACTAGCTCATTATTTTCCCTTTGTCTTGCAGGTGTTTTTTTTTTTTTTTTTTTTAAATGGGTTTACACCCACTTTAAATTCTATGTATGTCTTCACACCGGTCCATTGTGGTGTTAAGAATCCTGCTTGCTGCATCTTTGGTGAGTTTTAAAAAAATTAATTAAAAAATGCGCCAAAAACGCACCTCCCTGTTGAAATGCACTGAAAATGCATCAATAATGCATTGCAATGCACTGATATGTTTTTGATGTAGGTTTTTAAATCACATGACCTAATGAAAAACACACCATAAGTGCAGTAAAATCGGAAAAAGCATTTTCGGCCCAATTATCAGCACCTTTTTCGTTATCAAAAAAATGCTAAAAACATAGTTTTCGGCCACAGAAGCGTCGGTGCATTTTTAACATTTTCCTGACTCGCACCATTTTTTAATTATTTTTTTTGCTATGCAACACTGCTGTATTTTAACTGACAATTGCGCGGTCATGCAACGCTGTACCCAAATTAATAATATTTTTTTTCACACAAAGAGCTTTCTTTTGGTAGTATTTGATCACCTCTGGGGTTTTATTTTTTGCAACATAAATGAAAAAATGCAAAATGTTTTGGAAAAAAAAAAAAAAAACGTTTTGTCTTTCTTCTTTTTTTTTATTGGATATGTTTTTATGTTTTATAGCAGAAAGTAAAAAAAAAAACAACAGAAAAAAAAAAACAAAAACACAAATGTCTTCATCAATTTAGACCAAAATGTATTCTGCTACATGTCTTTTTTTTTTTTAAGTAAAAAAAAATCTCAATAACTGAATGAAAATTATAGCATCTACAAACTATGGGATACATACCGGATTTTTTTTTTTGTTTATACTAATATCAGCGACATAGATTGTAAGCTCTAAGGCTGAATGCACACCTGAGTGTATTGTTTTCAGGCAGAAAGTCGCACATTTTTGCTATGATTTTTACAGCGATTTTTGCACAGGCCAAAAGGCCGTTAATGTAAAAAGCTGAAAAACGCCCAAATCTGCCCAAATTGAGCTACAAAAAAGCTCCAGAACTTTTTTGAGCTTCAGTTGTTTGGCTTCCGGCGTCATGGAGTGGAGATGTGAACCATCTCCATTATGATTCATTTGATTTTTTTTTCTCCTCTAGTGTTTTGGAGCTTCAAGCTACAAAACGCTGAGGTGTGATGGGGGCCTTACAAGTAGGGTCTTCTGATTCCTCCTGTACTGAATTGTATTTTAACTGTACTGTCTGCCCTCATGTTGTAAAGTGCTGTGAAAATTGTTGGTGTTATATAAATCCTGTATTATAATAATAATAATATTATGGGACTCCTATAGTGCGGCGAACAATCTGACACTAACTGACACTGGGGGAGAACTGACTAATGGACACTGACATCACATTGACACTAATACAGTGATCAGTGATAATACTATATATACACTGTCACTGTACTAATGACACTGGCTGGGAAGGGGGTTAACATCTCGGGTAATCAGGGAGGTAAATGTGTGCTTAACTATACTGTACTGTGCTTTTGTACTAAAGGTCTCTTTGTTTCTTATCCCTGCTTTGCACAGTCCATTGTTTTCAAAAGATGAACTTAGCCTTTAATTTTAATCCCTCCCCACTGGCCGCCTCCCGGCCCTTTTAAGGGTTCTAAACACCGAAAGGTGGGCTTTCAGGTCATGTGACCACTGTGATTGGCTGTCACACGATCAGAAGGCTTCCGATTGCTAGTATGTATCTGGAGCTTTCTGGTAATCACCAGCTACTGTGCTGGGAGCGCAGTAAGTCGTATACACAGGGCTGCATATATGCAGCCGCTCGGCATGAAGGTCCACACGCCGAGAGGCTGCTTACGTGCGTTCGGCCGGCGTGGAGAGGTTGAAGTATTTCTGTACAGATCGCTTGAACATGTCCCCTTCATTTTACAGGGATATCTCTACAGATGTAGCTGTGGAACACGGTGGAGCTTGATTAAGAGTCAACACCAGCACGATTGAATCTAAACACCTCCCAAGAGAGGGCCCTCTGAGAAAAGAGCGACCCATCGGAAGCACAAAGAAAGTCACTGTCATCTCAAATAAATAAATTCACTGCTGAATAGACCACAAGACGTCCCCGCAAAAAGAGCGCGAGGTAGACTGCGTTTAATCAGAGGGTCCAAGAAACCAAATCGCAGGACATGAGGAAGACAAGGAAAGCGGGCCTCCTGAGGCTTCGTAAATCAGTGGCTAAAGATATGATGGTGATAGAGAAAAGAGTGGGACCTCATCCATTGGTGAAAATAGAAAAGGCTGTGAATGTACCAATCATATCAGTCAGATATCAGAGTCCAGCTCATCGCACCAATATGATGAAAAAGTACACCGATGAAAGGAAAAAATGGGGGGTAAAAGGTCCTTGAATCCACACTCACCAAAGTTGCAAACAGCAAATAGAGTACCAGCCGATTTGTCAATGTGACGGGATACCTGCCCTAAGAGCAATGGCACTATATCAACAACAGGAAGAGGAGACAAGGGAGTCCCCAGAAAGCAAAAAAGGGGAATGGCCAACAACGGCTTATGGTACAAAAATGCAAAAAGGCTTTATTAAGGGTGGGGGGTGGTGGTATTTACATATACAAAAAATTCCAAATATATGTAAGATAAACAATGTATCTAAACAATATGGAAGAGCCCTGGGGCCATCATAAAAAAAAAAACTGAATTCTGACTTTGAAACTCAGAATTCTGAGATTGAAATTCAGAATTGTAAGTTTAAAAAAAATACAGAATTCTGAGTTTCAAAGTCAGAATTCTGAGTTTCAAAGTCAGAATTCTGAGTTTCAAAGTCAGAATTCTGAGTTTCAAAGTCAGAATTCTGAGTTTCAAAGTCAGAATTCTGAGTTTCAAAGTCAGAATTCTGAGTTTCAAAGTCAGAATTCTGAGTTTCAAAGTCAGAATTCTGAGTTTCAAAGTCAGAATTCTGAGTTTCAAAGTCAGAATTCTGAGTTTCAAAGTCAGAATTCTGAGTTTCAAAGTCAGAATTCTGAGTTTCAAAGTCAGAATTCTGAGTTTATAAATATAGTAGTCTATAGGAAGATTTTAGGACCAATGAGCAATAATGTAGTAACACCCACAGATCATCATTCTGCAGACATACATGTCTTCTGCTCTGTATATGGATATGTAAATCTATCTTAGTTACAGCACACAGTATAGGGAAGCAGGCAGTGCTGGATTCTCTGGTTCCTCTGCTGTCTTATCCTTCTCTGTCATCTGCTCCAACATAAAGAGCCATGCTGAAAATGTGTGTATTGTGTGAGTGGGGGGGACACAGCTTCCATAGATAGCAGAACACAATGGCCAGCACAGCTCTGCACCCCAACTTGTAGGAAACATTGCACTTTTGCCCCTACATGAGGGAATTGTGAATGGCTAGAAAGCAGCAGGACAATGTGTGTCTATGTTCATAATGGACTGATCATAGCAATTACTTGTGTGGACTAATAGAGACGTTTCACATACAATTAACATCATATTCAACATAAAAGCACATACAAGCCACTACTGAGAGATAGTGTAGTGGTTAGAGCAGCAGCTTTATATTGGTGAAGTTGTGGGTTCTAGTCCAGGTGAGGATATATTTTAAAATATGAGATAGTGAGGGCTTAAATTGTATTTTATCAATATATCCAAAATTGATTTCAAGGTATATTAACAAAGACACACTGATATATTGAGCACACAAAGTTGTAGTATATGCTGCCTACTATAAATTAGAGAGTAGAGATTTCAAAGAAAAAACTGTGTATATATTATTAGAGTGATCAGATGGGATCATTAGGGTGTTATCTACAGTTTCCCCTGGGGGGCAGTTCACAATTTCAGGAGACTGGTCATAACAAATCGATCATAAATCACTTATCTGGATTAATACAGTTGTTTCACAGATAATGAACCACATATTAAACATTAAGAAAGCAACAATTAAGAACCCTTAAGTGATAGTATAGTGGGTAGAGCACCAGGCTTATAGTGTTGAAAGTTCTGGTTCTTATCCAATTCAGAGTATGTATTTTAAGTATATATATTTTCAATATAATGATTTTATATTAAACTTATTTTAAACTATGTTACTGAGAACTTAAATTGTATTTTATTGATATATCCAAATTGATTTCAAGGCATATTAACAAAGACATATTGATAAAATTGTTGTATAAACTGACTACTATACATTAGAGAGTAGGGATTTTTTTTACAAATCTGTGTATATATTGGGATGATTTTGGTGACATGGGGCCAGTTCTCAATTTCAGGAGATTGTCCCTGGAACCTGCATGATAACCATCATATCTCAACCACCGATGCAGGGGCATTTTTCCATCCAGTGACACCACCGATACAGAGTAATTTCTTTCCATGCAATGACACTACCGATGCAGGGTCATTTTTTCAATCCAGTGACACCACTGATGCAGGGTCATTTTGTTTCCATCCAGTGACACCACCGATGCAGGGTCATTTTTTTCCATCCAGTGACACCACCGATGCAGGGTCATTTTTTTCCATCCAGTGACACCACCGATGCAGGGCCATTTTTTTCCATCCAATGACACCACCGATGCAGGGCCATTTTTTTCCATCCAATGACACCACCGATGCAGGGACATTTTTCTTCTTCACTACTGTTAGCCCCTTATGTGTGCTCCAGTTTTAAACTCTAAGACCCCTTTCACACCGAGCTGCCCATAGCGTCTGCGGTAAAACGCAGCTATTTTTATCCGCGTTTTACCATCGGATTAGCGGCGCATTTCGGCCGCTAGCGTGGCATTTTTACCCCCCGCTAGCGGCCGAGAAAGGGTTAAAACCGCCCGCAATGCACCGCAATAGCGGCGTTTTGCCGGCGGTATCCCAGCGCTGCCCCATTGATTTCAATGGGGAGCAGCGGTGGAGGAGCGGTAAACACATCGCTCCAAAGAAGCTGCTGAAAGGACTTTTTTTCCTGTCCTGCCAGCGCAGCGCTCCGGTGTGAAAGTCCTCGGGTAGAGTAATGTGAAGTCTTCACATTAGAAGACTAATGACACCACCGATGCAGGGTCATTTTTCCCATGTAATGATATCACTGATGCAGGGTCATTACTCTACCCGAGGACTTTCACACCGGAGCGCTGCGCTGGCAGGGCAGGAAAAAAAGTCCTTTCAGCAGCTTCTTTGGAGCGATGTGTTTACCGCTCCTCCACCACTGCTCCCCATTGAAATCAATGGGGCAACGCTGGGATACCGCCAGCAAAATGCCGCTATTGTGGTGCATTGCGGGCGGTTTTAACCCTTTCTTGGCAGCTAGCGTGGGGGGGGTAAAAGCGCCCCGCTAGTGGCCGAAATGTCATTGGATGGGAAAAATGACCCTGCATCGGTGATGTCATTAGATGGGAAAAATGACCCTGCATCGGTGGTGTCACTGGATGGGAAAAATGACCCTGCATCGGTGATATCATTACATGGGAAAAATGACCCTGCATCGGTGATATCATTAGATGGGAAAAATGACCCTGCATCGGTGGTGTCATTAGATAGGAAAAATGACCCTGCATCGGTGGTGTCATTGGATAGGAAAAATGACCCTGCATCGGTGGTGTCATTGGATAGGAAAAATGACCCTGCATTGGTGGTGTCATTAGATGGGAAAAATGACCCTGCATCGGTGATGTCATTACATAGGAAAAATGACCCTGCATCGGTGACATTATTACATGGGAAAAATGACCCTGCATCGGTGATATCATTACATGGGAAAAATGACCCTGCATCGGTGATATCATTACATGGGAAAAATGACCCTGCATCGGTGATATCATTACATGGGAAAAATGACCCTGCATCGGTGATATCATTACATGGGAAAAATGACCCTGCATCGGTGGTGTCATTACATGGGAAAAATGACCCTGCATCGGTGGTGTCATTGGATGGGAAAAATGACCCTGCATCGGTGGTGTCATTACATGGGAAAAATGACCCTGCATCGGTGGTGTCTTTTTTTTTTTTTTTTAATTGAAAAACATGTTTATTGTTGAAAAAGAAAAATTGTGGCAGTATACAGATATAGTTCAACGCATACAATCACATGAGGGGGTATTTCCACAGAGCATAGAAATACGTGGGTAGGTTATACACTTTGTAGGTAATTAATTGGCAATCAACGATATTACACAGTAGTCATCAATACATTTCTAGATATTGGATCTAGTTTATGGCGTTTATTAAGTGGGGGGTTGTAACATGGCTCTACATACCATATCGTCATAGGGTGCTTATGGGAGATTAGTAGGTTCTTAAGTGCTTCGGGGTTATTTAGTGCAAGTTTTATCATTGTTCAGCCATTTGTTCCAGATTCTGTAGTATTTATTCAGGCATCCCCTGTGTTTGTACATAGCCCTTTTGTATGGTAGTGACATATTCACATCTCTAATCCAGGCCTGCAAGGTAGGATGGGCTGTTCCCATCCAGTGTTTAGCGACCAATTTTCTGGCTTGGAATATTGATTCACTGAGAAATGTGATTGTGGATCTGTCTTTAATGGTGTCTGGTAGTAGGCCTAGTAGGCATAGCTTGGGGTCTAGTTGGATCGGTGATCCCATGTGGTCGTGAAGGAATTTGATGATCTGTGTCCAGTATTTTTGTATTTCAGGACATAGCCATATTAAGTGGTAAAACGTGCAGGGGTTACTGGAGCACCTGGGGCAGTTTGGGTTTTGTTGTGAGGAGTATTTAGCAATTCTAGTTGGTGTGAGATAGGATTTGTGTATTATAAAGAGTTGGGTCAGGCGATCTGAGATTTTGGGTGATGTTTTTTTAACGTTTACCAGTATGTCTTCCCAGTCAGAGCAGTCTATTGGTCCTATGTCATTTTCCCATCTAAGCCTTGCATTGTTGGCAACTCTGTCCACCGATTCAGTACGTAGGGTGGTGTATAGGGTGGAGATGAGTTTGTCTGGGTCTGGGCCTGTAATCACGTCCACTATTGTTAGTGATTGTGGGTTGGGGAAGCCATTTGCAAATTGTGTGTGAAGCGCATGTTTCAGTTGCATGTAACTAAATCGCATATGGGGAGAGAGGTCGTACTCTTCGCAAATTGTTTCAAAATTTCTCATGCCAAATATAGTGATAACCTGGGATAGGAATACTATTCCCTTCGCGGCCCAGGCGGTGGCTCCAGGCAAGGACATGAGCTCCCTCAGTTGTGGATTGTGCCACAATGGGGTGTGAGAGTGGAAGACATTGTTTCCAGTTAGCTTGACGGCTCTCCCCCATACGCATCTGTGTTGGGATAGTAGCAAGTTGCGGTCTTCTTTCTTGTGTTTGGTGTTACCTCCTCTAAAGATCACTTGTAGTGGGGAATGTAATTCTTTATTAGCTTTCCTACAAACTAAAGTTTGGTACCTTTCTTCGTCTGTTTTGTGGATGTAGTAGAAGTGTGAGAGCTGAGCTGCTATATAGTACGTGTATATGTCTGGGAGGGCGGCCCCCCCAGAAGCAGTGGGGTTCTTAAGTGTATTCCATGCAAGTTTGTGTCTACTAGAGCCCCAGACAAAAGAATTAAGGATTTTGTCAATAGTTTTAAAGGTTTTAAGGGGGATAGAGATTGGAGAATTCCATAGTATATAGAGAAACTTTGGCAATAGTATCATCTTAACAAGATTGATTCTGCCCATTACTCCTAGAGGTAGTCTCGCCCAGGTTTGTGTCCGGGATTTTAGATATGAGAAGAGTGGTTCAATGTTATTTGTGGTGTATTCCAGTGGATCTCTGGTGATTTCTATGCCTAAGTATTTAATGGATGCAACTCTTTGCAAGGGGAGGGATGCCGCTCTGTGTGTTGGAGATGTCATGTCTAGGGGGAGAATCTGGGATTTGGTCCAGTTCATACTTAGACCTGAGTGTTTACCAAAGTCTTCAATAGTGAGGAGGGTCGCTTGTAAAGATGGACCAGTGTCTTCTAGATAAATGAGCATGTCATCTGCGTACAGACTTAGTGTTTCCGTCAGAGGTCCTGCTCGCAGCCCACGTATATGTGTATTTTGTCTGAGGGAGATAGCCAAAGGCTCCACCGCAAGAGCGTACAACAAGGGGGACAGCGGGCAGCCCTGACGGGTTCCTCTACTCAGTGGGAAGGGATCGGATAACCAGCCATTCACCACCACTTTTGCTGTTGGGGAGTAATATAATAGCTGTATCCATTGTATAAAGTTGGGGCCAAATCCGTAGCCTCGGAGGCACTCCCAGAGGTATCCCCATTCCACTGAGTCGAACGCCTTTGCGGCGTCAAGCGCCACCACTGCTCTATCTCCCATATTCTCGTGTTCTGCTTGGATATTCATATGAAGGCGTCTTAGATTCATGGCTGTATTTTTCCCTGGCATGAACCCTGTCTGGTCTGGATGGATAAGGGAGAGAATGCACTTATTGAGGCGTATGGCAAGTACTTTGGCTAG
Organism: Lithobates clamitans; assembly: GCA_037952925.1. Lineage (NCBI taxonomy): Eukaryota > Metazoa > Chordata > Amphibia > Anura > Ranidae > Lithobates > Lithobates clamitans. The sequence goes on from JBBGZY010000882.1 coordinate 2,895,377, forward strand.
TATTTTTATGTCTGCTTGGAGAAGTGAGATAGGGCGGAATGATTCTGGTAGTTTGGGGTCTTTGCCTGGCTTGGGGATTACAATAATGACCGCCTGACGGAGGGTTTCAGTCAGGGTTTTAGTCTCAAATATGTAGTTATATAATTTGAGGAGTTCAGGGGTTAATATCTCTGAGTATGCCGCGTAGAAGTCCAGTGGGAGACCGTCTCCCCCCGGTGCCCTACCCGGCGCCAGGGAGGCTATTGCCAGGGTAATTTCGTCTAGTGTGAGGGGGGCCTCTAGTTCCTGTAGTTGGGGTTCTGTTAGTTGTGGGAAGGGGATTTCCTGTAGGAATGACCTAGTTTCCTGTGCAGTGGCTGTTACCTTGGAGGAGTATAGGTCTAAGTAGTATTTGCGAAATACTTCTGCCACTTCAGGGGGGTCTGAGATTATGGTGTCTTGGGGTCCCGTCAGGGTCACCACTACTGGGGGGTTGGCGTTCTGGTGAGCTAGGTATGCCAATAGTTTGCCAGCACGTTCTCCATGCTCGAACACGCGCTGTCTTAGGAAGAAAAGTTTTTGCTTAGCTTTATCGTAGTGTAGTTGATCTAATAGTCTTGTGTGGAGTCTGAGTGTTGCTGCTCTTTCCTGACTGGGGTCCTTGTGGAATTCTTTTGTTAACGTGTCTATCCTATCAGAGGCCTGTGCAATAAGTAAGTTGGAGGAAGTTTTAATTCTGTTTATACGGGAGGTTAGAATGGTGCGGACATGTAATTTATATGATTCCCAGGTGTGTCCCACAGAGGCAGTATTTTGGTTGATTCTAAAAAAGAATTTCCATTCCGCATGTGTCTCCTCTTGGTCTTTCAACATTGATAGCCAAAAGGGGTGTAAGCGCCAGGTCCGGGGCCCAGCGTGTTGTGTTAGTTGCAGTGTTGCCCAGCAGGGGGCATGATCAGAGAGGGATCTAGTGTGATATCCCGAATCGATTAGTTGGGGGAGTAGCATGTCGGAAATTAAAATAAGGTCGATGCGGGACATGGTAGAGTGGGTTGCCGAAAAGCACGAGTACGCCAAATCATGGGGGTGTCCATATCTCCAGACATCAGTCAGTGAGAATTCTTTTAATGTGCGTCCCAATCTGGTGGTGTCTGGGGGGTTGGCGTCATGGCCTGATTGAGTTTTGTCTATCTTGGGATTCAGCACCATATTGAAATCTCCCATCCAGATAGCGGGGATATTGGGGTGTTGGGCCATATATAGTAGGCCTTCCGTAATTAGACTAGATTTATAGGGGGGGGGTATGTAGAATGCCATAATTAAGTATTGGGAGCCGTATAGTGTGCAGTGTGGGAAAATAAAACTACCCTGGGGATCAGTACGGATTGAGATTAATGCAAAGGGTGTAGTCTTAGCTATAAGGACTGAGACCCCACGGGAGTACGGAGTGTAGGTGGCATGAAACGCCCAGCCTATCCAGGGCCGCTTCAGCGCAAGCTGGAGCCGCCCAGTGATATGGGTCTCAACTAGTACCGTGATGTCTGCACGGTATGTTTTAAGGCAGGTAAATATAGCCGTGCGTTTGAGTTTGTCTCGAGTCCCACGGATATTCCAGATAAGGAACTTCAATTTAGTCATTTAATTAACGTTTCCAATTGGTTATAAGGATAAGAACTATGGTATCTGTGAAGGGCGCACGCCAATCTCCACACTCCCGAGGTGGTCCCAGCCATTTCCTTCCCCTTCATATAGCAATACAAATAAACATTCAGTGTAATGCGTTGTAAGTTGTTATACATATTACAAAACTTAACTTGAACTTTAACTTTTTCCCTGCCCGCCCTCCCTGCCCTCAGTCGCTCAAACTTGACTGGGGCTTGTATCCCAAACTTAGTGCAGCTGTAAGGAAAAGAGGTGTTATCGCAGGTAAGTTGAGAGCAGAAAAACAAAAAACAGTTGCACATTAAACTAGTCAGCACCGTCAATAGCCTATTGGGCAAAGACGGTGGTGACATAATCAAACACCCTTTTGGGGGCGAACAAGTGCTGGGTAGTGCAGCAGCGAAGAAGCAGCCGTAGCAACACTTGTACGGCAAGCAGACAAGCTTCCTTATCGTGGGAACCGTTTCCATTGTGATGGTGGGTGAAAGAGGTTTGCATGTTGTAAGGATAGAGTTCTCGTAGTCCCAGAGTAATGACGGGCCGTAGTAGTCCTCTATAATCCAGTGAGATGTGTTTGGTAGTGAGGTGGGGATTTAAACAAAGTGAGGGGTATGATGTTGAATTAGCCGCCCGGTTGAGTGTCCCATATTATCAGGTTGTTTCAGTGTTAGTTATCATAGGGACTCTCATGTGGGGAGCATGGAAAGTCCATAGTAGGATATAATGAGTCTGAGACAGTGTGTAAGGCACGGTGGCAGTTCAGGGTTATTATCCTTGGGGGGTCTTGGTGTGTGGGAGGAGGTAGATTCAGGGCCGCATGAGATGTTGTTAATGCAACGTCCAGTTATTATGGGGTAGGTGGGATCCCATCTGTTTAGTCTGGATTATGGGGGTCCTGAGAAATAGCGCAGTCTGGGAGTGCAATGTCACTTACTTGGGTTGGCGGTGGGGGTGTATATCAGGCAGGGCGGTTCCTCTGTGCGTCCTGTTGGTCCAGCCATGTTGAAGCCATGTTTGGGTCTTCGAAGAAATAGACACGGTCTTCTCCCACCACGCGTAGGCGGGCTGGGAAGAGCATTGCATATTTTATGTGATGTGCTCTGAGGCGACGTTTAATATCCGTAAATCTAGCTCTTTGGCGCTGGACTTCTGCTGAAAAATCCGGAAATGCTGAGATGGAGCCGGATTGATATGGGATGTTGCCCTTCAATCTTGCCAGTCGCAGGACCGCGTCACGATCCCTGAAGTTCAGCAGCTTTGCTATAAATGTGCGCGGGGGTGCCCCCTCTGGTGGGCGGCGGGCTGGCATGCGGTGGGCACGCTCCACCACAAAAGTAGTAGAAAATGCCTCCCTTCCGTATGTTTTGATTAGGAGTTGCTCTAAAAAGGTGGCTGGGTCAGTACCCTCAGAACCCTCTGGTAGGCCGATAAACCGGAGGTTGGACCTGCGGGTCCGGTTCTCCAAATCGTCCTGCTTTTGTGCAAGTTGTTGTAGCTGGCGCTGCATGTCCTCTTGTGTGTTTTGCAGAGGGTATAGTGTGTCTTCCGCCCTCCCTATTCTGGTCTCTGCCTCAGTGACCCGCTCTCTCAGTTTTGTCATATCATGCCTGATCAGTGAGATGTCTATCTTAACCTCCTCTATTTTAGTTGTCAGGGTGGACTGACATAAAGAGATTGCCTCTAGTACCTTGTCGGTGTCGTTAGGCGCTGGACTTGTGGGAGAAGCCTCGTGCTGTGCTGGCGCGGCGCCATCTTGGCTCTCTGTATCCCGGTCCGTCCTGCGGTATCTGTCGAGGGATGAGGAGGCTGTGTTGGCCCGTTTCGTCGGCGACATGGTGTGCCTGGAGGTTCGTGCACGGTCCCTGGCTATTTTGTAGCGGGTTTCGGTGCTTTAGTGTGCCGGATAATTGAAGGATGTTCTGCCGTCAGCGGAGCTACAGTCTCGTGCGTCCGCTCACATCGCCGTCCAGGCCACGCCCCAATCGGTGGTGTCTTTAGATGGGAAAAATGACCCTGCATCGGTGATATCATTACATGGGAAAAGTGACCCTGCATCGGTGGTGTCTTTAGATGGGAAAAATGACCCTGCATCAGTGATATCATTACATGGGAAAAAAGACCCTGCATCGGTGGTGTCATTGGATGGGAAAAATGACCCTGCATCTGTGGTGTCTTTAGATGGGAAAAATGACCCTGCATCGGTGGTGTCTTTAGATGGGAAAAATGACCCTACATCGGTGATATCATTACATGGGAAAAATGACCCTGCATCGGTGGTGTCATTACATGGGAAAAATGACCCTGCATCGGTGGTGTCTTTAGATGGGAAAAATGACCCTGCATCGGTGGTGTCATTACATGGGAAAAATGACCCTGCATCGGTGGTGTCTTTAGATGGGAAAAATGACCCTGCATCGGTGATATCATTACATGGGAAAAATGACCCTGCATCGGTGGTGTCTTTAGATGGGAAAAATGACCCTGCATCGGTGATGTCATTACATGGGAAAAATGACCCTGCATCGGTGGTGTCATTACATGGGAAAAATGACCCTGCATCGGTGGTGTCATTACATGGGAAAAATGACCCTGCATCGGTGGTGTCACTGGATGGGAAAAATGACCCTGCATCGGTGGTGTCACTGGATGGAAAAAATTTCTGTGTCAATGGTGTAGCTAAGAGGAAAATGGCGCTGCATCGGTGTCAGTGGGGATAAAGTGCAGTCAATCAGTGAAGGGGAGATATGGGCGTGTACATTGTAGTACACAGATTATAGTGCAGAGCTCAGGGCTGAGTTATAAGACATGATGGTTATCATGCAGCTTCCAGAGACAATCTCCTGAAATTGAGAACTGGCCCCATGTCACCAAAATCATCCCAATATATATACACAGATTTGTAAAAAAATCCCTACTCTCTAATTTATAGTAGTCAGCATATACAAGAATTTTATCAAAATGTCTTTGTTATTATGCCTTGAAATCAATTTGGATATATCAATAAAATACATATATATAATATATTTTAAAATATGTTTAATATAAAATCAATATATTGAAAATATATAACTAAAGGTTATGCTCTGAACTGGATTAGAACCCACAACTTTCAACACTATAAGCCTATTACTGTAACCACTAGGCTATCACTTAAAGCGGAGTTCCACCCTAAAGTGGAACTTCCGCTCATCGGATTCCTCCCCCCCTCCGGTGTCACAATTGGCACCTTTCAGGGGGGAGGGGGGTGCAGATACCTGTATAATACAGGTATCTGCACCCACTTCCGGGTACAGCTAGCCGCAGCTAGCCGCAGACTCCCCGCCCACCCCCGTTGTGTTGTGAGAAATACACAGTTCCCACAACACAACGGGGACCAGTGAAGACGCGCAGCGCGACTCGCGCATGCGCAGTAGGGAACCGGGCAGTGAAGCGGCAACGCTTCGCTTCCTGATTCCCTCAGTGTGAATGGCGGCGGCAGCACCCGAGGATTGAGGGACGGCTCGGTCTCGGGTGCCGACATCGCTGGACCCCGGGACAGGTAAGTGTCCTTATTTTAAAAGTCAGCAGCTGCAGTATTTGCAGCTGCTGACATCTAATTTTTTTTTTTTTTGGTGAAACACCACTTTAAGGACACTTTATCAATGCTTTTTATGTTGAATATGAGATAAATTGTGTGTGAAACACCTTATCAGCCCATACAATTACTTGCTATGATTAATCTGTTATGACCATAGACACACATTGTCCTGCTGCCTTCTAGCCATTCACAATTCCCTCATGTAGGGGCAATAGTGCAATGTGTCCTACAAGTTGGGGTGCAGAGCTGTGCTGTCCATTGTGTTCTGTTATCTATGGAAGCTGTGCCCCCCCCCACTCACACACAATACACACGTTTTCAGCATGGCTCTTTATGTTGGAGCAGATGACAGAGAAGAAGGATAAGACAGCAAACCAAGGAACTAATTAATAAGTTAATACAGAGGAACCAGAGAACCCAGCACTGCCTGCTTCCCTATACTGTGTGCTGTAACTAAGATAGATTTACATATTCATATACAGAGCAGAAGACATGTATGTCTGCAGAATGATGATCTGTAGGTGTTACTACCTTATTGCTCATTGGTCCTAAAATCTTCCTAATAAAGACTACTATATTTATAAACTCAGAATTCTGACTTTGAAACTCAGAATTCTGACTTTGAATCTCAGAATTCTGACTTTTAATCTCAGAATTCTGACTTTTAATCTCAGAATTCTGACTTTGAAACTCAGAATTCTGACTTTGAAACTCAGAATTCTGACTTTTAATCTCAGAATTCTGACTTTGAAACTCAGAATTCTGACTTTGAAACTCAGAATTCTGACTTTGAAACTCAGAATTCTGACTTTTAATCTCAGAATTCTGACTTTTAATCTCAGAATTCTGACTTTGAAACTCAGAATTCTGACTTTGAATCTCAGAATTCTGACTTTGAATCTCAGAATTCTGACTTTGAAACTCAGAATTCTGACTTTGAAACTCAGAATTCTGACTTTTAATCTCAGAATTCTGACTTTGAAACTCAGAATTCTGACATTTTAACTCAGAATTCTGACTTTTAATCTCAGAATTCTGACTTTTAATCTCAGAATTCTGACTTTTAATCTCAGAATTCTGACTTTGAAACTCAGAATTCTGACTTTTAATCTCAGAATTCTGTAGATTTTTTTTTTTTTTTTAAACTCACGATTCTGACTTTGAATCTCAGAATTCTGACTTTCAATCTCAGAATTCTGACTTTGAATCTCAGAATTCTGACTTTCAAACTCAGAATTCTGACTTTCAAACTCAGAATTCTGTAAAAAAAAATTTTTTTTTGCAAACTCATAATTCTGTTTTTTTTTTTTTATGATGGCCCCAGGGCTCTTCCATAATATATATATATATATATATATATATATATATATATATATATATATATATATATATATATATATATATATATATAGCAAAAAAATACTGATTGTTACATGTAAACAAAAAGGGTTAGAAAAGGTTCGGTATTTAAGTGGATATAATATAAAAAGTGATCAACGGTAAACAATTTAACCATCTCTCTGTATACCTTGTAATAAAGCAGCTGAAGTCACTTCTCCTCCTCTCCCTCCAGCGGCTTTCAACTGTTTTATTAACCACTTAACAACCGGCCCATAGCCAAATGACGGCTACAGGGCGGTTGTTTAACTCTGGGAGGGCGTCCAGGGACGTCCTTCCAGAATTCTGCTCTCGCGCGCCCCTCTCCTCCCCCTCTCCTCCCCGCCTGTGTACCGATCGGTACACAGTGACCGGAGAGGCGGATGGATGGATGGCTGCAGCGTTGTGGGCTGCATTTGTAGTGCCCACAGCGCTGCACAGAGACATCCAGCCATCCTTCCATCCATGCTCAGCCATCCCTACTACTCTGCATGCCCTGCAATGCTGTGCAATACTCTGCAATTCCCTCTGCAATGCCCCACAATACTCTGCCATACCCCGCAATACCCCTGCAATACTCTGCCATACCCTGGAATACCCCGCAATACTCTGCCATACCCTGGAATACCCCGCAATACTCTGCCATACCCTGGAACACCCCGCAATACTCTGCCATACCCTGGAATACCCCGCAATACTCTGCCATACCCTGGAATACCCCGCAATACTCTGCCATACCCTGCAATACCCCGCAATACTCTGCCATACCCTGGAATACCCCGCAATACTCTGCCATACCCTGGAACACCCCGCAATACTCTGCCATACCCTGGAATACCCCGCAATACTCTGCCATACCCTGGAATACCCCGCAATACTCTGCCATACCCTGCAATACTCTGCCATACCCTGGAATACCCCGCAATACTCTGCCATACCCTGGAACACCCCGCAATACTCTGCCATACCCTGCAATACCCCGCAATACTCTGCCATACCCTGGAATACCCCGCAATACACTGCCATACCCTGGAATACCCCACAATACTCTGCCATACCCTGGAATACCCCGCAATACTCTGCCATACCCTGCAATACCCCGCAATACTCTGCCATACCCCGCAATACTCTGCCATACCCTGCAATACCCCGCAATACTCTGCCATACCCCGCAATACTCTGCCATACCCCGCAATACTCTGCCATACCCTGCAATACTCTGCCATACCCTGGAATACCCCGCAATACTCTGCCATACCCTGGAATACCCCGCAATACTCTGCCATACCCTGGAATACCCCGCAATACTCTGCCATACCCTGGAATACCCCGCAATACTCTGCCATACCCTGCAATACCCCGCAATACTCTGCCATACCCTGCAATACCCCGCAATACTCTGCCATACCCCGAAATACCCCGCAATACTCTGCCATACCCCGCAATACTCTGCCATACCCTGCAATACCCCGCAATACTCTGCCATACCCTGGAATACCCCGCAATACTCTGCCATACCCTGAAATACCCTGAAATATCACGCAATACCCAGCCATACTCTGCAATACTCAGTGATACCCAGCCATACTCTGCAATACCCCGCAAAAATCTGCAATACTCTGCCATAACCCACAATACTCTGCCATACGCAGCCATACTCTGCAATACCCCGCCATACCCAGCCATACTCTGCAATACTCGGTGATACCCAGCCATACTCTGCAATACTCGGTGATACCCAGCCATACTCTGCAATACCCCGCCATACCCAGCCATACTCTGCAATACTCGGTGATACCCAGCCATACTCTGCAATACTCGGTGATACCCAGCCATACTCTGCAATACTCGGTGATACCCAGCCATACTCTGCCATACCCAGTCATACTCTGCGATACTCTGCAATACCCAGCCATGCTCAGCCATACCCAGCTTCTGTATGTGACCAGGCTGTGGAAGTCTCACACATGTGGTATCGCCGTACTCAGGAGGAGTAGGAGAATCTATTTTGGGGGGTCATTTTTGGTATGTACATGCTATGTGTTAGAAACATTGTATAAATGGACAACTTTGTGTTAAAAAAAAAAAAGCGTTTTAACCACTTACCGCCTTCCGTCATACAACGTCCTTGACTTTGTGCGGGGATATCTGAATGATGGGTGCAGCTACAGGCATCATTCAGATATCATCTTTTTCAGCCGGCGATTCCCTACACCATAAGAACGATCATAGCGGCTGTTACACTGCTTGATCGTTCTTACGGGAGGAAGCGAGAGGGGACGCCCCCCCCTCCCGCCGCCCTCCGGTGCTTCTACCCACTCACCGCTACGATCGAAGCCAGGATCTTTTTTTTTTTTTTTTTATTTCAGGAACAGCCTAGAGGTGAGATGTGGGGTCTTATTGACCCCATATCTCACTGTAAAGAGGACCTGTCATGCCATATTCCTATTACAAGTTTACATTCCTTGTAATAGGAATAAAAGTGATCAAAAAATTTTTTTTTTGGGAAAAAAGTGTCAAACTAAAATAAAGTAAAATGAACAATAAAAAAAAATAAAATTTTTTTAAAGCGCCCCTGTCCGTGTGCTCGCATGCAGAAGCGAACGCATACGTAAGTCCCGCCCACATATGAAAACGGTATTCAAACCACACATGTGAGGTATCGCTGCGATCGGTAGAGCGAGAGCAATAATTTTGGCCCTAGACCTCCTCTGTAACTCAAAATTTGTAACCAGTAAAAAATTTTAAAGCGTCGCCTATGGGGATTTTTAAGTGGCGAAGTTTGGCGCCATTCCACAAGCCTGTGCAATTTTGAAAGGTGACATGTTAGGTATCTATTAACTCGGCGTAACTTCATCTTTCATATTATGCAAATACATTGGGCTAACCTTACTGTTTTGTTTTTTTTTAAAGCAAAAAACAGTTTTTAAAAAAAAAAAAAAAAACGCGTTCGAAAAATTGCTGCGCAAATATCGTGCGAGATAAAAAGTTGCAATGACCGCTATTGTTTTCTCTAGGGTCTTTGCTAAAAAAAAACATATATAATGTTTTGGGGTTCTATGTAATTTTCTAGCAAATAAATGATGATTTTTACATGTAGCAGAGAAATGTCAGAATTGGCCTGGGTGCTCCAGAACGCCTGAAGGTGCTCCCTGCATGTTGGGCCTCTGTATGTGGCCACGCTGTGTAAAAGTCTCACACATGTGGTATCGCCATACTCGGGAGTAATAGCAGAATGTGTTTTGGGGTGTAATTTGTGGTATGCATATGCTGTGTGTGAGAAAAAACCTGCTAATATGACAATTTTGTGAAAAAAAAAGAAAAAAAAAAAACTTGATTTTGCAAAGAATTGTGGGAAAAAATTACAACTTCAAAAAACTCATCATGCATCTTTCTAAATACCTTGGAATGTCTTCTTTCCAAAAAGGGGTCATTTGGGGGGTATTTGTACTTTTCTGGCATGTTAGGGTCTCAAGAAATGAGATAGGCCGTCAGTACTTCAGGTGTGATCAATTTTCAGATATTGGTACCATAGCTTGTGGACGCTATAACTTTCACAAAGACCAAATAATATACACCAATTTGGGTTATTTTTACCAAAGATATGTAGCGGTATAAATTTTGGCCAAAATATATGAAGAAAAATTACTAATTTTCAAAATTTTATAACAGAAACGAAGAAAAATTTATTTTTTTACAGATTTTTCGGTCTTTTTTCTTTTATAGCGCAAAAAATAAAGAACCCAGCGGTGATTAAATACCACCAAAAGAAAGCTCTATTTGTGTGAAAAAAAGGACAAAAAATTCATATAGATACAGTGTTGCATGACTGAGTAATTGTCATTCAAAATGTGAGAGCACCAAAAGCTGAAAATTGGTCTGGTTATTAAGGGGGTTTAAGTGCCCAGTGGTCAAGTGGTTAAAAGGTTTACAGGGAGATCGATGCTTGTAACTGCCCGCACTGATCATCCTGACTGTCCCGTGTCCTCCTGTGGCTCCGCAGGTCCTCCGCCAGCTCCCTGGGTCTGCTCTGGTCCCCCTCTGTGTTCTCCTGCGACTCCCTGGGTAATCCTTTAGGTCCTCCGCCGGCTCCCCAGGTCCTCCTACAGCTTCTCAGGTTCTCTCCTCCAGGTCTTCTGCCGGCTCCCTGAGTCTGTTCTGGTCCCCCTCTGTCCCCCCCCCCCCGATCTGTCAGGATGGAGAGCGGAGGAAGGAGCTGGTAAATCTGTAATTTACTGGCTCCTTCCTCTTCTGAAGGAGTGACTCTGTTCATTCATAACTGAGCATTGTAAACCATGTTGAATGGCTGTCTCCTCTCCAGTGCAGCTGAGGCTGCAGAGAAAGGGACTGGGGAATCTGTGTCCTCAGTCCTTTTCCCTGTATCAAAGGGGAGATGTCGGGGGTCTGTTTAGACCCCTGATATCTCACCAAAGCCCCCAAAACAGGGCTGATAAAAAATAAAGAAAGAATTGTAATAAAAAAAATATTTAAAAAGGTTAAATTCTAATAAAAAAAAACCACTGACACCCCCTAAAAAAGCAGGCATTGCAAAAAATAAAAAAGTAAAATAAATTGTAAAAAATAAAATAAAAATCTACTGACACAGTCCACGCCTCATCAGTGCTGCATATTAGTGCCACTGTCTCATGACATAAAAAAAAAAAAGTATTGGTATCTGTGAATACTTGAAAAAAGCATCGGTACTTGTACTCGGTCTTAAAAAAGTGGTATCGGTGCAACCCTAGCACAAACCAATCAATATACACTTATTGAGATTTCTTTTTTTACTAAAAAAACTATCAGAATACATATTGGCCTAAATTTATGAAGAAAATTGATTTTTTTTTAAATTGGATATGTTTTATAGCAGAAAGTAAAAAATAATATATATATTTTTTTCAAAATTGTTATTCTTTTTTTGTTTATAGCGCAAAAAATAAAAAACTGCAGAAGGAATAAAATACCACCAAAAGAAAGCTATTCGTGGGTAAAAAAGGACATCAATTTTGTTTGTATACAGCATCGCACGACCGCACAATTGTCAGTTTAAGTAACACAGTGCCATGTTGCAAAAAATGGCCTGGTCAGGAAGGGGGTAAATCTACAGGAGGTCAACATAAAAAGTATTTTTTCCCAAAAAGTACTATAAACGCCAAAGAAAACGTATTTTCCAAAAACATCCTCTTATGTGATGTACAGCTTTACATCAGTATCCCTCGGGTGACTAGAGGAGGCTTACCATAATATTCTGACTCCTTATTACTGAGTGATTCATAAAAGGCTTTTTCCAATAGTCTCATCTGTGGTACGTCTTCCAGGGACACTCCTTATATCCTCCAGCAGGTGATTTTAACCCCTCTCCACTTATTTAGCTCCACTCCACTGTGTGATTTTTTTTTGGAATATTATAATCTTCATAGGGCGTCCACCTTCTGTGATACCCCAATCAGATGCTGGCGCCGGGCAGGTGAACATGTGACAACCTTCCAGCACTGAACTAATCAGAAGGTACCAAGTGTCTGAGCCACAAGATTATTAAATGCAAACCGCTTACACCTGCCGGATTATCACCCGTCCTTACCCACTTCCATACCGGACCAATTCTGGCATTCCTCTCATACATGAAAAATCATCATTTTTTTTTGCTAGAAAATTACTCAGAACCCTCAAACACACACACACACGTATGTATGTATGTATGTATGTATGTATGTATATATATATATATATATATATATATATATATATATATATAACACACACACACACACACACATACACCACATATATATACATATATATATATATATATATATATATATATATATATATATATATATATATATATATACATACAAATACACACACACATACATACATTTTTTTTTTAGCAGAGTCCCTAGGGAAAAAAATGCCGATTGTTGCAATTTTTTATGTCACACTGTATTCGCATAGCAATTTTTCAAATGTGATTTTTTGTTGTTGTTTTTTTAAACTTTTATAAATAAAAAAAAACACACACACAATATAATAATATATAAATAATATAAATTTACAATTTTTTTTGTATAATGTGAAAGATGATGTTATGTTTTAAAAATTGCGCAGACTTGTGGAATGTCGCCAAAATTACTAAAAAAATCAGTTACCAGTTTAGGGTTAAGCCTGGTACACACGCTCAAATTTTCCGCAGACAAAGCACCAGGCTTTTGTCCGAAGGGCGTTGGCCCAGGAACTTGTCTTGCATACAAAAACAGCACACAATTGTCGGCCAACAAACACGAACGTAGTGAAGTACTACGTGAAATTTCAGCTCTTGGGCGCCACCGTCTGGGCACCTTCTGCTAATGTCGTGTTTGGTGAGCATTGATTCCAAGCATGAGTGTACTTAGGAAAATCTGACAACAGACATTTGTCTGCTGAAAATTTATAAGCCTGCCATCCAACATTTGCCTGTGGAAAATCCGATAATTGTCCGATGGAGCGTACAAACGATCGGATTTTAGGCCAACAGTCTGTCAGCACACAATTCCTGTTGGAAAATCAGATCGTGTGTGCGAGGCTTTACAGCGAAGGTCTGGAATTATTACTCTCGCTCTAACAATCGCGGAGATACCTCAAATGTGTTTGAACGCCGTTTACATATGCGGGTGTGACCTACGTTTGCGTTTGCTTCTGTGTGCGAGCTCAAGAGGGGTGGGGATGGGAACTGTTACTGTTGGGATAGGTTACTGTTTATTTTATTTTTTTACACTTTCCCTTTAATTTTTTATTCTTAGATCGCATTTATTCCTATTACAAGGAATGTAAACATCCCTTGTAATGGAATAGAGCATGACAGGTCCTCTTTATGGAGAGATCTGGGGTCTATAAGACCCTACATCTGTCTAGGCTGAAAAGTCTGAAATAAAAAATAAAATAAGTATTAGAGTATTAGAGCAGCCGGGAGTCACGTGACCGACCTTAAGATACTTCACAAAAAGGTATTTAAAGGGTTCGATTTTAACCACTTCCCACCCGCCATATAGCAATACGACGGCCGCAAAGTGGTTTCAGTATCCTGACTGGACATCGTACGACATCCAGCAGGATATTAAAAACGAAAATTGTAGCGCTAATAAACTCATATATCAGTAGTCTCTGTGCACATGAACATAATGTCCCAAATGATGACGTGTTGTGAAAACAACAAAAACAGTCCACAGAGAGTATGTCTGATCTGTGTGGCAGTTCCTTCAGCTTCTCAACGGTCAGCTCAGGTATCAACAAGATAAACGAATAGATGGAATACGCTTACCGAATAAGTTGGATTCTACTGCCATAAGCATAGAATCAATGAGGCTTTGTGCCACCAAGGGCAATGATGTGAAGTGATGGAGGCAAGGGTAGAGCCTCTGCCCGACCTGGACGTCCCTCTCGGTCCACCGGAACAGGATCCAAACAGTTCCCAAAGGAGAGTGATTCACCAGGGCATGTGGATAGAAGAGAGATGCTTCCACATAATGTGACTCAGGTAGTTTTATTGTTAAAAAACCACAATACATAAAACAAAGCGTGATCACGGAATAAAAAGCAGTGTATGGGGTATAAAAACGCCCTACGCGTTTCGATCTAAAGATCTTCAACAGGGGCATATGAAACCCCCATAACACTGCCAATATTTATAAAATAGTGTATGTAATCCAACATAATACAAGACCAATCAGCTGTCAACGTTTAAACAATAGTTAATCCTATTGGGCAGAGAAGGAGGTCATCTGATAATATAAGGCCCACCTTCTCCTCTTAGCCAATCACTGTGTCTATAACAAAATAAACATCTAGCCTTAAGCAGCTGGTAACAGGCACTTCCCACCTAAATCTATTTTTATTGGTGGAATTATCATTAGGCATTAGCATGCTGGGAGCCTGGGAGCTGGGCGGGACTTCCGCATGCAATGCCAAAAACGGAACAAGTACAGAACGCACGTGGAGGTTGCCTAGCAACCATAATCACGACTTTGTGATCTAGATCTTTGATTGCCCTCCCAATGTCGCCGATTATATGGTGATGGTCCGGGAACTCCACGGTGAGATGATTCACCCGGGTATCCCCGTGAATGGCCTCTACCTCGATTTTTTGGTCCTCCGCCTCTATGATTAGAGGGCGGGTAAAAGGGAAGTAGTGGACGTAAGGGGGCTTTTCTAGGGCCAGGATTTATAGCAGTATTATGTTTAGGGTCACGGGGGCGTCTAGGGGTTTGATAAGGTGGCCCCAGGGTTCCTCCTGTGTTGGGTGGTGGCTCGTACACCAATCTCCTATCAGAGTTGGTTTTATATTGGGTCTCTATGGGAAGAGACTGGTTTTCTGAAAGGGAAGAAGCCATCTTCTTTTGCCAATTAAAAACCATATGCGTACTGTAATCGGAAAAGTCTCTATTGTATTTTTTTTGTTTTTTGTTTCTCTGATCCTTCTCCTCCTTCTCCAAATTATTTTTGAGAGTGGAGGAGAGGGAAATATATTCAGCTGTGGTCTTATGTATGGAAAGTTTATCTCTAAGATCTTTAATTTCTTGATCAATCAGAGATAGCTTTGTCCGTTTTCTTTTAATTAAAAAATCTAGCAATTGAATCCACTTTTTAGATCTGGAAATTATGGTTGTGGATCAACATCTGGAGTTCAAGACCTACTTTAAGCCCACGGATCAAAACGGGTATATCCCGTCTGATAGTTGCCATCATGCTCAGTGGTTGCAATCAGTTCCGCGCAGTCAGTTTTTACGACTGCGTCGTAATTGTTCAAAAATATCTGACTATTATGCTCAATCCTGGATATTAAAAGAGAGATTTGTAGCTAAAGGCTATAATGCAGGAGATCTTGATGTAGAGATTAATAAAGTGTCACAAATCGATAGGAATTCTACCCTTGTAGAACGTCCCACCAACACTTCAGACTCCAGAGCTAAATGGTCCTTTTTTACTACATACTCTACACAGTTTAGGGAAATAAAGGCCATTTTTAGAAAACACTGGAAAGTGCTTAAGAGTGACCGACTTCTGGGCCCGGAACTACCTGAAAATGCGGGAGTTATTTTTAGAGGGGCTCGTTCTATACAAGGACAAATTGCCCCCAACATTATAGACCCCCCAAAGAAAATCCCTTTTTTTCAGCAGTGCCAAGGTTTTTATCAGTGCCGTAGATGTAATGTATGTGCACACAATACTTTAATAGGACGTAAAATTGACACCTTTAGTTCTACCATTACTTCACGGATCTACCGTATGAAAGAGTTTGCCACCTGTGCCACTCAATATGTAGTATACTTGATTACTTGCCCTTGCAAGAAACAATATGTGGGTAGGACCATTAGAACGTTCACCACACGTGTCAACGAGCATATTGCAGGCATTAAAGGTGGCAAAGATAAACATACAGTACCCCGACACTACTTACTCCATCATAATAGGGACCCTAGGGGAAGTACATTTCAGGTGATTGATAAGTTTGTCCCTCATTGGCGGGGGGAATCGCGCTTACGGGGGGTATCCAAGTTGGAAACTTATTGGATACATGAGCTTAGATCATATTTTCCCTTCGGGCTTAATGTAGAGTGGGATCTAAATTCATTTATTAATCTTTCATAACATCACAAACCTTTTTTTTTTTTTTTTCTCCCATTTTCACATTATTCCATTTGACACATCTTATGTTTGTCACCCATGTCATTTATTTTTAGCACACTATCTATTTTAGTTTATTATACATTCACCACACATGTTTTCACTTATCCCCGTCTGGCTGTGTTACAACACATCAGGCTGCAATCCTTTCCTTATGCACTCACTTTACACCATGCATTTTAATATGCCATTAGCACAATTTAGTATCTGACCATTATTATCTTGTGCCCATATGTATCCTCTTTTCATGTTTTTTACCCGTTTTTCAGTGGGTATATTATTTCTTATTCTTTATTTCATTTTTCATTTTTTTTGTTTTCCCCAGCATCCAGATGTGCGATTGTGTGCTTGCGGTTGGGTCGCACACTCGCAGAGAGTCAGGTGGTTGCAGTGCGGACAGGCCCACTTTGTGTGGACCTTTCCGACGCTGCGTCAGCGTTGCCTGGTGACCTGTGCGTACTGCCCAATCGTAAATGACGGTATACGTCATAAGGGATGGGCACTGGGATCACGTGACGGCCGCGCGAACACGTGGTTTGTGTTCGCGGGCTTTCCCGACGTAGCGTGTAGGGTTGCTAGGCAA
Organism: Lithobates clamitans; assembly: GCA_037952925.1. NCBI lineage: Eukaryota > Metazoa > Chordata > Amphibia > Anura > Ranidae > Lithobates > Lithobates clamitans. The sequence goes on from JBBGZY010000882.1 coordinate 2,912,215, forward strand.
CCTCCACGTGCGTCTGCATACCCCCAGGTCGCGGCATCACATGACGGCCACGTGAACATGCTGTTTCATGTTCGCGGGCTTTTTCCCGACGTAGCGTGTAGGGTTGCTAGGCAACCTCCACGTGCGTCCGCATACCCCCAGGTCGCGGCATCACATGACGGCCGCGTGAACATGCTGTTTCATGTTCGCGGGCTTTTTGGACGCTACGTGTATGGTTGCTAGGCAACCTCCACGTGCGTTCTGTACTTGTTCCGTTTTTGGCATTGCATGCGGAAGTCCCGCCCAGCTCCCGGGCTCCCAGCATGCTAATGCCTAATGATAATTCCACCAATAAAAATAGATTTAGGTGGGAAGTGCCTGTTACCAGCTGCTTAAGGCTAGATGTTTATTTTGTTATAGACACAGTGATTGGCTAAGAGGAGAAGGTGGGCCTTATATTATCAGATGACCTCCTTCTCTGCCCAATAGGATTAACTATTGTTTAAACGTTGACAGCTGATTGGTCTTGTATTATGTTGGATTACATACACTATTTTATAAATATTGGCAGTGTTATGGGGGTTTCATATGCCCCTGTTGAAGATCTTTAGATCGAAACGCGTAGGGCGTTTTTATACCCCATACACTGCTTTTTATTCCGTGATCACGCTTTGTTTTATGTATTGTGGTTTTTTAACAATAAAACTACCTGAGTCACACTATGTGGAAGCATCTCTCTTCTATCCACATGCCCTGGTGAATCACTCTCCTTTGGGAACTGTTTGGATCCTGTTCCGGTGGACCGAGAGGGACGTCCAGGTCGGGCAGAGGCTCTACCCTTGCCTCCATCACTTCACATCTTTGCTCTTGGTGGCACAAAGCCTCATTGATTCTATGCTTATGGCAGTAGAATCCAACTTATTCGGTAAGCGTATTCCATCTATTCGTTTATCTTGTTGAAACCTGAGCTGACCGTTGAGAAGCTGAAGGAACTGCCACACGGATCAGACATACTCTCTGTGGACTGTTTTTGTTGTTTTCACAACACGTCATCATTTGGGACATTATGTTCATGTGCACAGAGACTACTGATATATGAGTTTATTAGCGCTACAATTTTCGTTTTTAATTTCAGCTTACATTTTTGTCACATGTTTGTAGCAGCTCACCTATATATATAATTTTTTGGGTAGCGCATTAACCATCCCCCTATCCAGCAGGATAAGCCGCGCCCACGGGAGCATGCAGCACGGCGATTGGTGGTGTGTCAGTCTGACACGCCGCATCTCCAACCCTTGGTAGACAGCCTATGACGTAGGCTCTTTACCATGTAATCAGCTGTGACCAATCACTGCTGGTCACACAGTATACAGGAAGTGCCGTTTATCGACTTTTCCTCTATTCACGCTGACAAGGTGCGGGTAGAGGAGAGCCGATCGGCGGCTCTCCTGACTGGGGGGGGGGGGTTGTCTGCGCTGATAATCAGCGCATTGATTATCAGTGCAGACCCAGTAGAGCTCACCAGGAATGCCCACCCATGACCAACATGCAAATCAGTGCCCATTAGAGATGCCAACCGGTGCCCATTAGAGATGCCAATCAGTGCCCATTAGAGATGCCAACCAGTGCCCATTAGAGATGCCAACCAGTGCCCATTAGAGATGCCAACCAGTGCCCATTAGAGATGCCTGCCAGTGCCCATTAGAGATGCCTGCCAGTGCCTCCTCATCAGTGCCGCCTATAAGTGCCCATCAGTGAAGGAGAAAACATACTTATTTTTGAAAAAACACAACAGAAACAAAGAAAACCATTTTGTTTCCCAATATTTTCGGTCTTTTTTTATTTGTTTAGCAAATAAAAAACCACAGTGGTGATCAAATACCACCAAAAGAGCTCTATTTGTGGGGAAAAAAACAATAAAAATTTTGTTTGGGTACAGTGTTGCATGACTGCGCAATTGTCATTTAAAAATGTGACAGCGCTGAAAATTGTCCTGGGCAGGAAGGGGGAATGTCCTGTATTGAAGTGGTTAAGAAACAATCACACGGTGCAGGATGGCAGCCATTTTTTTTAATTTACGTTTTTTTACTAACAGCAGAGGGGGTTGGGGGAGCCAGGGATACAGACTCCTGAGCTCGAGAGAACTGGGGAGAGCAGAGAGGAGAGCTGCGGATGACGGAGGGACGTAAACTGACCACAGTGTCAGGGCTCAGCGGCCATGATATTCCGTGGTCAGTTTACAGGGGGGAGGGCAGAACCAGGCAGAATCATCCGGGTATTTTACAGCTTCCGGGGGAGGGGCAGGTTAGACAGCACAAGCAACGTGATGTTTAATCTGCTATAAGGGAACAGGATCTCTTTTAATTCTTAGAAATACAAACACTTTATTTAAAGCAACCTGACAAATAAGAAATACAAAAGAAATGAAAGTGAAACTTTACTCAAAAAGTAAAGCCCGCTGACAGTTTTATTTTTTTTGGGGGGGGGGTGGGGACAGGAGTAAACACAGATTTTTATTGGCTCCCACTTTGACAATCCTCGCCTAGGGGAGAAATTCTGCCTCTTGTCACACCCACTCCAGGGATACCTCACTGCAGGACCATTCACAGCGCTCCCTGCGAGCTCGCACATGTGCAGTGGGGAACCGGCTGTGGTTTCAAGATGGAGGCACCCATAGCGGTGAGAAGGACTGGCACTGACAGCACTGGATCCCTGGCACATGTGAATACCTGATTTTTAGAAAATCGCCAGCAACAGTATTTGTAGATGGTGACTTTTAATAAAGAAGAAAAAAATAAATTGAAATTTCTTTTAACCCTTTCATGACTAAGCCTATTTTTGAAATTTGGTGTTTACAAGTTAATCCGTATTTTTTGCTAGAAAATTATTTAGAACCCCCAAACATTATGTATATTTTTTTAACAGAGAATCTAGAGAATAAAATGGAGATTGTTGCAATATTTTATATCACACGGTATTTGTGCAGCGGTGTTTTAAATGCAATTTTTTTGGACAAGGGACATTTTCATGAATTTTAAAAAATCGAAACCGTAAAGTTGCCCCAATTTTTTTGTATAATGTGAAAGATGATGTTATGCCGAGTAAATAGATACCAAACATGTCACACTTTATAATTGCACGCACTCGTGGAATGGCGACAAACTACGGTACCTAAGAATTTCTATATGCGACGCTTTAAATTTTTTTTACGGTTACCAGGTTAGAGTTTACAATTTGAAGGCTGGAACAAAGCCGCCCACAGCTTCATTCCAGCCCGCCCCCAGCTTCCGGAGGCATCTGATTGGTCACTGAGCCTCCGGATTGACTGGGAGGCCCGGTAAGAGCGGTGGGAGGCAACGGGAGGGGGGACGTCCCCTCCCGCTGCTCCGGTATAACAGCGGCGGTTTTCTATCAGATAGCCGCTACCCATCAGAAAGCCATAACCAAGCCTACTGCGCATGCGCAATGCGCAGCCGAAGTGACGTTGCCTTGCGTCCATCTTGGTACACCCAAGTTAGAAGTCGGCAAGCGGACATCTTTATACACCCACCAGAGTCTTGCTTGTCACAGTTATTTTTAACAGTGAACTCAGCCTATATAGTGAAATACAGTATTCAGAAGTAACACTAACACTGTTCTGATGTTGAATTTTAAAAGCAGCGGTGTTCTGTCACATCAACAAACCTGTGAGATCAGCAGGCTTGCTGCTGCTTTTAAAATTAAACATCAAAACAGTGTTATGGACTTCTAAATCCCGTATTTCACTATATAAGCTGAGTTTACTTGCGATTTTGCGAACGCAATTTTTTCTTTAACCACTTGCTGATCAGCCATTGTATTGCAGAAGGTTGGCTCTATTGAGCGAATCGCCATGGGTGTACATCACTTCATGCAATAGATACAGTGTGCACGCGCACAGCACAAGGCCGGAACCGATGCGCGTGCCCAGAGGCCGCAATGTACGCCGACTACCTGCGATCGCTCCACAGAGAGACAGAACGGGGATCTCTTTATGTAAAAAAACAGACCCCCGTTCTTTCAAGGAAGTAGAGCGAGATGTGCTATTTCTAGTGATCAGGAACAGCGATCTCTCTCCTCCTCCAGTCAGTCCCCTCCCCCCCACAATTAGAAACACCTCCCAGGGAACACTTAACCCCTTGATCGACCCCTAGATTTAACCCCTTCCCTGCCAGTGACATTGATACAGTAATCAGTGCATCACATCAGTGCCGTATCGCAAAAAATGGCCTGGTCATTAAGGGGTCTGAAGTGGTTAAATACAATTTAATGACAAAAAAGAAAACGCAATAGTTACCCCAATTCTTTTGTATAATGTGAAAGATGCCTAACATGTCACTCTTTAAAATTGGGCATGCTCGTGGAATGGCGCCAAACTTTGGTACCTAACTGCTTCTGGACCGCCCCATGTACATTTACTGCAGCGGGGCCGCCTCTCTGTATGGAATCATGTAACAGTGATTCCCCTCTTCCTGGTCTGCGGGACGCACGCCTGCCCACGGCGACCAGTATCCGCTGTGATTGGACACAGCAGGAGCCAATCAGTGGGTCTGACGGAACCCGATGTCTGCTGGGACCATTCCTAAGGCAGGCAGAACGGTGGTCTGCCTATATGTGACAGGAGAAGACAGAGATCTTGTATTTCTGCTAAGCAGGAACACGGATCTCTGTCTTCTTAGGCCCCTTTCACACGGAGCGGATCCGCTGGATGGACTCCGCTAGCTCAGTGGGGGATCGCTCCATTGATCCCAGCTGAGCAGGCGGATGACAGGTCCGTCTTCACTCATACCTCCCAACTTTTTCAGATGGGAATGAGGGACACCTATCAGCAAAAGTATGCAGGCATAGGACACACCCCTGGCCACGCCCCCTTAAAGGAGAATTGTAAAAAAAAAACAAGATTGGTTAACCACTTGCCGACCGCCGTACGATGATGTACGTCGACAAAGCGGCACAGGCAGGCAAAAGGGCTTACCTGTACGTCCCTGCCTGCCCGCGGGTGGGGGGTCCGATCGAACCCCCCCGATGCCTGCGGCGGTCGGCAAATGTCCCCCGGCGATCGGTGGTGAGGGGGAGGCCATCCATTCGTGGCCCCCCCCTCGCGATCGCTCCCAGCCAATGGGATCATTTCCCTGCCTCTGTATTGTACACAGAGACAGAGGAAATGATGTCATCTCTCCTCGGCTCGGTAGTTTCCGTTCCGGGCCGAGGAGAGAAGACTGTAATGTGAGTGCACCAACACACACACACACACACACAGTAGAACATGCCAGGCACACATTACACCCCGATCCCCCCCCCGATCCCCCCCCGATCACCACCCCCCCCCCTGTCACAAACTGACACCAAGCAGGTTTTTTTTCTTTTTTTTTTCTGATTACTGTATTGGTGTCAGTTTGTGACAGTTAGTGTGTTAGGGCAGTGAGTGTTAGGCCCCCTTTAGGTCTAGGATACCCCCCTAATAAAGTTTTAACCCCTTGATCACCCCCGTCACCAGCGTCGCTAAGCGATCATTTTTCTGATCGCTGTATTAGTGTCGCTGGTGACGCTAGTTAGGGACGTAAATATTTAGATTCGCCGTCAGCGTTTTATAGCGACAGGGACCCCCATATACTACCTAATAAATGTTTTAACCCCTTGATTGCCCCCTAGTTAACCCTTTCACCACTGATCACCGTATAACCGTTACGGGTGACGCTGGTTAGTTCGTTTATTTTTTATAGTGTCAGGGCACCCGCCGTTTATTACTAAATAAAGGTTTAGCCCCCCCGATCGCCCGGCGGTGATATGCGTCGCCCCAGGCAGCGTCAGATTAGCGCCAGTACCGCTAACACCCACGCACGCAGCATACGCCTCCCTTAGTGGTATAGTATCTGTATGGATCAATATCTGATCCGATCAGATCTATACTAGCGTCCCCAGCAGTTTAGGGTTCCCAAAAAGGCAGTGTTAGCGGGATCAGCCCAGATACCTGCTAGCACCTGCGTTTTGTCCCTCCGCCCGGCCCAGCCCAGCCCACCCAAGTGCAGTATCGATCGATCACTGTCACTTACAAAACACTAAACGCATAACTGCAGCGTTCGCAGAGTCAGGCCTGATCCCTGCGATCGCTAACAGTTTTCTTGGTAGCGTTTTGGTGAGCTGGCAAGCACCAGCCCCAGGCAGCGTCAGGTTAGCGCCAGTACCGCTAACACCCACGCACGCACCGTACACCTCCCTTAGTGGTATAGTATCTGAACGGATCAATATCTGATCCGATCAGATCTATACTAGCGTCACCAGCAGTTTAGGGTTCCCAAACACGCAGTGTTAGCGGGATCAGCCCAGATACCTGCTAGCACCTGCGTTTTGCCCCTTCGCCCAGCCCAGCCCACCCAAGTGCAGTATCGATCGATCACTGACACTTACAAAACTCTAAACGCATAACTGCAGTGTTCGCAGAGTCAGGCCTGATCCCTGTGATCGCTAACAGTTTTTTTTGTAGCGTTTTGGTGAACTGGCAAGCACCAGCGGCCTAGTACACCCTGGTCGTAGTCAAACCAGCACTGCAGTAACACTTGGTGACGTGGCGAGTCCCAAAAGTGCAGTTCAAGCTGGTGAGGTGGCAAGCACAAGTAGTGTCCCGCTGCCACCAAAAAGACAAACACAGGCCCGTCGTGCCCATAGTGCCCTTCCTGCTGCATTCGCCAATCCTAATTGGGAACCCACCGCTTCTGCAGCGCCCGTACTTCCCCCATTCACATCCCCAACCAAATGCAGTCGGCTGCATGAGAGGCATTTTCTTTATGTCCTCCCGAGTACCCCTACCCAACGAACCCCCCCAAAAAAGATGTCGTGTCTGCAGCAAGCGTGGATATAGGCGTGACACCCACTATTATTGTCCCTCCTGTCCTGACAATCCTGGTCTTTGCATTGGTGAATGTTTTGAATGCTACCATTCACTAGTTGAGTATTAGCGTAGGGTACAGCATTGCACAGACTAGGCACACTTTCACAGGGTCTCCCAAGATGCCATCGCATTTTGAGAGACCCGAACCTGGAACCGGTTACAGTTATAAAAGTTAGTTACAAAAAAAAAGTGTAAAAAAAAAAAAAAAAACACAAACAAAAATATAAAATAAAAAAAAAATAGTTGGCGTTTTATTGTTCTCTCTCTCTCTATTCTCTCTATTGTTCTGCTCTTTTTTACTGTATTCTATTCTGCAATGTTTTATTGTTATTATGTTTTATCATGTTTGCTTTTCAGGTATGCAATTTTTTATACCTTACCGTTTACTGTGCTTTATTGTTAACCATTTTTTTTGTCTTCAGGTACGCCATTCACGACTTTGAGTGGTTATACCAGAATGATGCCTGCAGGTTTAGGTATCATCTTGGTATCATTCTTTTCAGCCAGCGGTCGGCTTTCATGTAAAAGCAATCCTAGCGGCTAATTAGCCTCTAGACTGCTTTTACAAGCAGTGGGAGGGAATGCCCCCCCCCAACGTCTTCCGTGTTTTTCTCTGGCTCTCCTGTCTCAACAGGGAACCTGAAAATGCAGCCGGTGATTCAGCCAGCTGACCATAGAGCTGATCAGAGACCAGAGTGGCTCCAAACATCTCTATGGCCTAAGAAACCGGAAGCTACGAGCATTTTATGACTTAGATTTCGCCGGATGTAAACAGCGCCATTGGGAAATTGGGAAAGCATTTTATCACACCGATCTTGGCGTGGTCAGATGCTTTGAGGGCAGATCAGAAATCTAGGGTCTAATAGACCCCAATTTTTGCAAAAAAGAGTACCTGTCACTACCTATTGCTATGATAGGTGATATTTACATTCCCCGAGATAATAAAAATGATTTTTAAAAAAAATGAAAGGAACAGTTTAAAAATAAGATAAAAAAAAATAATAATAATGAAAAAAAAAAAAAAAAAAAAAAAAAAAGCACCCCTGTCCCCCCTGCTCTCGCGCTAAGGCGAACGCAAGCGTCGGTCTGGCGTCAAATGTAAACAGCAATTGCACCATGCATGTGAGGTATCACCGCGAAGGCCAGATCGAGGGCAGTAATTTTAGCAGTAGACCTCCTCTGTAAATCTAAAGTGGTAACCTGTAAAGGCTTTTAAAGGCTTTTAAAAATGTATTTAGTTTGTCGCCACTGCAGGTTTGTGCGCAATTTTAAAGCATGTCATGTTTGGTATCCATGTACTCGGCCTAAGATAATCTTTTTTATTTCACCAAACATTTGGGCAATATAGTGTGTTTTAGAAAAAGAGGTCTCTGACAGGGAGTAGTACTAAGCAGAGGGTGTGCCACATCCCAAAAATCCAAAAAGACCAAAACATTCCCCTAGAGTGGGACTTTTAAGGCACTACCATCAATGATGCAATGTAAGTAAAAAATATATAATTTTATTACAAAATTCAAAAGTACAACAAAAAATATATACAAAAATACAAATCAAACACAAACAATATATACAATGGGATACATCAAAAAGCAAGGACATGTAATTTGGACACAACTGCATCACATTGAGAGGAAAACCAAAAATGGAAATGTAATAAGTCTCACTGAACCGACGCGTTTCGGGGAATCCTTCATCAGGGTTCATTAAGTGAGAGTTACCATCTAAGAAATTACAAAATTAAAAAGAAACATTAACATCACACACAAAAAACAGATAACATTCCCCCCACATCCAGTGAAGGTATGTGTGAGAGTCATACTCACTTCCAAAACACATGTGCTATAGAAGTATCCAAGGCATAAAATCAGCTTCACAACGGTCTCCCAGGCCATGTGCATACAAAGAGAGCCAGATCGCGGACCATGTAGAATGAAATTGTAATGACTGGTGCATATAATGCAATCTCAATGGGTGCTGAAAACCGCCGCGCCAAATCTTAGTTTGTGCGCAGGCTGGGGTCCAAAAATTAACCGGACCTGAAAACAAGGACAAAACCCCATAAATAATGATGATTTTGATAATCAATAGACAATCATATCTCCTGGGATTGAAAATATATCAAATCCCAGGGTGTGTAAAAAACATGGGCAGATGTGGGGACTAGCCACAGGAAACATACCTGCAAGCTAGATCCAAACGGGGGAGACCTACATGTTGTGATGTAGGGGGAAGGAGGAGGACTCGGGGTTCGAGCTGACAACCATAAAGCTGCAGATAGTAAAGGAGAGAGAGGGATCTAATTAGAAAAAGGGAAACAAGGTTCTAATATGGGTAAACATATTTAAATGGTAAAAAACCAGACACCACTTAAGGTATGCAAAAAAGTGGAGATAACAGCAATCCAGGTTGCTGAGGTTACCTGTATAATCAGTCCAACAGCATAATATCAACGAGGCATCCTCCTCCGATCACAAGATCAGAGTGAATGAACTCGATATTTATAACACACACCTCACGCTGTCGGCTGATTACAATGCCGAACAGCTGAAGCCAAGATCCATCCCCTGTGTTAATTCCTCCCACCTCCCAACAGCTGACTCATTGTCAGCCTGAAGGGATACACCCTATGTCAATTTGTTGATTCCCCTATGTTACTTCCTCCCACCTCCCAACAGGTGACTCATTGTCAGCCTGAAGGGATGCACCCTACGTCAAGTCCTGTCGATGGGCCCCCTGGGCGTGGACCGCGCCACGCCTCCCCGCAAGCGCCGGCCCTGAGTCCGTACCACCCACGTGCGCCAGCCAAGCTGGAACGCAGGATAGCGGCGGACATCACAGCCGCGCCCCGGAGCTACGTGCCGCCGTCCACCCCCACCGGCACGGCAAGCCTGAGCTGGAAACAGCCATGCTGAACCAGATCAGGGATGGAGGAGCATCCGAGGATGATCCCCTCAGTATGTCCCACAAAAGGGACATCCTTGCCGTGCCGGGTCCGCGCACTACAAAAACAGCAACCAACAGACTCAGGGACTCCATGCCATTCATAATGAAAAGGAAAGGAAAAAAAAAAAAAAGGTAAAAATGTAATGACAGTCCGCGATAAGAAAACAGTAACAGTGTAATGCATTATTCTTGCATCAAGCACCATTCAGTCAGAATGGCATGTAAATTAAAGGCAAATGCAATCACTGCATGGGAGACTATTATGAAGCTGTCACACGGAGAGGAAAAAACTGTATAGCAGCCACAAAATGCACAAATGAGTTTTAAAACATGCTCAAATCCCAATCCTGGAGTCTGATCCCATAAGTGCCACAGTCCCCATTGGATGCAGAGGCATAAGATTTCAACTGGCCCCTTAGAAATTATATAAACCTTGTATATGTGTCCTGCATGATATCTAATGTACCAGCAGGATCAAAAATTCAAAAAATAAAGGGGCAGGTAAAGGTGCATTGGCTGGGAAACGAACCCAGGCCTCCCGCATGGCAGGCGAAAATTCTACCACTGAACCACAGGGATAGATATGGGAACCAGAATTAAGTATGAGCCTCCTACAATCGACAGTGTAACCTGGGGTGCTCACTGGAAGGTACTGAGAGGTAACACTACCTCTCCATACCCCCAGAGTCAAAACCCTCCAGGAACGGTTTGAAACATGTAGTGTCATTAAGTCCAGGGGGCCTAGTCGCCCGCAAGTTGTAGATCCACCTCAGTTCAAGCTGGAGGAGAACCTTATTCCAATCTCCCCCCCTCGAACTGGGGTGGACTCGATCCAAAATCAAAAATTTGATTCTTGGAAACAGTCCCTGATGTACCAGGGCAGTGTGTCTCCCCAGTGGTAGATCGGGGTCACAGGTCTGCATGCTTCTGATGTGGCGGTATGCCCTATGCCAGAATTCCAACTTGGTTTTCCCAACATAGAAGCATCCGCAATCACACCATAGCATGTACACCACTCCCTTAGTCTTGCAATTTGCAAAGTGTTTTGGCCTGAAGGTACTGCCATCGGGTAAGGTGGGATTTTTGGTAGTATACATATACTTACAGTACCCACAGGCCCCACACATAAATGTGCCCCTATATTTACAGTGCTGGGCAAAATTTTCATCTTTGAATTCGCTCCTCACCAATCTGGAGGATAAGGAAGTAGCCCTCCTGAAAGTAAAGAGCGGACTCTCGGGGAGGAGTCTATTCAAATTTGGGTCCATGGTAAGAATGTGCCAGAACTTGGACACAATTCTTTTAACTTCAGCATGTTGATTGCAGTATTTGGTAATAATGCGCAGATGGTTATCCTGTTTTTTGTTCTTTTGCGAGTAAATCAAAGCCTGTCTAGTATGTGTGGTGGCCCGCCTAAAGGCCTTTTTGAGGGAGGTGTGTGAATAACCTCTCTCAAGGAGTCTTGCACGCAACTTATTTGCTTCAGTTTTAAAGGTCGCCTCGTCAGTGCAATTTCTGCGCACCCTTAGGTACTGGCTGTATGGTATAGACCTAATGAGGCTAGGTGGATGGAAACTGGAGGCATGTAAGATGGTGTTCCCAGCAGTGGCCTTACGATAGAGGCCACTGCTGAGTCCACCATCCTGACCCCTATAGACCATCCATGACATCCAGAAATGCAATCTCACTGCAACTTGATGACATGGTAAAATTCAAATTGAAGCAATTCTTGTTCATGCTCTCTAGGCATGACTGCAAGAGCTCTATGGGACCGTCCCAGATGGTGAAAATGTCGTCGATGTATCTGAACCATAATAAAAAGTGGTTTGTATACATCGACGAGTTTTCATCACTGAGGAATGTGGTTTCCCACTCCCCCAGGTACAGGTTCGCGTATGATGGGGCACAGCAAGTCCCCATCGCCACACCCTGTACCTGGAGGAAGTAGACGTAGGGTGCATCCCTTCAGGCTGACAATGAGTCACCTGTTGGGAGGTGGGAGGAATTAACATAGGGGAATCAACAAATTGACATAGGGTGTATCCCTTCAGGCTGACAATGAGTCAGCTGTTGGGAGGTGGGAGGAATTAACACAGGGGATGGATCTTGGCTTCAGCTGTTCGGCATTGTAATCAGCCGACAGCGTGAGGTGTGTGTTATAAATATCGAGTTCATTCACTCTGATCTTGTGATCGGAGGAGGATGCCTCGTTGATATTATGCTGTTGGACTGATTATACAGGTAACCTCAGCAACCTGGATTGCTGTTATCTCCACTTTTTTGCATACCTTAAGTGGTGTCTGGTTTTTTACCATTTAAATATGTTTACCCATATTAGAACCTTGTTTCCCTTTTTCTAATTAGATCCCTCTCTCTCCTTTACTATCTGCAGCTTTATGGTTGTCAGCCCGAACCCCGAGTCCTCCTCCTTCCCCCTACATCACAACATGTAGGTCTCCCCCGTTTGGATCTAGCTTACAGGTATGTTTCCTGTGGCTAGTCCCCACATCTGCCCATGTTTTTTACACACCCTGGGATTTGATATATTTTCAATCCCAGGAGATATGATTGTCTATTGATTATCAAAATCATCATTATTTATGGGGTTTTGTCCTTGTTTTCAGGTCCGGTTAATTTTTGGACCCCAGCCTGCGCACAAACGCCGCGCCAAATCTTAGGCGCGGCGGTTTTCAGCACCCATTGAGATTGCATTATATGCACCAGTCATTACAATTTCATTCTACATGGTCCGCGATCTGGCTCTCTTTGTATGCACATGGCCTGGGAGACCGTTGTGAAGCTGATTTTATGCCTTGGATACTTCTATAGCACATGTATTTTGGAAGTGAGTATGACTCTCACACATACCTTCACTGGATGTGGGGGGAATGTTATCTGTTTTTTTGTGTGTGATGTTAATGTTTCTTTTTAATTTTGTAATTTCTTAGATGGTAACTCTCACTTAATGAACCCTGATGAAGGATTCCCCGAAATGCGTCGGTTCAGTGAGACTTATTACATTTCCATTTTTGGTTTTCCTCTCAATGTGATGCAGTTGTGTCCAAATTACATGTCCTTGCTTTTTGATGTATCCCATTGTATATATTGTTTGTGTTTGATTTGTATTTTTGTATATATTTTTTGTTGTACTTTTGAATTTTGTAATAAAATTATATATTTTTTACTTACATTGCATCATTGATGGTAGTGCCTTAAAAGTCCCACTCTAGGGGAATGTTTTGGTCTATATAGTGTGTTTTAGTGCATTAAAAAGTAAAAAAGTGTGTTTTTTTCCCCAAAAAATGCGTTTGAAAAATCGCTGCGCAAATACTGTGTGAAAAAAAAAAATGAAACACCCACCATTTTAATCTGTAGGGCATTTGCTTTAAAAAAAAAATAATGTTTGGGGGTTCAAAGTAATTTTCTTGCAAAAAAAAATTATTTTTTTATGTAAACAATAAGTGTCAGAAAGGGCTTTGTCTTCAAGTGGTTAGAAGAGTGGGTGGTGTGTGACATAAGCTTCTAAATGTTGTGCATAAAATGCCAGGACAGTTCAAAACCCCCCCAAATGACCCCATTTTGGAAAGTAGACACCCCAAGCTATTTGCTGAGAGTCATGTTGAGTCCATGGAATATTTTATATTGTGACACAAGTTGCGGGAAAGAGACAATTTTTAATTTTTTTTATTTTTTTTTTGCGCAAAGTTGTCACTAAATGATATTTTGCTCAAACATGCCATGGGAATATGTGAAATTACACCCCAAAATACATTCTGTTGCTTCTCCTGAGTACGGGGATACCACATGTGTGAGACTTTTTGGGAGCCTAGTCGCGTACGGGACCCCGAAAACCAAGCACCGCCTTCAGGCTTTCTAAGGCCGTAAATTTTTGATTTCACTCTTCACTGCCTATCACAGTTTGGGAGGCCATGGAATGCCCAGGTGGCAAAACCCCCCCCCAAATGACCCCATTTTGGAAAGTAGACACCCCAAGCTATTTGATGAGAGGTATAGTGAGTATTTTGCAGACCTCAGTTTTTGTCACAAAGTTTTGAAAATTGAAAAAAGAAAAAAAAACATTTTTTTTCTCGTCTTTCTTTATTTTCAAAAACAAATGAGAACTGCAAAATACTCACCATGCCTCTCAGCAAATAGCTTGGGGTGTCTACTTTCCAAAATGGGGTCATTTGGGGGGGGGTTTGTGCCACCTGGGCATTCCATGGTCTCCGAAACTGTGATAGGCAGTGAGGAGTAAAATCAAAAATGTACGCCCTTAGAAATCCTGAAGGCAGTGATTGATTTTCGGGGCCCCGTACGCGGCTAGGCTCCCAAAAAGTCCCACACATGTGGTATCCCCATACTCAGGAGAAGCAGCTAAATGTATTTTGGGGTGCAATTCCACATATGCCCATGGCCTGTGTGAGCAATATATCATTTAGTGACAACTTTTTGTAATTTTTTTTTTTTGTCATTATTCAATCACTTGGGACAAAAAAAAAAAAATATTCAATGGGCTCAACATGCCTCTCAGCAAATTCCTTGGGGTGTCTACTTTCCAAAATGGGGTCATTTGTGGGGGTTTTGTACTGCCCTGCCATTTTAGCACCTCAAGAAATGACATAGGCAGTCATAAATGAAAGGCTGTGTAAATTCCAGAAAATGTACCCTAGTTTGTAGACGCTATAACTTTTGCGCAAACCAATAAATATACACTTATTGACATTTTTTTTTACCAAAGACATGTGGCCGAATACATTTTGGCCTAAATGTATGACTAAAATTGAGTTTATTGGATTTTTTTTTAGAACAAAAAGTAGAAAATATTTTTTTTCAAAATTTTCGGTCTTTTTCCGTGTATAGCGCAAAAAATAAAAACGGCAGAGGTGATCAAATATCATCAAAAGAAAGCTCTATTTATGGGAAGAAAAGGACGCAAATTTCGTTTGGGTAGAGCATTGCATGACCGCGCAATTAGCAGTTAAAGCGACGCAGTGCTGAATTGTAAAAAGTGCTCTGGTCAGGAAGGGGGTAAAACCTTCCGGGGCTGAAGTGGTTAAACCCACAAGTGCTTTTTTTTACCACTACTATTTATTTATATTGGCTTTTGGAATTTACAAATGCAGAAATTTAGAAATCAGATGAAAGGTTTAGTGAAAGGCTTTGATAGATAAAAAGTGCATTTTATATATAAGTATATAGATCAGACCAAAATGAGGGACAAATGAGGAGGAATGAGGGACAGAGGGACATTACTCCAAATCAGGGACAGTCCCTCGAAATCCGGGACAGTTGGGAGCTATGATTTACTCGCTGTGCAGAGACGGACCTGTCAGAGCCCCGCTGTTCTCTAAGGGGAGACCGGATGAAAATAGAAATCCTGTCCGTTTTCATCCAATCTCATCCGATCCGCTAGACGTTCTGTTTTGAGCGGATCTGGTTGGATCTGAGTGGCCTGATCGTGTGAAAGGAGGCTTACAGTACAAACACCCCCCCCACATACACACACAGTTAGTAAGCACTCCCTTAGGACACATTTAACCCTTTGATCGTCCCTGATGTTAAACCCTTCCCTGCCAGTGTCATCAGTACAGTGACAGTGCATATTATTTAGCACCAATCAATGTATTTGTGTCACTGGTCCCCAAAAAAGTTTCAAAAATGTCACTTAGTGTCCGATTTGTCCACTGCAATGTCGCAGTCCCGCTATAAGTCGCTGGTCACCACCATTACTAGTAAGACCTCATGCACACTGGACATTAAAAATAACGTTATAAAAACGTCAGTAGCTTTGCAGTGAGTTTTTCAACATCTTTCAACTTTTTTCAACATTTTTGCAATAGCGTTTTTTAGTGGTTTTTAGCGTTTTTCCACGTTTTTTTTTTTTTTTCAATGGATCAAAAACGTTAAAAAATGCTGGTGAGTGACATTCCTAGGCGTTTATCGACGTTTATCAGCATTTATCAGCGTTATAGGGCGTACACACGGTCGGACTTTGTTCGGACATTCCGACAACAAAATCCTAGGATTTTTTCCGACGGATGTTGGCTCAAATTTGTCTTGCATACACACAGTCACACAAAGTTGTCGGAAAATCCAATCTTTCTGAACGCGGTGACGTAAAACACGTACATTGGGACTATAAACGGGGCAGTGGCCAATAGCTTTCATCTCTTTATTTATTCTGAGCATGCGTGGCACTTTGTCCGTCGGATTTGTGTACACACGATCGGAATTTTCGACAACGGATTTTGTTGTCGGAAAATTTTATCTCCTGCTCTCCAACTTTGTGTGTCGGAAAATCCGATGGAAAATGTCCGATGGAGCCCACACACGGTCGGAATTTCCGACAACACGCTCCGATCGGACATTTTCCATCGGAAAATCCGACCGTGTGTACGGGGCATTAGAGCGTTTTTACAGCTGAAAAACGTCTCTCAGAACCCACTAGTTTTGGGGGTTTTTTTACCGCCCAAAATTGCTGATAACAGCCTATGTGTGCACCTAGGACAACATGATGGAGAGTTTAATGACTAGAAAAAAAACGTCTACAGCCAAAAACAGCAGCTGTAAAAACATCCAAAAACGTCCCGTGTGCATGAGGACTAAAAAAAAAAAAAATTCCATAAAACTATCCCATAGTTTGCAGACGCTATAACTTTTGCGCCAACCAATCAATATACTCTTATTGGGACCTTTTTTTACCAAAAACATGTAGCAGAATACATATTGGCCTAAATTGATGGAGAAATTTGATTTTTAACATTTTTTTTATTGGATTTGTTTTATAGCAGGTACTAAAAACATTGTTTTTTTTTTCTTTTTTCAAAGTTGTCGCTCTTTTTTAGTTTATAGCACAAAAATAAAAACCGCAGAGGTGATCAAATACCACCAAAAGAAAGCTCTATTTGTGGGAAAAAAAGGACATCAATTTTATTTGGGTGCAGCGTCACACGACCGCGCAATTGTCAGTTAAAATAACGCAGTGCCGTATCACAAAAAATGGCCTGGTCATGAATGGCAGTTATCCTTCCGGGACTAAAGTGGTTAACTCCCTCTGCCTCTGGCGCTGGGCCTGGTGGTCACCTGTTCCTCTCCAGGAGGCGGTGCGGATACCCAGTGGGGACTTTTTAATACCAAGGGACAGGAAGCCCCCACCTCTCTGTGCATACAGCTGTGTTTTTGGAAATGGGATGCGTGGAAGGAAACTGACACCTACAGGACTGAAGTGACAGGACCTGCAGGGGTGGAGCGCTCCGGTGAGTGCAACCACATTGGGGGACCACCAATTGTCACAGCACGGCACTTTATCATCTAAGAAGGTTTTTCTGCACAATTATTATGAACTTTTATTTTACCTAATAACACATGGTTTTGTGATTTTTTTTTTTTTAGCTGCGATTTGGACACTTTATCAATGATCTCCGATTGCTTATAATTATTGCACATTCACACAATATTGGTGGACATTTATTGTTTATTGTTTTTGGACAGTTATTGGTTTTGGCACTTCATCACTTTATATTTATTCATGTGTAGATGTATTTATGTCATTTAGTGAAGCTGCTTGAAATTTGCGATTTTTTTTGCACATATAATACTATTTTTCACCTGGTTAAGGTGTTTTTCACTAACACAAGGATATATATATATAAAAATTCCCTTGCAAGTAATTTTTTTGGATTACACCAAAAATTCACATTTTTTATCTTTACACTTTTATTTACACACTTGAATTTTTATTTATATTCTCAACACAACGCCACTCCCTATACTTTGATCTAAATACCACCAAAAGAAAGCTCTATTTGTGGGAAAAAAGGACATCAATTTTATTTGGGTGCAGCTTCACACGACCGCGCAATTGTCAGTTAAAATAACGCAGTGCCGTATCACAAAAAATGGCTTGGTCATGAAGGGCGGTTATCCTTCCGGGACTAAAGTACACGCCAATGTACGTCCCTACTTTGAGGACGGATATTGTTGTGATGGCAGCAGCTAGCTACCATAACCCCGGTATCCCCGTGTTCGGCCGGCGATCCGGTACAAGATAAAAGTGGTCTCTGCGGTGGATTCGCCGCAAGATCACTTTTATCGGCGGCGGGAGAGGGGCCCCCCCTCCTGCCAAGATCCAGTGCCCTCCGCCGCTTACCGGAGCCGTCGGCAGCGGCGGAGGTGATCAGGGCTGTTCCCTGGGCTGACATGGAGACGAGTGAGGGGAAGATGGCCCCCCACCCGTCTCCATGACACTGCTGGGTGGAAGCACCGTCAAAACGTCACTTCCGCCCATAGCTCTTAAAGGGCCATTTTATTTTATTATATTTTATTGCATTTTAGTGTAAATATGAGATCTGAGGTCTTTTTGACCCCAGATCTCATATTTAAGAGGACCTGTCATGCTTTTTTTCT
The DNA here is from genome assembly GCA_037952925.1 of Lithobates clamitans. Classification (NCBI taxonomy): domain Eukaryota; kingdom Metazoa; phylum Chordata; class Amphibia; order Anura; family Ranidae; genus Lithobates; species Lithobates clamitans. The sequence goes on from JBBGZY010000882.1 coordinate 2,930,450, forward strand.
ATTACAAGGGATGTTTACATTCCTTGTAATAGGAATAAAAGTGACACCATTTTTTTTTAAACAGGGTAAAAATAAAGAATAAAAGGTAAAATAAATAAGAAAAAAAAAGAAAATTTTTAAACGCGCCCCGTCTGCCCGAGCTCGTGTGCAGAAGCCAGCGCATACGTGAGTAGCGCCCGCATATGAAAATGGTGTTCAAACCACACATGTGAGGTATCGCCGCGATCGGTAGAGCGAGAGCAATAATTCTAGCCCTAGACCTCCTCTGCAACTCAAAACATGCAACCTGTAGAATTTTTTTAAATGTCGCCTATGCACCCGCTGATCGTCATGAATTTACACAGGACACAGCCCCACCTATGAAAACAAGGCAGAGCTCTGTCCTGTACGTGTGGAAGTAATAGATTTGTTTCACCTGCAAAGCAGGGAATAAAATCCATGACTTCCCTTAGTAAAAGCACCAATCACAGTACACACAAACTCTAGCTAGGCACACATTTAACCCTTTGATTGCCCCCTGATGTTTAACCCCTACCCAGCCAAGGTCATTAGTACAGTGACAGTGCCTATTTTTAGCACTGATCACTGTATTAGTGTCACTGGTTCCCACAAAGTGTCAGCTAATGTCCAAATGTCTGCCGCAATATCACAGTGGAGGATTGCCGTCATTACTAGTAAAAATAAACAAATAAAAATTCTAGTATATATCCCATAGTTTGTAGACACTATAACTTTTACGCAAACTGATCAATATACACTTATTGGTTTTTTTTTTACCAAAAACAAGTAGCAGAATACATATTTTTGATTTTTTTACATGCCGTATATACTTGAGTAGAAGCCGAGTTTTTCAGCACATTTTTTTGTGCTGAACATGCCCCCCTCGGCTTATACTCGTGTCAAGCACTTTTCTGCAGCAGAAAATGACATTTTCCGAACCAAATTTGGGGCCCCGTATATCGGGGTGCTAGGAACTTGGTGCTAGGAATGCCAAATTTGGTGTGCAAACCCAGTGGAACTAGCACTACAACATATCCAAAGCTGGGGTTCCTAGCACCAAGTGGCCCTGAGATACAGAGCCCCAACGTCGGTACGGAAAATTTCAAGCACTTTTCTGCAGCAGAGAATGACATTTTCCGAAACCGACTTTGGGGCCCCGTATCTCGGGGGCCACTTAGTGCTAGGAACCCCAGCTTTGGATATGTTGTATTGCTAAGTCGGTCAACTGTGTCCATCTGCAACAATGTCATTTTGGGACCCTTTGGGTCCAGAGACCCCAAATTTTGGCTGCAGCTAGGGGGCATCTAGGAACCATTAACTATCGAGTTTGAAGTTCGAGGGACCTATTGCTGCAAATGGGCACAGTGAGGCTGCAAATGGGCATTGTTGACCCTCTTTTCCACTTACAGTAGCTGCGCATTTCTCACCCTAGGCTTATATTCAAGTCCAGGGGCGTTGCTAGGGGGTGGCTATTGGGGCTATAGCCCCGAATCTGGGGCCCATAGCCCCGAGTCTCTTGCTGCAGGGTCCCTGACTAACCAGCGGGTTGCAGCTGCTGCAGCAGGCGGGCTGGCTGCATGAGAGTGGTGGGGGAGAAGAGAGAGGCGAGCAGGCAGATGAGCAGAGATGACATCTCTTTACGCCCGCTCTACATCAGCACTCTTCACAGACAGGCCTCTTCAATTTGGGAGTGAGCTGCGGCGAGCAGCAGAGAGATGACATCATCTCTCACTGCCAGCCACACATCAGCACTCTTCCGCCAGCATGGTGGAGTTGAGGCCATGTGCTTTCTGTCATCATAGAGCTCCACTTTGCAGCCAGACCCCCTTGCTTCAATGTCGGAGGTGCTTGTCAGCCTGCCACCAATGCAGCATCAATGCACATTTGGGGGGATATCCCCCAGAGGAAGGCACGTGATCCCTGTGCCGAATACGCGTCGGGGAGGGGTAGGACGGAGCTGTCAGCAGGGAAGGAGGTGAACACACACCACACCGCACGCCATACGAGCCGTGGTTAACGAATTATACCTGGATAGTTTGGTGCACTGTAGCACCCGCATATTGTGAGTACCCTCCTGGAGGAATATCTTTTACTTTAAATAAATCCCTTACTATATTACACCATGGAGCTCTTTTTCTTTTTTATGAATAATATTTGGCTTTACCTGAGAGGATTGAATATACATCAATGTACCCTGAGTGAGTCCAGGAGTGGCCCCAATGCGTGTTAGACACTGTTTAACTACCGTGTCACACGAATAGAGGTGAGCGCAAGCACAAGTGGGGGATCACGGGAGAGCACATTAAGCTTGTTGTGATTTGGACACCATTCAGGAGAAGCATGATGGACACTTAATTTATGGACACTGAATACTTGCACCTTTTTGTTTTGGTTTTAATTAGCCGATCGTATTCTGATTGGACACTTGATTGCCACAGGATTTGCACTTAGATTTTATGTTTTTATCCATGCATGATGCACTTTGAGCATTTTATATAGGATATAAGGATTGCACTTTTTTGTGTATGCACTTTGAGGTTTTTCATATATAAGGATTGCACATTATATGTATATTTATATATGTATGTCTTTATTAGCATATTAATTACGGTTTTAATTTAATATTTCTGCACGATTTTTCTACTTAGTTCATATTTTTAGCGCAGGCACAATTGGTTATATAGACAGTCCACATCAGTTGGCAAGTGACAACCCACATCTGGTGGCCGGTGACGTGGCAAGTGACAATCTGCAAATGGTGGCAGAAGATGTGGCAATCTGCAAATGGTGCCAGGAGACGTGGCAAGTGACAATCTGCAAATACTGGAAGGTGACGTGGCAAGTGACAATCTGCAAATGGTGGCAAGAGATGTGGCAAGTGACAATCTGCAAATGGTGGCAGGAGACGTGGCAAGTGACAATCCACATTTGCTGCCAGGTGAAAGTGGCAAGTAACACACTGCATCTGGTGACAGGTGATGGTGGCAACTGACACGCTGCATCTGGTGACAGGTGATGGTGGCAACTGACACGCTGCATCTGGTGGCAGGAGATGTGGCAAGTGACATGCTCAGGGCTCCCACTGATTTTGCAGTATAGTGAGTTGAACCACTTCATTATATATTAGAATTTAACAAGATGTAAGAAATAATGTACTTCTTCAATGTCCCTGACACGATATCAACCATGGTGCCATGGTGATTGAAGCGCCAACACGAGCCATCAGCCGTGAAAAATTGCTTACCACCGGTCCCCCCCCCCCGGGCATGCAAAAAGGTTGGTGACCGCTGCTATGAGCTCTAGCCCCAGATCTTTTGCAGACCTAGCAACGCCCCTGCTCAAGTCAATAAGTTTTCCCAGTTTTTTGTGGTAAAATTAGGTGCCTCGGCTTATATTCGGGTCGGCTTATACTCGAGTATATGCGGTTTTATAGCAGAGAGTAAAAAAATATTATTTTACTTTTTTCAAAATTGTCGGTATTTCTTTGTTTATAGCCCAAAAAAATAAGAAATTCAGAGGTGATCAAATACCTCCAAAAGAAAGTTATATTTGTGGGAAAAAAAGATCATACATTTTATTTGGGTACAGCATTGCATTACCGTGCAATTGTCAGTTAAAATAACGCAGTGCCATATCACAAAAAATGGCCTGGTCATGAATGGGGGTAAGTTTTCCGGAGATCAAGTGGTTAAACCTGGAAGTGCCCAACAGCTTCTTTGGAAAAATGCCAGGAACTTCCAGCAGGCTATGCTGCAGTTAATATTTAAATGTTCGCTCTATGCAGCTTAGCTGCAATATATAGGTGGGGTTTGTGTAGCTGTGGCTTGAGTTTGAGCATAGCTCCCAACTGTCCCTGATTTCGAGGGACTGTCCCTGATTTGGAGCAATGTCCCTCTGTCCCTCATTCCTCCTCATTTGTCCCTCATTTTGGTCTGATCTATATAGTTGTATATAAAATGCACTTTTTATCTTTTACAAAGTGTTACCCAGTGCTAAACCTTTCATCTGATTTCTAAATTGATGCAGTTATAAATTACAAAAGCCAATATAAAGGAATAGTAGTGGTAAAAAAGCACTTGTGGGTTTAACCAATCTTGTTTTTTTGTACAATTCTCCTTTAAGGGGGCGTGGCATGGGGAGTGTCCTATACCTGCATACTTTTGCTGATAGGTGTCCCTCATTCCCATCTCAAAAAGTTGGGAGGTATGGTTTGAGTGGGGATACAGGGGGCCCCATGATCTCCTATTGCCCCGGGGCCCCATGAGTTGTCAGTCTGTGCCTGGTATGGGCTGCTCAATCTAAAATGCCTGGGACTATTATATTTCCCAGTCTGGGCCTGGTGATGTTTAATAAAAGAAGGGGTTTGTGGGACTTTAAATGGAGCGCATGACATCATGCACCCCCATCCCTAATAATATGTAAATAGGAGAAAGGGTTTGGGACTTAAAATGAAGGTAAGTACCCCCCAGTACAAAAAGGGACTTTAACCACTTGCTTACCCCCCTCCTGCCCAGACCAATTTTCAGACCAATTTTCAGCTTTCAGCGCTGTCGCGCTTTGAATGACAATTGTGCGGTCATGTCACACTGTACCCAAATGAAATTTGTATAATTTTTTTCACACAAATAGAGCTTTCTTTTGGTGGTATTTAATCACAGCTGTGATTTTTATTTTTTGCTAAACAAACAAAAAAAGATGGAAAATTTTGAAAAAAAAATCATGTTTCATAGTTTGTTATAAAATTTTGCAAACAGGTAATTTTTCTCCTTCATTGATATGCGCTGATGAGGCGGCACTGGTGGGCACTGATAGGCTGCACTGATGGGCACTGATAGGCACAGTTAAGGCGGCACTGATAGGCACAGTTAAGGCGGCACTGATAGGCACAAATAAGGTGGCACTGATGGGGACAGATAAGGTGGTACTGATGGGCACAGATAAGGCAGCACTGATGGCCACTAATGGGCGCTGATGGGTGGCACGGATGGGCATTGATAGGTACCACTGATGGGGGGCACTGATGGGCGGCACTGATGGGTACTGGTAGGTGACACTGATGGGCACTGATAGGTGGCACTGATGTGCAGAACTGTTGTTATGGCACTGATTGTGGGCACTTGATGGGTGGCACTGTGGGCGCTGATGGGTGGCACTGTGGGCACTGATGGGTGGCACTGTGGGCACTGATGGGCGACGCTGGTGGGCACTGGTAGGCGGCACTGCTGCCTATTGCTAGGTGTCACTGGCAGGCACAGATGATCGCCGTGATCGGGACTGATGTCCCTCTCACGGCCGCCGGTGATCGACTTTTTTCTCCTCCTCATGCTGTCAGCGCGAGCAGAAAAAATAGCCGATTACCGGCTCTGTTTACATCACATGATCAGCTGTCATTGGCTGACAGCTCATCACGTTGTAAGGGGTCGGGATCGACCCCTTACTCCGATCTGTGATCAGGCGAGTCTCATAGACTCGCTGATCACCGAGTGTGCCGCGCGCGCCCTGCAGGGGGCGCACAGGCCACCAGTGCACGGGACAACGTCAATAGATGTCGTCCCGGCAAAGCAGGTCCATGCTGTTGCCGTCATTTGGCAATAGCGCGGATCTGAAGAGGTTAAGGGCAAACTTTTTAAAAAGAAATATACAGATATTTAGAAAAATAGAAAAATCTATTACATAAAAACCCTGTCATAAACAGACATGACAGTGATGTACAAAGTAATATACAATATTCATGTGTAGCATATGAGCAAAACAACACAGCACTTCTCCTGTAACCCGACGCATTTCGGGATATTCAAGATAAATCTCTTTTTCGGGAGCATGAAGGAGACAATGATTGGAAATGCTCTGAAACAGAAAAACAAATCAAATCTAGACTTACAGAAAGAAAAGAACAATGACGAGCATGGAGAACATCATGGCTAAAAATGTACATACCGATACTATCTCATGAAATTTTAACTTTGATGATTAAGGATGATACCAAATAGGTATGGAGACAAATAATCCAGATAGGAAAGATGGTTACCCAAGAAAAAATGTGAATCCTCGAGACCTGAAAGATCCCTCACAAGGGTCCCCGAAAATAAAGTGAGTCCTCTCAACAAAAAGGAAAAGTGTAGACTGATGTATAGCCACACTTGTTGAGGAAAGGCAGACCTATGAAACAAATAACAAAAGATGAATAAAAAAAATATATATACTTAATGTTTTCCAAAAGAAGGGGGCAGAGCGAAAGCATGTAACATATTCCATGCATCCGATAGTGCCCTCACATAAGTATAAAGTATAAAATGTAAAACTTTTTACCACTTCTCATAAGAGAAAGGAGAAAACATAACGAGTTGATGGTAATGTAGTTGTATAAAAAGAGGACTGTACCTTAATGAGGAGATGGCGGCGTCTGTCTCACACACAATCCCGGAAGGTAGCAACCGCATGGAGCAGATGCGCCATCCGGGATTATATAGGAACGCCGACGCATGCGCAGTTTGAAACACAATAGCGCACCGCGTCATCGAGGTGGGTCACATGACGGGCATGATGACGCCGCATCACGCATCCACCGCGATCACATGACCAAAACAAAAGCAAATTGTCTGGATTTGAATATGAAAAAACCGAAGCGGTCCTAATAGGATTGAAACATAGAGATGGTATAGGAAGACTGACGAAGCAATCACTTCAACCCACATTAAGGAATAGAAATAAAAAAATAATGACAAATGCTAAAAGCAGTTTGTAAAAGATTCATGGAGGACAGACATGGGGAACCTCAGAGCAAGGTTTGCATGGCGCGAACCCAGAACACCCGACTAGAGAGCGGGGGGCTGGGGGGGGCGTCATGCAAAGAAAGCTCCCCGGGGCATGAAGAGGTGGGAAGGCACCAGACACTGCTGGGACCTACCCAGATCATCCGGCACACCCCACAAAACAGAGGCCCGCCCCCAGGTAATAGGGTGACGGGCCTCCGTGCACCGGGTGGGGAGCTGACAGGTGCCTTGTACCTGGTAGGTTGTGAGCCTGAAGTGCAGGAAAGACCTCCCTTACAGCTCCCACTCCCGTTCCCCTGGAATGGAGACAGAGGGCCAGGAGTGAAGAGTGGTATGGGTGCCTGGCAGGATCAACAGTTGCTGAAAGTCCAGTAGTGGTGGCACCCTCTGGAGTCAGTAGCCTGAGGAGTAGACTGAGGACAGAGACTGGAATGCAGGACTGGAACCAGGAACAACAGCAGGTAATAGCAGACTGGAAGCTGGACTGGAACAACAGCAGAAGATAGCCTGGAACGCTGGGCTGGAACACAGCAGAAGGTAGCCTGGAACGCTGGGCTGGAACACAGCAGAAGGTAGCCTGGAACACTGGACTGGAACCAGGAACAACAGCAGGTAGTAGACTGGAACGCTGGACTGGAACACAGCAGAAGATAGCCTGGAACGCTGGGCTGGAACACAGCAGAAGGTAGCCTGGAACGCTGGACTGGAACCAGAAACAACAGCAGGTAATAGCAGACTGGAAGCTGGACTGGAACCAGGAACAACAGCAGGTAATAGCAGACTGGAAGCTGATGAAACACAGCGGAGGGTCAACAAGCCGGTGGTCAGTAACGTTCGGACAGCAGAGGTACCAGGGGTAATGCAGAGGGATGGTCAGGCAAGCCAAGAGAGTCTGGTGCAGGCAGATAGCAGGATCGTCAAACAGGAAGCCGGGTCAGATAACAGGAAACACAGATCAGATCAGGTAACACTCACAGAACGCTGTAGAGCAGACAGCAGGGATGGAGTGTGACAGGCAGGTTTAAATAGCCCACCTGACACCAGCGGGAGTGCGCCGGCGCGTGCCCGTGCGTGACCGCACCCGTGAACGCGCGCGCATGCGCAATGGGACCCGTGGCCGGGTTCCCGTGCGCCTGGGACGCCGGTTACTGGCAGCATCTTTGTGACATTGCCCCCCCCAAGGGGCAGCCTCCGGATGCCCCTTTGAAAAAATTTCTCTGGATGAGCTGTTTTAAAGGCTTGTAACAGGTCTTCAGCATGAATATTATCCTCTGGTTCCCAAGAATTCTCCTCTGGGCCAAACCCCTTCCACTTTATTAAGAATTGATTTTGGTTACCTCTTTTCCTGTGGTCCATGATAGCCTCCTCCTCGAATTCCTCTTCCCCATCTACCAGGATTGGATCAGGAGGATCCGTACTTCGACCTGGAAATGGGTTAGTAATAGATGGTTTAAGCAAGGACACGTGAAAAACTGGATGTACCTTTAGTGAATCCGGGAGTTCAAGTTCATATGCAACTTCATTAATTCTCCGTTTAACAGGGAATGGTCCAAGAAATTTGGGACCCAATTTCTTGGAAGGGCAGGCCAACCTGAGGTTTATGGTGGACAACCATACCTGATCCCCAGGTGCAAGTAAGAGCTCACCTCGCCTCTTTTTATCGAAGGTTGCTTTGTTGTACTCCTGGGTTCTGGTCATGGTGTCCTGTAAAACTTGGTTGTTAGAGGTAAAGAAATCCAATTTCTCCTGGACTGCGGGTACTGTGCATTCTGGAAGAGAGTTTGGTAAACATGAGGGGTGGAAACCATAATTCGCAAAAAACGGAGTTTGCTTGATAGCAGAATGAATAGAATTGTTATAAGCGAATTCGGCCAATGGTAAAACAGCAATCCAATTATCTTGGGCAAAGGAGGAAAAACAGCGCAAATATTGTTCAAGGGTCTGGTTTGTTCTTTCTGTTTGCCCATTAGTCTGGGGGTGATAAGCCGATGAAAATGAGAGTTCAATGTCCAAGGTTTTACACAAAGCCCTCCAGAATTGAGAGGTAAATTGTACCCCTCGATCTGAAACGATGTTAACTGGTACCCCATGGAGCCTGACGACCTCTTTAATGAATGCTTGTGCTGTTTCTGTAGCTGAAGGGGTACCCTTCATTGGGACAAAGTGCGCCATCTTCGACAACCGGTCCACTATGACAAAGATTGAAGTGAAGCCCCCGGCCGGGGGTAGTTCTACAATAAAATCTATTGAGAGCATTTTCCAGGGTCTATCTGGGACAGGCAAGGGTTTTATTAGACCCCATGCCTTTGTTTTGTGCCCTTTGTTCCTAAGGCAGGTGGTACAGGACTCTACAAACTCCTTACAATCTTTGCGCAGCTGAGGCCACCAGAAGGTGCGCTGAACCAAATCAGTGGTCTTAGCCACACCGAAATGCCCAGCCAGCGCATGATCGTGACAGAGCTCTAGTACTGGAACTCGTAGTGTTTCAGGTATAAAGATCCTATTCTCATGCCACAATAACCCATCCTTAACCTGGAGTTCTGTCTTAATGGAAGATTCTATTTCTGTGGAGGCCTGTTTATTCTGGGAAAGCAGGTTTCCCTGAAGTAGAAGAAAGTTCCCTGGAGACAAAATGGTGTCTGGAGGGGAAATCTCTTGAGGTTTGTGGAACATCCTAGACAGGGCGTCAGGTTTGGTATTCTTGGAGCCAGGACGGTAAGTGACATGAAAGGAGAACCTGGAGAAAAAGAGAGCCCACCTGGCCTGACGTGGTTTCAACCTCTTTGCAGACCTCAAATACTCCAGGTTCTTATGATCTGTAAAGATTAAAACTGGATGAGCGGCACCCTCCAACAGATAGCGCCACTCCTCCAATGCCGACTTGATTGCCAAAAACTCTCTGTCACCTACATCATAAGTTCTCTCTGCCGTGGATAATTTACGAGAAAAGAAAGCCACAGGATGCAGCAGGGCTTTGGTTCCCTGTCTTTGGGATAATACTGCTCCTACAGCAATTTCAGATGCATCCACTTCTAGAATAAATGGCAGAGAGGAATCTGGATGCTTCAGTACAGAGGCGGAGGTAAAAAGGCCCTTGAGAGTCTCAAAAGCCTTTTGAGCCTCGGCCGACCAATGGAAGCGTGTACCCTGTTTGGTAAGCTGTGTGATGGGTGCAATGATAGCTGAGAACCCCTTAATAAATTTGCGGTAAAAATTAGCGAATCCAACGAATCGCTGGATTCCTTTTTTATCAGTCGGGACTGGCCAATCTAGAACAGCCGTGACCTTCTGGGGGTCCATTTTAATGCCCTTACTGGAGATGACCAACCCTAAAAATGGAATACTTTCCTGTTCGAATTCACATTTTTCAGCCTTTGCATATAGACCGTGTTGTCGAAGTCGGCCCAATACACTTCTGACGTGCCTGCGATGGGATTCAAGGGAACAAGAGAAAATCAATATGTCGTCTAAGTAGACGATGACAAATGGGTCTAGAAAGTCACGTAACACATCATTAATAAAATATTGAAATGTGGCAGGGGCATTACACAGGCCGAAAGGCATCACGAGGTACTCAAAATGCGGTCTTCCATTCGTCTCCATCCCTGATACGAACTAAATTGTAGGCCCCACGGAGATCAAGTTTGGTGAATATGGTAGCCGTCCCCAGTCTCTGAAACAACTCTGGTACTAAGGGGAGAGGGTACCGATTCTTCACAGTAATCTTGTTTAGTTCGCGGTAATCCACACACGGCCTGAGGGTTTTATCTTTTTTCTGCACGAAGAAGATGCCTGCACCCGCGGGGGACGTGGATGGACGAATGAAGCCTCTTTTGAGGTTTTCGTCAATCTATTCCTTCAATTCCCCTTGCTCCACCTCAGTCAGGGGAAATATTCTTCCAAAAGGAATTTCAGCACCAGGAAGTAACTCAATGGGACAGTCATAGGCCCGGTGAGGGGGTAACACCTCTGCCCTCTGTTTACTAAATACGTCCAGGAAATCATGATAGGTGGAAGGAATGGATTGAAGCAGACTAGGATCTGTATCTAGGCATAACAGAGTAGAGTTCTCCTGGATGTTCTGGGTTCTGCAAAACTGTTGGCAGTAAGGAGAGGGAAAGGTCACCTCACCTGTGATCCAATTTATGTCCGGATTATGGGCCTGTAACCATGGCATGCCAAGTATTATGGGGAACAGGGGTGAAGTGATAATGTCCAGGCGCAGCTGTTCCTGGTGGGCGTTGGAAACGAAAACGGGTATTGGCATAGTCTCTTGGGTGACAGGTCCAGACTTGATAGCGGTCCCATCAGCTAGATGGATAGAAAGTCCATGGGCTTTAGGTGACAAGGGTATTTGGTGTTGGATGGCAAAATGAGAATCCATGAAACAGCTGCAAGCTCCTGAATCAATAATGGCGGTGATTTGTAGATCCTTCCCTGGAAGCTGTAGCAGAAGAGGAAGAGCAAGGTGAGTGGTATTTTTAACCAGAGATGTCACATAGTCAGTAGATTGGGATAAACACTTACGGAGTTTGAGAGGACAGTTCCTGACGTAGTTCCTGGGTTCCCCACAATACAGGCACAAGTTATTTGCACGACGACGTTGTCGTTCCTCTGGGGTGAGTGAAGGTCGCAAGACACCCAGTTGCATTGGCTCAGGTAAGTTAAGCATGGAGGTAGGTGGTGTTGATGATGGGTGATGGGGAACCTTAGGGGTAACCCAAGTTGGACGAGAAGACCCCATAGCTCTCTCCGACCTGCGCTCTCGTAGGCGTCGATCGATCTGGATAGCTAGATCGATTAAAGCATTTAAAGTCTGTGGTGTACCCACCCTGGCCAGTTCATCCTTCAGAGGATCAGAAAGTCCCAACCGAAATTGATAACGTAGAGCCGCATCGTTCCAGTTAGTATCCGCACTCCACTTCCTGAATTCAGCCACATAATCCTCTGCTGCTCTGCGACCTTGTTGAAGGGTGTGTAGAGCCGCTTCTGCAGTTACAGATAGCTGGGGGTCATCATATAACTGGCCTAGTGCGTCAAAGAAAGTGGAGAGGTTGGTCAGAGATATGTCCGTTTGCTCTAAGAGACGATGGGCCCAGGTTTGGGGGTCACCAGAGAGCAGAGAAATCACGTAGCCCACCTTTGTAGCCTCCAGGGAAAAGGTACGTGGCTGAAGAGCAAAAAATAGTTCGCAGGAATTGCGGAAGGCTCTGAACTTATGGCGATTTCCAAAGAAACGTTCAGGTGTGGGAACCTTAGGTTCCGGAGGAAGCATCACCACCGTTGAGGAAGGCCCAACTGAAGGAGCAGGAGCAGAGGAAGCTCCCTGAGCCCCAATGGGGTTAGACAGGGTTAACACTCGTTCCTCCAGTCTGGTGTATCCTTGCTGCAGATTTTTGACTGCTTCAGTCAATCCTGACAGGTGTGCACAGAGTTCCTCCATGGGAGACGTTCCCTGCTCAGGCTCAGACATGGCTGTCTGCTACTGTCACGTACCTGATAGGTTGTGAGCCTGAAGTGCAGGAAAGACCTCCCTTACAGCTCCCACTCCCGTTCCCCTGGAATGGAGACAGAGGGCCAGGAGTGAAGAGTGGTATGGGTGCCTGGCAGGATCAACAGTTGCTGAAAGTCCAGTAGTGGTGGCACCCTCTGGAGTCAGTAGCCTGAGGAGTAGACTGAGGACAGAGACCGGAATGCAGGACTGGAACCAGGAACAACAGCAGGTAATAGCAGACTGGAAGCTGGACTGGAACAACAGCAGAAGATAGCCTGGAACGCTGGGCTGGAACACAGCAGAAGGTAGCCTGGAACGCTGGGCTGGAACACAGCAGAAGGTAGCCTGGAACGCTGGACTGGAACCAGGAACAACAGCAGGTAGTAGACTGGAACGCTGGACTGGAACACAGCAGAAGATAGCCTGGAATGCTGGGCTGGAACACAGCAGAAGGTGGCCTGGAACGCTGGACTGGAACCAGGAACAACAGCAGGTAGTAGACTGGAACGCTGGACTGGAACACAGCAGAAGATAGCCTGGAACGCTGGGCTGGAACACAGCAGAAGGTGGCCTGGAACGCTGGACTGGAACCAGGAACAACAGCAGGTAATAGCAGACTGGAAGCTGGACTGGAACCAGGAACAACAGCAGGTAATAGCAGACTGGAAGCTGATGAAACACAGCGGAGGGTCAACAAGCCGGTGGTCAGTAACGTTCGGACAGCAGAGGTACCAGGGGTAATGCAGAGGGATGGTCAGGCAAGCCAAGAGAGTCTGGTGCAGGCAGATAGCAGGATCGTCAAACAGGAAGCCGGGTCAGATAACAGGAAACACAGATCAGATCAGGTAACACTCACAGAACGCTGTAGAGCAGACAGCAGGGATGGAGTGTGACAGGCAGGTTTAAATAGCCCACCTGACACCAGCGGGAGTGCGCCGGCGCGTGCCCGCGCGTGACCGCACCCGTGAACGCGCGCGCATGCGCAATGGGACCCGTGGCCGGGTTCCCGTGCGCCTGGGACGCCGGTTACTGGCAGGATCTTCGTGACACAGGTCACAAGGCTGTGGGGAAAGAAAGAATCAAAAAGAATCAAAAAGATTATTATTATTTGTCCTGACTTCATATAGAGTCAGGAAAAGACCTGGAGATGGTCAACAATGATTACCTAAAAATGAAAATAAAAAATAAAAAAATAAGGTTTTAGTTATGCACATAAAAACACCATGATGTATGCATATTCGACTTACATGTAATTACCAAGAGGAAGCAGGCTGACTATAGATGTAAAAGAATAAGAAAATTAGTTATTCCAAATATCAATAACAGCACATCTTGCATAACAAGAGCAAAAGGACTTTTTCCAGTACCAACTTTAAAAAAAAGAGCAAATCACTAAATGAGGTTATTCTTTCTCACATCCTCCTGAGGCAAAGCCTTGTAGAAAAGGACGATAGCTTAGTTGTGTATTGAGGCCTGGAAAGGCGGTGGTGTTTAGCTCAACAATCCAACGCACTTCGCGTTGGAGTAGGAGCTTGTTCCAATCGCCACCTCTGTTGTCAGGATGCACCCGATCCAGGATGGTAAAGAGTATGCGAGGAGGTCGGCTTTGGTGTCAATCTCTGACATGACGTCCTAAAGGAAGGTCAGGATTGGCATTAGACATACTATTTATATGTCTAGAGGCCCTTCTCCAAAATTCCAATTTGGTTTTCCATACGTAAAAGCTTTGGCATTGGCATGTTAACAGGTAAATAACCCCTGCAGTTTTACAGTTTGCAAAAAGTGGGGTCAATCTGTAATAAATGCCAGTGCTTCTCAATCATTTTTCTAACAGCTTTGTGTTGTTTGTTATGTGTGGTAATTAGGCGAATTACTGATGTGCCTGTTTTGTGTTTTTATGTGAGAAACCAATAGGCCGTGAATGGCCACGAGCACGGTGAAAAGCCTTTTTCAAGCATGTTAATAACATCATAAGCACTGACAACAGAGGATTCATATTGCGGAATGGGCGGAGCAGAATAGTTAGGGGCGGGGTGGAGGGAGTATGATGTAATCTCTCTACTGTTGTGTTCTGGGGGAGGTGCTAGGAGAGGGAGACAGCAGCTGTCACCATAATTTTTGTTTTTTTGGTATAGAGTAAGGGAGAGTTATAACCCATGTCAGTTTTTTGCCATCTGTGTCCCCATTGGGGAGATTTCCATTTATTTCCTGCCTCATAGTCAAAACAGGAAGTGGGAGAAATCCCCAAAAGTGGCTGGAGTAACTGTGAAAAGTGTTAAAAAGCTTAATATTTTAAAAAAGTATAAATAGTAGTAAAAAAGTTGAAGAAGTCCCGTCATTAGCTGAAAGAGCTGAACATTTTTTCTTCAAAAATTATTTATTTTTTTCAAAAATGAACTTTTTTTCAATTTTTTTTTTCAAAAATGATTTTTTTTAAAAAATGATTTTTTTTTTTTTAAATGATTTTTTTTTTTCAAAATTTTTTTTTTTAAATTTATTTATTTATTTCGTGAACCATTGGCGAAACGTTCCACAAAGTAATAGCACACCAATCGGGAACAATCGTTTCGGTGTATTACTGTCTGTGTAGTGTAAAAGCTGTGGGAGGAGTTAGGATGGTAAATTTGGCTATAATAAGAATAACTAGAAAATGCATTTCCTGGGGAAAATGCGTGGGAATGCTGAATAGCTGAATTGCTAAAACTGCCCCATCATATTGCCACCATCAAAACTGCTCCATCAAAACTGCCCCATCATATTCCTCTATAGTATAAATAGTAGAAAAAAAGTTGAAAAAGTCCCATCATCAGCTGGAAGAGCTGAACATTTTAATAGTTGAATGGTTTTAATAGCTGAAAGTATGCAGAAGTTACGCAGAGCCAAAAAACATACGGAATAATAAAATTAAAATTTATAAATAAATAAAAACGAATAACAATAGTGGGACTGCTGAAGCATTCCCACTAATAACGTTCTTCCAGGAGCTGTATATCCCTATTAGATCCGTATACTGATCCTACAGGCTGAATTCACATAGCTCACAAATAAGGACGTGGCTCCTTTAAGAAAAAACGTCAGTTAAAAGGTCACCTGACTGTACTGCGATTTCATTGGTCCCTGGATATTCTGCCTATGATGTCATCGGCTGAGTCTTTTATAGACAGACACAGGTCAGTGATCTCTCAGAAGCTCAGAGATCACTGACCAGTGAAGACATTCACAGTCTTATCTCCTGAGATATTTCTTGCGATTTTATTGGATTTGATTTCATTGGATTCAATTTCATTGCGATTTCTATTGTCATACATTTAAAGCGAGTTTCTTTATTCCTAATAATGAACCGATTTAAATGTAATCAACTTATTTCTACGGAAAACACCAAAAAGAAAAACAGAAAAGGAAGAGCAGCTACTATGATAGGAGGTATAAGTGACTACAGCTTTTACACTACATAGACAGTAATATACCGAAGTGTGCGGATTGTTCCCGATTGGTGTGCTATTACTTTGTGGAACATTTTGCCTAATGATTCACAAAATTGCGGCAAAATTGGTCCCATAGGAATGAATGGTGAAATTTTCAATGTCATTTAATTGGTGTGCTATTACCTTGTGGAACTTTGTGAAATCATTTATGACCAACCCATTATCAGCCAAAACATTATGACCACAACATGATCAGCCAAAATATTATGACCACCCCATGAAAAAATAAATAAAGAAATAATTTTTGAAAAAAATGTTCAGCTCTTTCAGCTAATGATGGGACTTTTTTACTACTATTTATACTTTTTAAAATATTAACCACTTCAGCCCCAGAAGGATTTACTCCCTTCCTGACCAGAGCACTTTTTACAATTTGGCACTGCGTTGCTTCAACTGCTAATTGCGCGGTCATGCAATGCTGTACCCAAACGAACTTTGCGTCCTTTTCTTCCCACAAATAGAGCTTTCTTTTGATGGTATTTGATCACCTCTGCGTTTTTTATTTTTTGCGCTATAAATGGAAAAAGACTGAAAATTTTGAAAAAAAAATGATATTTTCTACTTTTTGTTATAAAAAAAATCCAATAAACTAAATTTTAGTCATACATTTAGGCCAAAATGTATTCTGCCACATGTCTTTGGTAAAAAAAAGTCAATAAGCGTATATTTATTGGTTTGCGCAAAAGTTATAGCGTCTACAAACTAGGGTACATTTTCTGGAATTTACACAGCTTTTAGTTTATGACTGCCTATCTCATTTCTTGAGGTGCTAAAATGGCAGGGCAGTACAAAACCCCCCAAATGACCCCATTTTGGAAATTAGACACCCCAAGGAAATTGCTGAGAGGCATGTTGAGCCCATTGAATATTACATTTTTTGTCCCAAGTGATTGAATAATAATTTAACAAGAAAAAAAACATTTACAAAAAGTTGTCACTAAATGATATATTGCTCACACATGCCATGCTTATATGTGAAATTGCACCCCAAAATACATTTAACTGCTTCTCCTGAGTATGGGGATACCACATGTGTGGGACTTTTTGGGAGCCTAGCCGCGTACGGGGCCCCGAAAACCAATCACCGCCTTCAGGATTTCTAAGGGCGTAAATTTTTTATTTCACTCCTCACTACCTATCAGTTTTGAAGGCCATAAAATGCCCAGATGGCATAAACCCCCCCCCCCCAAATGTATCCATTTTGGAAAGTAGACACCCCAAGCTATTTGCTGAGAGGTATAGTGAGTATTTTTCAGACCTCACTTTTTGTCACAAAGTTTTGAAAATTGAAAAAAGAAAAAAAAATTTTTCTTTTCTTTCGTCATTTTCAAATGTGTTTGGGGAGAGAGAGAGAGACACAGTGGCCTGCTGTGTGAGGATCCATTGCTGGATTGCTGCTGGGGAACCTGCTGGGGTTCTCTGACAAACGGACCAGCTAAGATTGACTGTCTTCTGAAATGATTCAGTGTGTGTGTCTCTCTCTGCCAGCAAATCGTAAGTGAAAGAGCCACTACAAAATCTGGTTATACAAGAAAGAATTTTGTTGGGAGCCTTGGAAAACAGCATCCGGATTCCATATTGGTCCATCGGGATACCTCATTTCACTGCCCGATGGCAACACAAGCATTTCTGACTCAGGGGATATATGTCTCTGTGAGTCCAACGGTTCTGGTAAGCCTGCATTGCTTCCATATGGGGGACTTTATCATTGTATACCACCTCCTTTCAACCTATCTATGTGACGTATAGATATCACCACCTATTTGGGACTCTCTATTGCATTTTCAGCTTTTATACAAATTGATACTTACTGAAATCCTTTCCAGTATCACTTTGAACATATGGTGCTATGAACAAAATGGTTGGATGTATTTACTTTTCCTGACCCTTTTATTGTTTATTGCCTCTCTCAATTTATTTATGGGGTGTACAGACACTACCACCTGATTTTGACTCTTTGTTGGTCTTCAGATTTCTTTAGGCAAACAGATATTTATTCAAATCCTTCTTGGTACTATTTTTTGAATTTATGGTGGTCCAAGTAAAAAGTTGGATATATTTGTTTTTTGCGATTTTAAACTCTTTTGTGATCTAATACTAGCGCTACACTATATATACCCATACTGTTTACAAATTTCCTTATTTTGTGTGTGAGCTGCTTTGATGGAGTAAGCGCGGTGTATTTTGAGTAATTTTTTTCATTGTCCTCTGTGATGACCTTAAACTGAATAACTCAACACCAAGATCACTATATGGACCCCTTATGTATTTGTACATGTTGATAATATCCTCCCTTAATCTCCTCTTCTCAAGAGGGAATAGATTCAGTTCCTCTAATCTTTCCTCATAGCTGAGCTCCTCCATGCCTCTTATCAGTTTGGTTGCCCTTCTCTGCACTTTCTCCAGTTCCCCGATATCCTTTTTGAGAACTGGTGCCCAAAACTGAACTGCATATTCCAGATGAGGTCTTACTAAAGATTTGTATCGGGGCAAAATTATATTTTTCTCTGGAGTCCATACCTCTCCTAATACAAGAAAGGACTTTGCTAGCTTTGGAAACCACATATTGGCATATTATGTATGATGTATGCATGTTTTTAGCCCCCAAGCAATTAACTTTACATTTATTAACATTAAACCTCATTTGCCATATACTTGCCCAGGTCCAGACTGGGAAAAAAATAGGCCTGGGCATTTTAGACTGAGCAGCCAACTTTTCCAGGGACTGGGGGGGAGGGTTGTCGGTGGACATTTGCAGCGGTGGCTGGTGTCGGTCCTCCCACTGTAATGTGCAGGGACACTGTGATATAAAGGGGACTGCACTGTAAAGGGACACTGTAGTTGCAGTCCCCTTTATATTACAGTGTCCCAGTCCTATTGTGGCCATACAATGCTAGTACTGTCTGTCTCCTATTGTGCCCACACTGCCCAGTGACACTGACCTGCTCTCTCTGGTGGTCCTTGACAGCATGGCGCTCTCTTTCTGGTGGTGCGGTACAACTTGGCTCTCGTGGCTCTCTGGTAGTGTAGGTACAGCGTGGCTCTCTCTGGTGGTGCGGGTAGAGCATGGCTCTCTCTCTCTGGTGGTGCGGGTACAGTGTGTCTCTCTGGTGGTGCAGGTACAGCGTGGCTCTATGGAGGTGCAGTTACAGCGTGGTGCTCTGGTGGTGTGGGTACAGCATGGCTCTATCTGGTGGTGCTGGGGCTATTAGTTCCCATAGCACAGTCCTCTTTCTTTTTTCATGTCTCCTGTAGTACCTGCTACAGTGTAGCACTACTTGGCTTGTTTCTGGGCTTTCTCTTTTCCCCAGAACAGTGCATGCTGGGGACTGTAGCCGTCTCCCTGCTGAAATCAATTGGGCCTCCTATCTCTGGGACTACATTTCCCATAATGCCCCACCAGTTTTTTCTGATTGGCCCTCCACTGTGGCCAATTGAAAGAGAAGAAGAACAAGCAGGAAGCTTTCTTCTCTCCTGTGCTGCCGACATGAGAAAGGGGTAGGGGGGGCATCCTGACAGCGGCCCGCAGCTCTCCCCCTCCTTACCCCACTGTGCAGACACCCAAGGCTGGAGGTGGAGGAGCAGCAGTCCGTAGGGGCCTAGAGCGGAACTGTCAGCGCGGCTCTGAGGCTGAGCTGTGTGTGAGAGACACACAGCTCAGCCCATGCAGCCGCTAGTTCCAACACAGGCATGGCCACATAGCAGTAGGCGAGCAGCGGCTGTGGCCTGTGTTAACCATGTCCAGGCCGCGGTCGCTGCTTACCTCCTGCTGTGTGGCCTGATCATCAACAGGCCATAGAACGGGTGGCCCTGGCCCACCTGGCAAATGCCCGGTCTGCTCTATGGCCAGTCCGGCCCTGTACTTGCCTGATTAAACAGTGCGTTGAGGTCGGCATGTTGGAGACATCAATAAGAACGTTATTGCGCTGCATAGCTTGGTGTCAACTGCAAAGACTGACATGGTACTTTTCATCCCAGACTTCATATCATTTTTTTAAATATATTAAAAAGTAAGGGTCCCAACACTGAACCTTGGGGTACACCACTGATAACCTTAGACCATTCAGAGTACGACTAAACCACTGTGCTGCCCATAGTATTGACTAGAATATACAGTAGTATCTTGTTTCAAGAATTAAGATATATAATTATAAGTAGATATTCTAAAAAAATTTTAAATGAGACATGCCATTTTTTTGTCATATACTAGAGATATAACCATACATTTTATAGATATCTTTAACATTCGAATAAAGTATGCATTTCTCTGTAACATTCATCATAAAATGCATTAGTTTGCAGTAAAAAAACACTACAAAACAGGAAAGAAAATGAATATTTTTACTATTGTTTCTTTTTACACACAAATGGGATCTTGGCTAAACCCTGCAGTCCTGCGCTGTGTAGGGACCACATTTTCATTTTCTATTATGGAAAAGTGACTCTCCTGACTTGACATTTACTAATAGGAGTTCTCCTAATTGATGGTGCTTCTCTGTTCTCCACATTGAAGTCTTATGCCGTGTACACACGGGCGGACTTTGACGGACTTTCCGAATGAACGGCCTACACACGATCAACCAAAGTTCGACGGATCTGTACGTGATGACGTACGACCGGACTAAAACAAGGAAGTTCATAGCCAGTAACCAATAGCTGCCCTAGCATCGGTTTTTGTCTGTCGGACTAGCATACAGACGAGCGGACTTTTCGAGTGGACTTGAGTCCGTCGGAAAGATTTGAAACATGTTTCATTTCTAGGTCTGTCAAACTTTTGGGAAAAAAAGTCAGCTGGAGCCCACACACGATCGAATTATCCGACGGACTCCGGTCCGCCGGACCAAGTCTGCCGTAAAGTTTGCGTGTACGCGGCATTAGTCGTTTCAATTAGGAGTCTATCATCTATTGCTTCTCCTTATTCTTAGTAAATGAACCCGTTAGTGTCAGACTTGTCTGCCGCAATCCCGCTATAAGTCGCTGATCACCACCATTGCTAGTAAAAAAAAAAATTAAATAAATACAATTTCTGTAAAACTCTCCCATAGTTTGTAGATGCTATAACTTTTGTGTAAACCAATCAATATATGCTTAATGGGATTTTTTTAAACAAAAAATATGTAGCAGAATACATATTGACCTTGATTTTTTTCATAGGATATGGTTTATAACAGAAAATAAGAAATATTGTTTTTTTTTTCAAAATTGTCGGTCTTTTTTTGTTTCTGGGGCAAAAAGTAAAAACCACAGAGGAGATCAAATACCACCATCCATCCATCCACATCATCGATGTCATATTGATGATTCGGGGACAATCCGATCACCTTAGGGGGTCAGGAAGGAATTTTTTCCCTCCGGAGACATCTGACCAAGTGGGTTTTGTTTATTGCCTTCCTCTGAATCATCAGAAGGTTTAGGGGTTTGAAAAGGCCCCACCTCCGAGGAGTCAGAGGATATGTAAACAAGGCAGATCTCTGTTAGGAGGTAAGGGATGGAATTTGTGTCCCTGCAAAGTCAATAAAGTCCATCTCTTCCCCTAGTAAAAGCACCTCACACAGTACACAAGAACACTGGCTAGGCACACATTTAACCCTTTGATCACCCCTGATGTTAACCCCTTCCCAGCCAGTAACATTAGTACAGTGACAGTGCATATTTTTAGCACTGATCACTGTATTAGTGTCACTGGTTCCTAAAAAGTGTCAGATTTTTCAGAATGTCCACCGCAATATCACAGTCCCGCTATAAGTCACAGGACCGCGCAATTATCAGTTAAAGTAACGCAGTGCTGTATTGCAAAACATGACCTGGTCAGGAAGGGGGGTAAATCTTCCGGAGGGGGAATGGTTATTAACAGTTGTCTCTACAACATTGCACAAAGTGACAGATTACAATCTGGAATATGGAAATAGCTTTTTGTAAAATAAACATATCAGTGCCTATGACACCCCATCATAAGAAAGCCCCATCAGTCTGTATACAATGATATAACATTGATTGTATGGTGGAGTGATTGTCAATCCAACTATCAGAGTCCTGTATGGTGAGGAATGGTATGGTAATGGAGGAGGATTACAGGCTGGTAAGGTACATTTACATAGTTACATAGTTAGTCAGGTTGACAAAAGACACAAGTCCATCCAGTTCAACTATAAAAAAATAAAAATAAAATAAAAAATATTGTAAAATCCCATATACCCAATTCTTTACCCTCAGTTGATCCAGAGGAAGGCAAAAAACCCCAGCAGAGCATGATCCAATTTGCTACAGCAGGGAAAAAATTCCTTTCTGATCCCCCAAGAGGCAATTGGATTTTCCCTGGACCAACTTTACCTATAAATGTTAGTACCCAGTTATATTATGTACATTTAGGAAAGTATCCAGGCCTTTCTTAAAGAAATCTACTGAGCTGGCCAGAACCACCTCTGGAGGGAGTCTATCACCTATTTTCACAGCTCTTATTGTGAAGAAACCTTTCCGTATTTGGAGATGAAATCTTTTTTCCTCTAGATGTAAAGACTGCCCCCTTGTCCTCTGTGATGAGCGTAAAGTGAATAACTCAACACCAAGATCACTATATGGACCACTTATATATTTGTACATGTTGATCTTATCCCCTTTTATTCTCCTCTTCTCAAGAGTGAATAGATTCAGTTCCTCTAATCTTTCCTCATAGCTGAGCTCCTCCATGCCTCTTATCAGTTCGGTTGCCCTTCATCCAGTTCCCCGATATTCTTTTTGAGAACTGGTGCCCAAAACTGAACTGCATATTTCAGATGAGGTCTTACTAATGATTTGTACAGGGGGAGCAAAATGATCTCTCTCTCTCTGGAGTCCATACCTCTCTTAATACAAGAAAGGACTTTGCTCGCTTTGGAAACCACAGCTTGGCATTGAATTTTATTATTAAGCTTATAATCTACCAAAACCCCCAGATCCTTCTCCACTATCGATTCCCCCAGTTGTACTCCCCCTAGTATGTATGGTGCATGCACATTCTTAGCCCCCACAAGGCAAAACATTACATTTATCAACATTAAACCTCATTTGCCACATAGTCGCCCAAACACTTTTTCAAATTTTCAGATTTCCGAATTTCCAAATTTTTGAAAGTTTGAATTTTTGGATTTCGAATTTCCAAATTTTCTGATTTTGAATTTCCGAATATTTGAATCTCCGAATTTTTGGAATTTCCGGATTTCAAATTTCAGAATTTTCGGATTTCTAATTTCAGAATTTCAGAATTTATTCAAAATAATGAATTTCGATCATAACGAATGATCAGAAAAACTAAAAGAAAAAAACAAACTCATTTTTTGGCAGTGCATATGTCTAACATTTGGGAATCATGCACACTGGATGTTTTTGGACATTTTTACAGCTGGTGTTTTTGGCTTCAGATGTTATTTTCTACAGTCAATAAACTCTCCGGCATGGTATCCTATGTGTCCATGCACACATAGGGTGTTATCAACTGTATTTGGCTGGGGGGGATTTTGACTGTAATAAAACCCCAAAACTAGTGGGCTCCGAGAGGCCTTTTTCAGCTGTAAAAATGGTCTAACGTTAAAAGACACCTAAAAACGCTGATAAATGCTTAAAAACGTGGCTCGCCATTGTTTTTTTTTTTTCAATGGATCAAAAACATTAAACGCAAAAAAAGCTAATGCTGAAAAATGCTAAAAAAAAAAAAAAAAAAAAAAACACTAAAAAAAAGCGCTATTGAAAAAACATTGAAAAACTCACTGCAAAGCTACTGGTGTTTTTATAATGTTATTATAATGTCCAGTGTGCATGAGACCTTACTATATGACCAGAACCCCTCCCCCTAAATAAAAGATATGTGTTTGTGAAATTTAAAAAAAAGTGTCAGTTATTTGTTTGGCAAGCAGCCAGCAGATTTGAATTTTCAACTGCCAGAGAGCTAAAAATAGCTCAGGTCATGTTGCTATGGCAGCTTTGTGAATGAGTCTACAGAGAAATATACAATTATTTTAAAACTGGAGGCAATAAACATGAATACAACAGATTTAAATAAACTACAATTGTCCTATTATTTCTTTTTATTAGAAAAAAATGACCATATAAGTTAATTTTGGTTACTCCAAATGACTTATCAGTTTGTGGCTGGAGCTCATTTGCATATTGTCATGGCAACTCCAGCTGCATTGATGTCATAGTGACAGAACCACTATAAAAGGGAACCTGCAGGACCTGAACACTCATTCAGACATTGTTCTGTACAGGAGAAGGAAGCATTTGACTTTGTCTCCAGCATAGCTCATTTAAAAATTATTTAAAATGCCACGTAACAAGGCAACCAAATTTACTAATGTGAACAAAATTAAACATCAAACAGCAAAGGAGAGGGCAGGATTCATAAAAGACTGCCAACCAGCCACACAACCCCAGAAAAAGCCCCCACAAAGGGATGTGTGTAGGGAATTAGATGGGGGACATAGGGCAGCTCCACAGAGATTGTCGTCCATTCAACCAAAAACCAGGAAAAATGCTATTGGTAAGAATTATAATAGAGAAATATACAATATAATGTATGTCACCTACATGACTTACAGTTAACAACAGAATATGTCGGTTGGCTGAATCTTCAGTTGACCGTTGGGCAGCCAATCAGATTTGAAAGTGACAGGTGTGAGGTGACAGGTATCAGGTGTGAAGGAGATGTACAGATCTGACAGGCAGCCCAATTGTAACTCAAGGATTGTACACAGCAGGCTGACAGAGCTACTACCCCCATCATTGTCACTGGGAGTAGTCATGTGGACAGTCGTATTCTTGGCTCTGTATGGGGGCTGCAGGAGAAGATTCCTTCTATTTAAGTGTTCTTGCATAGCAAGTCCATTTACTGTTATCTCACATATATATTATTATTAGTGGGAATGCTTCAGCAGTCCCACTATTGTTATTCGTTTTATTTATTTTTATTTATTCCGTACGTTTTTTGGCTCTGCGTAACTTCTGCATACGTTCAGCTATTAAAACCATTCAACTATTAAAATGTTCAGCTCTTTCAGCTGATGATGGGACTTTTTCAACTTTTTTCTACTATTTATACTTTTTAAAATATTAAGCTTTTTAAACACTTTTTTTTAACATTGAAGTCAATGGGAGCATGCTTCAAATCCTTAAAATCTTCCGCGCTCAAAAGTTTCAGCTCCTTCATACTTTCACCTACAGACGCCAAACAAACTGTAAAATGTTCACAAAATATTCAGCTATCTGGCTATATCTTTTCAGTTTGATATCTTTTACAGTTTTTGTGAAAAAAATGTTTGTTTAGTGGTGATTTCAGGAATGTTTTGCTATCAAACAGAGTGTACTGTGCTGCTTTTGTTGCCATGGTTACCAAAGCTTCTGTTATACACAGTGATGGGCGGTGGGGGAGGCGGCTGGAGCATCTCAGCTCTGATTCCAGAGCCCAGGGGAGGGGACAGACACACCATGTACTGATTTATAATAGAGGAATATGATGGGGAAGTTTTGATGGGGTAATTCTGATGGGGCAGTTTTGATGGTGGCAATATGATGGGGAAGTTTTGATGGGGACAATTTTGATGGGGCAGCTTTGATGGTGGCAATATGATGGGGCAATTCTGATGGGGGCAGTTGTGATGGGGCAATTATGATGGGGCAGTTTTGATGGTGGCAATATGATGGGGCAGTTTTGATGGGGGAATTCTGATGGGGGCAGTTTGGATGGTGGCAGTTTTGATAGGGGTCGTTTTAGCAATTCAGCTATTCAGCATTCCCACGCATTTTCTCCAGGAAATGCATTTTCTAGTTATTATTATTATTATAGCCAAATTTACCACCCTAACTCCTCCCACAGCTTTTACACTACATAGACAGTAATATACCGAATGGTTCACGAAATATCGTCGTTTTTGTGGCAAAATTGGTCCCATAGGAATGAATGGCAAAATGTTCAAAACTAGAGTGGGGGGTGACAAAAGCTGACAAACCCATGATCAGCCAAAACATTATGATCCCCCCATGATCAGCCAAAAAACATTATGATCCCCTCATGATCAGCCAAAACATTATGACCACCCCATAAACAGCCAAAACATTATGACCACAACATGATCAGCCAAATAATTTATGACCACGCCATAATCAGCCAAAACATTATGACCACTCCATGAAAAAAAAACTCATTTTTGAAAAAAAATGTTCAGCTCTTTCAGATAATGATGGGACTTCTTCAACTTTTTTACTACTATTTATACTTTTTAAAATATTAGACTTTTTAACACTTTTCACAGTTACTCCAGCCACTTCAACCACATAACAGTTACTCAAGCCACTCCACCCAGTTACTCCACCCAATCCAGTTGTAGACTACTGTAGGTGGAGGCAAAAACAAGAACAAATTGTAGCTTTTCTAGTTTATCATATAGTGTCCAGAACATAACTGCCCACAGGACTCATCTCCCTGCTCCTGCAGACCCCCCACTCTGTATTGTACAACTATATCGTTTTAATGAGATCAATACAACCCTTTGTTGTATCAACTGCTGAGATAAAACCAATATAAAATATTGGAATGATTATTAATTAGGATAAGCAGAATGTTGGGATTGCAATGAGAGGGAGGAAGAATAAATCACAAACATACTAAGCAGGAAGCACAGCCTGCTCAAATGAAGTGGAAATAGCAGGAATTTTAAAAAAATGATTTTTTTTATACTTTTATCTTTTTCCAGCAAAAAATAATATCAAGAATAAAGAAACAAAGAAGAAGCATCCACCAGTCCCAGCCAGCAGTGCCATGGAGGAAGAATTATACAGACTATCAATGAAAAGATTAACTTTCCATGCAGTACTTGGAGAGGGGTCTTTTGGGAAAGTGGTTTTGGCCTCTCATGAAGCCATTCAAGAAAAGCTGGCCGTTAAGATCATTCAAAAAGAAAAACTACGGGGATTTGATCCCAAGGAAATTACTACAGAGCGTGACGTACTGCAAAGATTCAGGAACAACCCCTATATCACTAAGCTATATGGAACATTCAAGACAGAGGTAAGTCTTTTTATTTTCCAATCTCTTGATCCTATTCCTGTACTGTGCCCCCTACTGCTCCAGACCCACTAAAATAATTATTAAAATTACAACTTTATTGGGAGTCAAAACATATAGAAGGTTAAGCTCCCCTTCCCCCAATGGAGATCTTTGGGCCCATCAGTAAGTGCCAAATTATGAGAGGCAGAGAGGAGCTCAACTTGTATCCACACCAGCTTTTTCTGAGGTCTCCGGTTTTAGTCAAGGAAGCATTATAGGTAAGAGCAGAACTCTAGAGCGTCTCCTACAAGGCTGGAGGTTGGTGGAGTAAACTGTACAGAGTAGAGGTTTTCTGTATGGAAACCGTTTATTGAGAGGCTGCCATTGCTGACCTACTTCTGAAATTGCTAGTTGCCTGGCTGCCTCTGGCCTCAAACATTGAAGTCACTGAGCCAGAACCAGCCTGCAGGTAGGAGGACTGGAGAAGTCAGACCTCATCTTTATGAGACTTCCAGAATGGTGACCAAAGTAATGAAGTGACTGGATCACCCTAACAGACAGAAAACACTAGTATTGTGATCAGGATCACCCAGCCATGTGTGCCTTCCTATATTCCCCCACAAAGGTACTTGTCTCTAATGTAACCTTTATCTCTTATTTTCCCACAGACTCATCTGTTCCTTGCCATGGAATTCCTGAGTGGAGGAGATCTTCGGAAACTGATAGAAACTTCAGCCCCACTTGAAGTCAACACCATAAGGTAAGTCCAATGACAGGGTTGTGATGGAGTCGAGAGTGGCCGACCACTGAAAACAGTCAGTAACACAGCCAGGCCCCTCCCATTGAGCCCCGTCCATCCACACCCCTATGTACTATAGGGGGAAGTCTCTTCATCTTTATCTTTTATTGGTCTGTGATGATTTTGATTACTAATTCATATTTTTCTTTCTCCTTCAGACGTCTCACTGCTGAGATCATCTGTTGCCTGCAATCCCTGCATGCTGGTGGGGTCATCCATAGGTAAGTATTGGATTAGCTGACTAACAATCGTCCCCTGGCTTCTGCTATTTCTTGATGAATCAGGAAGATTTTTCAGTTGGGTTATCTCCTGTAAAGTCTCCTATCTGCTGCAGAACTCTCCCTGTTCATGCCATATTCCACTTAACCACTTGCCAACCGCTGCACAAACTTATACGTCGACAGAATGTACAGGTACGTCCCTTTAAATTTGCTGCTGTGTGGTCGTGCGCACGCGACCCTGCCACAAGCTCTGTGACCGTGCCCACGGGACCTGCGGACTCAATGTGCGCCGGTGTCCCACGATCCTGTCACAGAGATGAAGAACGGGGAGATCGTCTGTTCCCTCTCATCGGGAGCAGCGATCAGTGATGTGTCACTCGTAGCCATGCCTCCTAACAGTTAGAATCACTCTCTAGGACACACTTAACCCCTTTCCTAGACCCCTAGTGGTTAACCCCTTCACTACCAGTCACATTTACACAGTAGCCTGTGCATTTTTATAGCACTGATGGCTGTATAAATGTGAATGGTCCCAAAATAGCGCCAAATGTGTCCGATTTGTCCACCATAATGTTGCAGCCATTATAAAAATCGCTGATCACCACCATTACTAGTAAAAAAAAAAAAAATTAATAAAAATGCCATAAAACTATCCCCCATTTTGTAGACGCTATAACTTTTGCATAAACCAATCAATAAACACTTATTGTGATTTTTTTAACCAAAAATATGTAGAAGAATACATATCGGCCTAAACTGAGGAAAAAAATTGTTTTTTATATATATTTTTTTGGGGATATTTATTATAGCAAAAAGTAAAAAAATATTGCTTTTTTTTTCAAAATTGTCGCTCTATTTTTGTTTATAGCGCAAAAAATAAAAACAGCAGGAGATGATCAAATGCCACCAAAAGAAAGCTCTATTTGTTCGAAAAAAAGGACACCAATTTTGTTTGGGAGCCACGTCGCATGACCGTGCAATTGTCAGTTAATGCGACGCAGTGCCGAATCGCAAAAAGTGCTCTGGTCTTTGGCCAGCCAAATGGTTCGGGCTGAAGTGGTTAATGTATGATTTATACAAAATCCAGCAAGAGGAGACCTTCTCATGATGAATATAGCAGGTGGGCAGAGATGGAAAGCCCGGAGAAAAGATCTTCCTGTAGGCAGATATAAAAGAAGCCAATGTCCACCCATCAATCTTCATTCTTCTTTGTATACATGTGTATTTGTATCTTTTCTCTCTTTAATATAATGTGGGATATGCAGAGTTAACAGTTGACTTCTTTTCTTCACAGAGATCTAAAACCGGAGAACATTCTACTGGACAGCGAGGGACACGTCAGGATTGCAGACTTCGGCTTGTCAAAGAGCGAAGTCTATAAGTACAAAAAGATCAGAGGATTTGTGGGTACAAAATTATACATGGCCCCAGAGGTAAGATTCCTGATATCCTGATATTAGACTGAATTGTAATGTTTATTATGGGATATAGAAAAGACATAAAGTGGCTCCCCTTTCATTAAATGGAGAATTCCTCCATTGGGGCCCCCAGTTGCCTTCAGTGGGTCTCCAGGCGAGAACTATATACAACAAAAGGGGGGGGGGGGCATTCTGAGAATTGCAGCAGTGCTGGAGCTTCTTTGTGGAGGACATTGAGGACGGGTGTAGATGGAGGGATCTGTCCGGCCCGATTCACACAAACAAATGGGATAAAAGTTTTAGGCTCACCTGCTGTACTCATTCTCATGGTGAGAGCTTGTGAACATTGAGCTATTGGGGTCTGTATACCTTTATCTGTCCCCTTTAATATGAACAAATAAAGTGTACCTCAAGGCAAAATGGTCTTCTTTTAGTTTTGGACAGAATGGGAAAGATTTAGACCCTCTCTCTGGTTTTTATTGGTGTCCTCATTAAGGAAGTCACATTCTTTATGTGTACTGGTGACTGTGAGAGAAAATAAATGGAAATGAGAAATTTTATAGCTGTCCCTAGAAGAGGAATAGAGGGAAAGTCTTCCAATGGTGACACCTGTTGTAGGGACAAAACTCTAAAAGAAGAATTCTCCTCACTTTGGGAAACGTCATTTGACTTCCTCTTGAGTCTCTGGGACAGGAAGTGACGGGACGTTTCCCCAACAGCACACAGACAGCAGAAATAAACGGGAAGGGGCCTTAATCCTTCCATACTCTATTTAAGAATTTACTAAAAGTTTTGAATAAACCCCAAACCAAAAACTCCCCCGTCAGTGATAAATGGTTTGTAACATCTCTCTAACTGCTACATCTGCAGAATAGCTTGTTATTTTGAAAAACAGCAGACTAACTGGCAGGATCACCAGGTGAAAATAAAGGAAAGAAAGCCTAAAACAGTAAACAAATGCAGCTATCACATCTAATGATTGGAAAGCTGCAATATAATAACTGTTTGCTTTTGGGTTTAATACCACTTAAAGCCCCACCTCCAATACTCACAAGCTCCACCTTTATTTGATGTATTTAAAGCACAGTTTTAGGACTCCTGGAGGCTTCATATATCACATATGTCAGCATGGAGTCATCTGTGTCTCTACCTGGCCTAGGAATGTTCTCATCCTTTTTTTTCCTCTTATGTTTCTACAGATCATTGAACATTTGTCATACACCACCACAGCGGACTATTTCTCATTGGGATTGATAGTGTATGAGATGGCGCTGGGCAAGCTTCCCTTGGATAACAATATACAGAAAGAAGGAAAGGATGCGTGGAATATGGACTCTGATCTCCATAATGTCTTAGTTATGGTAAGTATACGCAGAGCTATGCCTTCTCTTTACACACAAAACTCTTTTCAGGTTATACAGACCTTGTTAGGCATTCAGAAGACACAAC
Source organism: Lithobates clamitans (assembly GCA_037952925.1). NCBI lineage: Eukaryota > Metazoa > Chordata > Amphibia > Anura > Ranidae > Lithobates > Lithobates clamitans. The sequence goes on from JBBGZY010000882.1 coordinate 2,961,106, forward strand.
TGTACATTCTTCCCGGCACACATTCATGTGGCTCATAGCAATACTTTTAGTACACTGACTGCTTAGTGGAAGGATCTGCCTTTACTTATAGTCCCCCTGAGCAGTCTCAGTGTTGTCATAAGGAAGGCAGCAGCCTTTGTGTGCCTTTAGCAGTGGAAGGGTCTTAGACATTACACCAACAAAACTGAAAATCCTATTACAGAGGATGGGTAAGGAAAGAAGCAGCCATTGGGTTCCCTGAAAATTACATTGCAGAGGTTGTTTATGACTTGAGTTCATGCTCTATATGGTTCCTTTGGAAATCCAACTGCGCATACATAAAATTTGGGCCATTTCACACATAGTGCGGTGACTGGTGTTTTTCTGCATTGAAAGAACGCCAGTCACAGCTCACACCGCAATGCAGCTTGGAGCCGAGCTGCAGTTATCTGCAATAAAATGCAGACATGTTGAATTTTATTGCAGCATTCTGAGCTGGATCACATGTCACCGCAGCACACCACACTGCTGTAAAGTGATATGAATGAAGTGTCACTTTGTGCACTTCAAATAAAGTTTGTAGAAAAAAAGACAGCTGTGTAATGTACACCATACTGCCCCCTACTGCTGGCTCACTGCAGCCAGAGTGGTTGGGTGCCGGACACTGAACTGCTCTGCTTTCTGTTACTGTGGGAATGGGCCCTTCAATTCCTGGAGACAATCCTTACACAGACAGCAAACAGAATTCCCCTGGGACCGCCATCTCTGGAAGAACAAATCATGGCAGTTGTAGAATTAACAGAAAGATGATTTTTTTTTTACATTCTTCATAACAATTCATTGTGAACACTATTGTGATTTAAACAAAAAAATAATGTTTCCTTTAAAACCTCTTATGAAGTAACATGACAGAAATAATCCAATCATGACATAGTGGCAGTTTTACAGGCAAAAGTAAAGAAGCTGAAATATGTCACTGTCAGAATCACAGATTACAATGGGGATATCTATTGGTCACATCTTGTTATTGTTCTCTCGGTATTTCTTATATCTCTTTCTTCTTTACAGCTCTTATGTGTAGACCAGGATGAACGGGCACGCCTCGTACGTGACATCAGACGGAATCCATTTTTCAAGAAGATTGACTGGACTGAGGTGGAGAAAAGAAAGTCACCCCCAGCATTTACACCAGCACCGGTAAGTATATGAATAATGGAGGGGTCTATGTACATGGGGGGGGAGATTTTCAGCAGCATCGGAGATGTGTTTTTTGTACAGAATTCTCCCATTTGTGATCACTGCACAAGCACATGGTCTGGGGACTTATCTGAATGAATTCTGTTTATTATTGGTGATAATTATTATGTATACATCAGACGCAACACTTAGACCTGCTTTATTTAACTTGGTGATCCTGCCAGTAACACACTTCCTGTCCTGGGGTGACAACACTGACTTACTGTATCTATAGAGAAGAAGTGTTGTCACCCTAGCCTGATTAGAACTACAAGCACCTTCACCTCTTCTTATCTCCATTGCATAGAGCGTAGGATTGCCACATCATCCCTTTAATCCAGGACACACATTAATTACACAGGTTATGTGGCTGATTAAGGTGGTAATTAAACTCACTTGGTGCCTTATCTGCATTAAATCAGCCTCAGAACCTGTGTAATTAATATGTGTCCTGGATTAAAGGGATGATGTGGCAACCCTAATAGAGCGGTGTTGTTGAAGGCTGATAACATTGACATCTCAGCTCATGGCACAGGAACTTACAAGGATGCTGGAATTATGACAGGATTAACAGGTATTTCTCTGTGGCTGCAGATGTATTTAGCCCAAAAAACAGAAAATGAATGCAGCCTCCACCTCTAAGAATTATCTGGAATAGAGGTTATTGGGATTAGATATACAATAATGGTGTGTTAATGCAGTGCTTCTTCTGACCACTAGAGGGAGCTAGGGGTTGAAGGATTCCCCTTGGGGTAATCTGAAGCACATCGGGGGTTGGGTTCATCAAGTTTTGTCACCATTTTCTGTATCAATCAGAAATACTAAAGAATGTCTTTTTCTTTTTCCAGATTCGCAAGAAACAGGAATATTTTAAAACGGATATGGAGAAATTTATGGCCTGTGAATACCGATACATTCCGATAAAGAAGAAGGACCAGGACAAATTCAAAGACTTTTCCTACATCTGCGAAAGTCTGAAGCAGAAACTAAAGCCATCTCCCCACAAGGGAAAAAATAATTTCACGCGGTAGTAAAGACATAACAAAAAAACAATGTCCACCTGCAAGGTGATGCCATAATGTGCTAGTATCCATCGCATCGCACGTTATGACTATAAAACCAAGCCCTGCAGAGGCACGTTGTCACCGCTAACAGGGCTTCAATTTTCACCCGCTCTTCCTTCGGGTTCACAGACTCCGGCCGTTTGAATGGCCTAGCCACGATGATGTCACTCCCACGTATGCACATGGAAGTCACGGCTGTGACCGAGAGCTCTAGAGGGACGCCATGATTATGTGTTCCTTTCAAAGCACATGTGCCGGTGACCTCACCAGCTGCAGCAACATAGAATATCTCCTAACCGATTCACTGTACCTATAGGTAAGTATTATAGGATGGAGGTACAACTGAAAAAGCTTTACTACCACTTTACACCACTGATACACCCCGTGTAAATGTGGCCTAAATGCTAAACAAAATATCAAATTTACGGTCTTGATGTGCGAACCTTAGAAACCCCAAACTGATGATTCAGGAACAATCCGATCGCCATAGGGGGTCAGGAAGGAATTTTTCCCCCTTTGGAGACCATCTTACCAAGGGGGGTTTTTGCCTTCCTCTGAATCATCATAAGGTTTAGGAGTCTGAAAAGGCGTCACCTCTGAGGAGTCACTGACCGATCTCCAATAGATAGATAGACAGCTCAGGATTGCACTATGCACAGAGCTCAGGGTTCAGGATTGCACTATGCACAGAGCTCTGGGTTCAGGATTGCACTAAGCACAGAGCTCAGGGTTCAGGATTGCACTACGCACAGAGCTCAGGGTTCAGGATTGCACTACGAACAGAGCTCAGGGTTCAGGATTGCACTACGCACAGAGCTCAGGGTTCAGGATTGCACTACGCACAGAGTTCAGGGTTCAGGATTGCACTACGAACAGAGCTCAGGGTTCAGGATTGCACTATGCACAGAGCTCAGGGTTTAGGATTGCACTATGCACAGAGCTCAGGGTTCAGGATTGCACTATGCACAGAGCTCAGGGTTCAGGATTGCACTACGCACAGAGCTCAGGGTTCAGGATTGCACTATGCACAGAGCTCAGGGTTCAGGATTGCACTATGCACAGAGCTCAGGGTTCAGGATTGCACTATGCACAGAGCTCAGGGTTTAGGATTGCACTATGCACAGAGCTCAGGGTTTAGCCCCTTCTCAGCTCTGACCTCACCTGCACCACCTATAGAGCACCATGTCCCGGTAGATGATAGATAGATATGGGGTAGTGGTGAGCAATAGATAGATATGGGGGGTGAGCGATAGATAGAGATGGGGGAAGGGGTGAGCGATAGATAGATATGGGGGGTGAGCGATAGATAGATATGGGGGGGTGAGCGATAGGTAGATATGGGGGAGGTGAGTGATAGATAGATATGGGGGGGTGAGCGATAGATAGATATGGGGGGAGGGGGTGAGCGATAGATAGATATGGGGGGAGGGGGTGAGCGATAGATAGATATGGGGGGAGGGGGTGAGCGATAGATAGATATGGGGGGTGAGCGATAGATAGATATGGGGGGGTGAGTGATAGATCGATATGGGGGGGTGAACGATAGATAGATATGGGGGGGTGAGCAATAGATAGATATGGGGGGTGAGCGATAGATAGATATAGATATGGGGGGTGAGCGATAGATAGATGTGGGGGGGTGAGCAATAGATAGATATGGGGGGTGAGCGATAGATCAATATAGATATAGGGGGTGAGCGATAGATAGATATGGGGGGGTGAGTGATAGATAGATATAGATATGGGGGGGTGAGCGATAGATAGATATGGGGGGGTGAGCGATAGACAGATATAGATATGGGGGGGTGAGCGATAGATAGATATAGATATGGGGGGGTGAGAGATAGATAGATATGGGGGGGGTGAGCGATAGATAGATAGATATAGATATGGGGGGGTGAGCAATAGATAGATATAGATATGGGGGGAGGTGAGCGATAGATAGATATGGGGGGGTGAGCAATAGATAGATAGATATGGGGTTGAACGATAGATAGATATGGGGGGGTGAGCGATAGATAGATATAGATATGGGGGGAGGTGAGCGATAGATAGATATGGGGGAGGGGGTGAGCGATAGATAGATATGGGGGGTGAGCGATAGATAGATATGTGGGGGGAGCGATAGATAGATATGGGGGGGGGAGCGATAGATAGATATAGATATGGGGGGAGGTGAGCGATAGATAGATATGGGGGGAGGGGGGAGCGATAGATAGATATGGGGGGGTGAGCGATAGATAGATATGGGGGGGGTGAGCGATAGATAGATATGGGGGGGTGAGCGATAGATAGATATAGATATGGGGGAGGTGAGCGATAGATAGATATGGGGGGGAGCGATAGATAGATAGATAGATAGATAGATATGGGGGGGTGAACGATAGATAGATAGATATGGGGGGTGAGCGATAGATCAATAGATAGAGACATAACTTGATAACAAAGCCCCGGTGGCCTAATGGATAAGGCACTGGCCTCCTCGGTCAGGGATTGTGGGTTCAACTCCCACCTGGGGTGATATCTTGCTTGTCTCTTATATCAGGATAAAGGGAGGATGAAAAATAAACCCATCAAGAAGGAAGAGATCTTCCTCACTGTGCTGCATGTGTCAGTCCCAGAAGTTTCCTTTCCTGACGCCTTAACAATATATGTGTGCAATCACTATCTGACCCTGGGGCAGACTCCATGGATCAATCGGTCTTTTTCTGCCATCCCTCTTCTATGTTTCTTCCCAGTAGACTCTCCCCTCCCCCTCCCCCTCCCTCCCATATAATGGAATTTTAATGAGGAAGAGACATACTTTCTCCTCTGCAGTAAAGTTTCTTACCTGCTTAACAATAACCCCTTTGCAGTGCAGTCCCCTTTACAATAATGTAATTAGGACTGCACAGGAAAGGGGGCTGTGATGTAAAGGGGACTGCACTGTAATTTAAAGGAGGGGCTGTGATGTAAAGGGGACTGCACTGTAATGTAAAAGAGGGGCTCCAACAGGGGCGTAACTAGATGTTGTATGGGGCCCCCCTGCAAACGCCCCCCCCACAGCTGCCCTAGTGTCAATGCAGCGTGACCTGTGCCCAATGCAGCGTGACCTCTGCCCCATACAACGTGACCTGTGCCCAATACAGCCTGGTCTGCCTGTGCCCCATACAGCCCCACTTATGCAGAGGAAGAGGCAAGCCACCCAGATCAGCAGAGAGCGGGATTGCCCGCTGTAATAGCTTTCATTTGAATTTCCTGTCTTACTGGAGCTCATCGTCACATAGTCCCACCTCTTGGCCCAACGCCTTTGATGACGTCACATGTTACGATTTGGATCAGCGTTCTGTCTATCAAAGGCACCGGGCCAAAAGGTAGAGCTATGTGACGTGAGCCCCGGGATCACTGGAAGTTCTAATGAAAGCTCTTACATTGGGCAATTCAGCTCTCTGCTGATACAGACAGCTCGCCTCTTTCTTTCCTCTCTCTTCCCCTGGCTGGGAGACTGTGCCGGCAGTGCTCTTATCCTCACTGGGCCCCACTCGGCTGCGGGCCCCATAGCATCCGCATGGGTCGCTATGGTGGTAGTTACGCCCCTGGGCTCCAATATAAAGGGGACTGCACTGTAATGTAAAGGAGGGGCTGTGATGTAAAGGGGACAGCACTGTAATGTAAAGGAGGGGCTGTGATGTAAAGGGGACTGCACTGTAATGTAAAGGAGGGGCTGTGATGTAAATGGGACTGCACTGTAATGTAAAGGAGGGGCTGTGATGTAAAGGGGACTGCACTGTAATGTAAAGGAGGGGCTGTGATGTAAAGGGGACTGCACTGTAATGTAAAGGAGGGGCTGTGATGTAAAGGGGACTGCACTGTAATGTAAAGGAGGGGCTGCGATGTAAAGGGGACTGCACTCTAATGTAAAGGGGGTGTGTAATATGAAGGGGAATGCACTGTAAAGGGGCACTGTTATTTAAAGGGGACTACACTGTAAGAGGGCACTGTAATGATTACAGTGCCCTTTACAGTGTAGTCACCTTTATATCGCAGTGCCCCTTTACATTACAGTGCCCCTAGCAATCACAGCCCCCCCATCAGAGTGCCCCTTGCAGTCATGCCCCCCCCTTTCCCTTTCACTCTCTGCCTTCCCTACACAGTCATACGTTTGGCAGGGCAGTGGCAGGATTCAGCCATTTTGTCCTCTCTAGGGTCTCCCTCCCTGCCGATGGTTTCATCTTATCAGCAGGACAGGGGGCAAGAGAAACAGGTCATACAGCAGGAGTTGAGCGGCTACTGCAGTCTGTACTAGTCCTATCCGGACCCATGGTCACCGCTCACCTTCTACTGTGCGGCCTGGTCATTAACAGGCCACAGACCGGTACCTGGAGGTTGCACTATATGGCCAAAAGCTTTATGGACACCTGGCCATCGCACATATATGAGCTTGTTGGACATCCAATTCCAAAACCTTGCCCTTTAATGTGGAGTTGGGCCTCCTTTGCAGCTGCAACAGCTTCTGCTCTTCTGGTAAGGCTTTTAACTAGATTTTAATGGGCATCAATTGCAAAATACAGACCTTACAGGCATGTTTTATTTAGGTGACTAAGAATTGCATCAGATGTATCAAAATACATTATAACTGTAGCACCCTTCTAGCTAGGTTGCTATAGTTTAGGCAAATTTAGCTTTTGTTTCCTTGGTAAAAGAGGAGCAGTGTTCAATTGCTTTTGACTGTTCTTGACTGCTAGCTGAAGATTAAAAGAAATCCACCTGGGTCCCAGCTCCAGCCAAAGCTCAGAGACCCACATCTAGAGTCATAGTTACATAGTTAGTCAGCTTGAAAAAAGACAAAAGTCCATCAAGTTCCACCAAAAGATAAAAATAAATAAAATAAAAAATACAATCCCATATACACAAACCTACACCCACAGTTGATCCCAGAGGAAGGCGAAAAACCCCAGCAAAGCATGATCCAATTTGCTACAGCAGGTGAAAAAAATCCTTCCTGATCCCCCGAGATGCAATCGAATTTTCCCTGGATCAACTTTACTTATAAGTATTCAGGCCTTTTTTAACCCCCCTGGCGGTATTCCCGAGTCTGGCTCGGGTTGGATTTTTCATACCAAAAGCGGTATCCCCGAGCCAGACTCGGGATCGCATCGCAGGATCCAGGAAGAGCATACTTACCTTGTCCCCTGGATCCTGCGATGTCTCCCCGCTGTGATCGGCGAGCCGCTGTGTCTCGCTCGATTCACAGTGCCGAGCTCCGTTCCCTGCGAGCGTTGAGACGCACGGGGACGGAGTTCGGCGGCAAATTCAAAAGTGAAACACATAGTATAGATACAGCATACTGTAATCTTACAGATTACAGTACTGTATCAAATAACTACACATCCCCCTTGGTCCCTAGTGGTCTGCCCAGTGTCCTGCATGCAGTTTTATATATATAAAACTGTTCTTTCTGCCAGGAAACTGGAGATTGTCCATAGCAACCAAAACTGTCTCTTTACATCAAAAGTGCTTTTAGACCAGCTAGAAAAAAAGCGATAATAAATTAGAATCACTCGCAGAATTGATCGATAGTGATTTGTGGGGAAATCCTTCACCAAACACTAAAAGTAACAAAAGCGACAATTCTGCAACTGAGCAAATTTCAGTGTTTTTGATTTGATTACATTATTATATAATTTTTATTATTATTATATTATTATTTGTTATAATTATTTATAGTTATTTATTATATTATAATTTTTTATTTCGTTTTTCAAACTTTATCATACCCGGGATGTCTACTAGACTCTTGTTTGGACAGATTTAAGTGAACTATTCCTAAGAATTACAGGCCTACAATATAAAACGCCAAATTTCTGTGCAAAATAATTGTACCGCTTTCAGCATCTAAAATCAGAAATAATCATACCGCCAGGGAGGTTAAAGCAATCGACTGAGCTTTCCAGAACCACCTCTGGAGAGAGTCTATTCCACATTCCCACAGCTCTTACTTTGAAGAAACCTTTCCGTATTTGGAGATGAAATCTTTTTTCCTCTAGACGTAAAGAGTGCCCCCTTGTCCTCTGTGATGACCTCAAAGTGAATAAATCGACTCCAAGATCACTATATGGACCACTTATGTATTTGTACATGTTGATGATATCCTCCCTTAATCTCCTCTTCTCAAGAGGGAAAAGATTCAGTCCCTCTAATCTTTCTTCATAGCTGAGCTCCTCCATGCCTCTTATCAGTTTGGTTGCCCTTCTCTGCACTTTCTTCAGTTCCCCGATATCCTTTTTGAGAACTGGTGCCCAAAACTGAACTGAATATTCCAGATGAGATCTTACTAATGATTTGTACCGGGGCAAAATGATATCTCTCTCTCTGGAGACCATACCTCTCCTAATACTTGAAAGGACTTTGCTGGCTTTGAAAACCGCAGCCTGGCATTGCATGTTATTATTGAGCTTAGGATCTACCCAAACCCCCAGATCCCTCTCCACTATGGATTCCCCCAGCTGTTCTCCTCCTAGTATGTGTAATGTGCATATGCTTAGCCCCCAAGTGCATAACTTTACATTTATAAACATTACACCTCATTTGCCACTTAGTTGCCCAATTAGACAGAGCATTGAGGTTGGCTTGTAAGTTTGAGACATCCTGTAAGGACGTTATTCCACTGCATAGCTTAGTGTCATCTGTAAAGACAGAAATGTTACTTTTAATCCCAGGCCAGTTTTAAGATGGGGGGGTGCCAGACCCCGCCCTTCCTTTTTGACCCCTCCCACTTCATGAAAATGGGCGTGGTTTCAGCAAAATAGTGGGTGTGGCTCTGAGGTGGTGTGGTTAGCGTCTGAGATGAACGAGGGATGGAGGGAGAGGGAGAAAGGAATGGAGGGACAGATAAGCTATTCCCTACTCTACAAGCAATTTTGTTCCAAGAATATGGACCCAAAGTGACCATATTGACGCTGCACAGTACGCTATCTGCCCAGTGAAATCGCACAGACATTACAGGGGCAGCAATAATGTTCTGCATGCAAAGACACACACCATGCCAGCAATGTCCATTATACAGAAATGCACAGAGACACTATACGGAAATATCCACTATACACAGATACTACACGGTAATGTCTCCTATACACAGCTACACACTATACAGTAATGTCCCATATATATATATATATATATATATATATATATATATATATATATATATATGTATATATATATATATATATATATATATATATATATATATACACACTATACAAAATTTCCCCTATACACAGATACATACATACATAATATAGTAACACCCACTATACACAGATACACACGCACTATACGGTATTGTCTCCCCTACACATATACACACAATACTATAATGTCCCCTATACACACAGTATACAGTAATGTCCCCGATAAAAACAAAATCGGTAACATCCTCTAAACAGAAATACACACACACTATATGTTAATGTCTCCTACCCAGATACACACACTATACAGTAAAATCCCCTATACATATACACTATAGGGTAATATCCCCTATACACCGATACAAGCACACTATACCACTTATGACCCTTATACATAAGTACATGCACAGTTGCACACTATATGATAACGTCCTCTATACACAGATACATTTCCCCCCCATTTACAGATATATACACAGTATACATTGAATTCCTTCTTTCAGATGCTGACACACTGTGAGCAGATAGTAATAGAGAGAGGCCATTTCTCACTTGAACCCAGAGCCCCAGTATACACAGGATGGAGGGAATCATTGAGGAGAAGACAGAGCCGAGATGAGGAGACATCTGCATCTCCTATCATCACATCCAGAGATCGCTCCTCACATGACATCATTCTCTGCCAGCTCACTGCCCCTCCTGCAGCAGATTATTCTATGCCTTCCACTGCACACACCCGGGATTGCCTTCTCACTAATATTAAAGGATGCCAGGATGTGTAAATTCCATGGTGCCCCTCCCCTCCAATCCTCCATACCTAATATTCCATGATGCAGGGCACGGTATATAAGCCCCTCTTCACCAGCAATAAATTATGCAAAACAGTTTGTATATCCAAGAGGCTTTCCTCAATAAACATACATACTGCAGAGAATATAACATGGAGCCCCCCTTATCTAAATACAGATGTTGCTGTGCAGTGAATGTATCCAAGGTTTCCTCATCTGGGTAATGTTTGTATCCAGGATCTTCCAATACTGTATGTTGCCAGACAATACATTCACCCTACATACCTCTCCCACAATATTACACAATGCCAGGCCGTGGATGTCTAATCATGCTGAAGGAGCTCAGCTTACCTTCCAGCAACTCCCCTCCGGCCGAAGAACGGAGCTGCCCACATCACTTCCAGTTTTCGTCTAGTACACAAAACCCGGAAGTAACTTCTAGAATCAAAAAGCAATGCTCCCGCCCGTTGAATTACATTGATTCTATGAGCGGAAGCCACTCGGCGCTTTGTATTGCGCCTCAAGGCGGGTTAGAGGCCCGCAAATGAAGCGCCATGTCTGCAATCTCGTGATCGCATTGACATGGTGCTTCCCATACTGCACTGCGTCCAGCGCCCGGACACAGTGCACTTAGTTGAAGGACTTTTTTTTTTCTTAAAGGGGCCGTTTAAAAAAAAAAATTTGAATTTTTTTTGTGATTACAGGAGGGCGTGCGGCGCCCTGGAGCCCCTACGGTCAGGCCGCCACTGTCCCAGACCCAATATCATTTATAAAGATATTAAAAAGTAAAGGTCTCAACATTGAACCTTGGGGTACACCACTGATAACATTAGACCAATCAGAGTAAGAGTTATTAACCACTTCAGCCTCAGACCATTTGAGCACTTTTTGTGATTCGGCACTGCATCGCTGTAACTGACAATTGCGCGGTCGTGGGACACGGCTCCCAAACAAAATTGACGTCCTTTTTTTCCCCACAAATAGAGCTTTCTTTTGGTGGTAATTGATCACCTCTGCGGTTTTTATTTTTTGCGCTATAAACAAAAATAGAGAGACAATTTTGAAAAAAAAGCAATATTTTTTACTTTTTGCTATAATAAATATCCCCAAAAAATGTATAAAAAACTAATTTTTTTCCTAAGTTTAGGCCAATACGTATTCTTCTACATATTTTTGGTAAAAAAATCATAATAAGCATTTATTGATTGGTTTGCGCAAAAGTTATAGCGTCTATAAAATAGGGGATAGTTTTATGGCATTTTTGTTATTTTTTTTACTAGTAATGGTGGCGATCGGTGATTTTTATCATGACTGCAACATTATGGCGGACACATCGGACACTTTTGGTGCTATTTTGGGACCATTCACATTGCACTGATTACTGAGTAAATGTGACTGGCAGTGAAGGGGTTAACCACTAGGGGGCTAGGAAGTGGTTAAGTGTGTCTTAGCTAGTGATTCTAACTGTTAGGGGGCGTGGCTACGAGTGACACGTCACTGATTGCTGCTCCCGATGGGAGGGAGCAGACGATCAGTGACCTGTCACTAGGAAGAACGGGGAGATGTGTTTACACTGACATCTCCCCGTTCTTCAGCTCCGTGGCACGATCGCGGGACACCAGCGGACATCGAGTCCGCGGGTCCCGCAGGCACGATCACAGAGCTTGCGGCAGGGTCCCGCGCCCCTGGCAGTGCGTACGACCACACGGCGGCAAATTTAAAGGGACGTACATGTACGCCTATTTGCCTGTCCGTGCCATTCTGCCAACGTAAATGTTTGTGCGGCGGTCAGCAAGCGGTTAACCACTCCTCTCTGAATTCTGTCTTTTAGCCAGTTTTCTATCCATTTACAAACTGATCTTTCCAAACCTGTAGACTGTACCTTACACATTAGCCATGTGTGGGGAACTGTGTCAAACACTTTTACGAAGCACAAATATACCACGTCCACAGCCACCCCTCTGTCCAAGGTTTTACTTACCTCCTCATAAAAAAAAACAGATTTGTTTGACAACTTCTGTCTTTCATGAATCCATGCTGTCTGTTGCTTAAAATATTTTTTTCCAACAAGAACTCATCTATGTGGTCTTTTATAAATCTCTCCAGTATCTTCCCGACTATAGAAGTTAAACTAACAGGTCTATAGTTACTTGGTAAAGACTTTGATCCCTTTTTAAATATAGGCACCTCATTGGCCCTACGCCAATCCAGTGGTACTATTCCCGTCATTAATGAGTCCCTAAAAATTAGAAACAATGGCTTTGAAATGACAGAGCTCAATTCTTTTATAATCCGTGGGTGGATGCCATCTTGTCCAGGTGCTTTAGTCACCTTTATTCTGTCTAAATATTTCTGGACCATATCACTTTTGAACCATTGTGGATTTGGGGCTGTGTCACTACCACTCCATTATGGACATGAGCTCCCCCCTGCTCCTTTATATACACAGAGCTGAACAAAGTATTTAATAACTTAGCCTTCTCTTTGACCCCAGTCACCCACTCTAGATTATTTTGTAAAGGGCCTACATGCTCAGACTTGACCTTTTTACTCCTAATATATTTGAAGAATTTTTTGGTGTTTGTCCTACTATCTTTTGCAATCTGTCGTACGTTTTGAATTTTTGCATCCTTGATTTCCTTTTTACATACAGTGGGGCAAAAAAGTATTTAGTCAGCCACCAATTGTGCAAGTTCTCCCACTTAAAAAGATGAGAGAGGCCTGTAATTGTCATCATAGGTATACCTCAACTATGAGAGACAAAATGTGTAAACAAATACAGACAATCACATTGTCTGATTTTTGAAAGAATTTATTTGCAAATTATGGTGGGAAATAAGTATTTGGTCACCTACAAACATGCAAGATTTCTGGCACTCACAGACCTGTATCTTCTTCCTGGCTCCTCTGTCCTCCACTCATTACCTGTATTAATGGCACCTGTTTGAACCTGTTATCAGTATAAAAGACACCTGGGGGTGTGGCCTGGATGCGGCTGAAGATGGCAGCTTAATCCTTCTGCTCCGCTACTCTACGGTCCTCCATCCTACATAGAGGGAGTTTATCCCCAGCGACCATGGGCAAAACAGACCGGGACCCATCTGCCACCCACTCCCGCTCACCGCGGGACCCTGACATGCAACTTACCGGCAATATACCAGAGATATTCAGGTCTCGAATGCGGGAGACATCCTCAGCAACTCAGGCCTCCAGAGAGGTGAGTCGCAGCCCCACGAGGCGGCCGGGAACAGAGGCAATCGGGCCCCACCAACTAGCCACGAGCAGCCTAAGCTTAGAAGAGCCGTAGCTGCAGACATTAAAAACACCTTGTCTTCAGCAATATCTGAGCTAAGACTTGACATGTAGGCTGTGGCGGGACACCTGGAGGAGGTGGAAGAAATCTCAGATCGCCATGAGGCCGCAATCAATATAGCACAGCGTTCACTAAACACTCACTCCATACAGCTAGAGGAATTACAGAGACATGTAGAAGATTTAGACAACAGGGGTCACCGTCACAAGATTATAATCAAGGGGCTCCCTGAATCAATCGACTCAGACCACCTTCCTCAAGCTGTGACAAACGTCTTTAACCACTCCCCACTCGGCCACTGCACATAAACGGCCGGGTGGGCTATCCCTCCTTCTGAGTGGACGTTCAGGAACGTCCTTCAGAAGGAGCGGGATCGCGCGTGCGTGCCCACGCAGCGGTGCGATCCCGATGCGTTCGTGTCACCCGGACACGGCGCATCTGCGATTGGCAGGAGGGCTCCGCGATTGGCCCTCCTGATCACATGACGGCCGCGTTGAATCACAGCCGTCATGTGATGTAAACACAGAGCAGGTTGCTAGGCAATCGGCTCTCCTCTCCTCACACGGAAGTTGTCAGTGAGAAGAGGGGAGCAGATCGCTGCAGCCGGCTGGTGATCAGTGAGTATGAGCTGTTTTTTACAGCTTTTTACTCACTGATCACCAGTCTAGTGACCCCACACATGTAAAAACACACAGTAAACACAAAGTAACACACAATGTCCCCAAAACATATGTCCCCACATAGTAAAAACACCTGTCCCCCACATATGTCCCAGTAAAATAACATGTCCCAATGATTATCTGCACACATATGTCACCTGCGCACATCTGTACATGATCATTTGCGCACATGTGTCCGTGATCACACGAACCAATTATTATACACTTAACGGGATTTTTTTTACCAAAAACATGTAGCAGAATACATTTTGGCTTAAATTTATGACAAAATTTGATTTTATTTGGATTTCTTTTAAAATAGAAAGAAGAAAATATTGGTTTTTTTTTCCAAAATTTCCGCTATTTTTTCGCTTATATCGCAAAAAATAAAAAAACGGAGTCGTGAATAAATACCACCAAAAGAAAGTTCTATTTGTGTGAACAAAATGATAAAAATTTAATTTGGGTACAGCATTGCATGACCGCGCAATTGTCATTGAAAGTGTGAGAGCGCTGAAAGCTGAAAATTGGTCTGGGAAGGAAGGGGGTGAAAGTGCCCAGTATTGAGGTGGTTAACGACCTTTTAGGGCACCCGCCCGACACCGACTGTGGACATGGAATGACTGCATCCAACACTTCGCCCCAGGGGTAGAGATACAGACCCCCCCAAGAGATGTTATAGGGTGTCTATCCAACTTCAGAATAAAAGAAGAAATTATGAGGCAAGCAAGATTCAGAGGACGCATCCTATACTGGGGCACAGAAATCAAACTATACCATGATCTGTCCCAAATCACCTTACAAAAGCGCAGATCTCTGCGCCTGCTTCTAGACGTTCTTAGAGACAGAAACATTCCGTATAGGTGGAAATTCCCCTTTTGCCTGCAAGCGGGCTCTGGCGGAAGGATCTTTTTCCAATGTCACCCCGAGGAAGCAACCTCATTCTGTGATAATCTGGGGATCCCACCAATCGCAATTCCGAACTTGAACCGCGAACCACGCATAGCAGCCCCACAATGCGAGGAACTGATGGAAGTCCACCACCGGGAAAATTCATCCATGACCAGAAGACCCCGACTTTCTCCTGGCTTCTCACCTTCACCAGCCAACCATCACTCCCCAGGAGAAGTAAGTGTACCAGCATCACCGGCACATAGAAAAGCGAGAAAGGACTAAACAACACAACCAGTACCACCGGTTGCCCTACTCTTCCGCAAAAAGGATCAACCACCACTCACACCCGCTAAAATCCCAGTGAGCAAACATTTCGTGTCTTGCTAATCACTTTTCGCTGAACTGATACACAGCTTCAGGACAGAGTTTGTAATACAACCTGTAACCCCCTTAAAAGAGTCATGCTTCTACAATTATATATACAATTATATATACATAAAACAACTATGTACTTTATCTTGTTGACATGACCTTTACGCAGACACTCAGGAACTGATCCCATATATTTCTTAAACCTTATTTGCAACTGTTATGGATCCAAACCCGAAAGTTAACCCCATCACAGACATAGAAATCCTCCAGCTATGTCTCGAATCAATGGCATAGCAAGAAGCCTAAGCACAACACTGCGACATGGCCGTCTTCGGCTAGACCGGCTCAGGCAAGTTTACTGCAAACGATATGCATGTGTTTCATACCCGCCTCCCTGTTTGTTGCGAGGCATGTATACTATCTCTTCGCTAATTATCAAATATAACTTTCTTAATGGTAGACATAACCTAAACATTCCTACTACCCGTTTGGACCCGTTACCTTTAAAGCAGACAGGCAAATTTAAACCAAGATTATATACAGGTCATTATATAAAAAATTAGGTAAGTCTAATAGATGCCTTATTGATACACTGCTGTCAATATATATTTGGAGGCGCGCCCTGATGTCCCCACCAAGGATCAGTGCCTTAACAAGCGAACATAAACATAGCAAATGCTTAATGCAGATACCCAAGAACTATTCCCATGAGCAGATTTCCTCAAGCATTGTACATGAGCCTTATGGACCCTGACCCGAACAGTAACTCCACCATAGGCATAGAAATCCCCCTATTGCTAACTGAATCCAATAGTCTTGCAAGTTGTGTCAGAATAATGTTTTTATATGTATGTTGTACCCGTTTTCTTTTTGTCGCAAGACATATATCCTATCCCCTCACCAAATATTTACATGGATTAGATCCCTATAAGCATCTCTTCAATCCATAACGAACCGCTATCTTAGAACGAACAAAGAGGTGGATAGGATATACCTTGCAAATTACTGTCTATCTTTACCGGGCAGACAAGTTTAAACCAAGTTTAAATACTGTTTATTATCTACAAAAGTTTGTAAGTTAATCATGTTCGAACAATCTCACTTGTAGAAACAATGATTAATTCTATCATAAAGAATATTGCAATATCCCTAAATCACTCCTACCGAGCAGGACACTCCACGCTAAGACATCTCTTGTCCCCAATCCAAATGTAATCATACACATCACGACACACCAACCATACCCCAATGCCTAGAAGTATGAACACCCACAGCATTTCTACATATCCTGATCAACTATGCTTCCATTGAAAAGCCCTCACTCTACCACCTACGGAACTCCCACATACTACTCTGACCATAATGACCATAAGAGTAGCCACGAGGAACAGTGCTTATATGTTAGGTATCTGGTAGTAGAGCCTGACTTGTAGGAGAAGACCTCTCATACAACGCTGGTTCAGGAGCCACTGGAATGGGAACAGTGGTCTCCTGAGCACAGTGGGGTAGGAGTGCCTGTAGAGCGGAGTCTCTGGAGCTGAAGTGATGAGAGATCCCACAGGGATGGCTGGACTGCAGATCAGGTAGAGACTGGAGGCAGCAAGCTGGAACACTTGTAGATGCAGAGATCACTGGAGCTGGAGCTGAAGGTGCAACAGCAAGGACAACAGCAGGCACAAGCAGGGTCAGACGGTCCGGGTCAGCAAGGATATGAGACAGGCAAAAACAGCAGGCAGAGGCAGAGTCGGTAGGCAGGCAGAGGTTGGCAACGATATCAGGCAGGTAGTAGAAGAGTAGTCAGGCAGGCCGGGTCGGATAGGAGCAGGACGGGTAGTCAAACAAGCCGGGTCAGATGGGTAACGGCAATCAGGTTCAGGTTAACACGAATCACGGAGCTGAGACGAAGCAGCAATGTGCCAGAGGCACAGGAGGACTTTTACGTGCACTTTGGCGCCAAACCGCCGCTATCGCGAACGCGCGCACGCCCGTACGCGCGCACATGCACACGCGCGCACCCAAGCGCCGCGTACCCGCGCGCGCCCTAGCGCCGCGCTGATGCCCGGGAACAACAAGATTTTGCTGAAGAGTGTGTAACGGCGCGCGCCGACGCCCAGGTCCGGCGCCAATGGTACCCTGACATTGCCCCCCCCAAGGGGCAACCTCCGGGTGCCCAAAAGCCTTCTTTTTTCAGAATGGTTAGAAAAATAGTCTCGAACTAAACGCCTAGCATGCACATTACTATCTGGTTCCCATGAATTACTTTCTGGGCCGTAACCCTTCCACTTGATTAGGAACTGGATCTGCCCTTGTCTTTTCCTGCAATCAAGGATAGTCTCCACCTCAAATTCCTCGTTGCCATCAATCACAATAGGTTCAGGAGGTCTAGTTCCTCTACCGGGAAAGGGATCAGGTACAGCAGGTTTAAGCAATGACACATGAAACACGGGGTGTATTTTAAGAGAGTCAGGCAAGGTTAAGTTCATACGAAACTTCATTGATCTTCCTTTTAACCGGGAAAGGTCCCATAAACCTAGGTGCCAACTTCTTAGAAGGACATGCTAGTTTGATATTACTTGTAGAAAGCCATACCTGATTGCCAAGCTGAAGCTTCAATTCCCCTCTTCTCCTCCGATCAAAGATCCTCTTGCTGTCCGCCTGAGCCTTGGATACTGCTTCCTGCAACATCCAGTTGTTACGATTGATGAAGTCTACCGTACTCTGTACTGCTGGAACTGAGGACTCTGGAAGGAAATCGGGTAAAAAGGTTAGATGGAAACCATAATTAGCGAAAAAAGGGGGATTGACCGGTAGCTGAATGTTTGGCATTATTGTAGGCAAATTCTGCCAAGGGCAGCAAGGATACCCAATCATCTTGTGAGAAGGAAGTAAAACATCTGATATACTGTTCAAGAGTCTGATTGGTCCTCTCTGTCTGACCGTTGGTCTGAGGGTGATAGGCCGAAGACAAGGCCAGCTTGATTTTTAAAGATTCACACAGGGCTCTCCAGAAGCGTGAGGTAAATTGTACCCCTCTGTCAGAGGTTATGTTTACAGGTATTCCGTGAAGTCTAATGATCTCTTTGATGAAGATGTGAGCCGTTTCAATAGCTGACGGAGTTCCTCTTAATGGAAGAAAATGGGTCATTTTGGTAAAACGGTCAACTACTACAAAGATAGCAGAACACCCCTCAGAACATGGAAGCTCTACAATAAAGTCCATGGATATCATTCTCCAAGGCCTATCGGGTACCGGTAAAGGTTTTAACAGGCCCCAAGCTCGACTCCTGGACGTTTTATTCTGGGTACAGATAGGGCAAGAGCTGACATACTTCTCGCAAAAGTCCTTTAAATTGGGCCACCAGAAGGTACGCTGTACCAATTCCAGGGTTTTACGAACCCCAAAGTGACCTGCCAGCGGGTGGTCGTGAAGGAGTGCTAAGACCTTGACCCGAACCTCCTCAGGAACAAAAATTTGGCTCCCTTTCCAGAACAGTCCGTCCTTGTTACTTAGGGTAACCCCTGTGGGTCTGGCTGATTCAGAGGATGCTTCCTTAATCTGGGAGAGAAGATCAGTCTGTATGAGCAGAAAATTGTTTGCAGGTAAAATGGTATCTGGAGCAGATAAGTCCTTTGGGTTGTCATGCATTCGTGATAATGCATCTGGTTTGACATTTTTTGAACCTGGCCGATAGGTGATGTGAAAGGAAAAGCGTGAGAAAAACAGCGCCCAGCGGGCTTGTTGAGGTTTTAGCCTTTTAGCAGATCGTAAATATTCTAAATTTTTGTGATCAGTATAAATTAGTACTGGATGCACAGCCCCCTCCAACAGGTACCTCCACTCCTCTAATGCAGTCTTGATGGCAAGAAGCTCCTGATCTCCAACATCATAGTTCCTCTCCGCAGAGGAGAGTTTTCGGGAGAAGAACCCCACAGGATGCATATCGTCTTTACTGCCCTTTCGTTGCGAGAGTATCGCACCGACCGCTATCTCTGAAGCGTCCACTTCTAAAATGAATGGCAAGGATGGTTCAGGGTGACTGAGGATAGGTGCTGAGGTGAATAGTCTCTTGAGATTCTCAAAAGCCTCTTGGGCTAGGTGATTTCAGGAAAAACGGGTATTTTGTTTGGTCAGTTGTGTGATTGGTGCGATTATTGCAGAAAAACCCCTGATAAACTTCCTGTAGAAATTTGCGAACCCGATGAATCGTTGAACCCCCTTCTTGTCTAGGGGTACCGGCCAGTCCAGAATGGCAGAAACCTTCTGTGGGTCCATCCTGATGCCAGTTGAGGAGATTATCAAGCCCAAGAACTGAATGCTTTCTTGCTCAAATTCGCATTTCTCCGCTTTTGCATAAAGTCTGTGTAAGCAGAGCCGACCCAACACTTGGCAAACATGTTTTCGATGGAGATCCAGGGATTCAGAAAAGATCAAAATATCATCTAGATATGCGATCACAAACAGGTCTAGGAAGTCTCTAAGCACATCATTAATCAGGTGTTGAAAGGTCGCAGGGGCATTGCAGAGTCCAAAAGGCATGACTAAATATTCATAATGCCCGAATTGGGTCCGAAAAGCTGTTTTCCACTCATGCCCGGCCCGAATGCGGATCAGATTATAGGCCCCTCTTAGATCAAGCTTAGTAAAAATGACGGCAGTCTTTAATTTCTGAAACAGTTCGGGTATCAAAGGTAGGGGATACCGATTTTTGACAGTGATCTCATTCAGTTCTCGGTAGTCAATACACGGGCGGAGAGATTTGTCTTTTTTAGCAACAAAAAATATTCCCGCACCTGCTGGAGAAGTAGAATGGCGAATGAATCCTTTGGCCAGGTTTTCATCTATGTAAGTTTTCAACACTTCTTGTTCTTTCTCAGATAGGGGAAAGATGCGTCCGAAGGGAATTTCGGATCCTGGCAGCAAATCGATGGGGCAATCGTAGGGGCGATGAGGTGGTAGAGAATCTGCCCCCTTTTTGCTAAAGACATCAATGTAGTCATGATAATGTTTGGGAATGACCTGACAATTTTTCTGGTCGGAGTCCAGGCAAAGCAGGGTAGTTAGGGAATCCAAATCTTTCACCAAACAGTGTTCCTGGCAGTAAGATGACAGAAATTTTACTTCTCCAGAGGCCCAATGGATGTGTGGGTTGTGGGCCCGTAGCCAGGGAATGCCCAGGATAATGGGAAACATAGGGGAGGTGATGGCGTCCAGGATCAACAATTCCTTGTGTTGAGAATCAATTGTAGTGGATAATGGCAGAGTCTCTTGTGTCACTTGTCCGGATCTGATACGAGAGCCATCGGCTAGAAAGACAGAAAGTCCATGGGTTTTAGTCCGTAAAGGGATGTTGTGCTGATTGGCAAAGGTTAAGTCTATAAAGCAGCTGCATGCCCCGGAGTCAATAATTGCGTTGACCTGGAGTGTCCTTCCTTGGAGCTGTAACGAGAGAGGAATGGCAAGATGGGTAGAATTTGTAGATAAAGCAGAAAGACTGGTAAGTATAGGAGAGGGACACTTACTTATTCTGACTGGGCAATTATGGACAAAATGCCCGGTTCCTCCACAGTACAGACACAGATTTAATTGCCGACGTCGGGCACGTTCTTCGGAAGACAGGGCAGGTCGCATGAAACCCAACTGCATTGGTTCGGAGGTATCTGGTGTAGTATTGACTGAATTTGGACTGGGTGCAGGTAAGTAGCGTGTTGCAGGCATCGGAGCTCGGGCTGTCATCCAGGTCGGGCGATTTGGTTGAACTGATCGTTCAGATCGGCGTTCTCAGAGGCGACGATAGATCTGAATGGTTAGGGTGATCAAGGCCTCCAAGGTATTTGGAATACCCACTCGAGCAAGTTCATCTTTCAAACTTTCAGACAGTCCAATGCGGAACTGGTGACGCAGAGCCGCGTCATTCCACTGTGTGTCCGCGCTCCAACGTCTGAATTCAGTAACATAGTCCTCCGCAGGTCTGCGGCCTTGTTGGAGCGCGAACAGAGCAGATTTGGTTGAGGCAGTCTGTTGAGGGTCCTCATACAATTGTGCCATGGCTTCGAAGAAGGCGGATAAAGATTGAGTTAGAGCAGAGTCCCCTTCAAGTAGGCGATGTGCCCAGGTCTGTGGTTCCCCTTGCAGGAGGGAAATTACAAATCCAACTTTAGTGGCTTCCAGTGAAAAGGTTCTGGGATGTAGGGCAAAGAAGAGCTGGCAAGCATTGCGGAAGGCCCGAAACTTTGCCCGGTCTCCGGAGAACCTTTCAGGAATGGGGACCCGTGGTTCAGGCGGAAGCATCACAACTGAAGGCCCTGAAACAGTCTGTGTTGGAGCAGCAGCTGAAGAAGAGGCAGAAGGGTTAGACCCTGCCATATTCTGAACTTGTCCTTCCAGTCTGTTATAATTATCCTGAAGGGCTTGCACGGATTGGGTGAGGGCCGCCAGGTGTGTGCATATCTCCTTCATTGGAGAGGTATCTCCTGCAGGCTCAGACATGGCTGCTTCGTACTGTTAGGTACCTGGTAGTAGAGCTTGACTTGACTAGGAGAAGACCTCTCATACAACGCTGGTTCAGGAGCCACTGGAGTGGGAACAGTGGTCTCCTGAGCACAGTGGGGTAGGAGTGCCTGTAGAGCGGAGTCTCTGGAGCTGAAGTGATGAGAGATCCCACAGGGATGGCTGGACTGCAGATCAGGTAGAGACTGGAGGCAGCAAGCTGGAACACTTGTAGATGCAGAGATCACTGGAGCTGGAGCTGAAGGTGCAACAGCAAGGACAACAGCAGGCACAAGCAGGGTCAGACGGTCCGGGTCAGCAAGGATATGAGACAGGCAAAAACAGCAGGCAGAGGCAGAGTCGGTAGGCAGGCAGAGGTTGGCAACGATATCAGGCAGGTAGTAGAAAAGTAGTCAGGCAGGCCGGGTCGGATAGGAGCAGGACGGGTAGTCAAACAAGCCGGGTCAGATGGGTAACAGCAATCAGGTTCAGGTTAACACGAATCACGGAGCTGAGACAAAGCAGCAATGTGCCAGAGGCACAGGAGGACTTTTATGTGCACTTTGGAGCCAAACCGGCGCTATCGCGAACGCCCGTACGCGTGCACATGCACACGCGCGCGCGCCCTAGCGCCGCGCTAACGCCCGGGAACAACAAGATTTTGCTGAAGAGTGTGTAACGGCGCGCGCCGGCGCATAGGCGCGCGCCGACGCCCAGGTCCGGTGCCAATGGTACCCTGACATTATACTTATTGTATACCACTCAAAACTATCTTCATCAGTCCTACCACACCCTACAACAGCACGGTCTACAGACCTGTGCTGATCTCATCCGACCAGTTCCACCCTTCAAGGCAGGTTAGCGGGTCTACCCTAGCCATCGGAATACCTCCCGCCTACCCACACATAAATTTCTACCTTCCAGTAAAACTTCCCCCCCTCTTCCCCTGATTTACCCTTTACTCCCATACTCCCCCTCCCCACCCCCTTACAATCCAGAGAAGGTCTGCACATCACCTCCCATTCTCAAATAGAGATATATAACAAGCATCAGAATGCCCACTGTAAACCCACCTCCTACGAGAGCTAAACTTAAAATAGTTTCCCTTAACGTGAAAGGGCTTAACATACCAGAAAAAAGATCACAGCTCCTGCTATATATGCGAAAACTCAAAGCTGATGTAATATTGCTCCAAGAAACATACTTCAAAACTGGCCAATTACCTAAACTAGCAAACAAAGATTTTCCGAACGCAACCAATCCACTAGCTAAGATAAAAGGGGCTTCTATTCTAATATCTAAGCACATACCCTTAGAAATAACAGATTCACAAACAGATGACTATTTATCAAAGGCTCAATCTGGGGAAAACCCATTACGATTGCTAATATATACAGCCCTAATTCTCTTACTCGGAGGAGACTTTAACATCGCTTTGAACCCTCTTGAAGACACATCCACTGGGACATCTTCTCTTCCTTTCAAAGCTCTTAAACAAATTAAAACCCAACTACAAGACCTACTCCTACATGACTCCTGGCGCACCCTACACCCCAGAGACAGAGATTACACTTATTACTCTCCACCTCATGACCATCACTCTAGAATAGATTACCTTTTTATCACGCAAAGGGACCTCCCACTCTTGTCTGAAACAACCATTGAACCTATGTTTCTTTCGCATCACAACCCTATCACAGCTATTTTAACATTCCCAGGCCACCCACAGCACACCAAAATTTGGAGACTAGATGCATCATTAATCACAGATCCCTCCCACATAGCCAAAATTGCGGACAACATCAAGGATTTCTTCAAAATCAATGACACCCCCAACTCGTCCTACCTGACCCAGCGGGAAGCTCATAAATGTGTGGTTAGGGTAACATTTATCAAACTTGCATCAGCACGCAAGCGTACCCAACAGGAAGTTATTGACGCCCTACTAAAACAAATACAGAAACTGGAACAGGCCCACAAACTCACTAAAGTGCGTACCACCCTAAAAGACCTGGAACATGCTAGAAATTGCCTTAGGGAAGAATTAGGAAAGAAGACTAGGAAAAACTATATCCTATCCCAAAAGCTCTTTTACGAACATAGCAATGAAAGCGGAAAGCTTTTAGCCAGAGCCCTCCAGGCCAAAAGAGCAAATACGACAATACGTAAAATTAGAACATCCCCAACAGTAACATTGTCTAACAGCGATGAGAACGCAAACCACTTCGCCCAATACTATACAGAGCTATACAACCTCCCTCCAGAACAAAAACCGCATACGGATAATAGGTCACGCAAAGATATCATCACAGAATTCCTCACACAATACAGCCCTAGCCCTATATCTCAAGAACAAGAAAAAACACTAGACAGTCCCTTAACAGATGAAGAATTCA
Source organism: Lithobates clamitans (assembly GCA_037952925.1). Taxonomy (NCBI): domain Eukaryota; kingdom Metazoa; phylum Chordata; class Amphibia; order Anura; family Ranidae; genus Lithobates; species Lithobates clamitans. Next base: position 2,985,466 of record JBBGZY010000882.1, read on the forward strand.
ATTCAGCCATCAAACAAATGAAACTAGGCAAAAGTCCTGGCCCGGATGGTTTCTGTTTGACCTACTATAAAACATTCTCAAATCTATTAACTGCTCCTTTCCTAAGAGCTTTAAATTCATTATCCCAACCTAATACAATCTCCAATACCCTACTCGAAGCACATATTTGTGTCATTCCCAAACCTGGTAAAGACAGTGAATTAGCCTCAAGCTATCGCCCTATTTTGCTGTTAAACACTGATCTAAAAATCTTTGCAAAAATTTTAGCCAATCGCATACTCCATCTTCTCATAAAATTCATATAAAAAAAACAAGTAGGGTTTATCCCAGGTAGAGAAGCCAGGGATAATACAATTAAAGCTATCAACATCCACCACTGGCTCTCCACCTCAAACAACCCTGACTTCTTCCTTTCATTAGATGCAGAGAAGGCCTTTGACAGACTAGCCTGGGACTACCTTGAAGCAGTATTACGGAATTTCGGTTTCGGCGAACGCCTAGCTTTATAATGTCTCTCTACACTAATCCCAGAGCGAAAGTACGGGTGAACGGGCTCCTGTCGGACGCCTTCCAAATAAAAAATGGCACACGCCAGGGATGCCCATCATGTTTATTCTCACACTCTTATGTAAATTACGCAATAACACAGACATCCACGGAATTACCATAGCCGGCAAAAAGTACAAGTTAGCTGCGTTTGCGGATGACATTCTTCTATTCCTGTCCAACCCTCTCGTAACCCTCCCAAATCTCCTCAAAGACTTCAGCCTATTCCAATACATAGCCCACTTCAAAATAAACTACACAAAATCTCACGCCCTCAACATAACCTTAACAGAAAGACATGTTTCACAATGCAAACAGAACTTCCCATTCATTTGGAAATCAGACGCATTGACATACTTGGGGATCCAATTACCTGCAAAATTAGCAGACCTCTTTCTTAAAAATTACCTCCCACCCCTCAAAACTTTCACAGAAGATCTGAAAAAATGGAATAAATAACATTTTTCATGGTTCGGGAGAACGGCCATAGTCAAAATGAATATCTTACCACGCATACTTTGCCTTCTCCAAACGATCCCTATGAAACTTCCCAACATGTTCTTACAATCTATCATAAAAATAAGTAGAAACTATATTTGGAACCAAAAACACCCCGGAATTAGATACAATCAGCTAATAAAACCCAAAAACAACGGGGGAATAGGCCTACCTGATATACAGCATTACTACTGGTCCTGCCACTTACAACGTATTGTAGATTGGCACACGCACCAGCAGACAAAAGACTGTGTGACCTTAGAGAACTCATTCTCCTCACACCCCATCAATGGGACCCCTTGGATCAGGAGAAATCTCCTACCAGAAACCCTTATGAGGCACCCAACTATAGGCCCCACATTGGAATGCTATACACAATCCAACCACAAATTTAAACTCTCCAAAGTTCCAGGCTCTTTTTCGCCAATCCTGTCCAATCCACAATTCCCACCAGGGATAGAGCGCCATCCACTATCCCATAAGCAACCAGATATAGGCTTACACATATATCATATACTGCAGGACGGCAAGTTGCTATCCTGAGAACACGACCTGGGCCAGGCCAAACTTAAGTCTGATAGAATATTGACAACTCAGACACTACGTAAATAGTGTGCAAAACAAAACAGACCTATCTGAAGCATTAACCGACTTTGAAAACCTATGCCTAAGCCACACACCACAGCGACATGTCATCTCCAAGCTCCATAACATGCTTTGGGATGACATCCAGGCTGACAAGGGTATAGCTTGTAAGGCCTGGGTAAAAGACCTGAACATAGAAATGACAGGCATCTCCTGGGACAAAATATACCGGAACGCACACAAAAGCTCTATGAATGTTTCTATCCAAGGAACAAACTACAAAGACATATCACGATGGTATCGCACCCCTTCCATCTTACACAGATTTGCTGCATCACACCCTAACAAATGCTGGAGATGTCAAAGTACACCAGGTGACCTCCTACACATTTGGTGGTCTTGCCCATTTATCCAAGTTTTTTGGAAACAAGTCCATAAACTAATTGAGAAAATTACCACAGATACACTGGACTACTCACCCGCACAATTCCTTTTACATCTCCAGAAGCCAAACGATACACCATACTTTAAATCACTGGCCATGATGCTAGTCAATGCAGCCAAAATGTGCATACCCCCTCTATGGGGCACACCTAGAACACCCTCTATTTCTGATTGGTATAAAAGAATAAACAAAATCGCAGCAATGGAAGAACTCATCGCAATTTCCCGAAACTCTCCACACAAATTCTCTACTCTCTGGGCTTGCTGGAACCACTTTAAATCAACTGAAGAATACCTTCAAGAGATGCACATCTAAACATCTAACCAGGGGCCCGCTATGGGACCCGCAGCCGAGAGGGGCCCAGTGAGGATAAGAGCACCGCTGGCACAGTCTCCCAGCCAGGGGAAGAGAGAGGAAAGGAAGAGGCGAGCTGTCCCTATCAGCAGAGAGCTGAATTGCCCGATGTAAGAGCTTTCATTAGAACTTCCAGTGTTCCCGGGGCTCACGTCACATATTTCCACCTTTTGGCCCGGTGCCTTTGATAGACAGAACACCGATCCAATGCGGGACATGTGACGTCATCAAAGGCGTCGGGCCAAGAGGTGGGGCTATGTGATGATGAGCCCCGGGAAGACAGGAAATTCAAATGAAAGCTATTACAGCGGGCAATCCTGCTCTCTGCTGATCCGGGTGGCTTGCCTCTTCCTCTGCATAGGTGGGGCTGTATGAGGCACAGGCAAACTAGGCTGTATTGGGCACAGGTCACGCTGTATGGGGCACGGGTCACGCTGTATTGGGCACGGGTCACGCTGTATTGGGCACAGGTCACGCTGCATTGGGCACAGGTCACGCTGTATGTGGCACAGGTCACGCTGCATTGACACTAGGGCAGCTGGGGGGGGGCTGTTTGCAGGGGGGCCCCATACAACATTTTGCTATGGGGCCCTGCTTTTTCTAGTTACGCCCCTGCATCTAACACTTTGTATGCAAATGACCTTAGGATGCATACTTAAATCCGATCAAGTATCTACCTCTAAGCAAGTCAAGCAACTGATGAAGCAAACGGCACATTAACATCTCACAAAAGTAAACCCACTATACTCTCCCCAAAGAGCCACACAACAAAAGTAATAATTTTGCAATCACAAAAATAACATCCATAGTACATCTCTAGCATCCTCTCTTTACCCGAACCCTTTACCCCACAATTTCCCATTGTCCTTCCCCACTCCCCCATCCCATATTAAATACCCGGATCAGATCAAATCCGTATGGTGTGCAGGACACACACATACGCCTACGAGCAAATACCGGTAACTATAATACGTATCATAATTCCCCAATGTTTCTCAAACCAAAACTGACGTACAATAAACACATTTTGGGGAAAATAGAAGCAGTAACATCAGTGAAAATGCTCTACCTATCACAAGTCACCTAGCTGGAACCACAATACTCCCCTCCCTGCAGAAACACTAAACCATTAGCCATTTTAAATATCCTAAATACAATATATTAACGTTCTTTTTGTATTAATTATGGATTAGGATAGTGTCTTGTTGGATCATATATTTACAATTGTACCATTCTTACTTGTTATTGATGTATTTGTACTTTTCCCTTTTCACTCAATAAAAGAAATTTAAGGAAAAGAAAAAATAAAAGACACCTGTCCACAACCTCAAACAGTCACACTCCAAACTCCACTATGGTGAAGACCAAAGAGCTGTCGAAGGACACCAGAAATAAAATTGTAGACCTGCACCAGGCTGGGAAGACTGAATATGCAATAGACAAGCAGATTGGTGTGAAGAAATCAACTGTGGGAGCAATAATTAGAAAATGGAACACATACAAGACCACTGATAATCTCCCTAGATCTGGGGCTCCACGCAAGATCTCACCCGTGGGGTCAAAATGATCACAAGAACGGTGAGCAAAAATCCCAGAACCACACAGGGGGACCTAGTAAATGACCTGCAGAGAGCTGGGACCAATGTAAAAAAGGCTACCATCAGTAACACACTACGCCGCCAGGGACTCAGATCCTGCAGTGCCAGACGTGTCCCCCTGCTTAGGCCAGTACATGTCCGGGCCCGTCTGAGGTTTGCTAGAGAGCATTTTGATGATCCAGAAGAGGATTGGGAGAATGTCATATGGTCAGATGAAACCAAAGTAGAACTGTTTGGTAGGAACACAACTCGTTGTGTTTGGAGGAGAGAGAATGCTGAATTGCAACCAAAGAACACCATACCTACTGTGAAGCATGGGGGTGGCGACATCATGCTTTGGGGCTGTTTCTCTGCAAAGGGAACAGGACGACTGATCCGTGTACATGAAAGAATAAATGGGGCCATGTATCGTGAGATTTTGAGTGCAAACCTTCTCCCATCAGCAAGGGCATTGAAGATGAAACATGGCTGGGTCTTTCAGCATGACAATGATCCCAAACACACCACCCGGGCAACGAATAAGTGGCTTCGTAAGAAGCATTTCAAGGTCCTGGAGTGGCCTAGCCAGTATCCAGATCTCAACCCCATAGAAAACCTTTGGAGGGAGATGAAAGTCTGTGTTGCCCAGCGACAGCCCCAAAACATCACTGCTCTAGAGGAGATCTGCATGGAGGAATGGGCCAACATACCAGCAACAGTGTGTGACAACCTTGTGAAGACTTACAGAAAACTTTTGACCTCTGTCATTGCCAACAAAGGATATATAACAAAGTATTGAGATGAACTTTTGATATTGACCAAATACTTATTTTCCAGCATAATTTGCAAATAAATTCTTTAAAAAATCAGACAATGTGATTGTCTGGATTTGTTTCCACATTTTGTCTCTCATAGTTGAGGTATACCTCTGATGACAATTACAGGCCTCTCTCATCTTTTTAAGTGGAGAGTGCGCTGCATTAAACAATTTAAAACATTGCAGCGTGACTAAAGTGCTGTGTGTGACCGTGTGTACAGGGCATTAGTGTGTTCATTTGAGCACTAATACACTGCCCAACAAGAATTTTCTTGCCTGTGGCTGTGAGTGAGTAAAGAGATGAGCTTAAATTTTTAAATAAAGAACTGTGAAGCAAAATAAGTGCCCATCTGCAGACCCCCAATTGCTATGAATGCAGCACCCACCATTGCAAGGAATGCAGCACCCACCATTGCTAGGAATGCAGCACCCACCATTGCCAGGAATGCAGCACCCACCATTGCTAGGAATGCAGCACCCACCATTGCTAGTAATGCAGCCCCACCATTGCTAGGAATGCAGCACCCACCATTGATAGGAATGCATCACCCACCATTGCTAGTAATGCAGCCCCACCATTGCCAGGAATGCAGCACCCATCATTGCCAGGAATGCACTCATCATTGCTAGGAATGCAGCACTCGCCATTGTCAAGACTGCCCTCACCATTGCCAGGAATGCAGCACCCCTCATTACCAGGAATGCACTCACCATTACCATCAGTGCAGCCTTGGAGGGCACATGGAGGCGAGCGCGAGAGCCAAAGATATCCTACAGGAGAATTTCCTGTTTACACAGCTGCCTCTTTAAGAGAAAGAGAAAGTCCCGCCTCCTTTGATGGACAGAACAGTCGCCCAATGGCAGCGCCGGAGACAGGACTTCCTATTACAGAGGCTGCCGTGTAAACAGGAAATACTACTCCTGTGTGCACGGTACTCGTCCCGCCTCCTCCCTCTGAGGCAGCCAGCCTATATATCTTTTGTGGCCCTGGCGCTGGGAGATCGTCGGGGGTCACAAAAGATATACATGTTTAGATAACCAGGCGGGCCATTCAAAACCGGACTGCGGGCCGCGATTGGCCTACGGGCCGGACTTTGGACATGCCTGGCCTAGAATGATCTGTATAAGTCAGCCTTTCTCAATCTTTTCAACACAGAGGAACCCTTGAAATAATTTTCTTGGCTCAGGGTAATCTTACTAAAAATGACTGTAGCAATATGGGCTATAATTGCCACAAACAGTTATTCCCTGCCCTATCTGTGTACCATGTTATTCCTCTAGTTCTCAGCATTATGAGACTGACATCATATCTGTAAGCCCAGCTAAAGGAAATATGTCACTGGTAGTTTCATCAGACGACTGTTCCCCTGCATGACCATATATCCCAGGGATCTTTGCTAACACGAGAGAGGCTGCTTGGAAAGAACTATAAAAGAAACTGGAGACCCTCCTCGTGCTCTCTTCCTCCGGGGGCCTTGTGTGTGATGGACCTCTCCACGCCGGGAGAGTGAGGTCACCTCCTACCACGCAATCCACAGCATTCCTGCCTGAACGAGAAGGGATCCAGGGCCTGGTTCAGGGTTCCCCTGTGGGGAATTCCCATGCCGTTTTTATCAATGAACTTTTATGTGTATTTTCGGACCGGCAATTCATTAATAGTCGCGAGTAGTTTTAAATGACTTTTTCCTTTGAAATGTAATTTTGCTGTCAGACTGTTCTAAACACGGGAAACATGTGCCCCTTTACAGGCATACTATAGACACCCCCCAGGTACGAAATTTAAAGGAATATTACACTTTTATTGTTTCACTTTAAGCATTATTAAAATCACTGCTCCCGAAAAAAACGGCCGTTTTTAAAACTTTTTTTGATACATGTCCCCTGGGGCAGGGCCCAGGTCCCCAAACACTTTTTATCTTTTTATGACAATACCATGCATATAAGCCTTTAAAATTAGCACTTTTGATTTCTCCCATAGACTTTTAAAGGGTGTTCCGCGGCTTGCGAATTTGCCGCAAATACCCCAAATTGTTCGCTATTCGGTGAACTGGCGAACAGCCGATGTTCGAGTCGAACATGAGTTTGACTCGAACTCGAAGCTCATGCCTAATCAAAAGTTTAACAAGGGTCGTGATTGCTTCCTGGCAACTAAAGATGGTATCCTATCCCTTGGCTTGTACCACACTATGGGCAGATTCCTGTAATGAATAAATATGGCTATAGATCTAAGCCTCTGCAGCCCCCACTAGTGTCAAGGTTTGCCCCCTGATTGTAAATATGGTTTACGGTGGTGGCTGGTGCTCAATATTTTGGTTGGGGGCAGCAAACTAACACCACAACTCATGCCCCCCCCTCATGCGAGAGATGAACGGTGGTGATCACCACCCCCCTGCCCTGCAGGAGATGGATGTGAATGTGTCAATCAGATGCCTTACCTTAGGAGGCAGGGAAAAGGGAGAGCCGGGGGCTTCTCTGACCGCTTCTCCCGCCTGGTCTGCCTGGTGAAGTGAGTCTGTGCATGATGCAGCACACAGAGAGACATTCTCTTCATGGAAGTGTGTCCTGAGACATGATTGGCCAGGGAGTCCTAAGACTCTCTGGCCAATCAGGGCTTCCTGATTGGCCGGGAGGAGAATCAGGAAGACAATAGCGAATATTAATTTGCTATTGTCACACAACTGGGTGGGCTCGGGGCGCAGTGCTCAGTGCCCTGAGCCCACCCTTTTTTGAACCCCACCCCTTTTTGAAGCCAATTAGATCCCTTTGTGCGCTGGGTGAGTACGATCCGAACCCCCCGACCCAGACCCGCCCACAAACCCGCCCCTATTCCACAGGCAGAAACAAAACAGCTTGTTTCTTGTGCAAGCAACAACAGCGGATCATGTGGCAAATATTATGGAGCAAAGAATAAAAAAAGGAAAAAAAGAGGGGGAAGAAGGTGTGATGCTGATATGACCACCTCAAATCCATTGTGACAAAGCATTCTATATTTAATGTTTCGTACACAGCATATTCTGATTCTGAGTGCATTATGGTGCAATATACCATTGGATTTAAAGGGAGGGGAAGCTTTTCAGTTCTCATGCATGCCAAACCCAAAACAATGATTTTAAAATGATAAATTTCATGCCACTAAACTACTCAGAGTAAGGAATAAAATAAATAAACATATTTCTGAGAAATAAAATATGTGATGGGTGAGTAATATTGTGTATGGCATGCATATCCCAATTGGAGGATTATTGTATTTTTTATTTTTATTAGTTATTATTTCTTATTTTTCACAGCCCCTGATGAAACCTTCTAAGAAGGGATGATAGCTAACCGTGTCATTCAAGCTGAGAGGGGAGGTGGCCTTCAACATCACTATATAAATAGGAGAAAGGGCTTGGGTCTTTAAATAAGGTGGGTGACAAACAACTTAGTAAAATGACATATTGAAATATTTTATTCTGTAATTAAATGAAATAGCATAACAAATTGCACTGTATACATACATGGGTAATAATTGGTACATACTAATACACACGTAAACTGTAATGCATATGTATATACACATAGTAATATTGTATGCCAATGGTACACCACATGACAAAATCAATGAAGGGGCATAGTCTAAAAAATACATAGGCATTGATGATTCCATATATACTGTCTATACATGCAAAGAGTAACCAATTCATATACAATATCTCACAAAAGTGAGTACACCTCTCACATTTTTGTAAATATTTTATTCTATCTTTTCATGTGACAACACTGAAGAAATGACACTTGGCTACAATGTAAAGTAGTGAGTGTACAGCTTGTGTAATGGTGTAAATTTGCTGGCCCCTCAAAATACACACAGCCATTAATGTCTAAACCGCTGGCAACAAAAGTGAGTACACCCCTAAGTGAAAATGTCCAAATTGGGCCCAATTAGCCATTTTCGGTTCAAAGTTCAAGGAAGTTGGGACTTTAAATGAAACAACTGGGTAGTGGAGGTATATGCATATTATAATTTATTTGAGTAGCATAAATACATGATTCATCTTGTATGTAACAGAGCTTGCATAGGACCTGAACATGATGTATAAAAAGATGTATAAAAGTACATACTGACAACGTATGAATAAGGTAGTGAACATATATATATAATAATGGCAAAAAGCCCAATACTGGTGCATGCGTCCACATGGTATAAATGTAGTCATCGATGAGTATATAGATAAAATCAAAGAATAAGAATTGTAAAATAGGTAAGTATCAGTCCATATAAGTTGTAGTTGTGGCATCAGATGTAGCTCGATGCGTTTCGTGGGTTTTCCCACTCGTCAGGAGCAGATGCAATAGACATATCTATGGAGTATATATAAATAAAGATGGAATGAGTCATACTCTAAATAGAATTCATTTATATTATTTTAGATGTATAAAACTAGTAATCCGTCCACACTCACCCATTCAGACAGCAAATGCAATGCGGGGCAGTCAGCATAGGGGTGGCCGAGGACATAGCTCCCCCCACGGGAGCTGAGGCGGCATATTTCATAGAAGCAACGTCAGGCAGTGTGGGGACGTGTATGGTGTGACTGAGGTATCCATATAAAAAACCACAGTGTATATTCCATAAAGGACCATCTGGCAACAAATATCAAAATGTATGTATAGTATAAAAATGTAATTATAATATAATTAAAAGTAATGATGGTATATAGATAATGAACCCAGTGTGTGTCAGAAGGGAAAGAGGTGAAAGTTCAGTGCTGCTAAGAGTTTAAAGAAAGAAGGGGGCTAAATCTAGGAGTGATCAATGATTGTATAAATGTGGAGGGATTATTTAGAAATAAAAGGTTGCCACGTGGAAGGAATAATGATGTGAAAACTGCATCAGACAACAAGAGGGTAGAGAGAGGAAAAAGGAAAATCAGGAACAAAACGTAAAACAGGTAGGTGCCTTACCCCAACGTTGTATCAAAACACCAACCAGCAAGCCGATACAGCTGGTGTGTAGGGACCCCAGATGGAGACTGTTCATAATGAGCAGCTCACTACACTGGGGGGATGAATTTATGCCGCCAACGCCACGTCAGTGAACCAATGAGGGGGAGAGTAGCGCACCTGAGCCGAGTCTACACTCCGCAACAGGAGCGGGAACTCCCCCATATGGATACACCAGATGACATGGCCGAGCGTCGGCGCAGTGATGTCATTACTGACGTCACACGCACGGCGCGTCTGCCGTCACACACCGTGTGACAGGCGTGGCGCCGATGCGCAAAGGGGCACGCTCCTCCCAGAGAACAAAGGAAGGAGGGGGAGGGGCCGCTGAGCGCATCGCAGCTCCCGTGATGGAGAAAACCACGGCGAAGCCAGAATGCCCGACCATCCACACAAGCAAACTTGCCAATCAGAAGGAAGGATGTGTCGGGTATCTTGATAGAAGCAAATCATGTGGGAACATATGCGCCAGTATGTAGAAATATTACACGTAGAGGGATACCATATGCAATACTCAAAAGCATGAACATAAACGAGAAAAAGAAATATACATAATTGATAATGACAATCAGTAAGCTTATACAAAGATACCCTATAAATTAGCCATTTTCCCTCCCCGGTGTCATGTGACTCGTTAGTGTTACAAGGTCTCAGGTGTGAATGGGGAGCAGGTGTGTTAAATTTGGTGTTATCGCTCTCACTCTCTCATACTGGTCACTGGAAGTTCAACATGGCACCTCATGGCAAATAACTCTCTGAGAAAGAAGTTGAGTGCACATGCTCAGCGTCATGTCCAGAGGTTGTTTTTGGGAAATAGAAATTACTACTACCCAAAATGGTTACAACGCGAAGGGCGTGGCGCTGATGCGCACTGGTTAGATATAACAGGCATTTTAGATTGAGCAGCCCATACCAGGCACAGACTGACAACTCATGGGGCCCCAGGGCAATAGGAGATCATGGGGCCCCCTGTGTCCCCACCCAAACTCAAGCCACAGCTACACAAACCCCACCTACATATTGCAGCTAAGCTGCATAGAGCGGACATTTAAATATTAACTGCAGCATAGCCTGCTGGAAGTTCCTGGCATTTTTCCAAAGAAGCTGTTGGGCACTTCCAGGTTTAACCACTTGATCTCTGGAAAACTTACCCCCATTCATGACCAGGCCATTTTTTTTGCGATATGGCACTGCGTTATTTTAACTGATAATTGCATGGTAATGCAACGCTGTACCCAAATAAAATGTATGATCTTTTTTTCCCACAAATATAACTTTCTTTTGGTGGTATTTGATCACCTCTGCATTTCTTATTTTTTTGGGCTATAAACAAAGACCGACAATTTAAAAAAAAAATGTAATATGTTTTATAGCAGAAAGTAAAAAATATTATGTAAAAAAATCAAAAATATGTATTCTGCTACAAGTTTTTGGTAAAAAAAAATCCCAAAAAGTGTATAGTGATCGGTTTACATAAAAGCTATAGTGTCTACAAACTATGAGATATACAGGTGAAACTCGAAAAATTAGAATATCGTGCAAAAGTTCATTTATTTCACTAATGCAACTTAAATGGTGAAACTAATATATGAGATAGACTCATTACATGCAAAGCAAGATAGTTCAAGCCGTGATTTGTCATAATTGTGATGATTATGGCTTACAGCTCATGAAAACCCCACATCCACAATCTCAGAAAATCCACGGTCATTGAACCAGGTTTTGATGCGTTTGGCAGTGTGGGCAGGTGCCAAGTCCTGCTGGAAAATGAAGTCAGCGTCCCCATAGAGCTCATCTGTGGAAGGGAGTATGAAGTGATCCAAAATCTCCTGGTAGATGGCTGCATTGACTCTGGACTTAATGAAGCACAGTGGACCAACACCAGCAGATGACACGGCTCCCCAAATCAACACAGACTGTCGAAACTTCACACTGGACTTCAAGCATCTTGCAGTGTGTGCCTCTCCATTATTCCTCCATACTCTGGGTCCTTGGTTTCCAAATGAGATGCAAAATTTGCTCTCACCAGAAAATAGGACTTTGGACCACTGAGCAACAGACCAGGTCTGTTTTTCTTTAGCCCAGGTAAGACGTTTCTGATGTTGTTTGTTGTTCAGGAGTGGCTTGACAAGAGGAATACGACATTTGAAGCCCATGTCCAGGATCCGTCTGTGTGTGGTGGCTCTTGATGGGCTGACTCCAGCCTCAGTCCACTCCTTGTGAAAGTCCCCAACACTTTTGAATGACCTTTTCCTGACAATCCTCTCCAGGCTGTGGTCATCCCTGCTGCTTGTGCACCTTTTTCTTCCCCACTTTTCCCTTCCACATAACTTTCTATTAATGTGCTTTGATACAGCACTTTGGGAACATCCAACTTCTTTTGCAATTACCTTTTGAGGCTTTCCCTCCTTATGGAGGGTGACAATGATTGTTTTCTGCACAAGTGTCAGGTCTGCAATCTTTCCCATGATTGTGATTCCTACTGAACCAGACTGAGAGACCATTTAAAGGCTCAGGAACCCTTTGCAGGTGTTTTGGCTTAATTAGCTGATTAGAATGGGACACTCTGAGCCGAGAATATTGCACCTTTTCACAATATTCTAATTTTCTGAGATTGTGGATTTGGGGTTTTCATGAGCTGTAAGCCATAATCATCACAATTATGACAAATCACGGCTTGAACTATCTTGCTTTGCATGTAATAAGTCTATCTTATATATTAATTTCACCTTTTAAGTTGCATTAGTGAAATAAATAAACTTTTGCATGATATTCTTATACATTTCACCTGTATACTGGAATTTTTATTGATTGATTTTTACTAGTAATGACGGCGATCCGCGACTGTGATATTGCGGCAGACATTTGGACATTAGCTGACACTTTGTGGGAACCAGTGACACTAATACAGTGATCAGTGCTAAAAATATGCACTGTCACTGTACTAATGACCTTGGCTGGGAAGAGGTTAAACATCAGGGGCAATCAAAGTGTTTAATGTGTGCCTAGCTAGAGTTTGTGTGTACTGTGATTGGTGTTTTTACTAAGGGAAGTCATGGATTTTATTCCCTGCTTTGCAGGTGAAACAAATCTATTACTTCCCCACTTACAGGACAGAGCTCTGCTTTGTTTACACAGACAGGGCTCTGTCCTGTGTAAATTTATGATGATCAGCAGGTGCACATGTACCCGGTGATCGACATCTGCTAGTGAGAGAGGGGGGAGAGGGGGAGGGAGAAGGAGAGGGGGGAGAGGGGATTAGGAAGATAGGGGAGGTAGGGAGAGGGGGGATAGAGAGAAAGAGGGTGGGCTGATCAGTATGTCTGCTATGTCCCACCTTTATAATGTATGAAGTACAGTACACCCCCCACCCACATACACAGGTCTCCTCTCAGAGGTGGTCTTCCCCTGTCAGTGTAGAAGGCAGGCTGTCACACTCCGGTTCTCAGCTGCTCGCCAGCCCCCCTCCCTCCCCTCCTCTCACCATCACAGCCTATAACAATTACCCAGTCCAGGAAGTGTCTTCCTCCTTCCCAGGCTCTCTCTGTCCTTCTCTCTCCTCTCAGGACCTTGAGCCCATTGACACCATCCATCCCGTGGCTGAATCCATTCTGCCCCGTCCACCCAGGAGCCTCTCATAGGTCCCCCTACTGGCCTCGGCCCTCGGGCACTTAGCCCGAGAGCCTGAATGGTCAGTCCGCCTCTGGGGTGAGCCTTTCAGATGTCACTGATCAACCACGGCTGGTGCTGAATGGCCCTCGCTTGGCATTGCCTCGCCCCCAGGAGTTGGAAGAAGATGACAGAAAGGAAAGGAGTGGAGGCATGGTTTCAACATCGGATCAAATGTAGAACATGCGGCTTGGCGGCCTACCGGGGAAATGCCCATTATGCCCAATGACCAGTCCGGGCCTGAACATCACCATCCAGCATGTTTCACGCTGAAGGGGTGTTTTGTTACAGTAACCCCCTTTGCCGCTCGGATTGGCACGCGGTCCAAAACCAGGAATTTAATCCTGGGAAATTTGCCTTGATGGACGTCCCATCAACCATAAAGTCTTTTTGAAGAATTCCAATTTCTGTTCTGTGTTCATCTATGCCAATATTCCCTCCTAGTCTAAGTCCTGGAGAGCAGCCCTCATCCTTGGAAAATTTGCTCTCTTAAAGTTAAGTGTTTTTATCTTTCCTGTATGTTTTTGTTGCTTACAGCTAACATTAAATGAAATCATGTCATGGTCACTGCTACCCAGATGTTCCTTTATATAAATATTAGTAAAAAGCTCTGTATGGTTTGAGATCACTGGGTCCAACAGAGCATCATTCCTAGTCAGGGCCTCAATAAACTGGACCATAAAAATTGTCTTGTACAATAGGTTTTTGCCCTTTAACTGTCCCAGCAGTCCCATTACTCCAGTCAATTTTTGGGTAGGTAAAATCCCCCATTATTATCACTGTCCCAGTGCTTACAACCCTTTCTATCTGTGCAAGGAGCTGAATCTCCACCTCCTCATTAACACTGGGTGGTCTATAACAAAGTCCAATGATAACCTTTGTAGTGTGCACACCCATGTACAATTCCAAACTCATCACACTCTCACCCATGTACAATTCCACCCATAATCCTTCAGACTCATCACACTCTCCGTCAACTAGGTCCTCTTTCACACTCACTTTGAGATCACTTCTCACATAGACAGACACAACCACCCTTCAGTTTTACACTGTGTTTCCAAAAGAAAGCACAGCCAGGAATATTACTAGCCCAGTCATGTGAAGAATGAAGCCAAGGTTCAGCAATATCAATTAAATCATAGTTCTCCTCGTGCACAAGAGCTTCCAACTCACCTATTTTGCTTGGCAGACTTCTGGCATTGGTGAACAAACACTTTAATTCATTGTCACATTTTGCACACTCATTTTGCATATTTTTTATTTTAGTACAAATAGTGCCATTTCCAATGGTTGTTTGTAACATGGGGACCTTCATATCACCTGCCATAGTCCTCCCCCCCATCTTCCCCCATTCTACCCACCAATAGGGGCTGACCCCTGTCTGACTTGTCTGCCCCATTACTGTTGCCTTTCTATCATCTAGAACCAGTCTGCCCATTGTCCTCTGACATCAACAAGGCATTTTCCTCCACGCAAATGCCGCTCACTGGATATTTTCTCTTTTTCGGACCATTCTCTGTAAACCTGAGAGATGGTTGTGGGTGAAAATCCCAGTAGATCAGCAGTTTTTGAAATCCTTGTCTGGTACCAACAACCATACCATGTTCAAAGTCACTTAAATCACCTTTCTTCCCCATTTTGATGCTTGGCTTGAACTTCAGCAAGTCGTCTTCACCGCGTCTAGATTCCTAAACACATTGAGTTGCTGCCATGTGATTGGCTGATTAGCAATTTGTGTTACCAAGCAATTGAACAGGTGTACCTAATAAAGTGGCCTTGTGAGTGTATATGGTGAGAACAGTGGTTTTCTGTGCCCTTGCTTTGGGCCTTTGAAGTGATAATTTTGTCAACAAATATATTTTATATAATTAACACTGGTACTGGAGATTTTAGTTGACTAAAATATGACGAAAACTAAAGCAATTCAGATGGCTAAAATACAACTAAAACTAAAATGACATTTTAGTCAAAAGACTATGACTAAAACTCAATCGAAATTAGTTGTCAAAATTATCTTTGTTGGTCCATTGACAGCGCAGCTCATTCTACACAGCGTGAGCATGCCTTGATGGAGACTTTTAGTTGATGGATGAGAAAAATCTCCTTATGGGCGCACATGATACAAGCTCCCCTCCCCTGTCCAAATAAGACTTTTATTATTATTATTATTTGTTGCTTTATTAATAATATATTTATTTTATTTCCATTCATATTTTAACCACTTGTTGACCACAATACTTATATACGTTGTTGTCTGCAGGTGGTTTGCCAGGGTTATGGCTGAAGATATCACCCACAACCCCGGTACCATTCTTTTCAGCAGGCTTTCTCAGGAAACAAACCGGTTCAAGTGGCTCATGAGCTGCTGGAACGGTTTCCAAAGTGGCGGTTTTTTTCAGGTTTACTGTTTTTGCCGGTTCACACGAGAAAGGCTCCGGTAGTGTGACCGGCTGCTTCCATAGTCAAAGAGTTAACATTCTTTGATCGACTCTATGTCCTTGGAGGACCGGAGCGACATCATGACGTCACTTTCAGTCCAGGCTGGAAGAAAAAAAAAAATATATATATATATATATATATATATATATATATATATATATATATATATATATATATATATATATATATATTGTGTAAATATATGTATAAATTTCATTTTTTAGGAGAAAGATCAAATAATGTTTTTATTTTTTGCTTTTAAAGGTAATGAAGAGATTTGGGGTCTTTTTGACCCCAAATCTCTCCATAAAGAGAACCTACTATCCTTTTTTCTTGTAATAGTAATAAAAATTATTTTAAAAAATAAAAAGGAACAGTGTAAAAAAATAAAATAAAATAAAAATAAATTTTTTTTAATGCGCCCTCCCCCATTCCTTCGAGCATGCGCACAGAAGCAAACTCATACGTAAGTCATGCACACATATGTAAACGATATTCGAAACACACATTTGAGGTACCGCTGCAAACGTTAAGACAAAAGCAATAATTCTAGCGCTAGACCCCCTCTGTAATTCTAAACTGATAACCTGTAAAGGTTTTTAAAGCGACGCCTATAGAAATGTTTAACCACTTCAGCCCCGGAAGGATTACCGCCCTTTATGACCAGGCCCTTTTTTGCGATACTGCACTACGTTACGTTAACTGACAATTGCGCAGTCGTGCGACGTTGTACCCACATATAATTGATATGCTTTTTTTCCCACAAATAGAGCTTTGTTTTGGTGTTATTTGATCACCTCTGCAGTTTTTTTTTTTGCGCTATAAACCATAAAAGACCGACAAGTTTGAAAAAAAAAAACCCCAATGTTTTTACTTCCTGCTATAAAACAAATCCAATAAAAAAAATGTAAAAAATGTAATTTCTTCTACATATTTTTAGTAAAAAAATTGTAATAAGCATATGTAGTGCTGGTAGATTTGCAATCTACCGCATGTTAGGTAAATTTAGTAACTTGTTCGTTAGGAAGGTTAAGTTTGCCTCTGTTTCAGCTTGGCTGACGTTGTGTGTGTTTCCGTGCTGACCAGTGGGTGTCGCTGTTATCACTGGTTAGTGTTGGAAAGGCAACGTGTCAAAGCGTATGGATGCTCTTCTGTCCCGGAGACAACTTGGTGGAGGTGGTCCTCCGAGTTGCATTCTGGGCGAGGGTATTTATGGGACAGACGCCATATTTTGAGGTTCATTTTACAGCCACCTGCTGGCCCTCCTGGCCGACAGGTATGCATTAAGGAGCTACCTCATGGTCCTCTGTTCCGGAGGCCCACGATACTGTGGGTGGGTCCAGAGGCTTGTCTGGGGCGTACCACCTCGGCCGAGGAATGGTCCTAAGCTGTCGGTCCTGTGTGACGAAGCTGGACAACTGAGGAGATCCCAGGGGAGGACCCATCTTGGAGGGATCTCGAAGCATGCTGGTCTATAGAGGGGCCTGGTGACTTGGTTGCAGGACGTATCCGAAAGTAACTATACAGCATAGTGTTGCCGGGTTGGCTTAAAGGTTCAGGCACTGTGACTGACGTTCATTACAGAAAATCTGATACATCCTGCGGCAGAGGATCATATGGGTTTGTTCCCAAGCAAGTCTGTGGCAGAGACTTTGATTCATGCTACGTACTGGCTGCTAGGCTAGTGAGAGAGGCCTACCCAGACGAGCAAGGAGTGTGTCCCACGAGGGGAGTGCATTCCATATAATATCTGAATTCTATTTGTCAAAAGAACCCTACAAGAATATATTTGAGTTTCTTCTGCAGCTTCCTTTCCGCCTCTTTCCTGCTACTTCCTAAGTCAAGTGTTTAATAAAGCATTGAAAACGTACTCCAGTGTTGGTGTGTGTGTCGTCCAGAGGTAAACTCAACGGAACCCTAGACCCGGTGTCGGTGAAACAGAGGGAAGCAGAGTGAAGGTAACAGACCCGTTTAAATTAGCAGCTCCACCAAGAGTTAGTGCTACATGTGGGGGCGTCGTCCGGGATTTGTTGACCGTCAATTCTCGCAACCCAGTGGAGTGTTTTACTGGGAGTTTAGAGAGAGAGCTGGACGTTGAAAAAAAAAATCTTTCAGGAAGAGAAAAGGTTAAACTGCAGGACTTTTTTTCTGAGTGTGTAGACGGCGGGGGCCACTGAAAGGTCCGGGAGCTACGTGACCAGAAGAACAAGTGGGAGGAGCTACCCTACTTGCTACCGCGTGGGACGCGTGTATGCGTTTGGTGCCAGAGGAAAAGTGGAGCCTCATGATCGTGCAGAAAAGATCGGAGTGTGGCCATGTCTTTTCCGGTGATGCAACCGGTTGTGGGACCGAGAATGTTCCCTGCAAGCACCATAAAGAATACTGTGTTATCTGGAACCCTGCTTACGGATACTGGAATTCGTTTGAAGCCGCAGGGAGGTTTGTTTTGTATACCTCAGGAAACATTGAGGGACTGGGCATGATCTGCCATCGATGTGAGGGATTGGCCGTGCATCTTCATCCATTTGGCCGGTATCCGCAATGTGGAGAGTACTTGTTTGTGGTGGAGCAACCTACCACATCGCCCTGTGCTTATCAGATGGATTGGGCAACAGGTATCATCACAGTAGAAGCTGCTACTGCTACAGAGGGAGAGCGACAGGCCGCCACTTTGCCTGTTGTTGCTGATAGTGTTCCGGAGAGAGACACTGCTGCTGTCGTCTCATCAAGGGACATTACTTTGGTTTCTGCATCCACTACGCCTACTCCTGTTGTGCCTACTCAAAGGAAGGTGGGCTATGTAAAGGCTTCCCGCGGCCGTGGTAGAGGCCTACCCCAGAGGTTACCTGAACTGGAGCTACCAGAGTCCACGTCAGGAACGGGTAAGCCACTGTTGGGAAATGTGTCCGGGACTGTGAATAAATATTTGCCAGCAGAAGAGTTGGGAGATTCGGAAATAGAATCCATGTCGGATCTTTCCGGTGATGATGACCTATTTGAGACTATGTCACAAGAGCTGTTATGGTCACAAAGTGAGGATGTTGTATCTACTATGACTTTCCCTGAATGGACAGCCCTGAGTTCTGGGAGGACATCACCCTGTGTGGAGCCACACAGTACTATTGCTGGGACTTTACCAAAAGTTGCTAGTTCACTACAGACACCGGATGGGTCTATGGTGAACAAGTCATTGGATTCCTGTGTACCGCCTGGTATGGGAAGAGACAGATCATTGCCAAAACTTGCACGCTTACAGAGAATGTTGAACAAGAGTGTGGCAGCAGAGTATGGTTTGGAGTTCCCCTATGTGCCCCAGGATATCGTGCAGGTGATTGAATCTAATCGGGAACTTTGGTACAGTGAAGCTGTTTGGGACTATTTGTCTGTACCTAAGCCCTTCAGAAAGACTGGATGTTTTGTTAAGATGGATGAGCGTTTTAACGGATGCTTTGTACATTGGAATTTTGGTCGGCACATCTATGCTGACAAAGTGGTAATTTGCAGGCCTGGAAAGGACAATGTTGTATATTTTATTAACACCGTAGATAAAACGGGAAAGACACTGATATTACCAGATCCCCAGTTTTATTGGTAACTGTGGACAAAAGAACTTTGAAGTTATTTAGCTAGTTAGGGGGTCATTTACTATATATAATTTGTGCAAATTGCTGTGAATTAGCGCTAACTCGCTGCAATTTAGCGAGAATTAGCGCTAATAGCGCTAATTCGAGCTAAAACGGTATTCACTATAGCGCTGGTGAGAAAATTCTCCCAAAATCGAATTTACTATAGCTCCCTGAAACTAAATAGTGCCCAAACCCTTACTCTGCTAAAACCTAGAGAATTGCACATGGAAATAATGTTTAGAGCATGATATAATTGCCTAAATGGTACTGAAATATGCGGTATATTATTTAAAGATAATCTGCTTTTAAACTGTGTGAAAAGGTGATTTCTACACTGAAATATCTTTAAAAGTCTGAAAAGTGAAAAATTCCCCGTTTTGGACAACTAGGTGCCAACACAACTGAGCATGCTCAGACCTGAAAATAGCTCTCATTTTAACTCAAGTGTCTTTTTTACCCGGAGCTATAGTAAATACCAAAATGAGAGCTAATTAGAGAGCATTTTTTGGGAGTTAAAATCTGCTCTATTTTAGTCCAAATGAAATTTCAGTCATTGATTCTAATGGAACAATTCTAATTTTCACACAAAAAACCTTATAAAGTTGAGATGAAATGTATCTTTCTGTGAAATAAATTTTCCTTTGCAACATTGTTGCTTCTACTTAAAATATTTTGATTTTAAGAATGCTACAATGTGGAATGTTTTGATGTTTTGTTAAAATATATTTTTCTCTGTCACTTTCACTTGTTTTTCTTCATCTCACAACAATCTTTACCCCAAACTCACACAGGTGTCCTTACAATCCACAAACAATACCATTACTGATGAAAATTTAAAATGAATCACAATTTTTTGTGCTTTTTATTATTTCCAAATATTCATAATTGGAGCCCAAAAATGTGATATGTGTACCAACATCAGAAATCAAAATGTAATTCCCCAAAATTTGAGGGTAATATTCTACTCTCACCCACAAAAAAACAGCAAATATCACAGAATAAATCAAGAAGAATAACTCTTGTGTAATGTAATTCCATCACCTGTATGGCCAAAGAAATGCAGTATTTATGTGTTTTTATGTGTAGTTATGTGTAGGAGGTTCTCATATGTGGCAGCTCTGTGGCTTAGAGGTTAGAACTTCTGCTTAGTATCTCTGAGGGTCTGGGTTGAAATCCCAACCATGTTACTTCATGTAGAGAAGTTGTCTCATCTCCCAGGTCCTATAACTATGTCTAAATGTAGTAGTTATGTGTAGGAGGGTTCCACCACCAATGTAAGTCTTTTCCAGATGCACTATTTATCCAAAAGTATTGTGACGCCTACCTTTACACACACATGAACTTTAATGGCAGCCCAGTTTTAGTCCGTAGGGTTAAAATTTGATTTGTCCCACCCTTTGCAGCTAGAACAGCTTCTGGGAAGGCTGTCCACAAGGTTTAGTGTGCCTATGGGAATGTTTGATCATTCTTCCAGAAGTGCATTTGTGAGGCCAGGCACTGATGTTGGATGAGAAGGCCTGGCTCACAGTTTCTACTCTAATTCAGCCAAAGAGTGTTCTATCGGGTTGAGGCCAGGACTCTGTGCAGGCCAGTCAGGTTTCTCCACCCCAAACTTGCTCATCCATGTCTTTATGGACCTTGCTTTGTACATTGGTGTGCAGTCATGTTGGAACAGGAAGGGGCTTTCCCCAAACTGTCCCCACAAAGTTGGGAGGATGAAATTGTCCAAAATGTCTTGGTATGCTGACGCCTTAAGAGTTCTCTTATCTGAAACTAAGAGGCCAAGCCCAACCCCTGAAAAACAACCCCACACCATAATCCTCCCTCCACCAAATCATTTGGACCAGTATACAAAGCAAGGTCCATAAAGACATGGATGAGTGATTTTGGGGTGGAGGAACTTGACTGGCCTGCACAGAGTCCTGACCTCAACACAACAGAACACCTTGGGGATAAATTAGAGAGGAGACTGTAGGTCAGGCCTTCTTGTCCAACATCAGTGCCTGACCTCACAAATGCACTTGGAAGAATGGTCAAACATTCCCATAGACACACTCCTAAACAGGGCCGGACTGGCCAACCGGGATACCGGGATATCCCCCGGTGGGCCGGTGGTCTGGCTACCCCTGCTGCGGCCGCCGGCCGCTGTGAGGGCAGCGGCGCCTGAAAGAAAAATGGCTGCGGGGGCCGGGCCGACGTGCAACTGCGCAGGCGCCAGCGCTGTTCCGAGGTTGGCCGTGCTCGGGAAAACCCGTACACGCTCGGCAATTTTCGGAAGTGCGGGCGCATGCGCAGTGACACGATGGCGCCGAGCGGCGCCATTTTCAAAAGTAAAGCGGCTGCAGCGCTTAGTGTCTGGCGGCCTGTGCCTCTTCCTGCGTCCCCCCACAGCCTCTGACCTCCTGCCTGCCCCCCCCTGCAGCCTCCGATCACCTGTCCCCCCCCTGCAGCCTCTGACCACCTGTCCCCCCCCTGCAGCCTCTGACCACCTGCCCCCCCCTGCAGCCTCTGACCACCTGTCCCCCCCCCTGCAGCCTCTGACCACCTGTCCCCCCCCCTGCAGCCTCTGACCACCTGTCCCCCCCCCTGCAGCCTCTGACCACCTGTCCCCCCCCTGCAGTCTCTGACCACCTGTCCCCCCCCCCCTGCAGCCTCTGACCACCTGTCCCCCCCCCCTGCAGCCTCTGACCTCCTGTCCCCCCCCCTGCAGCCTCTGACCACCTGTCCCCCCCCTGCAGCCTCTGACCACCTGTCCCCCCCCCCTGCAGCCTCTGACCACCTGTCCCCCCCCTGCAGCCTCTGACCACCTGTCCCCCCCCCCCTGCAGCCTCTGACCTCATTGTCCCCCCCAGCCTCTGACCTCCTGTCCCCCCCGCAAGCCTCTGACCTCCTGACCCCCCCGCAAGCCTCTGACCTCCTGCCCCCCCCTGCAGCCTCTGACCACCTGTCCCCCCCTGCAGCCTCTGACCTCCTGTCTCCCCCCTGCAGCCTCTGACCTCCTACCCCCCCCTGCAGCCTCTGACCTCCTACCCCCCCCTGCAGCCTCTGACCTCCTGCCCCCCCCCTGCAGCCTCTGACCACCTGTCCCCCCCTGCAGCCTCTGACCTCCTGTCTCCCCCCTGCAGCCTCTGACCTCCTGTCTCCCCCCTGCAGCCTCTGACCTCCTGCCCCCCCCCTGCAGCCTCTGACCACCTGTCCCCCCCTGCAGCCTCTGACCACCTGTCCCCCCCTGCAGCCTCTGACCACCTGTCCCCCCCTGCAGCCTCTGACCTCCTGTCTCCCCCCTGAAGCCTCTGACCTCCTGCCCCCCCCTGCAGCCTCTGACCTCCTGCCCCCCCCTGCAGCCTCTGATCTCCTACCCCCCCCTGCAGCCTCTGACCACCTGTCCCCCCTGCAGCCTCTGACCTCCTGTCTCCCCCCTGCAGCCTCTGACCTCCTGCCCCCCCCTGCAGCCTCTGACCACCTGTCCCCCCCTGCAGCCTCTGACCACCTGTCCCCCCCTGCAGCCTCTGACCTCTTCTCGTCCCCACCTCAGCCTCTGACCTCTTCTCGTCCCCTCCTCAGCCTCTGACCTCTTCTCGTCCCCTCCTCAGCCTCTGACCTCTTCTCGTCCCCTCCTCAGCCTCTGACCTCTTCTCGTCCCCTCCGCAGCCTCTGACCTCCCCTGCACCATCCGCAGCCTCTGACCTCCCCTGCATCATCCGCAGTCTCTGACCTCCTGTCCCCCCTGCAGCCTCTGACCTCCTGTCCCCCCTGCAGCCTCTGGCCTCCTGTCCCCCCTGCAGCCTCTGACCTCCTGTCCCCCCTGCAGCCTCTGACCTCCTGTCCCCCCTGCAGCCTCTGACCACCTGTCCCCCCTGCAGCCTCTGACCACCTGTCCCCCCTGCAGCCTCTGACCACCTGTCCCCCCTGCAGCCTCTGACCACCTGTCCCCCCTGCAGCCTCTGACCACCTGTCCCCCCTGCAGCCTCTGACCTCCTGTTCGCACCCCCCTGCAGCCTCTGACCTCCTGTCATCCCCTCCTCAGCCTCTGACCTCTTCTCGTCCCCTCCTCAGCCTCTGACCTCTTCTTGTCCCCTCCTCAGCCTCTGACCTCTTCTCGTCCCCTCCTCAGCCTCTGACCTCTTCTCGTCCCCTCCTCAGCCTCTGACCTCTTCTCGTCCCCTCCTCAGCCTCTGACCTCGTGTCGTCCCCTCCTCAGCCTCTGACCTCGTGTCGTCCCCTCCTCAGCCTCTGACCTCGTGTCGTCCCCTCCTCAGCCTCTGACCT
This sequence comes from Lithobates clamitans, assembly GCA_037952925.1. Taxonomy (NCBI): domain Eukaryota; kingdom Metazoa; phylum Chordata; class Amphibia; order Anura; family Ranidae; genus Lithobates; species Lithobates clamitans. Next base: position 3,009,274 of record JBBGZY010000882.1, read on the forward strand.
CTTCTCGTCCCCTCCTCAGCCTCTGACCTCCTGTCGTCCCCTCCTCAGCCTCTGACCTCGTGTCGTCCCCTCCTCAGCCTCTGACCTCGTGTCGTCCCCTCCTCAGCCTCTGACCTCGTGTCGTCCCCTCCTCAGCCTCTGACCTCGTGTCGTCCCCTCCTCAGCCTCTGACCTCCTGTCGTCCCCTCCTCAGCCTCTGACCTCCTGTCGTCCCCTCCTCAGCCTCTGACCTCCTGTCGTCCCCTCCTCAGCCTCTGACCTCCTGTCGTCCCCTCCTCAGCCTCTGACCTCCTGTCGTCCCCTCCTCAGCCTCTGACCTCCTGTTGTCCCCTCCTCAGCCTCTGACCTCCTCTGTGGTCCCCTCCGCAGCCTCTGACCACCCCTGCATCATCCGCAGCCTCTGACCACCCCTGCATCATCCGCAGCCTCTGACCACCCCTGCATCATCCGCAGCCTCTGACCTCCCCTGCATCATCCGCAGCCTCTGACCTCCCCTGCATCATCCGCAGTCTCTGACCTCCCCTGCATCATCCGCAGCCTCTGACCTCCCCTGCATCATCCGCAGTCTCTGACCTCCTGTCCCCCCTGCAGCCTCTGACCTCCTGTCCCCCCTGCAGCCTCTGGCCTCCTGTCCCCCCTGCAGCCTCTGACCTCCTGTCCCCCCTGCAGCCTCTGACCTCCTGTCCCCCCTGCAGCCTCTGACCACCTGTCCCCCCTGCAGCCTCTGACCACCTGTCCCCCCTGCAGCCTCTGACCACCTGTCCCCCCTGCAGCCTCTGACCACCTGTCCCCCCTGCAGCCTCTGACCTCCTGTTCGCACCCCCCTGCAGCCTCTGACCTCCTGTCATCCCCTCCTCAGCCTCTGACCTCTTCTCGTCCCCTCCTCAGCCTCTGACCTCTTCTCGTCCCCTCCTCAGCCTCTGACCTCTTCTCGTCCCCTCCTCAGCCTCTGACCTCTTCTCGTCCCCTCCTCAGCCTCTGACCTCTTCTCGTCCCCTCCTCAGCCTCTGACCTCGTGTCGTCCCCTCCTCAGCCTCTGACCTCGTGTCGTCCCCTCCTCAGCCTCTGACCTCTTCTCGTCCCCTCCTCAGCCTCTGACCTCTTCTCGTCCCCTCCTCAGCCTCTGACCTCCTGTCGTCCCCTCCTCAGCCTCTGACCTCGTGTCGTCCCCTCCTCAGCCTCTGACCTCGTGTCGTCCCCTCCTCAGCCTCTGACCTCGTGTCGTCCCCTCCTCAGCCTCTGACCTCGTGTCGTCCCCTCCTCAGCCTCTGACCTCGTGTCGTCCCCTCCTCAGCCTCTGACCTCCTGTCGTCCCCTCCTCAGCCTCTGACCTCCTGTCGTCCCCTCCTCAGCCTCTGACCTCCTGTCGTCCCCTCCTCAGCCTCTGACCTCCTGTCGTCCCCTCCTCAGCCTCTGACCTCCTGTCGTCCCCTCCTCAGCCTCTGACCTCCTGTCGTCCCCTCCTCAGCCTCTGACCTCCTGTCGTCCCCTCCTCAGCCTCTGACCTCTTCTGTGGTCCCCTCCGCAGCCTCTGACCACCCCTGCATCATCCGCAGCCTCTGACCACCCCTGCATCATCCGCAGCCTCTGACCACCCCTGCATCATCCGCAGCCTCTGACCTCCCCTGCATCATCCGCAGCCTCTGACCTCCCCTGCATCATCCGCAGTCTCTGACCTCCCCTGCATCATCCGCAGCCTCTGACCTCCCATGTACCATGTGCAGCCTCTGACCTCTCCTGTACCATGCGCAGCCTCTGACCTCTCCTGTACCATGCGCAGCCTCTGACCTCTCCTGTACCATGCGCAGCCTCTGACCTCTCCTGTACCATGCGCAGCCTCTGACCTCTCCTGTACCATGCGCAGCCTCTGACCTCTCCTGTACCATGCGCAGCCTCTGACCTCTCCTGTACCATGCGCAGCCTCTGACCTCTCCTGTACCATGCGCAGCCTCTGACCTCTCCTGTACCATGCGCAGCCTCTGACCTCTCCTGTACCATGCGCAGCCTCTGACCTCTCCTGTACCATGCGCAGCCTCTGACCTCTCCTGTACCATGCGCAGCCTCTGACCTCTCCTGTACCATGCGCAGCCTCTGACCTCTCCTATACCATGCGCAGCCTCTGACCTCTCCTGTACCATGCGCAGCCTCTGACCTCTCCTGTACCATGCGCAGCCTCTGACCTCTCCTGTACCATGCGCAGCCTCTGACCTCTCCTGTACCATGCGCAGCCTCTGACCTCTCCTGTACCATGCGCAGCCTCTGACCTCTCCTGTACCATGCGCAGCCTCTGACCTCTCCTGTACCATGCGCAGCCTCTGACCTCTCCTGTACCATGCGCAGCCTCTGACCTCTCCTGTACCATGCGCAGCCTCTGACCTCTCCTGTACCATGCGCAGCCTCTGACCTCTCCTGTACCATGCGCAGCCTCTGACCTCTCCTGTACCATGCGCAGCCTCTGACCATCTCCTGTCTTATATCACGTCTGCAGTCTGGAGTGGAGTCAACAGTGGGAGTGCCTCAGGGATGGGGGTCATGGGAGAAGTCAGACATGTATAGACTATGGAGAGAAAACTATGGGATAAAACCAGAGCCACCGAGCTGGAGCCGGCTGACTGAGCCCTGTACGGTGCACCTGAGAGGAGGTCAGTGACAGCGCCGCCAGGCCTACCTGAGGGGGGGGGGGTCAATACAATATTGTAAGGGGGCACTGATATATAGGTTTCCCCCTATATCAGTAAACCCCCGTACCTTAGTGTTTTCTTTCTGCGGAAGGTGGTCTCTGGTCACCAGAGTCCTCCCCACATTCCCAGAGTTCCCCTTTACATCATAGTCTGCAGGATTCCACCTTACAGTGCAAGGGGGGACTCTGATGTAAAGGGCAATGCTGCAGACCCTGATGTAAGTGAGAACTCTGATGTAAAGGGGAAAGCAATGGACTCTGATATAAGTGGGGTCTCTGGTCACCAGTGCCCCCCTTTTATATCAGAGTTCCCGCTTAGATCATGATCTGCAATGTTCCCCTTTATATCAGAGTTCCCTTGCACTGTAAAGGGGAATCCTCCTGATATATGGGGGAACTCTGTGTTGGGTTATATTAATCTGACCTTCATGTAAGAGGAGAAATATGGTTTTTGACTTTTGTTTAACTTAACACATTGCTAATAGCAGTTTATAGCTTAAATATTGATATTTGCACTGAAACCTGCCATTTACGGCACCTTTTTTTTGCAGTATCAGTAAAAAATGTGCCAGTAAATGCCATGATTTTTTTGCCAGGAAAAAAATAAAAAATTGCTGCTGTTTGTAAATTCCATGTCTCTCTTATCTATAGATAATACACTCTTCAAATGTGCTTTAAAATGCATGGTTTTCCCTTTTGTGAACAAGAAAATAACGACGTTATGCGGTTGGGCTGGTATAATAATGCTATGGGGCTGGTATAATAATGCTATGGGGCTGGTATAATAATGCTATGGGGCTGGTATGAAATTATTTCCAGGGCTGGTTTTTATTCCCAGTCCGGCCCTGCTCCTAAACCTTGTGGACAAGAAGAGTTAAAGCTGTTATAGCCAAAAAGGGTGGGCCAAATGAGTTTTGAACCCAATACTAATACTGGGATGCCATTACAGTTCATGTGCATTTAAAGGCAGGCGTCCCAATACTTAGGCCAATATATTGTATATTGCTTGTGACACTGAGCATGGCTATGGACTTAGGACTGGTTCACACCACAGAGATGCAGAAAACATGCGTGGGGCTGCCTGGTGGCTAAGTGGGTAGCAGTTCTGTCTAGCAGCACCTGGGATGTTGGTTCAATTCCCCAACATGCTAATGCTTGTGTTGAAGTTTATATGTTCTCCCTGTGTGGGTTTCTCACCACAATCCAAAGACATGCTGGCATTATATTTGTCTCCTGTCGAAATAGGTTCTAATGTAAAAAAAGTTAATTTTGGACTTTATCTTGAAAGCTCATTGCAGCCAGGGACTGATGTAAATGTTTATTAGCACTAATCTTGCTCAGGGACTTGGACATTTCAAATTTTAGGGTTTACACTGCACGGGTACATATGCTTAGAAAACTGTTGCTTTGTTTATGTGGATGCAAATGGACTTTGATCTTTGGCCTGTAGTTGGAGACTTGATGCACATAGCCAAGGCTAACACAGTTGCAAATAGTATTATGTGTTCCTGCTCATCAGGTGCAATCACTTTAGACATAAATGAAGCGATAGATTGAAAGATACTGGTGGGCGTGTACTTCTATTGGGTGTGTCAGTGTGCTAACAATACAACCTCTCTTATATAAAGGCCTGCAGTAGGGGGGTTCATTTGGCCTGAGAAGGTCAGGTTTTTTTGCTGTGATTTGTGATGGAGAAGGAATGAAATTGGGCGATTTGATGAAATTCTTGTGCATTTTTTCAATCAAAAGTGGGTTTATGTGGCCATGCTGTCAATGTTGTGCGTGTATTGTTCCTGTCTGATCATGCAAACATCATTTGGAAGCATCTGCTGACATATTCTTTTTGATCTCGTTGTTTATTCGTGTACACCGAAATGCAGCTTCCAGCAGAACATGGTCACCAATGTATGTATGTATGTGTGGATTGTGGGCTGGTGGTGGGTGTTTTGAATAAGTCTTTTGTAATATTATGTAGGAATGCTTTGTAAGAATGACTGTTAAGTATGTTTCTATAATCTTGCAGATAATAATGTGATGTGTTGCCCGTTATACACTCTAAGGTTTTGTCTAATTTTAGATTGTAAGCTCCTATGAGCAGGGCCCTTAAAATTCCATTGCTAAATGTAGCACCATATATCCTGTCCAAATTTTTTTGAAGCTAGTAAATGAATGTAAATGTTTTTTTTTTTTTTTTTGTTTTTTTTTTTTTTTTTTTTTCTGCTGGTAAAATAAAAGTACATTATTGAGCTTTTTGTTGTGGTGGGGTTTTTTTTTCTTCTACTTTTTCTTTCTCTTTAGTTTTTGTGGGTGGTGGTTTTGGGAAAGTGCAATATCTCTTATATTTTATTTCAATATGTATTTGTGCACCAAAAAACTAATCTCTTTGCCCTGGTTCACATTGATGCTACTTTGAAATCGTGCTGCTTCACTTGAAGTAGCACAATTTCAAAGTAGCAAGGTCAGCGTGATTTCAGGTGGCTTCATGCACAAATGTCTATTGAAGTCGCACCTGAAATTGGCAAAAGTAGTGCAGGAACTACTTTAGCAAATTGGTGCGGCTCCACAATAAAAAGTTGCATCGATTGGAACAGTGCCATTGCCAATAGTCATGCGATTTGATCTCTCAAATGGTGTGATCAATCGCTCCAATGTAAACCTAGGCTTCTGCACAACTACAAGTTAATGATAAAGGTGGAATCTTTATATATAACAGCTGTGGAGAATTGCAGGTAATGAATTCAGCTGGTGGATAGGCAGTGTTTGAATGTGTCAGCTCTGGTTCACATTGGTGTGATTTGACATGTCAAATCTGTGGCAATTGCACTGTTCTAAGTGGTGCGATTTGTATTGATATTGGTGCAGAAACCTGCACTCATGTCTCTGATGTTGCCCCCATAGTCCGGACTGACATGCAGGAATGATATTGTGGGAGTTCAGCTGAACAATTTCCTCCTGCTGTCAGTGTGAACCAGGGCTCAAACTGGGCCTTTTGTCTTTGTAATTCACCTGCTGCTAACCCAGGGACACCATTTCTTATCAAACTCCCTTAAGTTTACCTTCAAATATATGTAGAAATACAGATTTGCATATCTGAAAATAAAAAATACTAATCATGGTTGAGATCAAATATTCGCAGCTGCAATCAAAAGCGTGGTTTCACCTTCTGACCCTGAAATTAGTCATTTTATGCACCCGGAAGTTCCTGTGCTGGTCAGGATCTCCATCTAGGTGGACATGGCGAGGTCTCTTTATCAAAGAGGAGGTGCTGCTCATTGGCCGGGTAAGTGTAGGATATGTACTTGTACTTAATCAATGTGGGGGTGGATGTCGTAGTTACATTTGCTTCTGTCCCATGTGCACACATCACTTCCTGCATTTGTTCTGCTGACGTCAATCAGTATGGACTATGCAAGTATAAATGAGAGCTCCTTTTATTAAAATATTTATGACTTGTTTCACAGCTGGGCGAATTTTCCAGCAAATTTGGACCTCTGAGTTGCATGACAAGTTGTACCCCATGATTCTCAATGATAACCTGTGCTACTTTAAGTCGCACCAACTTCAAAGTAGTCCCTGTACTACTTTGTTGTGACTTGAGGTATATTGGGTACAATATTACATCGGCATTCCCAGAAGTTGGGGCCAAGTTGCAGCGGCAAAGTGGCAGCAAAATAGTGTAACTTTCAGGTGGCAGCAGTGTGAATGAGATTCAAGGATAACACCTTTGAATTTGGCCCTATTGTCACTTGTGCATCCTGAAAGTGTAGCAAATTCGTCCCTGCACTACCTTGGTTTGACTTTGATGCAATTTGAGGTCCATACACCACACGATTACACAGACATTGCTTTAAGTCATGACAAAGCTGTGCAATTTTAAGGTCGCATAAGTGCAAATGGGGCCTTATTGAAAGGTGTTATCAATTAATCGCATTAGGTTACTTTCACACTTGGGTGACTTTTCATGCAGCTTTGGACCTCAGAGTCACACGAAAAGTTGTCCCCCTTGATTTCCATGCATATTTATTAGAGCTGCACGATTAATCGTCGTTGTGATTTTTTCCCCTTTGTGATCTTGAAAAAAGCATTTCATGATTCTTGCTATGCAAAGAACTCTCTCTGCTCTTCTGAAGCCACAGCTGTCAAAAGAAAGGAATAGAAAACCAGGAAGTCTGCCAAGAATTAGAACATTCTTTCCTGTCGCATCATGGCAGCATACACTTTGGGTTGTGACTCCGCCCCCACAACCTGATAGGACTACATAGCTATAAGTTGTAGAGATGGCCCCTGCCCAGTATTCTCTTATTTTTCCTCACCTGAAGGACTGAACATATCAGAAGCACCCCCTTACCGAATTCGCCCCAGCCAGGTTCTAGCCTCTCCTGGGTGGAAGTCCTTACCTGTACAGCCTCTAAACGAGCTAGATGGAAGGAACCCCGCTCTGGTGATCTCCGGGGTATGTTGCGGCTCCAGTATAAGCCTTAAACAGGCTTAGTTGTTGTGCAGCGGTCTCCATGCTACTTTGCTTCACTTTTGTTTTTTTTTCTTCCTCCTTTGCTGGGCTCTGTGGTCCCTCTGTGCCTCCCTACAGGCTTCCTGAGCTTCTCGGCGCTTCCGCGCATGTGCAGTGCGCGCCATCAGGGCGTCCTTTCGATTTTGCCAGTTTCCAAGATGGCGCCGGGCGCCTCGCGCCGCTACTGCGCATGCACGAGCGGGTCGTGACCTCGGCGGCCATGGCGGCAATTTTAAAAGCCCTGTTTGTCATTTCTGAGCTCTCCTTGCTTTCTGGAAGACTTCTGACTGCTGTATTTCGACTTGCTGCATCCCTAAAGTACCCCCCCTCTGGGTAAGTGTCTAATACTTATGCACTATCTTTTTGGGGCCTGTTTGCATGCTCTTACCTTCCTATACCCTTCTCAGGTGCTCATCTTCCTCTCCTATGGAGGCCGCTGCCCCAGCAGATCACCACCAGCCTAATAGGTAAGGGGGGGGGGATTCCAGTGGTAAGTAGAGAAGATTGAAAAAGAGAGCAGGACCATACTAACGCTACCTAATTGGTCAGCCCTGTCAGGTCCGCAAGATCATCCAAGTCAGGACGAAGAGAATCTTCGCACAGGAGAAGCCGCTCCGGCCATAGACGCAGCCGCTCACGTGGAAGAAGTCGCTCAGGCCACAAGGGGAGTCGTAGACGGAGTCGATCCCATTCAAGACATAGCCGTTCCTACCAAAGAAGATCCTCTGCACGAGGACACCAATCCTCTGTGCACCCTTCCCGCCCAGCCGGGAACGCTTGCTGGGTATGTGGGGCCACGGCCCTCCCAGACAAACTAGCCTGCCGCAAGTGCATGGATGAAGCCACCAGGGAGAAAGAGCCGGATTCCATAGAACCCACTGGAGTCTCTACTCCCCAGGTCTCAACTCCTGATGTAGAGTTTACGGCCTATAGCACCTCACCCACCATTCCCAGTGCATCAAGAGATCAAGAACTCCCGTCAGATGATGAGGAGCTGGAAGCATCAGCTGGCTTTGATTTTGCGCTCATAGAACCGTTCATCAGATCGGTTAAGGAAGTGATTAACTGGGAGGAGCTTGAGGAGATACAGCCAAAACAGAGAAAGTATTTCCCAAACCTCAAGAAGGTCCCGGAGGCTTTCCCATTCATCGACGAATTAGATGAGCTGATTAAGGAGGAGTGGCAGAATCCAGAAAAAAAGTTTAGTCTGTCCAACAGGCTTACCAAACTGTACCCACTCAAGGAACCCAAAGTATCCCCTTTACTTTCTCCTCCAGTAGTGGATGCATCTTTGATGCGTCTAGCCAGGCACGTGACGCTCCCCATTGAAGATGCAGTAACGTTCAGAGACGTGCTTGACAGGAAGGTGGATACAGACCTTAAGAGAGCTTACCTGTTCGCAGGAGGTGCCTGCAGGCCAGCGGTGGCATTAGCGGCGGTTGGGAAAGCTATCTCCAGCTGGTCCTCAGCTACAGCGAGACTCGTCACTGAGGGTGCAGATCAAGAGCAGATCACTAAAGCCGCGTACACACGGTCGGACTTTTCAGCTACAAAAGTCCAACGGATGCTGACAGACTAAAGCTGGCTGGTAATCCGATCGTGTGTGGGCTTCTCCGGACTTTCAACATACTTTTTTAGCCTCAAATCCAACGTACTTTAGATTTGAAACATGCTTCAAATCTTTACGTCGTAACTACGACGGACCCCGAAGTCCGCTCGTCTGTATGCTAGTCCTACGGACAAAAACCCACGCTAGGGCAGCTATTGGCTACTGGCTATCAACTTCCTTATTTTAGTCCGGTGTACGTCATCACGTACGAATCCGTCGGACTTTTGTGTGGTCGTGTGTAGGCAAGTCTGTTCGTTAGAAAGTCTGCCGCAAGTCCGCCGCAAGTCCGCCGAAAGTCCGCTGAAAGTCTGTCGGACAGGCTGTCGGACTTTTGTAGATGAAAAGTCCGACCGTGTGTACGCGGCATAAGGCCTTACAAGAACTTAGCCTTGCGGGAGATTTCGTGGCGGAAGCTTCCGTAGATACTATCAGATCCACATCAAGGTCCATGTTAGCTTCTGTAATGGCCAGGAGGGCGACCCCGCCTCGAAATCTAACTGGTGCAGGATTCCGTATGGCGGGTGAACCTCTTTGGGACGAAGCTGGATACCGCAATCTCAAAAGTGACAGGCGGGAAGTCGGGTCTCATACCATCGGACAGAAGGCCGAAACAACAAAGGCCACCTCCCTTCAAACGTAATCTTCCGGAGAGATACAGGGATGCAAAATCCTATAGACCCGGGAAGGAATACAGAAGGAGCTGGAAGAACCCCCAGACGTCCTTCCTTAAATTCCAGAAACCCAAGACCCCTGCCTCCAATGACCAGAAGTCCTTTTGAAGGTTCGCCCGCCCAACCAGCGGTAGTGGGTGCCAGACTCACAAAGTTCAAGTTGGTCTGGGCGGGAATGATAAAGGACCCATGGACGGTGTCCACCATTCATTTTGGACACAGGTGGGCATTCAGAGGTCGTCCTCCAAGAGACCAATTCTGCTCAACCAGACTTCCTCCTTCTCAAGAGAAAAGACTATCCCTAGTCCAGTATATCCAGGAGTTGCTTCAAAAACAAGCAATAGTGGAGGTACCGCTATCTCAAAGAGGCAAGGGTTTCTATTCCCCACTTTTCTTAGTGAAAAAGAAATCAGGGGACCTTCGTCCAGTCTTGGATCTAAAAAACCTCAACCGGTCGATACAGATAGAAACATTCAAGATGGAAAGCCTTCAATCAATCCTCCAAGCAATAAACTTGGGTGATTGGATGCTGTCAATCGACCTCCAGGACGCATATTTGCATATCCCTATCCATTCCGAGTTCCAAAAGTTTCTCCGGTTTACCCTAAACCATCGGCACTTCCAATTCCGAAGCCTCCCGTTCAGGATCTCTACCGCACCCAGGACGTTTACAAAGGTCCTATTACCTGTAATAGCCCACCTGAGGGAAAGGGGGCTGAGGGTCCACCATTATCTGGACGACATCCTACTTCTCTCGGTCAGCCAGGACTCTCTCGTCCTTCACAGGGAAATCCTGGTCTCCACGTTACAGTCCCTAGGGTGGCTGATAAATTGGAAGAAGAGCAACATCCATCCCACACAGAGAATGGTCTTTCTGGGAGCCGAACTGGACACGAGGGAGAACACAGTGGAACTTCCGGGAGAAAAAATCCCTCCTCTAATTCAAAAGGTGAAAAGGGCAATCTCTGCTACAATGCTCCCGGCCAGGACATGTCTCAGTATCCTGGGCTCCCTAGCTTCCACCATTCCAATGGTCCAATGGGCACAATGGAATTCGAGGCCTCTCCAGATCTCCTTCCTGCGTCAGTGGAAGGGCATATCAATGTCCCAACCAATCTTCATCTCTCAGGAGGTAAAGCAATCATTGAAGTGGTGGGTACGACCTCACAACTTGGGAAGATGCAGGCATATAATCACTCCCTATCAAGAAACCGTGACCTCAGATGCCAGTCTACAGGGATGGGGAGCGCACTATCAGGACCTTGCGGCTCAGGGTCGTTGGCCTTTCAGGGCACAGGATACAGTGTTGAATGTTCTAGAGATGAGAGCAGCGTTCCAGGCTCTCCTGGGCTTCAGTTTTCACTTGAGGGGGAAGCACATCCTCCTGAGGATGGACAACAAGGTGGCTGTTGCCTACATCAACAGGCAGGGGGGCACCAGAAGCAGGTCCATGTTGCAGGAGGTCCGTCCTGTTCTGGAATGGGCACAGCTGAATCTACTGGACCTAAGGGCGGTTTATGTTCCGGGAGTCCAGAACACCTTAGCCGACTCGCTGAGCAGGAATTTCTCCTCCAACAATGAATGGTCTCTGAGTCCACAAGCCTATGTTCTCATATCCCGGACCTGGGGCTCTCCAGAGATAGACCTAGCAGCAACTCCGGAGAACACAAAATGCCAGAGATTCCTATCAAGGATACCGTTTCCGTCGGCAGAGGGGACGGACTGCCTCCAACACCCCTGGAACTTTCACCTGGGGTACATTTTCCCCCCCGACGCCTCTCATAGCGAGATTTCTCCTGAGGCTCAAGAAGTCAACAGCATTGGTGGTAGCAGTGATCCCTTTCTGGCCGAGGAGGCCATGGTTTACTACCCTCATGCAGCTGAACACGGCAGAGCCTCTGCCTCTCCCATTGACGACAGACCTACTCTCCCAGGGGCATCTTCTTCACCCGAGCCCGGGGAAGCTACACTTGATGGCCTGGAGACTGAAAGGGCTAGGTACCTAGAGCAGGGCTGTTCCCAGAAGGTGGTGGATACCTTACTCCAGGCCAGAAGGTCTACCACCAACATCACGTACAGAAGAGTTTGGGAAAAATTTGTCTCCTTCTCTCAACAGCAAGGTTAGGACTCGTCCTCCCCGTCGGTGTCTCAGATCTTGGAATTCCTTCAATTAGGCCTAGAAAAAGGCCTTAGGTCAAGCACCCTGAAGGTCCAGGTATCGGCCCTGTCTGCCTTGACAGGAGTTAAATGGGCGCAAGAGCCTCTGATGATTCAGTTTCAGAGGGCCTGTCTAAAGCTGAGGCCCCCCAGGAAACCGTCATTCCCGGTCTGGGATCTCTCAATCGTTCTGGAGGCATTATCCAAGGAACCCTTTTTTCCAACGCAGAGCATATCCCTCTGGGATCTAACGCTGAAAGTCTCATTTTTAATAGCCATAACATCGGCGAAGCGAGTGTCAGAGATGCAAGCTCTAATGGTTAGCGAACCATATTTGGTTGTTCTTCCAGACAGGCTAGTCCTAAGACCTTCGGATCGATTCATCCCCAAGGTATCCTCTTTCCATTTTAACCAGGAGATTAATCTTCCAGCACTCAGCATGGATCAGGGAGATCCTCATCCACTAGATGTTAAAGGTACCGTCATGGAGTATCTCTTGGCAACAAAATCCATCAGAAAGTCGGAGAGCCTCCTAATTATCCCACATGGTTTCAGGAGAGGTCAAGCGGCATCCTCACGCACCATTGCTTCATGGCTAGTAAAGACCATCAAGAGATCTTACTCACTGAGTAACCATCAAGTACCTGAGGGCTTAAGGGCACACTCCACCAGGGCAGTGGCAACCTCCTGGGCGGCATATTGTAGAGTCTCGGCGGAGACGATTTGCAGAGCGGCTACCTGGTCCTCCAGGAACACCTTTATGTCTCATTACAAGGTGGATTCCGCCTGCTTATCCACGGTGGATTTCGGAAGATCCGTTATCCAGGCCAATTCCTCTATTCTTTGGTAAATAAACTTAGTTTGAATTCCCACTCAGTCTTTGCGAGTTACTCCCCAAAGTGTATGCTGCCATGATGCGACAGGAAAACGGAAAATTGTATACTCACCTTTCCGTAATTTTCCTTTCCTGTCGTATCTTCATGGCAGCATACAATCTCCCACCTGTCTAAGGTGATATATATACTGAGAATACTGGGCAGGGGCCATCTCTACAACTTATAGCTATGTAGTCCTATCAGGTTGTGGGGGCGGAGTCACAACCCAAAGTGTATACTGCCATGAAGATACGACAGGAAAGGAAAATTATGGAAAGGTGAGTATACAATTTTCTGTTTTATCAGTGAACTTAACTAGAAACCTTGTAACAATTTGTGAATGAAATAGACTTCTGTGTAAGTGAGGAAAGTTTAACCACTTAAACACTAAAACTTTTTCTGACATTTGTTGGTTTCAGGTTAAAATCATTTTTTTTTGCTAGAAAATTACTTAAAACCCCCCAACATTATATATATTTTTTTAGTAGAGATCCTAGAGAATAAAATGGTGGCTGTTACAATATTTTATGTCACATTGTATTTGCGCCTTTCAAATGCAATTTTTTGGGGAAAAAATTACTTTAATGAATAATAAAAAAAAGAAAAGTTAGCCCAATTTTTTGTGGGATAATGTGAAAGATTTTACCTTGCGAGAATCGTGATCTTTTTATTCTAAGCAAAAAAATTGTGATTCTCATTTTGGCCAGAACTGTGCAGTTCTAATATCTATACAACTTCACCCATGTTCACATAGGTCTGAATTGACATGTCAAATTGTAGGCCAAATCGGCGCCTATTGATGGCAATGGAACTGTCTGAATTGGTGCGACGCCACAAAGATCCCAAAAGTAGTTCCTGCACTACTTTGGGCGACTTCAGGGGGCGGTTTCTTACCTCCCAACTTTTTGAGATGGGTATAAGGGACACCTATTAGCAAAAGTAAGTAGGCATAGGAGACCTTCTTAAAGGAGAACAGTTGGGACCTATGTGATTTCACTGGACATCTGTGCAGAAAAGTGCACCGATGTCTCTGAAATCGCTGACAAAGTCGGGCTGAGTCACACTTGTGCAACTTTGGACATCAGAGTCGCATGACAAGTCATACCCCATAATTTTCAATGTGTACCATTCATATCTGTGCGACTTCAAGTGAATGAATGAATGAATGAAAAATTTATAGAGCAATGCAAATGCGAACTGAATCGCCTCAAGGCGCTAATGCGTTGGTGTTGACAGCTTCTGGAAGAGGAAGGTCTTGAGTTTTTTCCTGAAAGCCAGATGGTTTTCTTCCATGCATATGTGGGGCGGAAGTGCATTCCATAGTCGAGGTCCTAGGACTGCAAACCTTCGTTCTCCCTTTGTTTTGTAGCGGTATTTGGGAATGAGAAGGAGGTTTTGGTTAGATGATCGAAGATTGCGATTGGGTGTGTAGTGTTTTATTTTCTCTCGAAGGTATTGAGGCGCGTTTCCTTGTATGCATTTGTGGGTGAGACAGAGGGTCTTGAATGTGATCCGATTCTTTACGGTTAGCCAGTGTAGGCTCCTCAGGGATGGGGAGATTGACTCCCAGGTTTTTTTTCCTGTTAACAGTCTTGCCGCTGTATTTTGGATGAGTTGTAAGTGCGCAAGCTGATATTGGGGTAATTCTATATAGAGCGAGTTAGCGTAATCAAGTCGGGAATTGATGATTGTTCCAACTACTGCTGCTTTGTCCTCCTCTGGGATGAAGGGGATAAGTCTACGTAACAGGCGGAGGAGATGGTGGGATCCACTGACTACCGATCCTATTTGTGCATCCATTGACATTTCTGAGTCAAAGATAACTCCGAGACTCTTGACTTTGGAGCTCGGAGAGATGGTCTGTCCTAAGATGGTGGGAGGTATCCACAGAGCCTTGTTTTTGGCATTTTGGTTAGCGTGTAGGAGAAGAAGTTCTGTTTTTGACCCGTTGAGTTTGAGGGAGCTAACGGTCATCCAGTCATCTATCATAGTGAGGCATTTTTCTAGTTGTTGATGGTGGTCTTTTTGTCCAGTGATGCGAAGGTACAGTTGGGTGTCATCAGCATATGAGTGGAAGGAGAGGTCTGATTTTCTGATGATTTTGAGGAGTGGGCGGATGTAGATGTTGAAAAGGACTGGTGATAGGGGTGAACCCTGCGGGACTCCACAGGAGATTGCCCGGGTTTCAGAGGTGAATGCTCCAAGTTTCACTATCTGAGAGCGATTCTCTAAGAAGGATGCAAACCATTTTAGCCCAGAGTCTGTGACTCCTGCTACTTCTGTGAGACGGGCGAGTAGAGTGTTGTGGTCCACTGTGTCAAATGCTGCACTGAGGTCTAATAGTACCAAGAGACATGATTCTCCGTCATCTGCTGCTTCGAGGGCATCATCCCATATTTTGAGAAGTGCTGTTTCTGTGCCATGCCCTGGGCGAAAGCCTGATTGCAGAGGATCCAGGAGTTGGTGTGTGTCCAGGTGCTGTTGTACTACCGCTTTCTCCATAATCTTGGAGAGGCTTGTTATTGGTCTGCGGTAGTTGGGGTCCTTAGGGTCGAGATTGGGTTTGATGATACCTTGCTTGAGAGTGGTTGGCACAATCCCCTCTTTGAATGACTGATTTATGAGGTGTGTTTATAGTAGGGGCCAGAATGTCGGAACACTCTTTTAGGAGTTTTGTGGGGATTATGTCATTTGGAGATGTGCTGTCTCGAAGACTTCTCATGATGTTTATAGTCGTGTCAGTGGAGACTGCTGTTAAAGAGAGATCTGGTGGTTTTGTGATGTTCGTGTCGATATCCACTTCTTGCTTTGGGTGAGTTGTTTTTTTGTGGTGAATTGATTTCCGAATATTGTCGATTTTGTCGATGAAGAACTTTGATGGGGGCTCTAAGCAGGTAGGGTTCATTGATTGGGCGACTATTTTGAAGAGTTCCCGCGGTCAGTTTAAAGCAGTTGAGATGGTGTTTGAAAAATGTTCTTTTTTGGCTTGGAAGATTGCTTTGTGGTATTTCACAGTGAGTACTTTGTATTTTGTATGGTTTTCCTTGGTAGGATTTCTTCTCCATGCCCTTTCAGCTCTTCTACGTTCTTGTTTCAGTAGTGTGAGGGTGTCATTAAACCATCTGGAGTTTTTTTTGTGGATGAGTGTTCTGCGTTTTGGCGCCACTAAGTCTGCTGTTTGTAGTAGTGCCTTGTTTAGGAAGTTGAGTGTTTGTTCCGTTGAGAAGTTTGAGTTTAACAATGGTATTTTGTTTAATAAAGTGGTTTTGAAGAGTTCGGAGTGTAGTTTCTTTTGAGATCTGTTCCAATGTGTTGTTGTTATATGTTTCTGACTTCAACGTAGTCCCTGTACTACTTTGGTCTGACTTTGATGCGAGTTGAGGTCCATAGACCTCAAGTTTACACAGGCATTCCCTGGAATTGTGGCAAAATTGCTGATGCAAAATTGTGGGAAAGTTGTGTGCCTTTCCCTGCGACTCCATAGACCCCAAGATTACACAGGCATTGCTTAAAGTTGCATTAAAATCTTGCAACTTTCAGGTCGCACAAGTGTGAAAGGTGCCTAAGTCACTGTGCTGAGTACTATTTTATACCTAGAATATAAAGTAGTCCCACCATCAAACACTAGTAAACGTATGTTCTCAATATAATTGTGCTCAAATGGCTGAAAATCACACAGATGGTATCACCTACTGAAAGCTTGCATTAGACTCAGCAGCATATGCTGAAAAGAGGCGAATGCCTATTAGCCAATGCCACATCAGCATGAGCATGGTTGTTACTATAATATTAATGCCTGAAATGCAAAACATTATTGTATAGAATCAAACATTAGTAAATGTATTTTCTCTATAAGTAAGTGCTCAGCTCTGTAGCATAGCGGTATACCCTGTTGCCCCCAAAAGTTCAAGCCATGAATTCAAATCCCACGGACAGCATCACCTCCTGGAAGTGTGCATTGTACTCAGAAGCATAATTAGCCAAAGCACATCAGCTTGCTTTAGTCCATATTTTAACTCTTCAAATGCATGCAATGGTATGTACTTATTCAATAATGTTATGGTATGGAATTCCAAAATTCAAGGAAAAAAATGTCGTAGGGTCCCCCCAGTACATACCAGGCCCTTCGGTATGGACTTTAAGGGGAACCTCACACCAAAATGTAAAATAAATTTGATGTGGGCCCCCCCAAAATCCATACCAGACCCTTATCTGAGCATGCAGCCTGGAGGTCAGGATAGGGGGGGGATGAGTGAGCACCCTCCCCTTCTGAACCTTACCAGGCCACATGCCCCAAAGCACCTTTTCCCCATGTTGATGGAGACAAGGGCCTCTTCCCGACAACCCTGGTCGGTGGTTGTCGGTCTGCAGGCAGGGGGTTTATCAGAATCTGGAAGCCCCCTTTAACAAGGGGGCTCCCAGATCCTGCCCCCCTATGTGAAAAGGTATGGGGTACATTTTACCCCTACCCATTCATCAAAAAAAGCAGTGAAACATAAAAATCAATAGCCGGTTTTTGACAAGTCCTTTATTGTAAAATAGCTCAGAGCTGTCTTCTTCTCTGAGCCATCTTCTCCAGACGCTGTCTCTCCCTCCTCCATCTTCTCCCCGAGCTGTATTCTCCCAGAGCCGTCTCTCCTGCCGCCGCCATCTTCTCCATCTGCTGTGTTCTTCCGCACCGCTGGTTACCCGCTAATAAAAAAAAGCTGCTCTTCTTCCATGGCGGTCTTCCTCTGCTGTGTTGTCACCTGCTGTGTGGCGTCTCTTACATAGCCATGGAGCGGACTCTCCAGGTGACATTATCGGATGGCCACAGAAGACCGCCACGAAGAGCGGCTTTTTTTTTTTATCAGTGGGTAACCAGCTGTGCTGAAGAACACATCAGCGGGAGAAGATGGTGGCAGCAGGAGAGACAGCTCGGGGAGAAGAAACATCAAACACTAGTGAATGTATTTTCTATGTATTTTCTATGTATGACTGTGCTACACCCAATAGGCTAGCGGTCAGCACTTCTACCTTGAAGAACTCATGGATTCAAATCCCACAGAGAAATACTAAAAGATTGAATTGGTGAAAAAAAAGGCAAATGCCAATTAGCCAAAGAAGCATATGCTGAAAATAGGTGAATGCCAATTAGCCAATGCCCTTTAAATTTGTCTGATTCTATTATATTAACTCTTCAAATGCATGCAATGATATCTAAGTATTCAATACTATTATGGTGTGAAATTCCAAACACCACACACTAACTAATGGGCAGATTACATTTTTTTGTTTGTTTATTTGAATTCGCTTGTGCACTGAAAAAATAAACATAGCTGTGGGGATGGTAAGTTGGCTGGTATTTGATCTTGTACCGCGAGTGCTGTGGAGACATCTGAGCAGACTACTAAGCCATTGTGCTAAGTACAAGACCTGCATAATAGTGTAGTATGATTAAAGAATGAATATAAATAATTACCACTTTATAGTCACCTAAATTAAAAAAATAAAAAACAACATACAACAAATAGGTAACCTAAATGTTTAATACATGTAACTTTACAGAATAGCAGACATTACTATGTAATAATCATTCATAACAGCAAAAGAAGGAAAAAACTAGGAATACTAATTGCAACATACATCAATAGATGCACACGAGGTAGAGCACATCTCACATAAAAATGTTTCTTTCACATACATGGATCATGGTTACAGTGCAGTACTATATAACAACTTAGTAGGAATTGGCATTTGCATATATGCGGAAGCACTAATTAGCGCCGGCTTAGAATTTACTAACATGTGTTTCTCACTAATAGCGCTAATTTTTCATTCGCACATTCGCCTGTTGAAATGTTATTTGGCTAAAATGGGAGCTATTATTTGCCATAGTGCCTAGTACTTTCTGTCGCTATAGTAAATGACCCCCATAGACTTTAACGGTGTTCGCGTGCTCGAACAAACTTTTTTCCTGTTCACATGTTCTGGTGCGAACCGAACAGGGGGGTGTTCGGCTCATCCCTACCTAGCAGTAAAAAGGGTGGCTGGTTAGATTCCCAACCACACCACAACACTACCTGCCTGGAGTTTGCATGTTCTCCCTGTGCCTGCATGGGTTTCCTCCAGGTACTCCGGTTTCCTCCCACACTCCAAAGACATGCTGGTAGGTTTATTGGCTTCTGTCTAAATTGGCCCTAGTATATGAATGTGAGTTAGGGACCTTAGATTGTAAGCTCCTTGAGGGTAGGCGCCCATGTGAGTGTATAATGTATATGTAAAGCACTGCGTAAATTGACGGCACTATAGAAGTACCTTAAATAAAAATAAATAAGTCTTCACTAATATTATGGTGTGAATCTCCAAAACACCATGCACTAGCTAACAAGCAGTTTACATTTGATAAACTTTATTGTATGGTATAGAAACCATCAAACACTAGTAAAAGTATTTTGTAAATATAATTGTGCTCAGCCCAATAGGCTAGCAGTTAGCACCTCTACCTTCAAAAATTCAGTTATTAAAAGACTCATGGGTTCAAATCCCACACAAGAATCCTAAAAGATTACCATTGGTGGGGAAAAGGAGAATTACTGTTATCCAATTAGCCAAAGCAGCATACAGTGAATGCCAATACACTTTAATGTGGTTGATTTTATGATTTTATTGTATTAACTCTTCAAATGCTTGCAATGGTATGTAAGTATTCACTAATATTATGGTGTGAATCTCCAAACACCACATAGTAGCTAACAAGCAGTTTACATTTGATAAACTTTATTGTATAGTATATAACACATCAAACACTAGTAAAAGTATTTTGTATGTATAGTTGTGCTCAGCCCAATAGGCTAGCAGTTAGCACCTCTTCCTTCAAACATTCAGGTATTGAAAGACTCATGGGTTCAAATCCCACAGAAAAATCCTGAAAGATTGCATTGGTGGGAAAAGGAGAATGCCAGTTAGCCAAAGCTATATATATATATATATATATATATATATATATATATATATATATATATATATATATATATATATATATATATATATATATATACTGAAAATAGATGATTGCCAAATAGCCAATGCACTTTAATGTGAATGATTTTATTGTATTAACTCTTTAAATGCATGCAACGGTATGTAAGTATTCAATTATATTACGATGTGACATTCCAAACACCACACACTAGCTAAAGGGCAGTTTACATTTCTTTGTTTGTTTATTTTAATTCACTTGTGCACTGAAAAAATAAACACAGCTGGGGGATGGTAGGTTGGCTGTTGTTTGAACTCATACCATGAGTGGTGTGGAGATATCCAAGCAGACCACTAAGCCATTGTGCTAAGTACAAGACCAGCATAATAGTGTAGTATTATTAAAGAATGAACATAAATAATTATTGCTTTATGGTCAACTAAATTAATAAATAATAAATCAAAAACATGAAAAAAACCACATACAACAAATAGGTAACCTAAATGATTAATACATGTAACTTTACAGAATAGCAGACATTACTATGTAATAATCATTCAGAACTGCATTTCTTAGTAAAAGAAGGAAAAAAAACTAGGAATACTAATTGCAATATAAATCACTAGATGCACGGGAACTAGAGCACATCTCTCATAAAAATGTTTCTTTCACATACATGGATCATGGCTACAGTACAGTGCTAAATAACAACTTGATAAGAATTGGCATCTGTATATACGCGGGAGCGCTAATTAGCGGCGATTTAGGATTTACAAACGGCTGTTCCCCGCTTATATCACAAATTTTCATGCGCAAATTCGCCGGTTTTTGTTTCCATTTGGCTAAAATGGCGCTATTATTTGCCATAGTGTCCAGTACTTCCTGGCGTTATAGTAAATGACCCCCTATATGTCAGTATTACATTGTATATCCCTATATTTTGCGGTCGTTCAGGTGCACATCCTGCAGAGAAGTTATTGCCCTGCTTAGCTTAGTATCGTCCGTAAATAGATTGAACCGTTTACCCCATCCTCCTGGTCGTTTATGAACAAATTAAATAGGATTGGTCCCAGCACAGATCCCTGGGGGACCCCACTACCCACCCCTGACCATTCCGAGTACTACCCATTTATCACCACCCTCTGAACTCGCCCTTGTAGCCAGTTTTCAATCCATGTACTCACCCTATGGTCCATGCCAACAGACCTTATTTTGTACAGTAAACGATTATGGGGAACTGTGTCAAATGTTTCCAAAGTCCAGATACACCTCGCCTACGGACCTTCCCCTATCTAGATGGCAACTCACCTCCTCATAGAAGGTTAATAGATTGGTTTGGCAAGAACAATTCTTCATGAATCCATGCTGATTACTGCTAATGATACCGTTCTCATTACTAAAATCTTGTATATAGTCCCTTACCATCCTCTCCAAGAGTTTACATACTATTGACGTTACACGAACTAACTGAAGCCAATGGCCCTGTGATCGCTGTTACCTAAATTGCCCCGTATTTCCACATCCGTGATCAGGTCTGTATTGTTGGTAATCAGTAGAGCCAGTAACGCTTTATTTCTAGTTGGGGCGTCTACCATCTAACCCATAAAATTGTCCTGCAAGACATTTAGGAACTGGCGAGCCTTAGATGAATGCGCGGTTATCTCCGCCCAGTCTATGTCTGGATAGTTAAAATCCCCCGTTATGATAACACTTCCCATCCTTGCTGCTAATCCAAATTGTGATAGGAGATCTGTCTCCCCGTCCTCCCTCAGGTTAGGGGGCCTATAGCATACTCCCAGTATTATTTTCCCCTTAGCTTCATCCCTTTGGAGCTCTACCCATAAGGATTCCACCTCCTCCCTAGCTCCCTTAGTGATGTCATCTCTCACATTCACTTTTACATTATTCTTGATATATAGGCATACCCCTCCCCCTTTTTGACCCTCTCTATCCTTGCGATAAAGGGTATACCCTTGAATGTTTGCCAGCCAATCATGAGAGCTGTTGAACCAGGTCTTTGAAATTCCCACAAAATCCAAATCCTCCTCGTACAACAGTATCTCTAGTTCACCCATCTTGTCTGCCAGGCTCCTGGCATAGGTGAACATGCCACGCGGTTTAGACCGGTCGCATATTATACTCTTATTGGGTGTTCCGAGATTGCAACTACGACTTGCTACTATACTTACCTTGGGTTTATGTGCTTTGGTCAACCTACCACTAATGCCCCCAATACTACCCTCTGGAATATGTTCTGTGCTGACTATCTCTACCTCTGGACCCTCCCCCTCAGGGCCTATCTATCTATCTATCTATCTATCTATCTATCTATCTATCTATCTATCTATCTATCTATCTATCTATCTATCTATCTATCTATCTATCTATCTATCTATCTATCTATCTATCTAACCCCTCCCCTAATATGTACAGTATATCCCGCCAGTCCCCAGAAACATTTAGGTCAGTCAAGAATACATTCACTGCAACTCCTCCCGTGTTTGTTGGAAAGTTCTTGGCCTGTCCCCCCCCCCCCACAATAACATATTTCCAAACACCATAACTGCTTTTTATTATGTATTTTACATATTTACTGTAGTTTAAATACTTTTCTTTTATCTTTTTAATTTGTATGCCTTATAAGGCCATTCCTGCTCAAGTCAAGCAAACACAGTCGGCAATGCAAATTGGGTAAAATTGTTGCCAGCTGAGAAACTGCAGGATGGACCCAGTTGGAGGGGCCACAACATTTAGTGGAACACTAATTTCAATCTCCTTTCAGTCCTCTTTTTCCTGTGAGTTTCTTTCCTAGGACAAGATGGAAAGGGCAGACAGCAGCATAAATTAAAGCTGTATTAAACCCAAAACTAAAAATTAGGGGTGTGGAAATTAACGATTAATTCCTCGATTAATCGTTAATTTTAGAGAACTTCGGTAAGTTCTCGGGACTTGCTATCAATTGGGAGAAATCGTCGCTCATGCCGATTGACTCACTGGCCAACCCTGTCCCGACGTGCTTGCCCCAATTGAAAGTAACAGGGAAGATGAAGTACCTCGGTGTTGTGCTGTCCAAGGACACTGGTGCGTTTATTGAGGACAACTTGGTCCCTCTCTTATTAAAATTCAAGAGAAAATGCGATATCTGGAGCAGACTCCCTCTCTCGGTGGCGGGTCGAGTCAATCTGATCAAAATGGTATGGATGCCACAGCTGCTATATCTGCTCCACAACTGCCCAGTTTGGATTGGGGAGAAGTGGTTTCAAAAAGTCCAATCCCTCTTTAGGGAGCTAATATGGAAAAAAGGGCAGGCCAGGATTGGACTACAAAAACTGCAGAGCCCCGCCATGGAGGGGGGACTGGGGGTCCCACACCCATTTAGTTATTTCCTGGCAGCCCAGTTACAACAACTAGGGGGATGCGTCACCGAGGGAGGGGGAAGTAAGAATGCCAAAATGATCCTACAGGGGAGCCCACACAGTTCATAAGTGGAAGCGCTGGAGGCAGATTCACTGCAAGGAGAGATTCTGACGTTTAAATTGATCACTAGGGTTTGGCAAACAGTTAAGAGGATAATGGGGTACAAAGGAACTTCAGAATACTCGCCAATTTGGAATAATAAGCACTTGCATGAATTGCTATCTTTTGAAAGAAATAGGATGTGGGAAAACTGTAGGATAAACCGGCTGGTACAATTATACGAGGGGGCTACCCTGAAATCATTCGAGGATTTGAGGCAGGAGTACGGGTTACCAAGTCAAGTTTTTTTATAGTTATCTACAGATTAGGCATGCCCTGAGCAAGCAGTTTAACAGACAACCCCCCAACTGGTGTAGCATGCCACTATTACAAACAATAATTAAATCAGAGTCCACCAAGGGCTTAATCACAGAGACATATAACCAACTAATAAAGAGAAGAAATACACAGGTAGGCCTCCTTGGGGGCAGGGACAGATGGGCAGCTGATGTGGGGGAGATAACGGACGAGCAGTGGAAAAGGATTTTGGAGCTAGGATCAGAAGTGTCGGTCTCTCCAGCACAAAAAGCTTCCCACCTGATGTTGCTGCACAGAACTTACTACACCAAAAAAGCTGTTTATGTTTGGTCGTAGAACCAACGATAAGTGCCCTAGATGTAGAGGATCAGGCGATTTAATCCACATGGTCTGGAGATGCCCAAAACTAGTTAGGTACTGGTCCGAGATTTTAAAGAAAATAAATACTACATTTAGTACCAACCTAGAGTTTGACCCTAAGACTTGCGTGCTGGGACATGTCAATACCAGGCTGAGCGACTGGAGCACAGCTGTAGTGGTAGCTAGATGTCTGTTTCAAGCTAGAAAACTAATAGCACAATCCTGGCAATCAAGAACACCTCCGACCCCGGAAGATTGGGCTGGAACTGTCAACTCTACAGTGTGGAATGAAAGGACATTCTATACTGGATTAGGTAACTATAATAGGTTTGAGAGATTATGGAACCCGTGGGTCCAAGCAATGCCATGTCCTCTAACAGTGCTGCTTTAGCGCCGAGAGCACTCGTCTTCCTAACAAGGGAGAGATGTTGAGTCGGGTGCAGCTTAGAGTCTTAAAGCCACGAGAGAACAATGCATAGAATTGCAGCTAGATCTTGGGTGTGCCCTGGAACTAGGTGAGCTTAATAATGGCAGGTCACTGGGGGGCGGGGGGAAAGGGTATATTAGATATAAAAGCAATATTTTATAGCCACTTATAATAGTAATAAGAGGATTGTGGCCAGCTGGGCTAGATGTATCAGATATGTGTTCTATGTGTTATAATTTGGCAATACTATGACTATTTAAGCTTGGAATACAAAAAAGGAAAAAAAAAAAAAAAAAGTAAAGAGAAAGAGAAAAGGAATCTGAAAGGCCACAATGATGTAACTGAGTTAGAGACAAATATGAGTACTAACCTGAAAGCTGTTTCTGGATTAAGTTAACTGAAGTGGCTTATAAAAGAAAAAAAAAATGAATCGTTAATTTTTTTGATCGATCAAAATTTTTTTGATCGGTAGGCTGCCTGCCCTGGGCCGCTTTGGGCCAAGCTGTGGCTGCAGTGCAGCGCTCCGCTCCCTCCTCCTCCACTATATGTCATACACAGTCTGCGGGCATCTCCCACTGTGTGTCTCCAAGCTGAGTGTGAAAACTTTGGCCGCTCTGTGAGAAAAGTCCCGCCCTTCTCCTAGATCAGCTCATGTGATAGGCGCAGTATACTGTCTATCACACGAGCTGATCTAGGAGGAGGGCGGGACTTTTCTCACAGCGCGGCCAAAGTTTTCACACTCAGCTCCGAGACACACAGATACCCGCAGACTGTGTAATACAGGCACAGGCACTAACTACAATGAGGCTGCGATTTTGTGCACGGTGAGACTGCATTATGGGCATGGTGAGACTGCATTTTGGGAACGGTGAGGCTGCCATCATAGGCATGGCGAGGCTGCAATTATGGGCAGGGTGAGACAGCATTATGGGCACGGTGAGGCTGCCATTATACTCACGGCGAGGCTGCAATTATGGGCAGGGCGAGACAGCATCATGGGCACGGTGAGGCTACGATTATGAGCACAGTGAGACTGCATTATGAGAATGGTGAGGCTGCGATTATGGGCACTGTGAGGCTGTGACGTCCTAGTCATGCCCCGCTATGTCCGGCTTCGGCCGTTGCCATAATCAGCTAAAAGTAGTTGGATCTGTATGTGCGTTAGAAAAAAAATAGATTAATCAAACACGAAAATTTTAATCAAGGCCAGCCCTACTAAAAATGTATTGTCTTTTTTCCCTCTGTTTTCCTCTGGTGAACTGGCCAGTAACACACCTCCTGTATTAGTGAGACACAACTCTGTATGAATGAGAACAGGAGGCTCAACAGAACTTGAGCTGTTGAAAAACAGCGGACTTGCTGGCTGGATCACCAGAAGAAAACAGAAGAACTAAAACCTAAAAAAGAAAATTAATGCAGCCATCACATCTAAAAATTAGTAAGCTGCAATATAATAAATGTTTGCTTTTGGTTTAATATTGCTTTAAGAGTACAGTCTTACAGCCATAGGCTGTCCACTTGTCTCCAAACGAAAGGCGCACTTACCAACACACCTCATTCTCTCCAGTAACAACCTTCCACTGCCAGATTTCCTTTCCCCTGCTGTATAAACAACTTACTTTTTTAAAATACATTTTATTATTTTATTTTTTTATTATTAATATTATTTTTTCTTCCTAAGGCTGCCCCTGCCCTGGTCAAGCAAACACAGACAGGGACAGCAAGGTTAAAAAAAAATGCACTACCTGGTATGAAGGATGTACCACAGGTAATGGCCTACCCTCCTGCAGGTGTCATGTCAGAGCGTGATGGGGGTTTGGAGACCATGAAGTTTACTTTTATCAAAATAAAGCACAAAAAAAGAGAGCGCAAAGCCACCCTAGTGTAACTCGGCTTTAATGTGGTAAAGTTAAAAACACTACAATGGTCAAACTCACATTGTGAGTGACCCGAGGAAGGAGGCCAGGCCTCCGAAACGCATTGTCATGGCAACTGTGTGATGTCCTCACTCTCTTCCCCCCTGTATCGTGTGGGTTTGTGTGTCCTCAGAGAACAGCTCAGGCTGGACTGGGCTCATGCGCATTAGGATCTGCACATCGAGCGTGGTGGTGGATAGCCTTGGATGTGCTGCCAGGATCCGGGCAGCTAGGTTGAACATCCTAGGCTCCCCCTTCCCCTGTCGGGATTTTGAGGTGGTTTTAGGAGTGCGGCCATAGTGGAATCCTTATCCTGTATCTATCTTCACACAATGTGAGTTTGACCATTGTAGTGTTTTTAACTGTACCATATTAAAATCGAGTTACACTAGGGTGGCTTTGCGCTCTCTTCTTTTGCGTTTTGTCTAGATGTGTTCCTGCCACCCAGAGGATCCATAGAGAGCAGCAGCACCCTTTGACTTGTCTAATTATCACCAATAGCCAGCTGGAGGGCTATACTAAACTGTTGATCAGCGCACCTGCTAGTTTTTCTTTTTGTGTGTATTTTTTTTACTTTTATTGAAATTAATCAAGCTTGGATCACAGAGGACTACCAAATAACCACCACAGATAACATCAATATGTTTAGTTGATATCCATTTAACTAAAAAAGACAAAAAACTTTCCTCACTGATGGACATCGTTGCTGCCGCTGAGGCTAACATTTCTGCCTCCTGGCACCTTTCCTTTTTAATCTCGTTCCCCTCCTTCCCTTGACCAAAAATATAAATGACCCCCCTTAAATCCAAAAATAGCTGACACTCTAATTCTTTTGGAAGAGAACTCTTTGTGGCTTCTGTTTTTGGCCAATTTAGCCTGTTTTCTCAGTCTTGTGTCTCCATATTTAGGCCTGTGGTTGTTTTGAAAATGTGGTGCCCCAAGGCGTAGGGTCTAGGGATCTGCCTGGTAATCAGAAGTACATCCGGCAAGGGGTTATGACTTTGCTGCAGTGCAGTTCCCAAGTTGTGGGTACAGTAAGATGCATATTTATAAAGCAATGAATGTGACTTTCATCAAACATTCCTTGGTGGTGAGTGAATCAGTCACTGTCATAGTTACATAGTTACATAGTAGGTGAGGTTGAAAAAAGACACAAGTCCATCAAGTCCAACCTATGTGTGTGATTATGTGTCAGTATTACATTACATATCCCTGTATATTGCGGTCATTCAGGTGATTATCTAATAGTTTCTTGAAGCTATCAATGCTCCCCGCTGAGACCACCACCTGTGGAAGGGAATTCCACATCCTTGCCGCTCTTACAGTAAAGAACCCTCTACGTAGTTTAAGGTTAAACCTCTTTTCTTCTAATTTTAATGAGTGGCCACGAGTCTTATTAAACTCTCTTCTGCGAAAAAGTTTTATCCCTATTGTGGGGTCACCAGTACAGTATTTGTAAATTGAAATCATATCCCCTCTCAAGCGTCTCTTCTCCAGATAGAATAAGTTCAGTGCTCGCAACCTTTCCTCATAACTAAGATCCTTCAGACCCTTTATTAGCTTTGTTGCCCTTCTTTGTACTCGCTCCATTTCCAGTACGTCCCTCCTGAGGACTGGTGCCCAGAACTGGACAGCATACTCCAGGTGCGGCCGGACCAGAGTCTTGTAGAGCGGGAGAATTATCGTTTTATCTCTGCAGTTGATCCCCCTTTTAATGCATGCCAATATTCTGTTTGCTTTATTAGCAGCAGCTTGGCATTGCATGCCGTTGCTGAGCCTATCATCCACTAGGACCCCCAAGTCTTTTTCCATCCTAGATTCCCCCAGAGGTTCTCCCCCCAGTGTATAGATTGCATTCATATTTTTGGCACCCAAATGCATTTTTTACATTTTTCTACATTGAACCTCATTTGCCATGTAGTGTATTAATTTGTTCAGGTCTTTTTGCAAGATTTCCACATCCTGCGGAGAAGTTATTGCCCTGCTTAGCTTAGTATCGTCTGCAAATACAGAGATAGAACTGTTTATCCCATCCTCCAGGTCATTTATGAACAAATTAAATAGGATTGGTCCCAGCACAGAACCCTGGGGGACCCCACTACCCACCCCTGACCATTCTGAGTACTCCCCATTTATCACCACCCTCTGAACACGCCCTTGTAGCCAGTTTTCAATCCATGTACTCACCCTATGGTCCATGCCAACAGACCTTATTTTGTACAGTAAACGTTTATGGGGAACTGTGTCAAATGCTTTTGCAAAATCCAGATACACCACGTCTACAGGCCTTCCTTTATCTAGATGGCAACTCACCTCCTCATAGAAGGTTAATAGATTGGTTTGGCAAGAACGATTCTTCATGAATCCATGCTGATTACTGCTAATGATATCATTCTTATTACTAAAATCTTGTATATAGTCCCTTATCATCCCCTCCAAGAGTTTACATACTATTGATGTTAGGCTAACTGGTCTGTAATTCCCAGGGATGTTTTTTGGGCCCTTTTTAAATATTGGTGCTACATTGGCTTTTCTCCAATCAGCTGGTACCATTCCAGTCAATAGACTGTCTGTAAAAATTAGGAACAACGGTCTGGCAATCACCTGACTGAGTTCCCTAAGTACCCTCGGATGCAAGCCATCTGGTCCCGGTGATTTATTAATGTTAAGTTTCTCAAGTCTAATTTTAATTCCGTCCTCTGTTAACCATGTAGGTGCTTCCTGTGTTGTGTCATGAGGATAAACACTGCAGTTTTGGTTACTGAAGCCCCCCGATTCACTCGTGAAGACTGAGGAGAAGAATAAATTCAATACCTCTGCCATCTCCCCATCCTTTGTAACCAGATGTCCTTCCTCATTCTTTATGGGGCCAATATGGTCTGTCCTCCCTTTTTTACTGTTTACATACTTAAAGAATTTCTTGGGATTTTTTTTGCTCTCCTCCGCTATGTGTCTTTCATGTTCTATCTTAGCCATCCTAATTGCACCCTTACATTTCTTATTGCATTCTTTATAAATTCTGAATGCTGTGGATGATCCCTCAACCTTGTATTTTTTGAAGGCCTTCTCCTTTGCTTTTATATGCATTTTTACATTGGAGTTAAGCCATCCAGGATGTTTGTTCGCTCTTTTAAATTTATTACCCAATGGGATACATTGGCTAATGCCCTTATTTAATATGCTCTTAAAGCAAACCCATCTCTCCTCTGTATTCTTTGTTCCTAATATTTTGTCCCAATTTATGCCTTTTAGCAAGGTTTGTAGTTTAGGGAAGTTGGCTCTTTTGAAATTCAGTGTCTTTGTGTTCCCTTCATGTCTCCTATTTGTGTGATTTATACTGAAACTAATTGACCTGTGATCGCTGTTACCTAAATTGCCCCATATTTCCACATCTGTTATCAGGTCTGTATTGTTGGTAATCAGTAGATCTAGTAATGTTTTATTTCTAGTTGGTGCGTCTACCATCTGACCCATAAAATTGTCCTGCAAGACATTAAGGAACTGGCGAGCCTTAAATGAATGCGCGGTTCCCTCCGCCCAGTCTATGTCTGGATAATTAAAATCCCCCATTATGATAACACTTCCCATCCTTGCTGCTAATCCAATTTGTGATAGGAGATCCGTCTCCACTTCCTCCCTCAGGTTAGGGGGCCTATAGCATACTCCAAGTATTATTTTCCCCTTAGCTTCATCCCTTTGGAGCTCTACCCATAAAGATTCCACCTCCTCCCTAGCCCCCTCAGTGATGTCATCTCTCACATTCACTTGTACATTATTCTTGATATATAGGCATACCCCTCCCCCTTTTTTACCCTCTCTATCCTTGCGGTATAGGGTATACCCTTGAATGTTTGCCAGCCAATCATGAGAGCTGTTGAACCAGGTCTCTGAAATTCCCACAAAATCCAAATCCTCCTCGTACAACAGTATCTCTAGTTCACCCATCTTGTCCGCCAGGCTCCTGGCATTGGTGAACATGCCACATAGTTTAGACCGGTCGCATATTGTCCTCGTATTGGGTGTTTCAAGATTGCAACTTGGACTTGCTACTATACTCACCTTGTGTTTTTGTGCTTTGGTTAACCTACCACTAATGCCCCCAATACTACCCTCTGGAATATCTTCCGCGCTGGCTATCACTGTCTCTGGACCCTCCCCCCCTTCGCCTAGTTTAAAAACCCCTCTAACTTTTTGGCCATCTTCATTCCCAGCAGATCTGCACCCTCCTCATTTAGGTGCAGTCCGTCCCTTCTATAGTACCGGTTACCGACTGAGAAGTCGGCCCAGTCCTCCAGGAACCCAAACCCCTCCTTACTACACCAGCTCTTCAGCCACTTGTTTACTTCCCTAATCTCCCTCTGCCTCTCTGGTGTGGCTCGATGTACCGGTAGTATTCCTGAGAACACTACCTTGGAGGTCCCTTTCCTCAATTTAGCTCCTAAGTCCCTAAAATCGTTCTTTAGGACACTCCATCTGCCTCTGACTTTGTCATTGGTGCCAACGTGCATCATGACAGCCGGGTCTTCCCCAGCCCCTCCCAGTAATCTGTCCACAAGATCCGTGATGTGCCGAACCCGAGCGCCCGGTAGACAACATACTGTTCGACGCTTCAGGTCTTGGTTACAGATTGCCCTCTCTGTCCTTCTAAGAATTGAGTCCCCTACCACCAGAATCTGTCTTTCCTTTCCCTTTGCTGCCCCCCCTCTCTCACTGGAGGAGTTCTTCCCCCGGCAGCTAGGAGAGTCCCTCATCTCCAGCAGTGCTGGTCCCTGACTGGTTACACCAATGTCACCCAATGGAGCGTACTTATTGGGATGCTCCAGTCCTGGATCGGCCTCCCTGGCACTTCCCCCTCTACCCCTCCTGACTGTCACCCATCTACTCTTTGCTAGTGCCTGCACCTCTTTGTCTCCACCCGCCTCTGTGCTGGCCCCTGCCGGCACCTGCCGTGTACGTTCCTGGCTCACCTTTAGTATGGAGGGACTTCTCAGTGCTGACAGTTGCTTCCCTAGATTCAGAACCTGGGCTTCCAGGGAAACAATGTGCTTACATTTTGCACAGCAGTATTCGCCCTCGATCGGATGATCAAGGAACGCATACATGCGGCAAGATGTACAAAGAGTCGCCTCTCCACACCCGCCGGGCATCGTACCTATTAAATTTAGTGAGGATTTGGGGATTTTACCCTGTCCAAATTACCTAACAACTAGCTTCCTGGCACTAATACTCAAGACAATACACAGGTACACGACAAGACAATACACAGGTACACAATACACAAGTACTAACGATCCACACACACTACTCAGACAACACTCAGATACTCACACTACACAGGTACTATGACCCCTGTTATAACCTCCTGTTTTAAACTCTTGTTTATAACTCCCACTTACACCAAGCTCCACAGCTTCAAACTGAGCAAGCTCAACTGAGTCCTACAACAAGTTAAATAGTCACCTGGGAGCAATTAACCACACCCTTAATTGATAGACTGATGAAACAAAAAAGAAAAAAAAAAAAAAAAAAAAAAAGCTATTTAAAAAGTGACAGCAAAAGGCAAGATAAAAACTAAAAGGAAAAGTCCCCAAAATGCAACCCAGCAAACACCAACAGACAGCAGCAATACACACACCAGCAGACAGCAAGACTTGTATACTCTAACACTTGTTTATAACTCCCACTTAAACCAGCTCCACTTACACCAAGCTCCACAGCTTCAAACTGAGCAAGCTCAACTGAGTCCTACAACAAGTTAAATAGTCACCTGGGAGCAATTAACCACACCCTTAATTGATAGACTGATGAAACAAAAAAGAAAAAAAAAAAAAAAAAAAGCTATTTAAAAAGTGACAGCAAAAGGCAAGATAAAAACTAAAAGGAAAAGTCCCCAAAATGCAACCCAGCAAACACCAACAGACAGCAGCAATACACACACCAGCAGACAGCAGCAATACACACACCAGCAGACAGCAAGACTTGTATACTCTAACACTTGTTTATAACTCCCACTTAAACCAGCTCCACTTACACCAAGCTCCACAGCTTCAAACTGAGCAAGCTCAACTGAGTCCTACAACAAGTTAAATAGTCACCTGGGAGCAATTAACCACACCCTTAATTGATAGACTGATGAAACAAAAAAGAAAAAAAAAAAAAAAAAAGCTATTTAAAAAGTGACAGCAAAAGGCAAGATAAAAACTAAAAGGAAAAGTCCCCAAAATGCAACCCAGCAAACACCAACAGACAGCAGCAATACACACACCAGCAGACAGCAAGACTTGTATACTCTAACACTTGTTTATAACTCCCACTTAAACCAGCTCCACTTACACCAAGCTCCACAGCTTCAAACTGAGCACGCTCAACTGAGTCCTACAACAAGTTAAATAGTCACCTGGGAGCAATTAACCACACCCTTAATTGATAGACTGATGAAACAAAAAAGAAAAAAAAAAAAAAAAAAAAAAGCTATTTAAAAAGTGACAGCAAAAGGCAAGATAAAAACTAAAAGGAAAAGTCCCCAAAATGCAACCCAGCAAACACCAACAGACAGCAGCAATACACACACCAGCAGACAGCAGCAATACACACACCAGCAGACAGCAAGACTTGTATACTCTAACACTTGTTTATAACTCCCACTTAAACCAGCTCCACTTACACCAAGCTCCACAGCTTCAAACTGAGCACGCTCAACTGAGTCCTACAACAAGTTAAATAGTCACCTGGGAGCAATTAACCACACCCTTAATTGATAGACTGATGAAACAAAAAAGAAAAAAAAAAAAAAAAAAAAAGCTATTTAAAAAGTGACAGCAAAAGGCAAGATAAAAACTAAAAGGAAAAGTCCCCAAAATGCAACCCAGCAAACACCAACAGACAGCAGCAATACACACACCAGCAGACAGCAGCAATACACACACCAGCAGACAGCAAGACTTGTATACTCTAACACTTGTTTATAACTCCCACTTAAACCAGCTCCACTTACACCAAGCTCCACAGCTTCAAACTGAGCACGCTCAACTGAGTCCTACAACAAGTTAAATAGTCACCTGGGAGCAATTAACCACACCCTTAATTGATAGACTGATGAAACAAAAAAGAAAAAAAAAAAAAGAAAAAAAAAGCTATTTAAAAAGTGACAGCAAAAGGCAAGATAAAAACTAAAAGGAAAAGTCCCCAAAATGCAACCCAGCAAACACCAACAGACAGCAGCAATACACACACCAGCAGACAGCAGCAATACACACACCAGCAGACAGCAAGACTTGTATACTCTAACACTTGTTTATAACTCCCACTTAAACCAGCTCCACTTACACCAAGCTCCACAGCTTCAAACTGAGCACGCTCAACTGAGTCCTACAACAAGTTAAATAGTCACCTGGGAGCAATTAACCACACCCTTAATTGATAGACTGATGAAACAAAAAAGAAAAAAAAAAAAAAAAAAAAAGCTATTTAAAAAGTGACAGCAAAAGGCAAGATTAAAAACTAAAAGGAAAAGTCCCCAAAATGCAACCCAGCAAACACCAACAGACAGCAGCAATACACACACCAGCAGACAGCAGCAATACACACACCAGCAGACAGCAAGACTTGTATACTCTAACACTTGTTTATAACTCCCACTTAAACAAGCTCCACTTACACCAAGCTCCACAGCTTCAAACTGAGCACGCTCAACTGAGTCCTACAACAAGTTAAATAGTCACCTGGGAGCAATTAACCACACCCTTAATTGATAGACTGATGAAACAAAAAAGAAAAAAAAAAAAAAAAAAAGCTATTTAAAAAGTGACAGCAAAAGGCAAGATAAAAACTAAAAGGAAAAGTCCCCAAAATGCAACCCAGCAAACACCAACAGACAGCAGCAATACACACACCAGCAGACAGCAAGACTTGTATACTCTAACACTTGTTTATAACTCCCACTTAAACCAGCTCCACTTACACCAAGCTCCACAGCTTCAAACTGAGCACGCTCAACTGAGTCCTACAACAAGTTAAATAGTCACCTGGGAGCAATTAACCACACCCTTAATTGATAGACTGATGAAACAAAAAAGAAAAAAAAAAAAAAAAAAAAAAAAAGCTATTTAAAAAGTGACAGCAAAAGGCAAGATAAAAACTAAAAGGAAAAGTCCCCAAAATGCAACCCAGCAAACACCAACAGACAGCAGCAATACACACACCAGCAGACAGCAGCAATACACACACCAGCAGACAGCAAGACTTGTATACTCTAACACTTGTTTATAACTCCCACTTAAACCAGCTCCACTTACACCAAGCTCCACAGCTTCAAACTGAGCTGTCATTTAAAACACTTGCACCAAGAACATTCACCTGCATCGTATGCTTTGTGAATGTCATATTCACACCTTCAGGCCCCATTCACACCTCAGCATTTTTCAATTATTCTCTATAGAGACGGGTCACATCACCACTACAAGTCGCCTCAAGCTCAAAAAACGCCTGAGGCTCAAAAAAGTTCTGGAGCTTTCTGGCATGTTTTGATTTCCATAGAAATTAATAGAAATGTGCCCGTACTTCTTTGAGTCTTGTACCTCTGTCACCACATTCAGGTGTGCTTGGACCAGAGCCACAAGGGAAGCCCTCTCATCAACTCTGCCTCCAACCAAGATACGTGACACCCTAACCCCTAATCCCAACCTTAACTCTAACCCCTCACCCTAACGAAAACAAATAATAATAAATGAATAACAATAATTTAAAAAAATGAAAGTTAATGGGAAAGCTAAAAAAGCTGAAATACCTAGCAACAAATGATGCAACAGATGATAGTTTTCTCTATTTGGTAATAAAAAAAATGCCAAAGCTCAAAAACGCTGCATAGAAACGCGCAAGTCGCGCATAAAAATGTGCCAAAATCACACCAAAACGCACCAAGAAATGCCAGAAAAACTTTTAAAAAGACACTGCGCTCAGATGTGAGTGCAGCCTTATAACCACTTGCGTACTG
Organism: Lithobates clamitans; assembly: GCA_037952925.1. Lineage (NCBI taxonomy): Eukaryota > Metazoa > Chordata > Amphibia > Anura > Ranidae > Lithobates > Lithobates clamitans. The sequence continues at coordinate 3,044,206 of JBBGZY010000882.1, forward strand.
GGCACTTTTACCCCCTTCCTGCACAGGCCAATTTTCAGCTGTCTGCGCTGTCACACTTTGAATGACAATTGCGCAGTCATGCAACACTGTACCCATATGAAACTTTTAGCATTTTGTTCACACAAATACAGCTTTCTTTTGGTAATATTTAATCCCCACTGGGGTTTTTATTTTTTGCTAAATAAACGAAAAAAGTCAGAAAATAGTGTTTTTCTTCTTTTCTGTTATCAAAATTTGCAAATAAATAATCTTCATAAATTTGGGTCAAAATGTATTCTGCTACTTTGCTTTAGTGATAATAACCTATGCTCACCTCCAAGACTTTTCCCCAGTCTCTCCTATCCTATAGAACTCCCTACTCCAGTCTGTACGATAGTCTCCTACTCTGTTTGCTTTTAGACGATCCCTGAAAACCCTTCTCTTCAAAGAAGCCTATTCTACCCCCACCTATCAACTGTACTTTTATTTTCTCCATCAGATCATTTGCCACATTTATTACCTTTTGGATCACATGACCATTCCTCCTAGATTGTAAGCTGTAAGGAGCTCCTGTATTGAATATTGTTACTGTACTGTCTGCCCTAATTTTGTAAAGTGTTGTGAAAAATGTTGGAGCTATATAAATCCTGAATAATAATAATAATAATAATAATAATAATAATAATAATAATAATAATAATAAAATCAGTGTATATTATTAATCTGTAGGAAAGTTATAGAATCCACAAATTATATCTGAAAATCGATCAGCCCTGATGTATTAACGGCCTATCTCATTTCTTGAGGCCTGAAAATACCAGGACAGCTCAAACACCCCCCAAATGTCCCCTTTTTGGAAAGTAGATGGCCCAAGGTATTTGGTATGAGGCATGGCGGTTTTTTGAAGTTGTAATTTATGTCACAATTATTTGGAAAATAAAGAAGTTAAAAAAAAAACAACATTTTTTCAATTTTTTTTTGTTTACATACTGTCACCAGTGCAGTATTATCATATAACTGGTGTGGAGGTGATAAGGGACACTGACTGGTCACAGTACACATTGTGATTTCTTATACCAGTGAATTTCATTGGTATAAGCAATCATTTTTACGGAATTAAACTGGTTCATTCAGTGTCTTTTGTTGTGATTAGCTGAGATTGGCCAGAGCTAATCATATGGTACAGATGGGCTGTGATTGGCCCTGTCTGTACCATGTGATCACTGTGACCAATCACAGCTAGCAACACAATTGTATACAATGGATGACATCAAAGGAAGACATTCATGGTTTACAATTGTCATGTGATCTGCTGTGATTTGTCAGAAAGATCACATGGTACTAGCAGAGGGCCGATACAGTGATCAGTCATTGGCTGTGTCCGGTGGACAGATTGTGCTGCTGCACAGCCCCACGAGATGTGCGTTCTGGGAGGACATCATATAACATCCTCCCAGAACAACAGTGCTCCCGCACGGCCATCATTGTGCTATGGGATGGTTGGGAAGGTCTTAAATATGCCCCAAGAATGGCTTCTTTTTTTTGGTACTTCAAATATTTTAGTATCAAGGTTTAAGTACCCCCCATAAAAACTTGACCCGGGTAACTCATTATGGTCCCTTTGAACAACTCACATACTGTTGTTCTCCTGTCTATCTTTAATTGTTTTTCACAAATGTATCTGATTTTTCATTATAGAAAACAAACCTGCTATGTTTGTGTCTGCACAGTTTGGACCAGTTTTTCTCAACCAGGGTTCCGAAGATCGCTAAGGTTGCTCCTTGCAACTTTTGACCCTAAGATAAGTAACCACTGACACCAATGATCTTTTTAGCTATCTATATGGGGGGGCATTCTTCCTAATGACCACAAGTGTAAGGAGCATTCTTCCCACTGACCACCACACCAATGTACTGTGAGCTGTACATATATTAATTATTAGTAGGGGTTGCCTGAGACCAGAACGTTATTTCAAGGTCAAGAAAGGCTGGTCTGGACTATTCCATCTAGATACATGTTAAACGACCACCTCCGTGCTGGTATCTCTGGGACAGTATGCTTTTGTATTCAATGTAACAGAACAGCTGCCTTGTCTTCAGTCTACTCACAAAACTTCCTCACTGCTGGTCAGCTTTTTAGAAGTGTCTCTGAGATGATACACTTGAATTTTGTATTGTAGCAAAATACCTGCCCTGTTTGTGTTCCTCATTTTAGCCTATTCTACCTGGTCACATCCACGTACTGTTCTAGTTTTGGATAATTCTCTTTCCCAAACCATGCTTAATAGCCAGAGTCTAACTAGAACCTCCAGGGCCCTGGTGCAAGAAACCATGAAGGGCCCCCCTGGCCCCATGTTGGCGCCCTTCTCACTGATCCTGGGGCCCTTTACTACCATCGTGGGACCCTTTATTATGGTCCCGGAGCAGGCCCCCTGCCTGATGTCTTGGAGTCCCTCCATGGTCGTGTAACACCAGGGCTCAGTCGCAAGTGCGACTTTTGCGACCCTGGTAGTTCCACCACTGGTGTCAATAATTTCTTATCTTTGTTATTTTAATTTTTTATTCATTTTTTACCATTTTATTTAATTCATTAAACTTTTTTTTTTACAATTTTATTTGCTATTATTTAAAAAAATATTCAGGGCCCTCGTTGGGGGGCTTTGGTGAAATATCTGGGGTCTAAACAAACCTCTGATGTTTTTACCTTTGAGACAGAGAAAGGAGAATGAGGACACCCTAATCTCCATCTCTGCAGCTTCAGCAGCACAAAATGAATGAACAGGAATAGCTCTGTACAGAGCTTCCTGTTAATTCATAAACTGAACCATAGTAAACATAGTTACCAATCACTGGCTCTAGTCATTAAGACAAGGAAGGGGCCAGTAAATTACACATTTACTGGCTCCTTTCCCGCTCTCCATCCTGACAGATCCCCCACAGATGGCGGGAGGAGGGAGGGGGAAACAAGGCAGCGCTGTGGGTGCAATGGGGGACTAGAGAAGCACACTGGGGCCCAAGGAAGCAGGACAGGGATAGGGAGGCCAAGGGAGAAGGTATGTAGAGCAACCGATGCCCTCTATTTCCTTCCTGCAACTGCTGAATGTCTGCAGAAGGGAGAGGAGGAGAAGCTGGAATCCAGCGGCTGCATGGAGCGATCAGTTCCTTTACATACCGCCGCCCCCCATCCAGGTTTACAGGGGGACCAGATGGGCAATGGTGACCGCTACAACCCCTATACATTTGCCCCTGCTATTAGCTATAATGATGATATTTTGGAAAAATTGGGTATACATTAGGGATGAGCCGAACACCCCCCGGTTCAGTTTGCACCAGAACCTGAGAACGGACCAAAAATAAGCTAAGCAGGGCAATAACTTCTCCGCAGGATGTGGAAACCTTGCAAAAAGACCTGAACAAATTAATGGGGTGGGCGACTACATGGCAAATGAGGTTCAATGTAGAAAAATGTAAAATAATGCATTTGGGTGGCAAAAATATGAATGCAATCTATACACTGGGGGGAGAACCTCTGGGGGAATCTAGGATGGAACAGGACCTGGGGGTCCTACTAGATGATAGGCTCAGCAATGGCATGCAATGCCAAGCTGCTGCTAATAAGGCAAACAGAATATTGGCATGTATTAAAAAGGGCATCAACTCCAGAGATAAAACGATAATTCTCCCGCTCTACAAGACTCTGGTCCGGCCGCACCTGGAATATGCTGTCCAGTTCTGGGCACCAGTCCTCAGGAAGGATGTACTGGAAATGGAGCGAGTACAAAGAAGGGCAACAAAGCTAATAAAGGGTCTGGAGGATCTTAGTTATGAGGAAAGGTTGCGAGCGTTGAACTTATTCTCTCTGGAGAAGAGACGCTTGAGAGGGGATATGATTTCAATTTACAAATACTGTACTGGTGACCCCACAATAGGGATAAAACTTTTTCGCAGAAGAGAGTTTAATAAGACTCGGGGCCACTCATTACAATTAGAAGAAAAGAGGTTTAACCTTAAACTACGTAGAGGGTTCTTTACTGTAAGAGCGGTAAGGATGTGGAATTCCCTTCCACAGGCGGTGGTCTCAGCGGGGAGCATTGATAGCTTCAAGAAACTATTAGATAATCACCTGAATGACCACAACATACAGGGATATGTAAGGTAATACTGACACATAATCACACACATAGGTTGGACTTGATGGACGTGTGTCTTTTTTCAACCTCACCTACTATGTAACTATGTAACTATGTAATTCGCACGAGCGTTAGATCCCCATCGAAATCTATGGGACTCAAACGTTCGAAATCAAAAGTGCTAATTTTAAAGGCTGATTTGCATGGTATTGTCCTAAAAAGGGTTTGGGGACCCGGGTCCTGCCCCAGGGGACATTTATTAATGCAAAAAAGTTTTAAAAATGTCCGTTTTTTCGGGAGCAGTGATTTTAATGATGCTTAAAGTTAAAAAAAAGGGAAATATTCCTTTAAATATCGTACCTGGGGGGTGTCTATAGTATGCCTGTAAAGTGGCACGTGTTTCCCGTGCTTAGAACAGTCCCTGCAAAAAATGACATTTTTATAGGAATAAAAGTCATTTAAAACTGCTTGCGGCTTTAATGTAATGTCGGGTTCTGGCAATACGGATGAAAATCAGTGAGACAAATGGCATGGGTACCCCCCAGTCCATTACCAGGCCCTTTGGGTCTTGTGTGGATATCAAGGGGAACCCAAATTAAAAAAAGGAAAGGTGTGGGGCCCCCAGGCCCTTTATACTCTGAACGGCAGTATACTGTTGCAAACTAGACAGGGACTGTAGGTTTGTTGTTAAGTAGAATCTGTTTGTAATTTTGAACTGGTACATTTTTAACGTGTTTAGCTCCAGCCAAAAAAATCTATTTTAAGCTTTTTGGAAAACATAGGGAAGGGTTATCACCCCTGTGACATTTGTTTTGCTGTCTGTGCTCCTCTTCAGAAGATTTCACCTCACTTTTTGTCCCAATGACAAATGTTTTTTGAAAATTTGGGGTTTTTAGTGAAACAAGGATTGGTGATAAAGCATCAGTGGAAAGGAGAAACGTTTTTCCCATATTAACTCTTACAGGAGAGAATTTCCCTTCCTAGGCGTAGATTTCATCTCACTTCCTGTTGTCTCCTTCTGTTTGCAAGTAGGAGTCATTTGTAAGTTGGATGTTTGAAAGTAGGGTCCTGCCCTATATACTCTTCCGAAATTTGGGCCTTGTGTTGGTGTTGCCACAACACTGTAAGCCCTCACAGGACCCTACTGTGAAATATTAGATCAAGAATTATAATTACATGGCCTTGTTGAAAAGGGGCATAAAAATTGGGCCTTTGGTGATGGTGGTGGTGCTGGTGCCACAACACTGTAAGTCCTCACAGTTACACTTGGTGGGCATAAAAATTGGGCCTTAGGCACTGGTGCTGGTGCCACAACACTGCAACCCCTCACAGACACTCTAGTTGGAGTGCAGGAACTAGCCCTGCTGCAAAGAATTGCATCAAAAATTGTAATCACACGCTCCTGTTAAACAGGGGCTTAAAAATTGGGCCTTAGGCACTGGTAGCGGCGCCCAGAACCAAAAATGTTCTTACAAGCTATCAGCATGATCATTGAGGAGGAAGAGGATAATTACTCAGCATAACAGGATAGTCACTCAGCATCAGCATAGGCAGTCTTTGAAGGGATCTGACATTTCAAAAAAAATTATTCGGTTACATCAGCATTAGGTGCTTGGTAGCTGGTGGTGATCCAAGATTCATTCACAGAGTCGGTGGACAGACACACCCTGTGATCAGTTACAAAGCCTCCAGCAGCACTGAATGTGCGTTCCGAAAGAACGCTGGATGCAGGACAGGCCAGTAGCTCAATTGCGTACTGTGCAAGCTCTGGCCAGTGATCCATCCTCAAGACCCAGTAACCCAGAGGATTTTCGGTGGGAAAGGTGTCCAAGTCAGATCTTGCCCCTAGGTATTCCTGCACCATGTAAAACAGACGCTGGTGATGGTTGTGGGAACCGAACTTACCTTGGGGCTGCGGACTAAAAAATTGTTTGAATGCATCGGTCAGACGGCCACCTTCTCCACCGCTCCTTCTTTGACTGACCGAAGCCTCAGCAACACGTTGTCCAGGAACAGGAGCTTGTAACCTCCCAGTCTCTGGGAACACGTTGCACAGACCTTTCTGCAAGGCTTCCCGAAGATGTTTCATCCTCTGCTCCCTCTGCGAAGGCAAGATAAGGTCCGCAACATTACCCTTGTAACGTGGATCAAGGAGGGTTGCCAGCCAGTATTGATCCCTCTCCTTGATACCACGAATACCAGGATCCTTCCGCAGGCTTTGAAGGATCAGGGAGGCCATGCAGCGTAGGTTTGCTGAGGAATTCGGTCCAGAGTCCTCTGGGTCAAGGACGACATGATCCGCGGCCACCTCCTCCCAGCCACGTACAAGTCCATGGGTTTCTTGGGACTGTAAATGATCCCTTAAAGACTGCTGCTGATGCTGAGTGCCAGGCTCCACCTCCATGCTGACACAATCCTACTCCATCTCCTCCTCGTCCTCTTCCTATTTGATTGGCGGGCACACAGGAACACTGTCTGGATAAAGGGGGCCTTGAGAGCTAAGGAAGTCCTCCTCTTCCTACCTCTGTTCTGCCTCAAGTGCTCTGTCCATTATTCCACGCAGCGTGTGCTCCAACAGGTGGACAAGGGGGACAGTGTCACTGATGCATGCACTGTCACTGCTCACCATCCTCGTGGCCTCCTTAAATGGTGACAGGACAGTGCATGCATTCCTGATAATGGCCCACAGGCGTGGGGAAAAAAAACAAGCTTCCCTGACCCTGTCCTGGTGCCATAGTCGCACAGGTACTCATTGATGGCCCTCTGCTGTGTGTGCAGCCACTGCAGCATGGCCAACGTTGAGTTCCACCTGGTGGACATGTCACAGATTAGGTGGTTCTTCTGCAGGTTAAATTCCTTTTGGAGGTCTGCCAGCCGAGCACTGGCATTATATGACCGGCGTAAATGCACACAGACTTTCCTGGCCTGCCTCAGGACATCCTGTAAGCCTGGGTACCTGCCCAAGAACCGCTGCACCGCCAAGTTAAGGATGTGAGCCAAACAGGGCACATGGGTCAGTTGTCCCTGTCGGAGGGTGGAGAGGAGGTTGGTGCCATTGTCGCAAACCACCATTCCTGCCTTAAGTTGGCGTGTGGCGTGGCGTCAACCACCTCTGAACCTGCCCCTGCAGAGCTGACAGAACCTCTGCCCCAGTGTGGCTCCTGTCCCCCAAGCACACCAGCTCAAGCACCACATGGCATCTTTTGGCCTGCGTACTTGCCTAGCCCCTTGAACGCCTACGGAGCACCGCTGGTTCCGAGGACAAAGCACAGGAAGAGGCCATGGAGGAAGAAGAAGAGGAGGGGGTGGAGGAGAGAGGTGTGTCAGAATCACCAGTAGTGGCATTTAGAGGAATGGTGGCGGAACAACATCCAACACTACTGCACCTTGTCCTGCATCCTTCCCAGCTGCCAGCAGAGTCACCCAATGTGCCGTGAAACTTAGGTAACGTCCCTGTCTATGCCTTCTGGACCATGAGTCAGTGGTAATATGCACCTTACCGCTGACAGCCCTGTCCAGCGAGGCATGGAGATTGCCTTCCACATGCCGGTAGAGAGCCGGAATCGCCTTCCGTGAGAAAAAGTGGCGTTTGGAAACCTGCCACTGAGGAACCGCACAATCCACAAACTCACGGAAGGGGGCAGAGTCTACCAACTGAAAAGGTAGCAGTTGAAGTGCTAGCAATTTTGCCACGCTAGCATTCAACCGCTTCATCTAGCTCAGTATCATCATCAGAGCCTTCTAAACGCTAGGCATCCTCCTGGAGCATGTACCCAACACTGTGGTCAAACAGTTCGAGGGACTCCTTAGGAGGACATGGTGGGGCTAGGGAAGGAGTCACTGATGCCATTGAGCCGAGGGAAGAGGCCACATTGGCAGCTGCTTTACCAGACAAAGTACCCTGAGCCTGGGTGAGAGAGGATGAGGAGGATGAGGACGGCTTGGTCATCCACTCGACCAAGTCTTCTGCATGTTGCGGCTCAACACGGCCAGCTGCTGAAAAAAAGGCCAGGCGTGTCCCACGGCCACGTACTGATGAGGATGCACCGTGTCCACGACCAGCACTGTTGCCTCTAGACACAGAGGCTGTTTGCTCTCTTTTATTGGCTTGTGACTGTCTGCCTCTCCTTGTTGGCCTTCCAGACATACTATTGGCCTGCAGTGAGCTGCACAAAACTGGGATATATATATATATACCGATTATACTGCAGCTAGCAGAATCAACTTCATGCCTGTAGTATTATTAGTATGATAACCCCTGCACTTATCTTCAGGTAGCTATACTGTAGGTGCAACTGTGCAGGGTACACAGTACAGTAACTGGAAATACGTCAAGAGCCTACACAAGCACCCGGCTGCAGGTAGCTATACTGTAGGTGAGACTGTGCGGGGTACACAGTACAGTATTTTGAAATACTTCAATGAGCCTACACAAGCACCTGGCTGCAGGTTGCTATACTGTAGGTCAGACTGTGCAGGGTACACAGTAAAGTAGCTGGAAATACTTCAATGAGCCTACACAAGCACCTGACTGCAGGTTGCTATACTGTAGGTCAGACTGTGCAGGGTACACAGTAAAGTAACTGGAAATACTTCAATGAGCCTACACAAGCACCTGGCTGCAGGTTGCTATACTGTAGGTCAGTCTGTGGAGTGTACACAGTACAGTAGCTGGAAATACTTCAATGAGCCTACACAAGCACCTGGCTGCAGGTTGCTTTACTGTAGGTCAGACTGTGCAGGGTACACAGTACAGTAGCTGAAAATACTTCAATGAGCCTACACAAGCACCTGGCTGCAGGTTGCTATACTGTAGGTCAGACTGTGTAGGGTACACAGTACAGTAGCTGGAAATACTGTAAAAACACCTGCCTGCCTGTCAGTATATTAGGAAGAGAAGAACAGGATCTAGCTAAACTGAATACAGTATATATATATATATATATATATATATATATATATATATATATATATATATATATATATATATATATATATATATATACACAACACCTGGGATGCATATATATATATATACACAATACACTGTAACTGCAGTTAACTGACTCGACCTGCCTACTCTATCTAACTTAAATCAAATGACACTGTCTGTCTGTCTCTCTCTCTCTCTCTCTCTCTCTCTCTCTCTCTCTCTATCTATCTATCTATCTGAATGCTGGAACACACTACACAGGGCCGCCGGCCTTATATAGTGTGGGGCATGTACTAAACCCCCTGAGCCATAATTTGCCAAAGCCTCCTTGGCCAATTACGGCTCTCTGTTCAGACGGCGCTGTGATTGGCCAAGCATGCGGGTCATAGTGCATGCTTGGGCAATCATCAGCCAGCAATGGACTGTGATGCCGCAGTGAATTATGGGCCGTGACACGCCACTCGAATTTGGCGCGAACGGCCCATATCGTTCGTAATTCGGCGAACAATCGAACATGCAATGTTCGAGTCGAACATGGGTTCGACTCGAACACGAAGCTCATCCCTAGTATACATGCATACAACCAGGGGGTTGCAGCATGGCTAGGTTCAGACATATGCCAGTCAGGGGAGCATGTGCTAATAGCATCCAGGCAAGACATGTTGCTCTTTTACAGATGTGCAGGCGTGCCATTAATTCCCTACCCCCACACATCAGAAAATGTGCAGATTTTTGGGTGCCTGAAACTGCATGGTGTCACATCACCATGCGGCTCCATGTGGACACATTTTTAAAAAAGGGTCAGGGACTTTTTCCTCATGTTTCCTGCAGGTACAGCAAATGCCCACACAAACGCAACATGCAGCACCTGTTTATGTGTGAATTTATAGTGGTTGAAAAACCCTTATGCCGCATACACACGACTGGTTTAAACGGACTTGCCTATACACGATCACACCAAAGTCGGATCATTTAGAACGCGATGACATACGACAGGACTAAAAAAAGGAAGTTCAATAGCCAGTAGCCAATAGCTGCCCTTGCGTCATTTTTGATCCGTCGGAATAGCATACAGACGAACGGTTTTCCCGATAGGAATTGATTCCGTCGGAAAGATTTAAAACATGTTCTATTTCTAGGTCAGTCAGAATTTTCGAAAGGAGAAGTCAGATGAAGCCCACACACGATCGGAATGTCCGATGGAGTGATTCCGTCGGACCTTTTGTGCCGAAAAGTCCGGTCGTGTGTACGCGGCATAACATATGGCCAGTAAAGTGACCAGCCTTAGGTGGTAAACAGAAATAAAACAAATACTCCTACATAAGTTGTACCTGTTTATCTGCAGTTCTCTCTTCTCTACAGCCTTCCAGAATTTATACAGCTTGTCTGAGCTGTCAGAAAACAGGGGACGGGAAGCTACAATTACACAGGGAAAGGACACCCCCCCTTCACACAGCACACAGGAACAGAGCTGATGTTGTCAATCACAGGCCGTGTGCTGGAGATCCCTCCCCTGTCAGCTTTTTTTCGCTTGGTGTCAGGAAAACTTGTCAGAAGACACTGATATCAGAGGAATGAGGCAGAAGGCAGAAATGACACTTAGTGCTCTGGATTGAGCCAAGTACACACTATAGAGGGATAAGCTTTGGTCATATTTCATGTCTGAGGTTTAAAACCACTTTATTCTGTGGTGAGGATGTGCAGTGTTTGATGCACAGCGGTTTTACTTTTTTTCCCCCAAGGGGTGCAGTGACACACTGTGAACTGCAATTCAAAGAAATTAAAACATCTATCTCTCTATCTATCTATCTATCTATCTATCTATCTATCTATCTATCTATCTATCTATCTATCTATCTATCTATCTATCTATTATCATATCCCAGTAAACGTTGTTCACCCTCTAGCTAAAACATGTTTTTATTTCTGGTTGTGTTTCTGCTAAAGAGAATCTCCCCAGCTCCTTTCCTGGTGCCCCAGGGACAGAAAGTAAAGGAAAATCTTCCTTAGGAGACATGGTCAACAGAACAAAAGCAAGGTTTCCAAAGGTTTTCCATTCTATCCAAATCTTAAAAAAATATACTGCAGTATAAACAAAAATAGTAGTATAACAATATGACAGATAACAAAGGTAAAAAGAAAAAAGTCAGGTACTCCCTTTTAATGGTTCACTTACAGTACATTCCTACTTTTACTTCTACTTTCGAAGTTGTAAAACTTTAACTTTTAAAAGCCTTTGTTTTATAGACAAATTTTGTAACACACTATAAAATTAGATTGACAGTCATGTTTTTTTGCTCCTTTATGGATTTCACTGGCAAATAACCAAAATTTTCCATGGCGTCTCTGCAAACCTGTTCAATCTGCTTCACATTTTTGAAGTCCATTATCGTTCTCCACTTTTGTACAACTTTTGAGGATTGCCTTGAAAATGACAAGAACCTACCTTTCTATCCTCGGAGTAAGTAATGTTATAGATTCATCGGTTCAGATTATCAGACATTTTTAGACCAGCAAATTTATAAATCTCTTTGACATTTTTAATGAGCTCCATAGCCAGATCTTCATGACGTAAAAGCATGTATCGCCCATGCAGTGAATGTCCTGCTGCCTTGGCCAGTTTGTTTATGGCTACCTGAGCATTGCAGATCTTTGCCATGACCTGGTTGGCAGTATTCTTGTTGTTTTGAGTTTCCTTCTTAAGTACAAATTGATTATCAATAGAGAGACTAAAATATTTCCTTGACAATGCAACAGCTCGAGGATCTCTTACAAGGTGCAGAATCCGTAGGTCAAGAGCAGGGTCTCAGAAAAGTGGAAGCAGGACAGACAAGTCAAGGATGTGAACTGTTTTCATCACTACGTGACTGTATGTGGTACATGCCTCTGCCATTCTATTCAACGATGTGTTTTTACAATGGTACAAGCATTTCTGACGATCAAAACCTTCAGATGGGATGTAACCAAAGCAAAATGGTGGAGAACACAAAGCACGGCTCTCTGCAAAGAAACCCATTTCAGAAATTTGCTGCCCACCTCCAGGAAGATATTGTTTCAGTGGAGACACATCACAAGTAAAAAGTGATCGGAAGAGATCCCTGACCAGGTAGTGAAGTAGCTCAACATTCTCTCTCCTAAACTTCATCCACACGGAACGTCCAGGCTCAAAGAGGTGGAAGACATCTTGGTGGTGGTTGAAGATTTACCCAAGGAATGAAGAACCAGAACGCCAGGAAGATAATATGAGGAGGTGCACAGGAATCTTCTGGTAATTATGGGAAGAGGAGATATAGGAAATATGGCTGAAATGGACAAACTGGTAAAGGAAGAAAAGTAAGAAGAACAAGAGGGAGAGAAAGAAAATGAAGCAAATGGACATGGTCTAACTGAACCTAGGGGTGAGAAAAGAAAAAGGAAGATGTTAAGTAGAACAATAAAAAGTGAGAAGGCTTTGAAGCTAAACAATTATAATGCATGGAGGAAACCAAGGCGCATATATCTTTGAAGGCTACCATTCATCCAGGTCGTGGTATAGCTAGTAGTTTTTAGCAACACTCAACTGGACATCTGTAAAGGTAAGCATTTCCAAGCAGTTTTTTCAGTTCTAATATGGATCAGAAGTACTACTAGCTATAACAGAATCATTGTAGACACAAGGGTAACTCATTCAACTTAATCCAAAGTCAATGAATGCTGATTGTCTTCCTACATTCAAAGACTTTGAGGTGCACATTTTGGACAGAGAGGACACTGGTTTACAAAAAGCTGGAAATAGGTAATCAATGTCAAACCAGAACAATCATCCCTAAACAGGTGTCAGGAAAACTGAGTTCATGGCCGTGCTCAAGTGCACAAAAGTAGAACCGTGCGCGCATCAAGCATTAACACTTGAACACTCTATACACATGCACATGAACATTAGCATGCTCATGAGCACTGCAAGACTCAGGATCATTGCTGAGTGGTCATCAGCTCCTGTGATCAGACCCTGCTTGTTCCTGTGCTAAACCCGGGTTTTTCGTTCTGACTACTAGGGATGACCTTCGTGTTCGAGTTAAACTCGAACATCGGCTGTTCGATCGTTCATCGAATTCCGAACGATATGGGTCATTTGCGCCAAATTCGTGTGGCGCGCCACAGCCCATAATTCACTGCGGCATCGCAGTGCATTGCTGGCTGATGATTAGCCAAGCATGCACTATGACCCGCATGTTTGGCCAATCACAGCGTCGTCGGTAGAGAGAGCTGTAATTGGCCAAAGCCAGGGTGGCTTTGGCCAATTATGGCTCAGGGGGTTTAGAACACGCCCCACACTATACAAGGCCGCCTGCACGGCGGCCCTCTGTAGTGTGTGTTCCGGCATTGAGATACATAGATAGACAGAGAGACAGTGTAATTTCATTTGAGTTAGCTAGATTAGGCAGGACAATCAGTGAGTAGCTGCACTTACAGTGTATTGTGTATATATATGCATCCTAGGTGTTGCATATATATATATACACTGTATTCAGTTTAACTAGATCCGTTCCTGTTATCTTCCTACTGACAGGCAGGCTTGTCTTGTTACAGTATTTACAGCTACCTGAAGAAAATTGCTGGTGTTCTTTTGATCCTATTAGTACCACAGTAAGGCAGCTAGACTATTTACAGTTAGTGTAGTGTGTCCTGCTCACAGTGTTCAGCTAAAACTACAAGTTAGTGTAGTGAGACCTCTGCACAGTGTTCATCTAAAGCTACAAGTTAGTGTAGTGCGTCCTGCTCACAGTGTTCAGCTAAAACTACAAGTTAGTGTAATGAGACCTCTGCACCGTGTTCATCTAAAGCTACAAGTTAGTGTAGTGCGTCCTGCTCACAGTGTTCAGCTAAAACTACAAGTTAGTGTGGTGCGTCCTCCTCACAGTGTTCAGTTAAACCTACAAGTTATTTTTTTGCGAGCTCTGCACAGTGTTCATCTAAAGCTACAAGTTAGTGTAGTACGTACTGCTCACAGTGTTCAGCTAAAACTACAAGTTAGTGTAGTGAGACCTCTGCACAGTGTTCATCTAAAGCTACAAGTTAGTGTAGTGCGTCCTCCTCACCGTGTTCAGCTAAACCTACAAGTTATTTTTTTGCGAGCTCTGCACAGTGTTCAGCTAAAGCTACCTGTAGAAGGTTGGTGGTGTTTTCCTGATCCTATCACTACCGCAGGCAGCTAAATAAGCTGCAAGTTATTTTTTGGCGAGCTCTACACAGTATTCACCTAAAGCTACCTGTAGAAGGTTGGTGGTGTTTTCCTGATCCTATCACTACCGCAGGCAGCTAAATAAGCTGCAAGTTATTTTTTGGCGAGCTCTGCACAGTGTTCAGCTAAAGCTACCTATAGAAGGTTGGTGGTGTTCTCATACTACAGGCAGGCAGTTGATTTTGCTAGCTGCAGTATCAGTACATATATATATATATATATATATATAGATATATATCTATATATATCTATATATATATCCCAGCTTAGTGCAGCTACAGGCCATTAGTATGTCTGGAAGGCCAAGAAGGAGAGGCAGACAGTCTCAAGCCAATAAAAGAGGGCAACCAGGCTCTGTGTCTAGTGCTGGTCATGGAGACGGTGCATCCTCATCAGCACGTGGCCGTGGGACAAGCTTGGCCTTTTTTTCAGCAGCTGGCCGTGTTGAGCCGCAACATGCGGAAGACTTGGTCGAGTGGATGACCAAGCCGTCCTCATCCTCCTCATCCTCTCTCACCCATGCTCAGGGTACTTTGTCTGGCAAAGCAGCGGCCTCTTCCCTCGGCTCAGTGTCATCAGTGACTCCTTCCCTAGCCCCACCATGTCCTCCTGAGGAGTCCCTCGAACTGTTTGACCACAGTGTTGGGTACATGCTCCAGGAGGATGCCCAGCGTTTGGAAGGCTCTGATAATGATACTGAGCTCGATGAAGGCAGTAACGTGAGCACGGACAGAGGGAGTGCCCAAGAATGACAGCAATCTGGCAGTCATGCTCCCCCTGCTGCAGCATACTGCCAGGTTTGCTCCACTGATGAGGAGGGAGGGGATGATGAGGTCACTGACTCAACCTGGGTGCCTGATAGGAGAGAGGAGGAGGAGGAGGCGGCACATCACCAACGAGGCAGGATGCCCTCCAGGGGCCAGCCTAAGGGCAGCACACTGACTGCATCACACCCCAAAGCTCCACATGTGCAGGGCACTGTAGTCTCTGCACGTTATTCAAAAAGTTCTTTGGTGTGGGCCTTTTTTGAGACGAGTGCATCAGATCGCACTGCTGCTATTTGCAACATATGTCTCAAGCGTATCTCGCGTGGCCAAAACATCTCCCGCTTGGGTACCACATGCTTGACCAGACATATGTTGACCTGCCATGCAGTTCGTTGGCAAGCGTATCTAAAAGACCCACACCAAAGAACAAAGAGGACCTCTCCTTGCTCCTCATCAGCTGAGATCTCCAACCCCACTATACCTTCAGTCCTCTCTGAGACCTGCACTGAGAGGAATGAAGGTGTAGAATTAGGTGTGTCACAACCAAGTACTTGTGGGCAATCTGCTTTTGGTACACCGACGTCAGATTGTACCAGGCAAATTTCCCTGCCCCAGCTGCTGCACCGCCAAAAGAAGTTTGCTCCCAGCCATCCACATGCCCAGCGGTTGAATGCTAGCTTGGCAAAATTGCTAGCACTTTAACTGCTGCCTTTTCAGTTGGTAGACTCTGCCCCCTTTCGTGAGTTTGTGGAATGTGCGGTTCCTCGGTGGCAGGTACCCAAACACCACTTTTTCTCACGGAAGGCGATTCCGGCTCTCTACCAGTATGTGGAAGGCAATGTCCATGCCTCGCTGGACAGGGCGATCAGCGGTAAGGTGCATATTACCGCTGACTCATGGTCCAGCAGGCATGGACAGGGACGTTACCTAAGTTTCATGGCGCATTGGGTGACTCTGCTGGCAGCTGGGAAGGATGCAGGACAAGGTGCAGTAGTGTTGGAGGTTGTTCCGCCACCACGCCTCCAAAATGCCACTACTAATGATTGTGACACACCTCTCTCCTCCACCCCCTCCTCTTCTTCTTCCTCCATGGCCTCTTCCTGTGCTTTGTCCTCGGAACCAGCGGTGCTCCGTAGCCGTTCAAGGGACTATGCAAGTATGCAGGCCAAAAGATGCCATGCGGTGCTTGAGCTGGTGTGCTTGGGGGACAGGAGCCACACTGGGGCAGGGGTTCTGTCAGCTCTGCAGGGGCAGGTTCAAAGGTGGTTGATGCCATGCCAACTTTAGGCAGGAATGGTGGTTTGCGACAATGGCACCAACCTCCTCTCTGCCCTCCGACAGGGGCAAATGACCCATGTGCCCTGTTTGGCTCACATCCTTAACTTGGTGGCGCAGCGGTTCTTGGGCAGGTACCCGGGCTTACAGGATGTCCTGAGGCAGGCCAGGAAAGTCTGTGTGGATTTCTGCTGGTCATATAATGCCAGTGCTCGGCTGGCGGACCTCCAAAAGGAGTTTAACCTGCCCAAGAACCGCCTAATCTGTGACATTAGGTGGAACTCAACGTTGGCCATGCTGCAGCGGCTGCACACGCAGCAGAGGGCCATCAATGAGTACCTGTGTGACTATGGCACCAGGACAGGGTCAGGGGAGCTTGTTTTTTTTTCCCCACGCCAGTGGGCCATGATCAGGGATGCATGCACTGTCCTGTCACCATTTGAGGAGGCCACAAGGATGGTGAGCAGTGACAGTGCATGCATCAGTGACACTGTCCCCCTTGTCCACCTGTTGGAGCACACGCTGCGTGGAATAATGGACAGGGCACTTGAAGCAGAACAGAGGCAGGAAGAGGAGGACTTCCTTGGCTCTCAAAGCCCCCTTTATCCAGACAGTGTTCCTGCGTGCCTGCCGATCACACAGGAAGGGGACGAGGAGGAGGAGGAGGAAGATTGTGTCAGTATGGAGCTGGAGCCTGGCACTCAGCATCAGCAGCAGTCTTTAAGGGATCAGTCCCAAGAAACACATGGACTTGTACGTGGCTGGGAGGAGGTGGCTACGGACCATGTCATCCTTAGTGACCCAGAGGACTCCGGACTGAATGCCTCAGCAAACCTATGCTGCATGGCCTCCCTGATCCTGCAAAGCCTGCGTAAGGATCCTCGTATTCGTGGTATCAAGGAGAAGGACCAATACTGGCTGTCAACCCTCCTTGATCCACATTACAAGGGTAAGGTTGCGGACCTTATCTTGCCATCGCAGAGGGAGCAGAGGATGAAACATCTTCAGGAGGCCTTGCAGAAAGGTCTGTGCAATGCATTCCCAGAGACTGGGAGGTTACAAACTCCTGTTCCTGGACAACGTGTTGCTGAGGCTTCGGTCAGTCAAAGAAGGAGCGGTGGAGAAGGTGGCTGTCTGACCAATGCGTTCAGACAATTTTTTAGTCCGCAGCCCCAAGGTATGATCGGTTCCAGCAACCATCGCCAGCGTCTGTTTTACATGGTGCAGGAATACCTAGGGGCAAGATCTGACTTGGACACCTTTCCCACCGAAAATCCTCTGGGTTACTGGGTCTTGAGGATGGATCACTGGCCAGAACTTGCACAGTATGCAATTGAGCTACTGGCCTGTCCTGCATCCAGCGTTCTTTTGGAACGCACATTCAGTGCTGCTGGAGGCTTTCTAACCGATCACAGGGTGCGTCTGTCCACCGACTCGGTCGATCGATTGTCCTTCATAAAAATGAATTTTGGATCACCACCAGCTACCAAGCACCTGATGCTGATGTAACCGAATAATTTTTTTTGAAATCTCAGATCCCTTCAAAGACTGCCTATGCTGATGCTGAGTGACTATCCTGAGTAATTATCCTCTTCCTCCTCAATGATCACGCTGATAGCTTGTAAGAACATTTTTGGTTCTGGGCGCCACCACCAGTGCCTAAGGCCCAATTTTTCAGCCCCTGTTTAACAGGGGGGTGTAATTACAATTTTTGATGCAATAATTTGCAGCAGGGCTCGTTCCTGCGTTCCAACTAGAGTATCTGTGAGGGGTTGCAGTGTTGTGGCACCAGCACCAGTGCCTAAGGCCTAATTTTTCAGCCCCTGTTCAACAGGGGCATGTAATTACAATTCTTGATCTAATATTTCACAGCAAGGCCCATTTCTGCACCCACCAAGAGCGAGTGAGGACTTACAGTGTTGTAGCACCAGCACCACCACCATTAAAGGCCCAATTTTTCTGCCCTTGTTCAACAGGGGCATGTAATTACAATTCTTGATCTAATATTTCACAGCAGGGCCCGTTTCTGCGCCCACCAAGAGCGAGTGAGGACTTACAGTGTTGTGGCACCAGCACCACCACCACCACCAAAGGCCCAATTTTTCTGCCCCTGTTCAACAGGGGCATGTAATTACAATTCTTGATCTAATATTTCACAGCAGGGCCCGTTTCTGCACCCACCAAGAGCGAGTGAGGACTTACAGTGTTGTGGCACCAGCACCACCACCACCACCAAAGGCCCAATTTTTCTGCCCCTGTTCAACAGGGGCATGTAATTACAATTCTTGATCTAATATTTCACAGCAGGGCCCATTTTTGCGCCCACCAAGAGCGAGTGAGGACTTACAGTGTTGTGGCACCAGCACCCCCACCACCACCAAAGGCCCAATTTTTCTGCCCCTGTTCAACAGGGGCATGTAATTACAATTCTTGATCTAATATTTCACAGCAGGGCCCTGTGAGGGCTTACAGTGTTGTGGCCACAACAACACCTAAGGCCCAAATTTCTGCTGAGTATATAGGACAGGCCCCTACTTTCAAACATCTAACTTACAAACGACTCCTACTTGCAAATGGAAGGAGACAACAGGAAGTGAGATGAAATCTACCCCTAGGAAGGGAAATTCTCTCCTGTAAGAGTTAATATGGGAAAAACGTTTCTCCTTTCCACTCATGC
Organism: Lithobates clamitans; assembly: GCA_037952925.1. NCBI lineage: Eukaryota > Metazoa > Chordata > Amphibia > Anura > Ranidae > Lithobates > Lithobates clamitans. The sequence continues at coordinate 3,063,187 of JBBGZY010000882.1, forward strand.
TTTCCAATCCTTGTTCCACAAAAAACCCCAAATTTTCAAAAAACATTTGTCATTGGGACAAAAAGTGAGGTGAAATTTTCTGAAGAGGAGGACAGACAGCAAAACAAATGTCACAGGGGTGATAACTCTTCCCTATGTTTTCCAAAAAGCTTAAAAATAGATTTTTTTGGCTGGAGCTACACTTTAAAAATGTACCCGTTCAAAATTATAAACAGATTCTACTTAACAACAAACCTACAGTCCCTGTCTTGTTTGCACCGCATGTATACTGCTGTTCAGAGTATATAGGGCCTGGGGGTCCCAAGCCTTTCCTTTTTTTAATTTGGGTGAGGGGTTACCCTTAATATCCATACAAGACCCAAAGGGCCTGGTAATGGACTGGGGGGTGGGGGGGTACCCATGCCATTTGTCTCACTGATTTTCATCCATATTGCTGGGACCTGACATTACATTAAAGCCGCAAATTACTTTTATTTCTTTAAAAATGTCATTTTGTGCAGGGACTGTTCTAAGCACGGGAAATGCGCCACTTTACAGGCATACTATAGACACCCCCAGGTACGATATTTAAAGGAATATTTCACTTTTTTTGTTCACTTTAAGCATCATTAAAATCACTGCTCCCGAAAAAACGGCCGTTTTTAAAACTTTTTTTTGCATTCATACATGTCCCCTGGGGCAGGACCCGGGTCCCCAAACTCTTTTTAGGACAATACCATGCAAATTAGCCTTTAAAATTAGCAATTTCCATAGATTTCAATGGGGTTCTAAAGTTTGCGCAAATTTTCGGTCCGTTCGTAGGTTCTGGTGTGAACCGAACCGGGGGGTGTTCGGCTCATCCCTATCCTTTAGAAGATTTCACCTCACTTTCTGTCTTAATGACAAATGTTTTTTGAAAATTTTGGGTTTTTAGTGAAACAAGGAATGGTGATAAAGCATCAGGGAAGAGGAGACACGTTGTTCCTGTTGAACAGGGGCTGAAAAATTGGGCCTTAGACACTGGTGCTGATGCCACAACACTGCAACACTGCAAATTTTCTAAATATTACTGTATCCTTTATTTATAGATTACTACTACGGTTTTTGCTCCTGATGATAGGCATAAAGGTCTTGAAATGCTTGTTCTTAATCTGCATATATTTTACCAAATTTATCTATGTAAACATGTTCTAATCACTCCGTGTATTCTATATTATGTATCGATTTCTTTTTGGAATGTTGATTTATGTCTATTCTCTGGCTTTTATGATTTGTAAAGTTATACAAATGTTTATATATAGCAAAATGCATAGAATTATTTGATATAAAAACTTTACGACAATCTAAATTAATTAAAAGCTATTTTACTCCATTCTATTATTGCTCCCGTGTGCTTCATGGAAAGTCCCGCTACTTGCTTTCTCTATTGAATATTACCGTGCCAGGATGGAGGAGGGGACCTGAACGGCCCCGCTATACCTCATTAAAAGTCCCACCAAAATCCTCTTTTTTATATACTAACTGATTAGGGATGGCAGGCACACGGTTGCACCAAAATGAGCAATTCCCCTACATACCCATACGGCTGCCAGTCAGCCGCTCTCATGTATTTTCAAACCTTTTATTTTTCAATATATATTTTTCAATTTTTGTCTCTTTTTGTAACCAAATATTATTCTTTTTTTTCTTACATGTGCTCAGTGGTGTCTGTGTTTTTTCAATGGACCTTGCCTTTTTTTGTCCCGTTCGGGAGCTGCGACGCGTACTGCGGACCCTCCCTCTGTCCTGTTGTGACGTGGCGTGGGCGGGGCCATCCTCACTACGTGTCGACGTCACGCACTTCTGGTCGGGCGTGCAGCATCCATGTGTTGCTGCGCCACCGGCTGAGTGTTTACTATCTGTTAGCCCACCGGGGGGGGTGGTTTGGTTGGCGCCTCCGCCTGCGGTACAATGGTGGTCTGGTTCCTTGGTTGTTGGCTGTTCCTCTCCCCTTCTGTGGCCTGATGCGTGACATTGGGAGCGTGTCTGCTGCGGCATGGCCTACATGGGCCCCTTCCCCACTTGTGTGAAGGCCACTTTGGCAGCTGCTTTGCCAGACAAAGTACCCTGAGCCTGGGTGAGAGAGGATGAGGAGGATGAGGACGGCTTGGTCATCCACTCTACCAAGTCTTCCACGTGTCAACATGGCCAGCTGCCGAAAAAAAGGGAAAGCGTGTCCCTCCGCCACGTGCTGAGGAGGATGCACCGTCTCTATGACTAGCACTGTTACCTCTAGACACAGAGCCTGCTTGCCCTCTTTTATTGGCTTGTGACTGTCTGCCTCTCCTTGTTGGCCTTCCAGACATACTAATGGGTTACAGTGAGATGTAGCTGCACAAAGCTGGGATGTATATATATACTGATACTACAGCTAGCAGAATCAACTGCCTGCCTGTAGTATTATTAGTATGAGAACACCAGCAATTGTCTTCAGGTAGCTTTAGGTGCACACTGTGCAGAGGACACAGTACACTAACTGTAAATACTGTAGCTGCCTACCTGTGCTATTAATAGGATCAGAACAACAGCAATTGTCTTCAGGTAGCTTTAGGTGCACACTGTGCAGAGGACACAGTACACTAACTGTAAATACTGTAGCTGCCTGCCTGTGCTATTAATAGGATCAGAACAACAGCAATTGTCTTCAGGTAGCTTTAGGTGCACACTGTGCAGAGGACGCAGTACGCTAACTGTAAATACTGCTGCTGCCTGCCTGTGGTACTAATAGGATCAGAAGAACACCACCAATTTTCTTCAGGTAGCTTTAGGTGCACACTGTGCAGAGGATGTAGTACACTAACTGTAAATACTGTAGCTGCCTGCCTGTGGTATTAATAGGATCAGAACAACAGCAATTGTTTTCAGGTAGCTTTAGGTGCACACTGTGCAGAGGACGCAGTACACTATCTGTAAATACTGTAGCTGCCTGTCTGTGGTACTAATAGGATCAGAAGAACACTACCAATTTTCTTCAGGTAGCTTTAGGTGCATACTGTGCAGAGGACGCACTACACTAACTTGTAAATACTGCAGCTGCCTGTGGTACTAATAGGATCCGAACACCACCAATTTTCTTTAGGTAGCTTTAGGTGCACACTGTGCAGAGGATGCACTACACTAACTTGTAAATACTGCAGCTGCCTGGGGTACTAATAGGATCAGAAGAACACTACCAATTTTCTTCAGCTAGCTTTAGGCGCACACTGTGCAGAGGACGCAGTACACTAACTGTATTTACTGTAGCTAATAGGACTAATAGGATCAGAAGAACACCAGCAATTTTCTTCAGGTAGCTGTAAATACAGTAAAAACGCCTGCCTGCCTGTCAGTAGGGAGAGAATTACAGGAACGGATCTAGCTAAACTGAATACAGTGTATATATATATATATATATATATATACACACACACACACACACACACAACACCTAGGATGCATATATATACACACAATACACTGTAAGTACAGCTAACTAACTCGCCTGCCTACTCTATCTAACTTAAATCAAATGACACTGTCTCTCTCTCTCCCAATGTGGGAACACACTACACAGGGCCGATGTGCAGGCGGCCTTATATATTGTGGGGCGTGTACTAAACCCCCTGAGCCATAATTGGCCAAAGCCACCTTGGCTTTGGCCACTTACGGCTCTCTGTACAGAGGGTGCTGTGATTGGTCAAGCATGCGGGTCATAGTGACTGCTTGGCCAATCATCAGTCAGCAATGCACTGCGATGCCGCAATGAATTATGGGCCGTGACGCGCCACTCGAATTTGGCCCGAACGGCCCATATCGTCCGCAATTCAACGAACGGTCGAATATGTGATGTTCGAGTCGAACATGGGTTCGACTCAAACTCGAAGCTCATCCCTAATATAGACTATAAAGATTAAAGCTGAACCCTAGGGAAAAAGAAACTCTTGCAGTGGGGTTCTCCCAGCACTGCCAGGTTAAAGCAGACCTTCACCCATGTAATGGACTTACTCTCCTCAGGCTTCCTCCTCCCTCCCGCTTACAGAATTTTTTAATGGTAAATACCTTTTTTTCTGTGAAGCCCTGCACTTATTTCTGATACATACATTTCTTTCTGATACAGGTTAGTTAGCATAATGCCGCGTACAAACGGTCGGACTTTCTGACGAGAAATGTTGGATGTGAGCTTGTTGTCGGAAAGTTCGACCGTGTGTAGGCTCCATCGAACATTTGCTGTTGGAATTTCTGGCCACAAATATTTGAGAGCTAAGTTCTCAACTTCACTTGTCGGAAAGTCCGATCGTGTGGACACAAGTCCGTCGCACAAAAACTCACAAATGCTCGGATTTAAGCAGAAGGAGCCGCACTGGCTATTGAACTTCCTTTTTCTTGGCTCATTATACGTCTTGTACGTCACCGCGTTCTTGACGTTCGGAATTTACGACAACATTTGTGTGACCGTGTGTATGCAAGACAAGTGCTTTGAGCCAACATCCTTCGGAAAAAAATCCACGGTTTTGTTGTCGGAAAATCTGATCGTGTGTATGTGGCATTAGTGTTAGGAAGGAGAGGGATCATTTTTTGGAGTAGTTAGGGTTAAGTTGGAATTCCACTTTAACCATTTGCCTACTGGGCATCCCTGCCCAGGCCAATTTCCAGCTTTCAGCACTGTCACACTTTGAATGACAATTGCGCGGTCATGCAACAGTGTACCCAAGCGAAAATTTTATCATTTTTTTCACACAAACAGAGCTTTCTTTTGGTGGTATTTATGGTTAAATATATTTTTTATTATTCGTTTTCAAGTAAAGCAATAGGGGATACAAAATGAAGAAAAAGAGGAAGGGAAAGCAGTGGTAAACAAATACCACAAAACATTTGGTGCATAACATAAAAATATACAGGTGTGAGTAACAATCCTCTGAATTGAAATCAGTATCAAAAACAGTCATGTTTCCTGCGTGGGTAGATGCAGAAGTCGTTAAACAGAGAGAAGGGAGGGAGAGGGCATGAGGGGAGGAGGGGGGCGAGGGTAAGGGAAAGGCATATATACAGTGTATCTGATGTAAATAAATTTATTTATTTATTTATTTATTTTAGGTACTTATATAGCGCCGTCAATTTACGCAGCGCTTTACATATACATTATACATTCACATCAGTCCCTACCCTCAAGGAGCTTACAATCTAAGGTCCCTAACTCACATTCATACATACTAGGGACAATTTAGACAGGATCCAATTAACCTACCAGCATGTCTTTGAAGTGTGGGAGGAAACCGGAGTACCCGGAGGAAACCCACGCAGGCACAGGGAGAACATGCAAACTCCAGGCAGGTAGTATCGTGGTCGGGATTTGAACCAGTGACCCTTCTTACTGCTAGGCGAGAGTGCTACTCACTAAACCACTGCACAGTGTACTCTAAAGTAGTCGCTGGAAAGAGACCATCAGTAGTGTGATCTCTGCCACGCAAGGTCCCTATTCTCTGGGTTATAATTTGGGCATGGGCATCCAAAACAAAGGATGACTCTTCATCAAGACAGTCTGTGTAGAAGTTCATTTGAGGATGAATAATGGAGCCAGACATACGACAGTTTGAGGTATTTGTCCCAAGTGTCACCTTCTCTAGCTTGCATCTCCTCCATGAGCATGTCATCGTTGAGGATATCAATCCACTTACGAAGGGGCGGAACAACCTCTGATTTCCAGGACTTTGTTAACAGTTGGCATGCTGCTGACATAAAAAATTTGAGGAGGTTTGTTTTGTGTGATTTAGCTAGGCCCCGGGAGGATGGATAGAAAGGCCACCTTAGGGGAAGGGGTGAGAGAGTCATCATACATTTCATTATAAACCTCAAAAATCCATTTCCAAAAAGGAGCGAACTCGACCGCACTCCCACCAAATATGGAGGTAGGTTCCTCTGTGACAGCGCTAGCAAGTATCAGGTGTGTTGGGGAAAATTCTGTTAACAGTGACTGGATCTCTATACCATCTAGAGAGCAGTTTGTAGTTGTTCTCTTGGGTGAAACTAGAGATCGAAGATTTGTGGGTGAATGTAAATGAGGTTTGCCATTTTCCCATAGAGACCTCTGTCCCTAGGTCTCTGGACCATTTTTGTGTATAGGTGGGTAAAGTGTTATGTGTGTGGGAAAGGATCTCTTTGTATATTAGAGATAGAGTATGCCTAGGGACCTGAGAAAGACCACAGATTCTCTAAAAAGCCTTAGGGGCTCAATGTATCTGGCCAGATAAGTGTAGGGTGTTGCAGACATCATAGATGACCAGTCAGTTGTGGGGGATTGGTGCCCTATTTGGGGTCGAAAATGGCCCATCGTAGCATGAAAAAATAAACGAGCTGTAGGCCACATCCTTTTGGTGGTATTTAATCGCCACTGGGTTTTTTATTTTTTGCTAAACAAATGAAAGAACGTCGAAAACGTAGAAAAGAAAAACATTTTCGTTGTTTGTTATAAAATTTTGCAAACAGGTAATTTTTCTCCTTCACTAATGTGCGCTGATGAGGCTGCACTGATGGGCTCTGATAGGCTGCACTTATAGGCGGTACTGAGAGGTGGCACTGATAGGCAGCATTGATTTTTGATTGATATTCTGTCTCTATCATTTAAAATACAACTATGATAAAAATGATAGAGCCTTCATTTCTTTGACAAAACAAAATCTGTAGGGGATCAAATCATTATTTTCCCCACTGTAAACCTGCCCCACAGCACAACCCTGTCTAGAAGAGGAAGGGGTACTATATTATGCAGCTGCGGTTTCACTTTAACTTATAGGTCTCCTCCTCATCCCCACTCTGTGACTGGAAGAAAAGGAAGCGTTACACTAATTAGCTCTCGGTGTCACGTTGCTCCCTCCTCCTATCTGTATGCTCCTTGCAGTAATGGCACACCTGATTGGCTCCTTGACCTGCTTTTTTCTCCCCTTCTCTGAGCTCTGCTGTACAGGGACTGAAAAGGCTGATTGACCTAGTCAATTTTAGGCACGGTTTGCATTTAGAAATATACTTAATAATGTAATAATGAATGCAGAGCTGCCTTTATGTGTTTCTAAAGCCTGATCATTTTTTCCTCTTAATCCCTTCCAGTTGACTGCACACCTATATGCAGCCTCACGGAATTGATTTTTTTTCCATGGGGCCGCATATATGTATATCACCAGGGTTTTTTTCTTAGCGAATAGTTGCAGGAACTCCCCCCCTGGGTCATCCTTCGTCTCTGCCCCCTACCCACCTCTGAGCACTGTCTCTTGGCTTCACGCCCTACCCACCTCCCTGTACCACCTCTTTTAGTGAATACAGAACCAAGTATCATTTTGTGCTACTAAGTAATTTGTATGGAATTTGATAAACCCCAACCTAGCAACAATAGGCTCCCCCAGCAACAACAGACCCCACCATAGCAACAATAGATCCCACACAACAGACCTCCCCCCAGCAACAGTGGATTCCCCACAACAAAATATCACCCCAGCAACAACAGCTCTCCCATCAGCCAGCATCAATAGACACTTCAGCAGCCAGCAACAATAGACCTCTACCTCAACAGTAGATCCCCACCAGCAACAATAGATCCCCCAGCACACCTTGCCATAAAATACATTTAGTGTTAGAGGTGCCTGAACTGCGTTCCCACTGAAAAAAAGCTCTACATATCTCCCTTTGTGCTGGAAGTGCGCCACGAGAAAGCCCAAGGTCTCGTAATAATTATCGGGACTCTCGGTTTCAGGTCACCTGATCGCTGTGATAGCCTCTGATTGGCTATCACAGTGATCAATCACTGTGAGCCCGCCCCTGTGTATACTTTCTCTTCTGAATGAAGAGCAAGATACATAGGGGTTGATTTACTAAACCTGGAGAATGCAAAATCTGTTGTAGCTCTGCACAGAAACCAATCAGACCCCTTTCACACTGAGCTGCCCCGGGTGTCATCGGTAAAGCGGTGCTATTTTTATCGCCGCTGATATGACTGATTTCTGATTGGGACTCTAAAACAAAGTTAATACTGCAGCTGCAGGAACAGATTCACAGGACTCAATCACTGTGTTTAAAATGTCCGTTCCGTGAAAAATTTATTATTACATGTTATTTTATACATAGATAAGAAAGGGGTGGTGTGAGATGTTATTAAAAACTAACAAATAGCAATATGTTATTAAAAGCTAACAAATAGAAATATATTATTAAAAACTAGCGAATAGAACAATTGCAAAAGTAAAACCTTGAAAAGGGAGGGGGGAGTAGAGAGCGTTTAGTAGGAGAAGTGTCTGTGTGTTAGGTGAAGGTTACAGAACACATTTCAACAGTGAGAACAAAATGGATTCTCTTGTGCTTAAATGAACAGTTCAATGAATGTCCATGTCATTTCCCCCCTTTTGTTTATTTGACACCATTCTTCTCCGCGTTACATTCAGCCGATTGCTGGTAACTCCTGTTACATTGGCGCAGAGAGACAGCGTCCTGTTCAGCTCTCTCCTAGCTTTCTCACAATAATGGGTTCATTAGGGCTGGTGGTACATTTGTTGGTACAGCGGGTAGTCACACAGAGGCATAGCCTGATGAGGAAGTAAATAACAAACATGAGAAATAGGAACATCACAATGTAAGCGCCTAGTTTCTGTAACCATGTTGCTATGCCATATAAAAAATCACCAAAACCTCCTAAACCCTGAAAGGGGTTCCATCCATCTTTAGCAATATCTCTGGCCTTATTCTGTAGTTCTCTTATCTTAGCAAGATGCCCTTTAATAATGTCCTCATTATCAGAAATGTATATACAACAGTCAGTGCGAAATACCTTACACATCCCACCTTGAGCTGCAGTGAGATAATTTAGCGTTAATCTGTGCTCTAATACTACTTTTTTAAGCTGAGCCATTTCTTCATTTAATAAACCTATATCAGTGGTAGTAAGGTTAATAATCTCATCTACAATTCTAGTGTAATTATTTAGTCTTTTCATTGCTTCAATTCCCCATCCTGTCCAGGAAGGGAACCATGACCATGCCATGTCACCTTCAGTGAACAGCTCTCTTTTGAACACTAAAGGGTATTCTGGACTTTGATCTGGTCGCACTGTATCTTTGCGAGCAGCCAAAGCAGGTACTAACTTCCCAATATAACATGTACCTGTAACATTAGTAGGAAGCCAGGCGTAAGCTTTATTTCCACATATATAATATAACCCTCTACGTATGGACGGTATGCCTGCTCCTAAAAAACTGGAAGCAATAACATGGAATCTCAGGAAACCGATATTTTCACATATTGGAAACTGTGAGCAATTTGTACTATAAAGGGTTCTATTTAGTTCTGGATCTGGGATATAATAATATTGACCATAGTTTCCTCCATAAACTGTAATTTTTGCTCCAGTGCAATTTGAATTGCCCAACCGTGTACATTTAGTGTTAAACGGGCATGTAATGTTTAAACAAATCTGTGGAGTGTTTATCTCTTTCGAAACCATCAAAGTGACTGATCTGTGCTCATTAGCTGTGGAGACTATGTATGAGCCATTTATTCTGGTCCTGTTTAGATCAGTGAAATTGAGAGGCATTGCTGTCATGGGTATTGTTCCTGTTTGGGGATGTAAGTGAGAACACACCCAGCAGTTACTAGTGTTGCTATGGGTTGCATACAATTTTAACATTTGGATGAAAGGGTTATTTTTCCATGTCTCAGTTCTCACAAACAACAAAAAGAAAAGAAACATTATCATCTTTTTTTCAAAGGATATCATCACTTCAGGATTTTCTTGCAGTGACTGGCGTGAATCCAGGTGGGCTTTCCTTCCAACTTGACAGCAGAACCGGTTGTCAAAAGCACCAAATGTGGTCCGTCAAATATTGATTCTAGTGGCTTTCTGACGTGTCCCTTGACCACCACCCAGTCACCTGGTTGGATTCTGTGAATACCTGAAACAGAATCTGGGTCGGGGATAGATTTATAAACACCTTCATGTATTTTATTCAATGTTCTTTGCAAAATCTGAACATATTCTAACAGATTAGAGTGAGAAGCCAACTGTTGGGGAAAATATAGCCCTGTTTTGGGTGGCCCTCCAAATAAAATCTCATAGGGGGACAGCCCATGTGGTTGTTTAGGGGTAGTTCGTACAGAATATAGGGCTAATGGCAAAGCTTCCACCCATCCTTTTCCTGTATCTGCTTTAATTTTTGCACATCTGTTTTTCAAAATTACATTAAGTCTCTCAACCTTACCACTACTTTGTGGATGATAAGATGTATGGAAAGCTTGCTTTATGTGAAGTGCTTCCATTACCTCTTTCATTACTTCCCCAGTAAAATGGGTTCCTCTGTCACTCTCAATAGTTTCAGGAACTCCATATCTACAAACTATTTCATTCAAAATTTTCTTTGCTGTTGTTTTTGCATTTGCTTTGGCTACTGGCCAGCTCTCGGGCCAACCTGAAAACATGTCAACACACACTAGAGCAAACTCATAGGTGCCTATTCTGGGCATCTGAATGTAGTCTATTTGAATTCTTTGGAAAGGGAAATCTGGCTTTGGAGAATGCCTTTGGGGAACATGAACAGGCCTCCCTGCATTGTACAGAGCACAAGTGAGGCATGAAGCACAAAACCTGGCTGCAAATGCACTAAATCCAGGTGCTATCCAATAGCAGTCAGTAAGTGCCACCATCGCGCCCGTAGCAAGATGACTGATGCCATGTGCCAGCTGTGCTAAAACTGGGTACAAACTCCTGGGTAGACACCACCTGTTGTCAGCGCTCCACAGGCCCTGCTGATTTTGGGTAGCATTACATTTGATCCACTTATCCTTCTCTTCATCAGGGGCCTGGTTCTGCAACTGAATTAGAGTTTCTACATCCCACTGCTCTTGATGAGGGGAATCTGTCCCCGCTACCTGGGCGACCCCTACAGTGGATGTGACTCCAAATACCATAAGGGCAGCATCCTTTGCCACTTGGTCCGCTAAAGCATTTCCTCTGGCTGTCATGTCACTCCCCCTTGCATGCCCTTTTACCTTCAAGATGGCAACTTCTGCTGGTTTCTGAAAGGCCTCAAATAGCCGCTCTATGGTGTCCTTTTATGAAAGTGCGGTAAAATACCGCTTTTCAGTTCTCAGGCATTCTCAGAGGAGATCGCTCTCCTCTGAGTGCCTGTTTATGAAAGTGTGTAGATCGCTTCTCATGTTGAGTTGAGGAGCGATCTACAAATGCCGGGAACTCCTGAGAACGGCTCCTCTCACTATAATCTCGCATGATATAGCGGGATTACAGTATGAGGAACCATAAAATACAAAAGTTTAACACAAATCAGCACACATTATTCCCCAACATATTAATAAAATAATAAAGTTAAATTCCCCCTACACAATATACATTAACCTAATTATAAAAAAAACATTGTTTTTATCAATATTTAAAGATCATACATGTCCCTATTTAAATGTGAATGGTGTAGAGTAAATGAATGTAATGCACATATGTAATGCAGCTATACACCATTCATATAAATGCAAAATACATTTATAATCATTAAAAAAATAATTTTAATAAAGTATACAAGTATAAATATTTATTAATAAATTAAAATAAAATATATTTCATTATAGATAAATATAAAAATTGATAAACTGGTGCGATGCGAGAACACTGCGAATCCACTGCGGGTTCCCGCATCACACCGACTCGCATGTCAGTTCACACTGCCATATGCGAATCGCTGGGGATCGCTGTGAATTGTTAACGACACCCCCAGATCAGCTTGCATATCGCACTGCGAACTGACCGTTCGGACATGAATCGGATCACATATGTGTGAACACACATGCGATCCGATTCTGGTCCGAACAGAAAAATGGTCCTGTGCGTGTTTGCACCGAATGCGGTGCAATATCAGCCATACTATCTGTACAGCTGATATCGCACCGCACAGACATCGCATGTAATGTGAATGGCAGTGTGCTGCGAATAACATGCGATGCCTGTGCGATGTCCGGCATCGCACAAGTGGGAACTGGGCCTAAAAGTTAACAACACCTCCAAATCAGTTCGCATATCGCAGTGCGATCTGCAAACTTGGACAGTAATCGAATCGCATGGGTGTTCATGATCCGATTCTGCTGTGGACCAAAAATAGGGTCCTGTAAGAGTTTGGTCCAAGGGCAATGCAAATTTAGCAATACTATCTGTATGGCTGAAATCACATCGCACAGAGATCGGATGTGATTTTGCACTGCAGTGCGGTACGAATCACATCCAATCTTGGACACCGCAGCAGTGGGAACTGGCCCTAAATCATATTGCATTTGCACCAAAATGGTATAGGACCCTTTATTTGGTCCACACTGGAATCGGATCGCATGGGTGTGAACACCCATGCGATCCGATTCCTGCACCATTACATAGTTCGCACTGCGATCTGTGAAATGATCTGGGGGTGTCATTAACTTTACATTGACACCCGCAGTGGTGCGCAGATGTCAATGTAGGTGCGATGTGAAAACCCGCACAGAAATCACGCTGGTTCACGCATCGCACAAGTGTGAACCCAGCCAGAGACGTGAACATCTAAAAAAAATATATATATATATAGATATATATATATATATAAATATATATATATATATATATATATATATATATATATATATATATACACATATATATGTGTATATATATATATATATATATATATATATATATATATATATATATACATATATCTGTATATATATATATATATATATTTATATATATATATACACACATATATATATATATATATATATATATATATATATATATATATATATATATATATATATATATATATATATATATATATACATATATATATATATATATACACTATAAATTCCTATCCTGCTGGTTTTGGGGTGTGTAGTGGTGGGGAAGGTGTGCTCTGACTGTTTGGTGAAAGAAAGAAGTCAAAAGACTTCTTGCTTTCTCCAGAATATCAGCCAGTTTCAGGCTTCTCACTCTGATTCTCCACTTCTGAAATGGTGAATCAGAAAGTGAGAATTCTGTCACAGATCGCCAGTGAGGTGCTGAGATCGCACCCTCATAAACTGGCCGTTTCTGTGAAGTCAGTTACAAATTCTCACAAAACTGGTAATGAGCTGAGATCAGTGGTGAGACTCGGGATCGCCGCTGATCTCAGTTTCATAAAAGGACACCTATGAGTTTTGCATGTCTCACTGGCTTCCCTGCACTAGTCAGAAAGTTCCGTGCTTTCCAGATAGGCCCAAAATCGTGGGCTATTCCAAATGCATATCTGCTGTCAGTGTAGATGTTTCCCCTTTGATTCTCTAGGAGATGACATGCTTTGACTACAGCATACAACTACGCTTCCTGTGCTGACATCTGGGGTTTCAATGCTTCCTGATGTAAAATGGTGTCTGTAGTGGTTACAGCAAACCCTGTGTGTGGCTGACCATCATCAGTGTAAAATCTGGAACCATCTACGAATAAGTGTGTGTCACAATCTGATAAGGGATCATCTTTTGCTGGTGTGACAGAGGCCCTTTCTACCTCCATAAGAGCCTTACAATCATGAGAAAAACTCTCAGGTTCTACATCAGTACCATTTGTTGCATCTTCCTCATCAATTATAGGAAGAAGAGTAGCCGGATTTAAAGTAACACATCGTTTGATTGTTAAATTCGATGGAGCAAAAAGAGCAGACTGGTACTTGTCAAATCTACTGGCAGACACATGTCTAGTATTTACTTGATTCATGATTTCCTGTACTGCATGTGGCACATACAGGATCAGAGCAGAATCTAGTACAAGCTCCGTTACTTTGTCTAGCAGCAAAATGCAGGCTGCTATGGCTCGCATACAACTGGGGGAGCCTTTGATGACAGGGTCTAATGAGGCTGATACATACATCACAGGCCTCTGTTTGTCTCCATGTAGCTGGGTGAGTGCACCTGCAGCAAATCCATTGACTTCATGACAGAACAACGAGAAAGTCTTAGTATAGTCAGGAAGTCCAATGGCGGTAGCTTCAGACAAAATTTTAATAAGCTCCTTCATCTGCAATTCATTGTCCCATGTGAGTTTGAAAGGGTTTCTAGTGGTAGCCTCATATAGAGGAGCCATAGGTTCTGATGCATTTGGAATCCAGGCCCTACAATATCCCACTAACCCCAGGAAGGCACGTAGTTGCCGGACATTTCTTGGCTTTTCAAAGTTTTGTAGAGTTTTAACTCGATCTGGGGTTAGGTGATGGATTCCATGTGAAATGCAGGGACCCAGGAAGATCACTTTCTCTTGGCAGTATTGTAGCTTATCTTTGTTAACTTTGTTGTTACTGTTATAGAGAAACATGAGAAGGTTTACTGTTTCTCTGCTACAAATGTCCTTTGTATCAGAACAAATAAGCAAATCGTCTATGTACTGAAGCAAAACTGTGTTTGGGTGTAAGGGGGACCATTGGTCTAATACTTGCTTTAACGCAGTATTATATTTAGAGGGGCTACTCACACAGCCTTGGGGCAATCTTGTCCATGCTAACTTTTGGGCATCATGGGTAAATGAAAAAAGGTGCCAGCAATCTGGGTGCAGGGGCACCGAAAAGAAAGCATTTGCAAGATCAATCACTGTAAAGCAGGTGCTGGAGGCAGGTATTCCACTTAGTAAAGTGCGGGGTTGGGCACGATCGGGGTATCTGCCTCTATTATATTGTTAATAGCTCTCAAATCATGCACCATGCGATATGTCACCTGCCCACCCTTCTTGTCTGGCTTCTTTGCAATTGGGAACAGGGGTATATTGACCTGGGACTTAATTGGTACAACAACCCCTGCTGCTTTCAGTTGAGTGATTTGATCCTTTATCCCCTCAGTCTGAGCAATATTCAGTGGGTACTGTTTAATCTGTGGGAGATGGGCTCCTGGTTTAATTTTTTATCATGACTGGGGTGCAATCCAGCAGACCTACATCATATTTGCTGGTGGCACATAATTCAGCGGGAATCACTTTCAATTCTGGTGGAAATGGCAGAGTGGAGTCTTAGATTAAAAATACTCCACAGGCAGAATTTAAAACTTCTCCTGATAGACTACTGACCACTTGGACTCCTGTAGGAGTGTAGTCTATGTTTGCTAAAATTTGGTTCAAAATGTCAGCTCCCAAAAGATTGGTAGGAACTGTGTCTGAAACTAACAATTTAGTGACAATTTCTGTTTGCTGTCCTAGCCTGAGTTTAAGTGGCTTGGACTCAACCAAATCAGTAGAGGTCCCAACACCAGAGATAACATTTGTAGATAATAATCCTGGAGGTAAGTCCTCTATATTAAAAACACTTTGGCTTGCACCAGTATCAATTAAACAGGTTAATTCTGTTTCTCCTCCAGGATAGGGGAGCTCTTGTAAAAATACTTTTACTCTGGCCTCGGGACCATTGTCTCCCCTATTTAACATGATTGATACTGGCATGTCATTTTCCTATGCCTGATCCACTGCTTTTGGCAGAGAACTGGGATCAGCATGAGGGGCCTCTAAGCTCTTTCCTAGTCTACGGTCAGGAAGATGGCAGAATTTGGCTATGTGTCCTTCCCCATCACAATTGTAGCATATAATTGGTTCCCGATTGCCATGATTTCTGAAATTGCCTTTGCCTCTTCCTCTTCCTCTTCCTTTTCCTCTCTGCTTCCCCATGTACATTACCTTGGGTTTGCTGTCTTTTTGGTTAATCCTGTTTTCTATGGATAACAGGATAGGCAGGACGTCTCGAATAGACATATTGCCTGCCTCAGGCCTTGCTGTGAACAACTTTTCTTTCAACTGGGGTATTAAACCATCAAGAAACCTTTGTTTCACCAGTTGTGTAGATGGACTTGCAGTTTCTCCCGCCTTCTCTTCCTCTATTTTAATGCCTGCTTCCTCAGCCATATCACTTAACCGCCTCCAATAAGCCCCTGCTGCTTCCTCTTTCCCTTGCTTAGCATTCATAAATTCAGCATGTCTGGTTTGTCCATATATTTGGGGCAATTTTTCCTTCAATTTCTCACAAACTTCCCGTCCACTAACCATCTTACCTAGATTTTTGACGTCTACACCACATTCTTTAAGTATATAGCCAGACATGTTGCTTCCCACTGCTTTAATAAGAAGCTGATGAATGTCAGTAGCAGAAGCTTCAAATGCTTCCTGTGCAGCACTAAGTTTGTTTGCAAACCCAATTGGATTCTTTCTAGGATCTCCCAATCCCTCTAATATGGCTCTCATATCTTGGGGACTAAAAGGTACATGCCATTTAATTTGAGACTTACTGTCAACAGCATCACCTTCAAAAACTAATTGGGTTTTGACAGGATAAACTGCAACAGATTTCTCTATGCCAGGGGCAGAAGGGCTGGCATCTCCCTTCCTTCTCTCTTCATCTTGCTGCCACAATTTGGAAAATATGGTTTGCTCTGGAAGTTCAGACTCTATCTCTCTTTCTCTGGCCAAAGCCTTAAGTTCAGAGAGATCTAGGTTTGCATATGTGCCTTTTGATTTATGCCAATCATCTGTTTCTAGGATACGAGCCAAATCCCTCTTTGTAGGTTGATATGGGGCTGTTAAACCTCTGCTCTCTACTATATTGCATAGCTCATCTTTTGTGTGTTCCATGTAATCTAATTCTTTTGCTTTTGTGCGTGGACCCCTTAAAGCCAAACTGGCAGCCACATAAGGTGGGGGGTCCTCCTCTACAGAGTCTTCTGGCCAAACGTAGTAAATTTGGGCAGTACTTTTATTAAATATCTCCGTCAAGCCAGTTTGATTTGCTACTTTAGCTTCTGTCTCCCATGTGCAAGCTAATCTCCACGTTCCTTCACTGCACAGTAGTGGGCCATAATCGTGCAGAAAAGTTTGCCATACTTTTAAATCAAAAGTCCCTTCAGATTTTAAAGGTTTAGCTGTTCCCTTTGTCCATTCTACCCATTTATCTAGGGGCTCAGTATAGGCAGAACCGTACCTTCGGTTCATATATTCTCTAGCGCTCATCTTGCGCTGGGCATTTTCTGAAGGCCTCTCTCCCTTCATTCCCTTAATTAATTTAATGCCCATAATGACTGGCCAGTCTTCTCTCTTCTCTACTTGTGCCTATACCCTCTTGCCTCTAAAACAAATAGTACAGCAAATCTGCAGATTTACAAGAATAGTCTCCACTTATCTACGTGGATAGAAGGGGTTTATGACAATAGACAAAACACTCATTAAGAGACCCTCCTCGTCTCTTCTCTTCTCTGCGAGTTTTATCTGACCCTACCATGCGCCTCTGACCCAGGTCGCCCACAAGGAGTCAACGCAGGGAACTACAGAGGATTTTCCCTATCCACACACAGTCCAACCCGTGAAGGGGGACACAAACACATTCACACACACACGTTACCCAACCAGAAAGGTCCGAGAGTGGTCTGGTTTCCTTGAGAACCGACAGATAGGATACATAGGAAAAGGCAGAAATATAGCAAGTTTAAGGGCAGCTTACCTAGCCGGTATTTGAGGTCTGCGTTTCCCGATGATCCCGATCGAAGCGCGGTTCCTTCTGGAGACTCTGCCAAACTCCTGGCTGGCTTGCCAAGACTGATATGACTGATTTCTGATTGGGACTCTAAAACAAAGTTAATACTGCAGCTGCAGGAACAGATTCACAGGACTCAATCACTGTGTTTAAAATGTCCGTTCCGTGAAAAATGTATTATTACATGTTATTTTATACATAGATAAGAAAGGGGTGGTGTGAGATGTTAATAAAAACTAAAAAATAGCAATATGTTATTAAAAGCTAACAAATAGAAATATATTATTAAAAACTAGCAAATAGAACAATTGCAAAAGTAAAACCTTGAAAAGGGAGGGGGGCGTAGAGAGCGTTTAGTAGGAGAAGTGTCTGTGTGTTAGGTGAAGGTTACAGAACACATTTCAACAGTGAGAACAAAATGGATTCTCTTGTGCTTAAATGAACAGTACAATGAATGTCCATGTCACCGCGTTACCATCATTTTAGCGGCACTAATCGGCCGCTAGCGTGGCAGTTTTAACCCCCGCTAGAGGCCGAAAAGAGGTTAAATCCACCCACAAAATGCCACTGCAGCGACGCTTTGCCAGCGGTTTAGAAGCGCTGCCCCATTGTTCTCAATGGGCAGGAGCGTTGGAAGAGCGGTGTATTCACCGCTCCTCCACCGCTGCAAAGAAGCTGCTGGCAGGACTTTTTGTGACGCCCTGCCAGCGGGGCCCTGCCATTTGGGCTTTCACACTGGGTTTGCAGCTGAGGCTTTTTTCAGGCGCTATGCAGGCACTATTTTTAGCACTGTAGCGCCTGAAAAACATCTCAGTGTGAAAGGGGTCTCAGTTTCCATGTTCTTTCAGCAACGCTTAATTATACAAGCTGAAGTTAGAAGTTGATTGGCTACCATGCACAGCTGCACCAGATTTTGTACTCTCCAATTTTAGTAAATCAACACCATTGCATCTACCTCTCCTCACTGAAGAGGAAAACATAAGCAAACCATAGTGTGTAAAAAGAACAAAAAGCAAATAATTGTTTTTTTTAAAAAAGGTTACAAAATAAAGAAAAAAAATAAGATCAAGGTTTGCCAGCATTAGTGTTAGAGTCAAGTTTGCGGTCAAAGGTTAGGGTCAAAGGTCAGGGTCGTCATATTTTGGGTAGAATTAAAAAAAATGTAATTAGTATCAGTGACAGTATCAATGTAGGTAAAAAATGCGGTACATCAAACAACTAACATACACATATGTGGTATCGCTGTAAATGTCAGAAGCAGAATTTATTCTGCATTTTAGTAAATTATGATAATAGCAAAAAATATACAGCTAAGCAAAATCATTTTTTTTTTAATATTTTCGGTCAATTTCCTTTTGATAATAAAAAAAAATCAGGAGATATCCATTACCATTTACCACCAAAAGAAAGCCCAATTTGTCTTGAAAAAAACAATGTATAATTCACCTGGATACACAGAGCAGTTGTGACGATAGGTACAGTTTTGCTAACACATGTCAATGTTGCAAATATGTGTTTAGGCATTAACATTTGTTTTACCCCCTAGGTGTGAAGGGTTTAATGCATTCTCTGCTGTCTGTGTCTATGGACACAGGCAGCGCGGCTCAGGAGGAAGCCCGCAGGTGGTACACCGTAAGAAGTGACTTCCTATGGGGTTCCACCAAGAAGGGGAGGAGTCAGGAGCGCTGGCAGGGAACCCAAGAGGAAGAGGTTCGGGTCTGTTCTGTGCAAAACCATTACACAGAGCAGGTAAGTATAACATGTTTGTTATTTTTTTATTAAAAGAAAACTGACAGTTCAATCACTTTAAGTTGTACCTTTGATATTTACCTGAAGCTCATCTTTAATAAGGTTGTATTATTACTTGAAACGCATTTGCATGCACTAAAGCTTGTGTTTTTTTTATTTTATTGCAGGAACATAGGCAATTGTGAATTGGCCCTTTAGTATAAAAAGGAACAATGGATGCTGAGAATTAAAAGGTAAAACATATTTTAAAGGAAAAAATTGGAGTTATGAAAAAAATCCCATTGTAACGAGCCCTTTGCTCGCTCGGTTCCACTCTCCCAACACTCCTCTGTGGCTATAGAATCAGATTGCAGATCGCACGTCTGATGGTTCCGTCATCCGATGCTCCGGGATTAGAACTACAGCTATGTGCCGTTCTAATCCAGTTGTGTAGTTCAGAACAAACACCAGGCAGGCTGTATGTAAATTCAACAAGGAATCTCTTTTATTGAAAAATACAGGCTCTTTTATACAATAAAAGAGGAGGTGCGTACCTCCGGCTCATATTACTCTGAACATACACCTGTGACCAGAAACCTAATTAACATGGGCTAATTAACTGATCCCTTTAGACAGCCTAGATGACTCAGACATGAGCTTTAGGCCAGACTGGCTGTCTTGTAGCTCAGAAAACCCAATCAACATTATCACAATAGCAGAGTTAATTAACACAAACAACAATGGTGATCTAATGACTCTTAGATCCCATACTAGAGACTTATTTACAATACACATTCTAGCAGGCAACATACAGACAGGTGGCTGGAATTGACATCAGCATCTCCTAACAGTATTTGTCCCAGCATTATGAATCAGCCACTATTTTTAATATGGCAAATCCAGGGTCCCCAGAGTCTGTGTGTCCTGGGGGACCAGGACCTGAATCCACAGTAATACCACCTCAAGGGTCCCCATGCATACAGCTCACAAAGAGCACTGTTCCCCCAAATGCCAGGGCCCACGATCAATCAGCAAGAGGCTAGCATTCAGTCCCCTCCAAAAGTCTCTCTCCCGGCTAGGTCTGTCACATTTCTCCCCTTTCGGCAGGAGACTAACACAGGAGGAGACCCCAGACGGGTTGACTCCGAAGTTAGTCAGTAGTTCCAGTCCTCTAATGCCTGTACCCACACAGTACCCCAAACAAATTGTTCCAAACAACGCATTACTCACCCAGCCAACCTCTGCCTCTCTCAGTGAACATATCTGCTGCTGGGGAGAGGCCTGGACTGGCCCTTCTCCCTGGAGTCCTATCTGCCACTGGAGAGAAGACAGGGTGTCTGGGCTCACTCCGCCATGCTGTTGGGGATCTGGGCCGACTGCCCAGCATCCCTGGGGTATACAGGTGGAGACTGAAGTCCCATCCACCTTCACAGGAAATCCATCCTCTGTTAGTTGAGGGCAGAGTCCAGCAGTATTCGGCCCTGTTGCCAGCCCTTCTGCTGGAAACCCCACACCATCTGTTCCGGCTAACTGTTGGGGCAGGAGGCTGGCTTCCTCCACTCCCAAACTGTGTAGCTGCCATTGGGGAGGTGAGCCGGCTGCTTCCTTTTCCATTCCCTCATCTGGATGTTGGGACGATATGTCTGTGGTACTGTCTCCCAGGTGCATGGATCTTTGCTGGGGAGGAAAGACCACTTCCTCCACCCTGGCCAACTGTTGGGGAGGGACGACGAACACCTCCTCTCCCTTCTCCCCCTGTATCCTGATCTGCTGCTGGGAAGTGACCACCTCCTTCTCATCCTGAGCCTCTGGAACCACCGCAGGTGTAGGGAAGAGATCTTGGACCCTCTGTCCGGTTGCCAGCGATTCAGCTGGGGAAGTTCCTTGTAACTTCACAGATACTTCTGTTGGTGCTGGGCAGAGCACAGTGAAGTTTGGCCCTAATAACAGCTCTTCTTCTGCTGGAGGCTCACCAGGTTGTTCTTCCTCAGCAGAAAAGTCTATCAAACCCCCTGTCTCTGCAACTGGTGTCTGGGGATAAAGGTTCACCATCTCCTGTCCGTGGAACCCAGAAGATGCTATCAGTGCTGGGCAGAGGTTAGCAGAGCTCTGCCCCGTTGTCAGCACTTCAGCTTTGGGGATAGTGATCTCCAGATTTTCCACTGCCGATTCTCTGGCATTCTGCTGGACAGGCACATTCCTCCATCCAAAATCATCCAATGCAGAAACAGTTTCATCAAGGTCAGTCAGCACTTGCTGCATCCGCCATAAGACCTCCGCCTCCATAGCTGCGGGGGCAGGTTGGCAAAGCACACTGTTACTCTTCCACATTGTCAACTCTTCAGCCAGGATTTCAGAGTTGTCAACTTGTATTTCCTGATAGTCCCAGGCAAAGGGAGCCCCACCCTGCTGCTGAGCAGAGTCTAGCAGCTGTCTGTAGGCCATCTTAAGCTCCAATTCCTGAACGGCCAGAAACTCCAAATCTTCCTGTGCCCAGTGACCAGAAACCTAATTAACATGGGCTAATTAACTAATCCCTTTAGACAGCCTAGATGACTCAGACATGACCTTTAGGCCAGACTGGCCGTCTTATAGCTCAGAAAACCCAATCAACATTATTACAATAGCAGAGTTAATTAAAGTGATTGTAAAGGTGATTTTTTTTTTTTTTAAAAATAACAAACATGTTATACTTACCTTCACTGTGCAGCTCGTTCTGCACAGAGTGGCCCCGAACCTGGTCTTCTGGGGTCCCTCGGCGGCTGTTTCGGCTCCTCCCCGCAAGCATTTACCACCTTAATGCGAGCTCCCTCGCACGGTGGTGAGTGCTTGCGGGCACGCTCCCGTGATACAGCCGGCGGCTATAGCCGCTCGCTGTATCACTCGGCCCCGCCCCCTGACGCGCCGCGTCATCGGATGTGATTGACAGCAGCGCGAGCCAATGGCTGCGCTGCTTTCAATCCATCCACTGCAGCCAATCAGCGACCAGGCTGAGCTGCAATGAGGACGCGCAGCGAAGATTCGAGGGGTCAGGTAAGTAAAACGGGGGGGCTGGGGGCGGCGGTACTGTCCAAAGTTTTTTCACCTTAATGCATAGAATGCATTAAGGTGAAAAAATTTTTACCTTTACAACCCCTTTAACACAAACAACAATGGTGATCTAATGACTCTTAGATCCCATACTAGAGACTTATTTGCAATATACATTCTAGCAGGCAACAGACAGACAGGTGGCTGGAATTGACATCAGCATCTCCTAACAGTATTTGTCCCAGCATTATGAATCAGCCACTATTTCTAATATGGCAAATCCAGGGTCCCCAGAGTCTGTGTATCCTGGGGGACCAGGACCCGAATCCACAGTAATACCACCTCAAGGGTCCCCAGGCATACATCTCACAAAGAGCACCGTTCCCCCAAATGCCAGGGCCCACGATCGAACGGCAAGAGGCTAGCATTCAGTCCCCTCCAAAAGTCTCTCTCCCGGCTAGGTCTGTCACACCCATCAATACCCACCTCCATGCTACAGCTGTCTCACGTTGGCTCTGAGCTTGAGAACTGATTGATCACATGACCACTGATGGCCCAGCTCTCAGTCTGGTTAGAGCAGTGACTGTACCTGTACCTGGAGCAACTGGCTCCACCTGTGAACCGCGTGCTGAGATGCCGAGACAGCTGTCAATCAGGCAGCCAGTTGGAATTGGAACCCCACATAGAAGAGAAGTATGACCAAAAAAAAAAGCTTCCACCATGCTTTAAATTTTGGATTAATGTCCAATTTTAGGCAAAACATGACCCCCTCCCCCCTTCATCCAGATATGTCCAATCCAAATTGCATGCTTTTTTCATACCTTGTAAAGCAAAATACACACCTACTGTAAGTCCACCATCCAGGTCCCTCACCAGTGGCATATACCGGACTGCTAATCCAGCATTGCAGATGTGCCTATGCCGTCTGGTTCCTGGCAGTCTGCAATACACCAACATCATCTGGATTTTGAGAGGACCTCGCTGCTGGACAGTCAATAGGAGGACCCCATGTTATATAAACAGAAGAATAGGGAAGACTTGGGACTGGAACATCATACATAGGGTATTTTTTTTCTCAAGCCAGTGATAAGTTACAGGGAGTGGAAGGAGGTTCATGCTTTTGCCCAGGGTTTGGTTTTAAAGCGGTAGGAAACCGCTGGGTGTTTTTTTGTAGTGTGACACGTACCTGAAAATGAAGCCTGCCCACGCCAGGCTGTCACTGCTGAAGGAGCTTTCTCCTTCACCCGGTTTTACTTATGGGTTTGCGGACTCTGGCTGTGTAAGTGGCCAGAGCCGCTCAAGCTGCCATTTATGGCACAGGACTCCCATGGGTATGCCGTTCCTTCAGAGTGCATGCGCCGATGATGTCACCGGCTGCATGTACAGTAAATATCTCCAAAACGGTGCACGTTTTATGCCGTGTACACATGACCGGACTTTTCAGCATCAAAGGTCCGACGGTCTTTCCGACGGACTTTCGACGGAGTTACGCTGGACTTTCGAACGACCGGACTTGGCCACACACGAACGGACTAAAGTACGTTCGAAAGTCCGTTCTTTTGAACGTGATGACGTACGAAGGGACTGGAATAAAGAAGTTCATACCCAGTAGCCAATAGCTGCCCTTGCGTCCTTTTCTAGCATACAGACGAATGGATTTTTCGACCGGACTTGTGTCCGTCGGAAAGATTTGAAACATGTTCCAAATCTAAAGTCCGTCTCATTTTCAACAGAAAAAGTCAGCTGAAGGTCCGATGAAGCCCACACCTGGTCGGATTGACCGAAGGATTCGTTCCGTCAGACCAGTCTGGTCGAAAAGTCCGGTCATGTGTACACGGCATAAGAGATATTTACACTTCCTATAGGTAAGCCTTATTATAAGCTTACCTATAGGTAAAATGAATGCATGGGAGTTTACTCCCACTTTAAGAACGAAATGGTTAAGACCCTTATAAGTTTATTTGTCATTTTTGTCCCTTTGGGGAGATTTTCTTTGATTTCCTGTCCTGTAGACACTGCAGGAAGTCAAATAGAAAATATGTGGAGGGAGCTGAAGGTTCGAGTTACCAAACGTCAGCCTCGAAACCTTAATGGCTTGGAGAGGATCTGCAAAGAGGAGTGGGACAAAATCCCTCCTGAGATGTGTGCAAACCTGGTGGCCAACTACAAGAAACGTCTGACCTCTGTGATTGCCAACAAGGGTTTTGCCACCAAGTACTAAGTCATGTTTTGCGAAGGGGTCAAATACACTCAATTTCACTCATTAAAAATGCAAATCAATTTATAACTTTGTTGAAATGCGGTTTTCTTGATTTTTTTGTTGTTATTCTGTCTCTCACTGTTAAAATAAATCTACCATTAAACGTACAAAATCAGCAGGGGATCAAGTAATTTTTTTCCCCTCACTGTATTTAAGGTGTGCAAAAAAAAGGGAGTAAAGCAATGTGGGTAGGTTAAAAAATAAGATAGCGACAGAATTGACCATCTGGAACACGTTAGCCTTGGAGGAAGACAGAACAGAGTCATATTGGCTCACATGGACGGTATGGTCCCATTTTCGCTATTCCTCTAATTTTACGCTCTTCATATCAGGCGGGGGTTGAATTTTTGGGTATTTCCTGGATCTACATGTTTGGGCCCCTCTTTTCTCTTTCCTTCATTCCCCCATTTTTATTTTCTTCTTTCCTTCACCTTGCCTTCCGTATCTATCCATGCTTCTTCCCCCTCATCAGTCAACGTGACTGCCCCATTATGCACACACTACACAGGAGAAATTGTTTGAGAGGGGGTCCCCCCTCGTTTCTACTCATTTTTGATACAATGCTGGGTTATCTCATATTAGATAAAACTTTGTGGTTTCTTACATGTATGATATTGAATATCTTTCTTCTTATGATTCAAATATGCTACTTGAAATTATTGGATATGTGCTGTACTACTGTACTTTTACATTTTCATGCCTGTTCTGTTGCATTGTGTACTTGGTTGTTGTCAGTACTAGGATCCCTTTAGGACCCAGCACAACTCACCTGACACAGCCTTTACCTGGGAAACAACAATGATTGGCCAGCTCACCTTTAAATAACTTGCATCAGCATTCAATCATTGCTCGTGTTAGAGTTTACCTGTGTTTGATCCAGTTGATATCTGCTCTGTGTATTTTGTGTATGACCCGGCTCGTTTGACCCTGTTTGCTTGCTTCTGATTCGGTACCGTTTGGACTCTGATCTTCCTGTGTATGACCCAGCTTGCCTAGACTACGTTTTTGCCTGATATCACTAGTACCTTCATCTGCAGCGGTGAACTACAAGCACCAGACATCTATCCTCCACCTGCAGCGGTGAACTACAAACACCAGACACCATCAATCCTCATCTGCAGCGGTGAACTACAAGGTCCAGCAAACATCTACCTACATCTACAGCGGTGAACTACAAGTCCTAGCTGACCTGCTCTGCTCAGACCTGCTCATGGTATGTGCTCTTCTTTGAACTCTTTGCATAATCAGAACACCTGAACTGTTACCTGTTATATGCTCTAGCCTGACAGTTGTATTGGATACGAATACTGTCTTTGACCTGTATGTTCTGAAACCTTCAGGCTGGGTTCACACTGGTCCGACAAACGCTCCGACATTGGGAGCTCATGTCGCATGACGTGTGAAATGTAATGTTTCCCTATGGGAGCCGTCCTAACTGGTCCGACACAAGTCGTTCCGACTTTAGAAATGCTCCCTGTACTACTTTGGTCCGACTTTGATCCTACTTCAGCCTATTGACTATCATTGAAGTCGGATCAAAGTCGGATTGCCGTCTTGCATGATCCGACTTCGGCACGCGACTTGTGCTCAGATGATTTTGAGGGGGAACTCTGCGCCAAATTTTAAATAAAAATCCGGCATGGGTTCCCCCTCCAAGAGCATACCAGGCCCTTAGGTCTGGTATGGATCTAAGGGGAACCCCCTACGCCAAAAAATCGGCGTGGGGTCCCCCCTAAAATCCATACCAGGCCCTTATCCGAGCACGCAGCCCAGCCGGTGAGGAATGGGGGTGGGGACGAGCTGGCGGCCCCCCCCTCCTGGACCGTACCAGGCCGCATGCCCTCAACATGGGGGGGTGCTTTGGGGCATGGGGGGCGCAGTGTGGCCCCCCCACCCCAAAGCACCTTGTCCCCATGTTGATGAGGACAAGGGCCTCTTCCCGACAACCCTGGCCGTTGGTTGTCGGGGTCTGCGGGCGGGGGGCTTATCGGAATCCGGGAGCCCCCTTTAATAAGGGGGCCCCCAGATCCCGGCCCCCCACCCTATGTGAATGAGTATGGGGTACATCGAACCCCTACCCATTCACCTAGGGAAAAAGTGTCAATTTAAAAAAAAAACACTACACAGATTTTTAAAGTAATTTATTAGACAGCTCCGGGGGTCTTCTTCCGACTTCGGGGGTCTCTCCGGTTCTTCTCCGCGCTCTCCGGGTCTTCTGCCGGGCTCCTCCTCTCTCTTCTGCTCTTTTACCGCTCTTTTGCTAAAGAGGAGGAGCCCGGTCTGCTGCCTTCTTCTCTTCGGGGGTCTCTCCGGTTCTTCTCCGCGCTCTCCGGATCTTCTGCCGGGCTCCTCCGCTCTCTTCTGCTCTTTTGCCGCTCTTTTGCTAAAGCGGAGGAGCCTGGTCTTCAATCTTCTGCCTTCTGCCCTCTTCTCCTGATGTTGACACGACGCTCTCTGGGGCTAGAATGCTCTCTGTGCGCTCTGCTCTGATTTATATAGGCGGTGACCCCGCCCCCTTAAGCCGTCACAGTCCCTGGGCATGCTGGGACTATGACGGCATAAGGGGGCGTGGTCATCGGGTGATGACCACGCCCCCTAAAACGTCACAGTCCCAGCATGCCCAGGGACTGTGACGGCTTAAGGGGGCGGGGTCACCGCCTATATAAATCAGAGCAGAGCGCACAGAGAGCATTCTAGCCCCAGAGAGCGTCGTGTCAACATCAGGAGAAGAGGGCAGAAGGCAGAAGGCAGAAGATTGAAGACCAGGCTCCTCCGCTTTAGCAAAAGAGCGGCAAAAGAGCAGAAGAGAGTGGAGGAGCCCGGCAGAAGATCCGGAGAGCGTGGAGAAGAACCGGAGAGACCCCCGAAGTCAGAAGAAGACCCCCGGAGCTGTCTAATAAAATGCTTTAAAAATCTGTGTAGTGTTTTTTTTTTTAAATTGACACTTTTTTCCTAGGTGAATGGGTAGGGGTACGCTGTACCCCATACTCATTCACATAGGGTGGGGGGCCGGGATCTGGGGGCCCCCTTATTAAAGGGGGCTCCCGGATTCCGATAAGTCCCCGCCCGCAGACCCCGACAACCAACGGCCAGGGTTGTCGGGAAGAGGCCCTTGTCCTCATCAACATGGGGACAAGGTGCTTTGGGGTGGGGGGGCCGCAGCGCGCCCCCTCCCCCAAGGCACCACCCCCCATGTTGAGGGCATGCGGCCTGGTACGGTTCAGGAGGGGGGGGGGGGCGCTCGCTCGTCCCCACCCCCATTCCTGTCCGGCCGGGCTGCGTGCTCGGATAAGGGTCTGGTATGGATTGGGAGCGACCCCCCACGCCGTTTTTTCGGCGTAGGGGGTTCCCTTCAAGGTCCATACCAGACCCAAGGGCCTGGTATGCCCTTGGAGGGGGAACCCATGCCGGATTTTTATTTAAAATTTGGCGCGGAGTTCCCCCTAAAGATTCATACCAAACAATGCCGGGCATTGGCGGGGATCCAAGTCGGATCCCCGTTCATTGAAAGTCGGACACATGCCGGCTTCATGTCGCAGGGCAAAGTCGGATCCAAAGTAGGACGGCTGTCGTGTCGCACCAGTGTGAACCCAGCCTCAAGTGGATGTAAACCCAATGTCATCCTTTCTAAACTACTGCCATAGGGGTTATCTATAAGGATATACATGCCTCCTGCATGTATCTTTACCTGTCAAATGTCTCCCCTCTCTCTGTTATGAGACCACGAAAAACTACAGCTTCTGTGGGTGTGTCTGTTGTCTGGAGCTCGGTGGGTGGAGTCGCGATGTCAGTAGACTCCCCGCCCACCTCTACACTCCCCTTGTCAATATGCATTTTCTCCTGTGTATTTCTTACACTGAACTTCTGCTATGATCTCTAACATCCAGTGAAAAGATAGGAAAGTAACCACATGACTTCAGCATGCCAAATCATGCTGAGGTGTGGAACAGTCAATCCTTGTAGAGCTGCTGAGGAAAGGAGTGGGGGTGGGAATTAAAAAATTAATGCATGTCTTAGGCTAGTGCACGAGATATTTAAATCACCTGTCACTCACAGCAAGAGGGAGGATTTGACAAAGTTTTCCTCTGTTTGTCAAGATTTATCTCACTGAACAATAAAAGGATTGCTCAGAGATGGATTAACTCTGTGTGGCAAGACTGGGCTCAAATGATAGGAAATCTTATACTCTACATTATGACATAAAAAAATTGGGTTTACTTCCACTTTAATAAACAGATTAGGTGCCAGTTCTCACCATCGCAACTTCAAAGTTGTGCGACTTTAAAGCCGACATCCCTGCCTGACCTCATCGCGGCTTGCATACGACTTCTTTAACAGAAGTCAATGCAAGTCCAATTGAAATCGCCCCAAAGTAGTGCAGGAACCGTTTTCCTGGAGTCGCACAGATTAGAACATTGCCATTGCGTTAATGGGGCGCAATTCGTAATGCAACTTTGTCACATGACAAGTCAGAGCAGTGTGAACCGGGGCTAAATAAAGAAAAAAAACACAAGATCTATTTTGCCAAAATCACTTCACACATCTATTTTCCATATCATTTCCCCACTTTCCCTACCATTCTGGTCAAACAAACCCACCTAAATGACCCAATTTGTTTTTTGTACTCCTTTTGCATTATTTTTTTCTCTATAACCCTCATTTCCTGTCTCTTCTTCACTCCTTCTCATGAAGTTTTTTAAGTTTATTTATTCGTATTATTCATTTTATTTTAATATTTTATTTTATTTCTTTATGTCAATTTATTTTTTCATTCTTTTTTTTTATTGTATTACTTTAAATGATTGAAGTAGAACTAAAGGCATTTTTTCCCCCATTTTGTATCCAAAAGGAATCTAAGGAAGGATTTTAGCCCTAGGTTCAGTTTTTTTGCCATCTACGTCCCATTTTGAAGATTTCCCTTCACTTCACCATAAATTGTGTCCCCATTGGTAGATTTTTTTAATCTCCATTACTATTCTGGTGGCAACCCAAAATTCAAGATTTTCTTTCATGTTCACTCTTGGTGCTAATTGTAAACAGGACAGAGAGGGTGAATGGGGACATAGACATCAATAAATACCTGACAGGTGTTCTATTCTATCTTCACGTTTTCTTCACTTTATCCAAAACTAAAAAAAATATTAAATTAAATTAAACAAAAAAGGAGTTTTGCCATTATTTATGCTTTGATATATTACATGATTCTCTGTAATATTTAATGCACTTTTATGACATCTCTACAAAGTACATATACTTTAGAAACAATGTATTGATTGCACTGCCAACAGATCTTGCACATGATTAAAAAATAAAATAAAAATGTATTAAATTAAAAAACAACAGCAATAAAAAATGGTTAATCAGACTATAGGAGGATTAACATTTGCATGATGATTCTATTTAAATCTGGAAAAGGAGCAACAATTTCTATACCTTGAGTGCCCAGCTTGTGTAGAGGGATCGGCAGATTTCTGCTATCTGAAGATTAACTTCAAGTTCAAGAGATTTACAGGTGGCAGGAATACGCTAAAGATATAAAAAAAAAAAACGGGTACAGCCCACAACAAATGCCTGTTTGACTATTTCCTCTGTAAAGCGCAGAACAATTTGAACTGTGAAAGCACTGTCACAAATTAAGTGAGATGAATCATTATTTCTAGCCCAAGTACCGTATTTATCGGCGTATAACACGCACTTTTTTTCCCCTTAAAATCAGGGGAAAGTCGCAGGTGCGTGTTATACGCCGATCCCCTGCGATCCCGACCTGTCAAAAGTTAAAAATCGCCGACAGCGATTTTAAAATGGCGCCGCCGGCGCCGAAATACACAGAGCCGGTCCTCGGCTCTTTCCGGCGGCTCTCGTTTACTTTCGGTTTCACTCGTAGCCCCGAGCGGAGCTATCCGAACCTACTCGGATAGCTCCGCTCGGGGCTACGAGTGAAACCGAAAGTAAACGAGAGCCGCCGGAAAGAGCCGAGGACCGGCTCTGTGTATTTCGGCGCCGGCGGCGCCATTTTAAAATCGCGGTCGGCGATTTTGAAGCACAGCAGCAGGGACAGGGGATCGAAGGCTGCACTGGGGGAAGGCTGCACTGACATGGCTGCACTGGGGGAAGGCTGCACTGACATGGCTGCACTGGGGAAGGCTGCACTGACATGGCTGCACTGGGGCAAGGCTGCACTGAGAAGGCTGCAATGATGGGCATTTAAATGTAAGTTTTTTTCCCTTCAACTTCCCTCCTAAAAGTTTTTTTTTTCCTTAAAATTCCCTCCTAAATTGGGGGGCGTGTTATACGCCGGTGCGTGTTATACGCCGATAAATACGGTAATTTTTCCAGCCTGCTGTGCAGAACTTTCTATTCTCTGCAGAAAACAAGAAAGGGCACTTGGCAAAAACTGGGTAAGATAATTTTGTGATTTGGTTATGATTGGAGTGGGAATTTTAGTTAAGCTTGAGGTGTGGTTTTACGGTTTTCTAGTCTGGATTTATTAAAGCTCTCACCCTCCGCCACCCTTTACCTCCACCCTCCCCTATTAATAGATAAAAAACAAAAAAAGGCCCTTATAGTTACCTGAATCTGCAGTTACAAGACACATCCCAAGTCTTCTATCTTCTGCACTGCAGAACTGGAGTTTCCTTCTTTGGGTGCACACACTGCTGCTTGGTTGATGTCTTCTTTGGGTGCACACACTGCTGCTTGGTTGATGTCTTCTTTGGGTGCACACACTGCTGCTCGGTTGATGTCTTCTTTGGGTGCACACACTGCTGCTCGGTTGATGTCTTCTTCGGGTGCACACACTGCTGCTTGGTTGATGTCTTCTTCGGGTGCACACACTGCTGCTTGGTTGATGTCTTCTTCGGGTTCACACACTGCTGCTTGGGTGGTGTCTTATTCAGCAGCACATGCTTCTGCTTGGGAAAAAAAAAAGCTGGCGCTCAGAGCACCGGTGTAGCATCACACAATCAGACAAATAATACCCGTGAGTAAATGGTATATAATCAATAAATATATGAGGAATGTTCAAACAGAAAAAAAGGAAGTCCATAATGATAAACATGTGGGAAATGTCCAATCAGCAGTAGTTATGAATATATTGCAGGTAGAAGGATAAATCAAAATGATATTGCACTGGCAACAAATGGCTGCTCTTCTCTGGATCCAGTGCCCATAATGTTATGCAGTCAGCTGTTCTTGGTCAACAGATGGCGTACTCAAGTGCCGTTCCATCTGTTCTCGTCATTATACTTGAGAAAGGAGCGCGCATGCACCTCACGGACCTTGCACATGCTCTGAAACGCGTTGTGTTCCCTTCACCAGCTGACGTCACACGCAGTTTCCATGAGCTGTTTGCTACTCTCCCTTGCTAACATCAGCTGTTTCTATTCCTGCTCCCCGCCGCTATTACAGCATGGACGTGTGAAACTCCTGGGAATTAGCTCTTTGACTACAGCCACATTACCCTCTTTGACTCGTGTAGAGCTTCATTGTATACTTACATGTAAGTGCTTGTTATTTCCTTTTTTAACTCAGAGGCGCTCTTCTATCTTTGTTTTTTCTTTTGTTTTTTGCTTCTGCTTGGGTGATGTCTTCTCTGTGTGCACATGTTGTTGCTTGGTTGATATCTTCTTCAGGTGCATACACTGCTAGCTGGGTGATGCCTTCTTCAAGTGTACACACACCTAGCTGGGTGATGTCTTCTCCAAGTGTACACACTGCTAGTTGGGTAATGTCTTCTTCAGGTGTACACCCTGCTGCTATGGTGATGTCTTCTTCAGGTGTACACACTGCTAGCTGGGTGATGTCTTCTTCAGGTGTACACACTGCTAGCTGGGTGATGTCTTCTTCAGGTGTACATCCCTGCTGCTTGGGTGATGTCTTCTTTGGGTGCACACGCTGCTGTCTTTTTGGGGTGCACACACTGCTTCTTGGGTGTCATCTTCAAGTGCGCATGTTGTTGCTTGGGCAATGTCTTCTTTGGGTGCACATGCTGCTGTTTAGGTGATGTTTTCTTCTGGTGAAGACACTACAGTTCGGGTGATGTCTTTTTCAGGTCCACACACTACTGCTTGGGTGATGTCTCATTCAGGAGCACACACTGCTGCTTGGGTGATGTTTTCTTTGGGTACACACGCTCCTACTTAGATGAGGTCTTCTTTGGGTGCACATGCTGCTGCTTGGGTGATGTCTTGTTCGGGTGTTCACTCAGCTAGTTGGGTGATGTCTTCTTCTGGTGCACATGCTTCTACCTGGGTGACATCTTGTTCTGGCACACACGCTGCTGCTTGGGTGATGTCTTTTTCAGGTTTACATGCTGCTACTTGGGTGATGTCTTCTTTGGGTCCACATGCTACTGCTTGGGTTATGTTTTCTTTGGGCACACATGCGGCTACTTGGGTGATGTTAACAATTTCTATTGACTGTGTAGTGGTGGGGTTCTCTCAGGATCCAGAAAACTTCAAAGGTATGATGACATTACAATAAGGAAAAGCAACCAAAGCAAGCGGCAGACCAATTGACCAAATATATCTTATTAAAAATGTGAACGTTTTTAGAAATAAAAACTTCAAAACTTTTCTACTTCTACCTACACAGAGCCCCAATTTGCATTAGAAAATGTTTATCTGTAAGCTGTAGTGGCCGATGGATGCAGAAGACCTTGAGTCATATCAGTGTGAGCCAAAACATTCTTTGACCACCTCCTACTGAGCCACTACATATACAGTTGTGCTCATAAGTTTACACACCCTGGCAGAATTTATGATTTCTTGGCCATGTTTCAGAGAATATGAATGATAACACAAAAACATTTCTTTCACTCAAGGTTAGTGTTTGGCTGAAGCCATTTATTATCAATCAACTGTACTCTTTTTAAATCACAATCACAACAGAAACTACCCAAATGACCCTGATCAAAAGTTTACATACCCTGGTGATTTTGGCTTGATAACATGCACACAAGTTGACACAAAGGGGTTTGAATGGCTATTAAAGGTAACCATCCTCACCTGTGATCTGTTTGCTTGTAATTAGTGTGTGTGTATAAAAGTTCAATGAGTTTCTGGACCCCTGACAGACCCTTGCATCTTTCATCCAGTGCTGCACTGACGTTTCATGATTCTGAGTCATGGGGAAAACAAAAGAATGGTCAAAGAATCTGTGGGAAAAGGTAGTTGAACTGCATAAAACAGGAAAGGGATATAAAAAGATATCCAAGGAATTGAGAATGCCAATCAGTAGTGTTCAAACTTTAATCAAGTGGAAAATGAGGGGTTCTGTTGAAACCAAACCACGGTCATGTAGACCAACTGAAATTTCGGCCACAACTGCCAGGAAAATTGTTCAGGATGCAAAGAAAAACCCACAAATAACTTCAGGTGAAATACAGAAAAAATGTGGTGTGGCTGTTTAAAGATGCACAATAAGGAGGCACTTGAAGAAAGATGAGCTGCATGGTCGAGTCGCCAGAAGAAAGCCATTACTACGCAAATGCCACAAAGTATCCCACTTACAATACGCTAAACAGCACAGAGACAAGCCTCAAACATTTTGGCACAAAGTAATTTGGAGTGATGAGACCAAAATTTTTAGCTTTTTGGCCACAACCATAAACACTACATTTGGAGAGGAGTCAACAAGGCCTATGATGAAAGGTACACCATTCCTACTGTGAAACATGGAGGTAGATCGCTGATGTTTTGGGGATGTGTGAGCTACAAAAGCACAGAAAATGTGGTCAAAATTGATGGCAAGATGAATGCAGTATGTTATCAAAAAATACTGAAGGAACATTTGCATTCATCAGCCAGGAAGCTGCACATGGGATGTACTTGGACATTCCAACATGACAATTATCCAAAACACAAGGCCACGTCGACCTGTCATTGGCTACAGCAGAATAAAGTGAAGGTTCTGGAGTGGCCATCTCAGTCTCCTGACCTCAATATCATTGAGCCACTCTGGTTAGATCTCAAATGTGCCATTCATGCAAGACAGCCCAAGAACTTACAGGAACTGGAGGCTTTTTGCCAAGAGGAATGGACAGCTTTACCATCTGAGAAGATATAGGGCCTCATCCACAAATACCACAAAAGACTTCAAGCTGTCATTGATGTTAAAGGGGGCAATACACGGTATTAAGAACTGGGGTATGTAAACTTTTGATCAGTGTTATTGAGGTAATTTCTGTTGTGATCATGATTTAAAAAGAGTAAACACAGTGGTTTGAGAATAAATGGCTTCAGCCAAACACTAACCATGAGTGAAAGAAACGTTTTTGTGTTATCATTCATATTCTCTGAAAAATGGCCAAGAAATCATAAATTCTGCAAGATTATGTAAACTTATGAGCACAACTGTAAATGGCTGGACAGGAGCAGCAAGAAACAAGACCTAGTGTCACCAGACCAATGTAAGCCAGCAGTAATCACAAATCACGTCAGCACTAGTGTCTCCTCCCCAAAAGTGCTGACGTCACGCCACTGACCAATTCTGGGTCAGCAGCGGCATTTAATGTAAGTATTTTATGTTACACTCTGGCTTTTAATGTTGTTGCAACCGCAATAAAGTTACTATACTATGGGGACTTTATCTGGCTCTTGGTGAGCTTTATTTATCTTAGTTGCATCCTGATGAGGAGTGTTGCTGGACAGCCCATTTTAAACTGATGACCGATTATTACTGAAATGCCAGCTGCTGCAGTGGCTGTTGATCTCAGGATCAGAACCTGGGGCAACTTGCAGGGGATGCAGGACACTTGCCCTGGGTGCCAGGCGCCAGTAACACCACTACAGGGAGTGCTAGTGTAATGTTTAGAGAGAGTATCAATGTTAGAAATACAGGCTTGATTAGCATTAGGACTATTTGGAAGATTAGTGTCAGGGTTACAGGAAGGGGTCAATGTAAGGGTTACAGAAAGGCTCAATGTAAGGATTACAGGAAGGGTCAATGTAAGCGTTACAGGAAGGATTAGTGTGAAGTTTACAGGCAGGATCATTGCTAGGGGGGGTCAATGTTAAAAATACAGGCTGGATTAGGGTTAGGAGTGTGGAGAAAAGGGCACTCCTGATAACAAGGAGACTTTAACAAACAGTACATGACTGGCTCTTTAGATGTGATTAATGCACCACAGCAGCACTTCAGAAGAGGGAAGCACACTCTATAGGAAAAACAAAGTAGAGAAGAAGGAGCTTCTAAGCACAGTAATAAAACACTTTAACCGCTTGACGACCAGTGCATGGCGATATACGTCGACACAATGGGCATACAGGTACGTCCCCTTTAAGATGCGGCATTGTGGGCATGCGCACCCGCCGCATGCTCCGTGACTGTGCCCACGGAACCCGCAGACTCTATGTCCGCCGGTGTCCCACAATCGCATCACGGAGCGGCAGAACGAGGAGATGCCTATGTAAACAAGGCATTTCCCCACTCTGCCTAGTGACATGACAGAGATCACTGCTTCCTGTCATCGGGAGCAGTGATCGCTGTCATGTCCTAGGTAGCCCCCCCCGCAGTTTGAATCACTCCCTAGGACACATTTCTTTCCCTTGATCGCCTCCTAATGTTTAACCCCTTCCCTGCCAGTGTCATTTATGTAGTAATCAGTGGATTTTTATAGCATTGATCACTGTATAAATGACAATGGTCCCAAAATAGTGTCAAAAGTGTCCTATGTGTCTGCCATAATGTCGCAGTCATCATAAAAATCGAAGATCGCCACCATTACTAATAAAAAAAAATGATAAAAATGCCATAAATCTATCCCCTATTTTGTAGACGCTATGGGGGTTATTTACAAAAGGCAAATCCACTTTGCACTACAAGTGCACTTGGAAGTGCAGTCGCTGTAAATCTGACGGGTAGATCTGAAATGAGGGGAAGCTCTGCTGATTTTTTCATCCAATCATGTGCAAGCTAAAATGCTGTTTTTTTATCTTCCTTGCATGTCCCCTTCGGATTTACAGCGACTGCACTTCCAAGTGCACTTGCAGTGCACAGTGGATTTGCCTTTCGTAAATAACCCCCTATAACTTTTGCGCAAACCAATCAATATAGGCTTATTGCGATTGTTTTTTTTTTTTTTTTTTTTTTTTACCAGAAATATGTAGAAGAATACGTATGGGCCTAAAATGAGGAAAACATTTTTTTAATATATTTTTTGGGGGTATTTATTATAGCAAAAAGTTTTAAAATGCTTTTTTTTTCAAAATTGTCGCTTTTTTTTTGTTTATAGTGCAAACAATAAAAAACGCAGAGGTGATCAAATACCACCAAAAGAAAGCTCTATTTGTGGGGAAAAAAAGTGCACCAATTTTGTTTGGGTGCAATGTCGCACGGCCGCGCAATTGTCAGTTAAAGCGACGCAGTGCTGTATCGCAAAAGATGTTCTGGTCAGAAGGGGGTAAATTCTTCCGGGGCTGAAGTGGTTAAAGACAAGGAAGGGTTAAAAACACTTACAAGATGAAAGTGAAAAACAAGCATATCAATGGATCCATAACATCCAGCAGAATGCCTCCTGGGAGTAAAGACTGTAAAGTTCAAAGTAAAGGAGTAAAGTTCCAGCCGACCAGCGGTGGTAAACACTGTCTCTCTGATCCAAGATGGAGGACCATGCTGTCAGGACCAGCATGAAAGCCAGGCAACTGGAAGTGATGTCAGAGTGGGCGGTACATGTTTCGGGGGAAAGCTCAGTCGCTCCTTCTTCAAACCTTCAAACATCCATCTTGGATCAGAGGGACAGTGTTTACCACCGCTGGTCGGCATGGAACCGCCACCTGCAGCTGTCTTTATTCCCAGGAGGCATCCCGCTGGACGTTATGGATCCATTGATATGCCTGTTTTTCACTTCCATCAAGTGTTTTTAATCTTTCCTTGTGTTTAAAGTGTTTTATTACTGCACTTAGAAGCGCCTTCTTCTCTCCTTTGGATTAGTGTTAGGATGACCAGGGAGGGTTAGTTTTAGGGTTACAGGGATGGTTAGTGATAGAGAGGTTCAGTGTTAAAGATTACAGGCTGTACTTGTGTTAAGATTACCAGGAGGGTAAGTGTAAGCAATAGAGGGTGTGTCAGTGTGAGGGTTACAGTGAGGGTCATTTCTAGGCTGAATTAGTGTTAGGATTAATGGGACGGTTAGTGTTAGGCCTACAGGTAGGGTTGGTATTAGGATTACAGGGAAAGTTAGTTTACAGGGAGGGTTGATGTTGGGATTAAAGGTAGGGTAGGATTTAGGAGGATTGGACCACGGGACGTAGCCACAGACCAACAGCAGGAGACGAGCTCAGTGCTCGTGGATGTTGTATGCTGAAGCCGTCTTTTAAATGTAAGTTGATTGGATTGTCTTATTTAATAAACTGATTTTTTATATGGGATCACGCTATGTGCGCTTTCTCTTCATATACCACATATATTTACTATACCTGATGAGCATGGAGGAGCTGGGAGCAGGGACAGACTGAAAACTGAAGATATTTTTGAGGCATACGAGCTCGGCGCTCGTGTGTTGATGCCCACACTCATTTGTTAAAAGTGAGTGCAACTTCCTCTTCCCTTTGTCTTGCCCCCCCTCCACTCTGGTCGTCACGGAGTCATACTATATGCTGTCCTTTTTTGTCGTTTTATATCCCGCTTGGCATACCTACCATCGCCACCACCTGTATAATTGGATCTCCATGCCTGCTAGCTACTTGCAACACAAGCTGTATGCCTTACAGCTGTAAGGTAAGCGGCTTGAAAACACGGAGGTGTCCTCACTGAAGATCCCCTTCCCTGCATCCTTGAGACTGTTGCTTATTTTTGAAGATTTTTATGTGGTGGTGGGACTGATATTCACTTACCCCTGTGGATTTGTCACTTACAGCTCATCCGAGCTGCCATTTATGTGCTAGTTTGATACTAGCCCACACTTATTTGGACTATTTCATGCTTTATATTTTTTATACATATTGATTTTGTGCTATTGTTCTGTAGCTCCTTCACTCATGCTAGCACCTTCATTCATTTATTATGTGTGCTTGGCTCAGGTATCCACTCGCACTGGTTTATTGATTTATTATTGTGACACACTCATTTTGGATTTATTATATATTTTTTTGTTTGCATGCTTCCATTTGATACCAGTATATTTTATTGGATCTAGAGCCCCTAAGTGTGTTAGGCTCATTCATTTAGGTCATCTGTCCTACCTCTCTATGCACTTTATTTAGTCCCTTCCACTCCCTTCCCTTTTTACTTTTCATCACAGCGCAACACCACTTCCCTTATTTTCGTTTTATCTGTCTGTTTGGATCAGTCACACAGGTGTTGCAGCAGTGTCCTTTAGCGTAGGCCCTCTGAGACAGCGCAGGGGTTACCACTTTCACAGGGTAGGAGTTATGGTTACATGGAGGGTTAGTGTTAGTAATACAGGGAGAATTAGTATTAGGATTACATGGAGGGCTAATGTGAGAATTTTAAGGAGGGTCAGTGTTATAACTTTTTTAGGTTGGTTTATTCTTTAGGTTAGGGAGAGTGTAATGCCGTGTACACACGGGAGGACTTTTGGACCGGACTGGTCCGACAGGATGGATCCATTGGAAAATATGACCGTGTGTGGGCTTCATCGGACCTGCAGCGGACTTTTTCGGTCGAAAATCAGACGGACTTTAGATTTGGAACATGTTTCAATTCTTTCCGACGGACTCGAGTCCGGTTGAAAAATCAGCTCGTCTGTATGCTAGTCCGACGGACGAAAACCGACACTAGGGCAGCTATTGGCTACTGGCTATTGTAATGGAAATGTGTAAGTTCTGTATATAATTGTATTCTATTTTGTATGTATTGCACACTGCCCTAACTGTGCACACGGCACTAATAATGTTTTCAGTACATGTTTACATTCTTTTGAGTCTTGATTAGAATTAGCCTGCCTATGTAACGCCCCTTGTTACCATAAATGTACAATTGTAATATTAATGTGATACCTACATAATCATGTGTATAAAAACCTTCAATTGCGTCATAATAAAGCAGAACAGTTATTTGGAAAGATGCTGAGCGTATCTTTTGTGTCTGTTCCCTACTGCAGTAGTTATTATTAATTTGGAACCACTAATCAATATGAGGATAGGAGTTGCCTATCATCAATTTAACCAAGTCAGCATGGCGAGCCTTGCCTTAGGAGAGGATTGCAGGTGACCCTGAGTATCCGAAAGAAGGAGCTTAAGACTATCCGGGAATTTCTGATAATCAGACGGCTGAGGTAAGCCTTTTGCTTACATTTAAGTTATCCGACTTCCTTGATCAGTAAGGCATTTTTGGGACAAAGGGTACCTATTTTACTCCCCTTAATCGAACTGTATTGACTGGTAGTTATATGTTATGTTGTCCCTGTCTATTGTCCATCGGAGTGTTATAGATAAGAAAGGGAAGAATAGTGCTGTTCACAGGTATATGTAGTACACCTGCTAGATAAAGTAGTTTAGAGGCAAGAGGGTATAGGCACATGTAGAGAAGACTGGCCAGTCATTATGGGCATTGAATTAAGTAAGGGAATGACGGGTAAGAGACCCTCAAAAATGCCCAGCGCAAGAGGAGCGCTATATATGAACCGAAGGTGTGGTTCCGCCTATACTGAACCCCTAGATTAATGGTTAAAATGGACGGGGGCCACAATGGGTAACTAGGTTACCAAGGTCCACAGGGACTAAGAATCATGCAGAGTAAACAGCTGGAAAAACAGCTATCTATGTGAGCTGGATGGATCAAGGGTGACATTAACACTAGACAGAAAGGGACATTTTCATGTTAAGTTGTGGGATGAATTTGGGGTCAGGCACTACAACTAGAAAAAACAGAAACAGAGAAATGAGAATTAAAACAGAATACTTTATATGTTGTCAGAGAGGGAAGATGGGATGAGCACTCTGGCTGCCCGTCTG
The DNA here is from genome assembly GCA_037952925.1 of Lithobates clamitans. Lineage (NCBI taxonomy): Eukaryota > Metazoa > Chordata > Amphibia > Anura > Ranidae > Lithobates > Lithobates clamitans. The sequence continues at coordinate 3,103,656 of JBBGZY010000882.1, forward strand.
ATCATAGAAGCTAGAAATAAAAGATATCTGAACAAAAGAAGGAATGCAGAATTTATGCAGGAAAATATTAAAGAGAGTTAAAAGAAAGTGAGAGAATGATATGCATGTGTTGTGTACAAATGGGAAAAATTTAAGTGATTTTAGAGAGATATTGGTGTATGTGTGTGCGAATGCTGGGACCTTTAGTTCTATTCCTTTTGTGTGTAATGTCCGCAGATGTGACCCCCTCCTTTGTGCTCTCATGAAAGAATGTGGCTGAGATGAGAGGTCAGTGATTAGCTGGAAGGACACCATGCCAATTCCAGGTTTTTAGACAAAACATTTATAACAAAATGTGCAGGGTTAACGAATCTAATGGTAAACAATGTGATCACAATTATTTTGAATCTGTTTTCCAAACATGGCAAAATGAAGGTTACATTTAACCGTGTATTACACAAATTGAATATCCTTTGATAGTGGAAACAGTGCATTTAAAAAAGGGAAATTGAGTAAAATTAAGTAATAATGAGTATTAATTTCTAATATGAGTTTAACAATTTTATTAATAATATAGATATATTGAAACTGGTTTAGACAACCTTTGGTTGGAAATGAAATCCAGGTTATTGGGGAAATTTGTAAAAATGGGATTAGTTTAGATTAAGATAACAATTTTGTAATTTTACATTTATACAATAAGCCCTTATTGAGAGAAAAAAAGATTAAGATGCGGTTGTTATTTGGAATAAAGCTGCCATAATATTTAACAAAGCCAAGATGGATGGGATACACAAGAATTTTTTCTACAAAGATGACATTTTAAGGTTCTTGATAATAACTTGATGTGCGGTCCATGATGTGAAAGTAATAAAAAATACAATTTAAATATAACAGACCCATCACATCAAGTCCACACACCCTGTTAGGATAGATGCCACCTGCAGCCAGTTATTTTATAGTTTTTTAAGGTTTCTGGTCCATCATACAGATTCTTGGTCTTTTTGTTTTCTTTATTTTTATTTTTGAAATCCAAAGCAAAATGTGTGGATTGTGAAATTATGTGTCCCTTTTCCTTGTAAGTACAGTGGTATAAGCAGAAGAATATTTTGGATTTATGGGCATCACTCCATGACCGCAGGGTATTGTTATCATTTATTATAATATTGCCAGGAAAAAGTTGTCTTTTGAAACATGAAACTGGAGTTCTTACACAAACAGTGTGATAGAAAACAAGCCATTGTAATATATTTATGCAAGCTGGACCCAGTAATGAAGGGTTCACCCCAATATATCAGAGCTGTAGCTTTTATGCAAAGGTGCTATTAGAAAAAGTTAGATATTGTTTTGGTCAAACTTTTTTAATGGTCTGACATTCTGCGCAGCAAATATACAGCTAACTAAATGTTTGTCTAATGAAAAGTTTAAAATATGAGTTTGTTTATGTACAAATCTAACAATGAAAAACGCGTACATTTATTCAAAAGAAAGGAAAAACCACACGTGTTAAATTGATGGTGTAGGAATCAGCTGCAGTGAGCCCAGTGCAGGACACACTCCCTGAAGACCCAGATATTAAATTTTTTGTAGATTTGAGTATGCAGTTTATCAACCAGAAGGATACTCTGTATTCAAAGTCATTGGATCCTTTTTCTCCAGCTCAAGAAGCAGAGCTCCATGTTTTAGCAAAGCCTGTGAGCTATAAAAAGAATGTATATTTATATAGATAGTCGAGATATAGAGAGCTTTTGGTTCCATTTGAAGGGCCAGAAGTTTGTTTTTACTTCGGCAGGTAAACCAATCAAGCATGCCAAGTTAGTTTGATTGATTAGCTGTTTTCAGCCTTCCAGGTTCTTGATGAGGTAGCCATATTAACTTTCACACATGGAAGCAGACCAGGTGACTAAGGATGCTGCATTTACAGCCCCGGACACTTGATGGGTCTGTGCAACTCACAGATTCCACCCTAGTTCTGGCCCAGTATATCTGGGATTAATAATTCAACTTTAAGGACCCCAGAAGAACAAGTGGTCCACAGGGGGCAACTTCTTATGAAACAGGACTTTGGAAAAGGTGATCATTTATGTCTGCCAGCCACTCTTTTCCCTCCAGCTTGACACATGGACCATGTCATCAGTCACAAGCAGTTATTGCTGCCTTAGTAAATGAGTATGGGATAGAGCCAGGGTTCACCACAGTTGGTTTTATAACATACCACTTCTTGTTTTACCTGCCACCAAAGGTGTTACCAAAAGCTGAACATCCCTTCCAGAAATTACAAAAAAGATATATCCAGATGCCCAAGTCAGGATCTTACGAGTATGCATTTTGTCTGTATGGACATGTTTTCTGGATGTCCAGTGGCAAATGCTACTGCAAAGGCCACACTAAAAAGTGTTATCTGAAGTAGTTTGTAAATATGGAGTGCAGAAAGTACAGAGAGTAACAGAGGAAATAATTTTTATAGGAGAGTCCTTACTAGAAGCTTTGAGGTTTTATTTTTACACCCCCTACTGTCTACAATGTAGCGGGCAAAGTAGAGTAAGAAACTAGAAAACTTTTGCCTGAATGTTTTCTTATATTTTATCAAGCCCCTAAGGGGAATGTTGGACTCTCTCCCTATGGGATTTGGTTTGGGAGTGTTACTCACTTGCTTATATTTTGTCTCAGCAGCTGAAGTCCTCCATTCGGATCTCACAGAGAATGTTGCTGATCTTTTAAGGTTTTTGACAAACTCATTTATGTGTTTTCTCCCCAATTCCAGTTTGGAAGGATCTAAAACTAAAGCCAGGTGACTTGTGGATTGTTGAGAGACATTTATATATAAGGAAATGTTTAGAGACTCAATACAGCATCTATTTCATGTACAGTTTTTGCAAAACTTGAAGGAAAAGTCACCTGGATCCACACCAGACACTGCAAAAATGACCAAATTAAAGAATATCTGTGTTTGATTTGTTTCCCTCTTGTGATCACAGTCTAGGGTACTTTTTGATTCAATACTTTAATTGTAAGGGATATATATATTTGAAAAGTAGTTTAGCCATGTTGAAGTCATATTTGTCTTTTGTACGTCTTCCATTTTATGTAGTCTGTATTTACATATGCTGATAAGTCAGCATGCCTACAGTTCAGCTAGAAGGCCATTCTGACCACAGGAGTGTACAGTCAGTACTCTGTAAATATGTCTTATCAATCATTTGTTTTTCACAATGAAAAGTCATTTTGTAATGAAAAAGTAGCTCAGCTATTATTTTCTCCACAATGGAGTTTTTTTTTGCCTTTTTGGCCAGGACTACTTCCACCTAAGTGTGTGGAGGTTCAAGGTTAAACGTGATAGCAGGTGTGGTTAGTGATCAAAACATTGATCAAAAGAGGGGAGACTGTAATGGAAATTTGTACGTTCTGTATATAATTGTATTCTATTTTGTATTTATTGCACTCTGCCCTCACTGTGCACACAGCACTAATAAGGTTTTCAGTAAATGTTTACATTCTTTTGAGTCCTGATTAGAATTAGCCTGCCTATGTAACGCCCCTTGTTACCATAAACGTACAATTGTAATATTAATGTGATGCCTACGTAATCATGTGTATAAAAACCTTCATTTGCATCATAATAAAGCAGAACAGTTATTTGGAAAGATGCTGAGCGTATCTTTTGTCTGTTCCCTACTGCAGTAGTTATTATTAGTTTGGAACCACTAATCAATATGAGGATAGGAGTTGCCCATCATCAATTTAACCAAGTCACTATAACAATGTAGAAGCTATATTACAAAGGTATCAATGGTCTTTCACACAGTGTATATTTTATATTTCTCAAGCAACTTTAGACATGCATACATTCCCTAGAGTATATCTTTTTCTTACCTACTAATGGGTATTAAAATCTTTTCACATAATATCCAAGGTTTCAATTTCCCGCACAAATGCAAAAAAGCCTTCCAAAACTACAAAAGATTAGGAGCAGATATAATCCTTCTACAAGAAACCCATTTTTCTGCCACAAACCATCCAAAATTTTTTGATAAATCCTACAGCCAATCATATTTCACCACATTTAATAACAAACCGGGAGGTATCGCCATCTTTGTAATCATTTTTGATACTCAAAACGTCTATAAAGATGACAACAGCCATTTTATCATTATTAAAGGAATGATTAACAACGGATTACTGACATTTGCATCAGTATATGCCCCTAACAAATCCCAACATTCCTTTTTTCAAAATTCTTTGAAACCCTTGATCGTTACAGCTCCCCACACATGTTATTAGGAGGTGACTTCAATATGATGGCTCACCCTGCTCTTGATAGAAGCAGAATAGTCCCCTCCTCTAAGACCTTTTCTAAATCCATGAACCATACCCTTAGTAAACGCCAACTCATTAAAAGCACATATACATTCCTGCCCATGGTCAGATCACAACATGGTCTCCTTTGACACTTCCCATATTGGCCTAACCCCAACCCCATTCAACTGGCGCCTCAACGACTTTAACTGATCCATCAAATATCCAAAAAATATCTACTCATATAGAAAATTACTTTAAAGAAAACTCTACAGAAGAGATTCCTCCCACCTCACTTTGGTCAGCTCATAAAGCCGTCCTGAGAGGCCAATTGATAAGTATAGCAGCAGCCAAGAACAAGGAAAGACTCACTGAAATTAAATGCCTCACCAGAGATCTTGACCAACTTTACAAAAAATTAAATTACTCTCCCTCCCAAGACTTAAATCAACAAATACAAACTAAACATCAACCCTTAGACACAATCCTATCAGCTAACACTGAAAAAGCCCTTCGATTTTCTAAAGCTAAATTTATGCTACATGGAAACTCTACATCCACTATGTTTGCAAGAACATAAACCACCCCACATATATAAACTATGTGACCATAAGGGTAATTTAGTGACCCACCCCCAGGAGGTCCTCAAAATATTCACATCCTTTTACAAAACCCTTCTCTCAGACCCTCAACCTCAAAATCAAACCCCATCTCTTAATTGGCTCAAAAACCTCCAACTCCCAAAACTTACCAATGAACAAATTAATTCCCTGAATGATCCCTGTACAGATCTAGAGGTACTAAACCTTATTAAATCCCTTAAAACGTCCACTGCCCCAGGGCCTGACGGTTTCACCACTTATTATAAAAAATTTGCACCCCTCCTGGCTCCCAAACTCACAAATTTATTTAATCATATCCTACAAGGGAACTACTTTCCAGATGAAATGCTTTTGGCCAATCTATCATTAATTCCAAAACCACTCAAAGACCACACCTTACCACAAAATTTTCATCCTATATCTGTTTTAAACAATGACCTTAAAATCTTTGGCAGAATGCTGGCTGATAGACTTGCAGCGGTAATCACTACCCTAATCCACACAGATCAAACTGGCTTTATCCCCGCCCATCAAATAGTTGACAACATCAGACTAGTCACAAATATCATCCAAGACGCCAATCTTCATTCACGACCCGTAGGTCTCCTCAGCCTTGACATTCACAAGGCATTTGACAGTGTTAACTGGTCTTAAATCAATCATCTCCTACCTAAATACGGTATTTCTGATAAATTCCTACACGGCTTTAACGCCCTTTATCACTCCCCACAAACTAGAATTAAAATCTCAGGTAATAATTCAGAGTTCTTCCCTTTGAGCAGAACAAGGCAGGGCTGTCCCCTATCCCCTCTCTTGTTTGCTTTAGCAATAGAGCCTCTGGCATGTCCAGTGAGGAAAAATACTAACATAAAGGGATACACCATAGGCCATAATGAATTTAAATTAAGTTTATACACTGATGATGCCCTTTCATTCTTATCAGACCCATTAATATCCATACCCAACCTTCTCACAGAACTTAAAACCTTTCACAACCTCTCAGGTTTAGGCTCCATGAACACTGGAGCTGATAAACTGCAATTTATTGGAGTTTGGGCATTTTTTTTAAAAGCCCATAAACTGCACTCTATGTTAGCCTGTGTCCATGCACACATGGACGTTTTTTAGCTTTAATGAGCAGTGGAGTTTATGGGCTTTTTTCTGAACGCCAGAAATTTGCGTTCAAGAGCAGTACTGGAAATGCCAGACACCTGTAAAAGGTGTTAAACGAGGGTTAACGCTGTAAAAAGAGCATTAAGCCTCGTTTGGCATTTCTCTTCCTCTATTCAAAATTAATGGTTCCCTATGGGAGCAAATCAATGGTTCCCTATGGGAGCCCATTGATTTGAATAGAAGTCGCACGCAAGTCGGATTATCATGATCATCGGATCATTATCTGAGCACGCAGCCCGGCCGGTCAGGAAAGGGGGTGGGGGCGAGCGATCGCCCCCCCTCAACCGTACCAGGCCACATGCCCTCAACATGAGGGTAGGTGCTTCGGGGCAGGGGGAGCGCTGCACCTCCCCACCTCAAAGCACCTTGTCCCCATGTTGATGAGGACAAGGGCCTCTTCCCGACAACCCTGGCCGTTGGTTGTCGGGGTCTGCGGGCAGGGGGCTTATCGGAATCCGGGAGCCCCCTTTGATAAGGGGGCCCCCAGATCCTGGCCCCCCACCCTATCTGAATGAGTACGGGGTACACCGTACCCCTACTCATTCACCTGGGAAAAGTGTCAAAAATAAAACACACTACACAGGTTTTTAAAGTAGTTTATTAGTCAGCTCCGGGGGTCTTCCGACTTCGGGGGTCTCTTCCTTCTTCTCCGCACTATCTGGCCTCTTATCCCAGTCTCCGGTGTCTTCTCCCACTCTCCAGGTTCTTTTGCCGGGCTCCTCCGCTATCTTCCGCTCTTTTGCCAATCTTTTGCTAGCGGTGGCCCGGTCTTCTCTGTCGTCTATTCCCCTCTGCTCTTCTTCCGATGTTGACACGGCGCTCTCTCCCGCTGTAATGCTGGGTGCGCGTTGCACAATGACTTATATAGGCATGGGGCGTGGTCACCAGGTGATGTCATCCAATGACCCGCCCCTTATGACGTCACCACCCGGGCATGATGGGACAGTGACATCATAAGGGGGCGGGGTCACCAGATGATATCACCTGGTGACCACGCCCCATGCCTATATAAGTCGTTGCGCAACGCACACCCAGCATTACAGCAGCAGGGAGCGTTGTGTCAACATTGGAAGAAGAGCAGAGGGAAGAAGATGACAGAGAAGACTGGGCCACCGCTAGCAAAAAAGCTGCAAAAGAGCAGAATATAACGGAGGCTCCTGGCAGAAGAACCGGAGAGCGGGAGAAGACACCGGAGACCGGGAGAAGAGAAGAATTTCCTTGCCGCCAGACACAACTATCACAATGGTTTGCCCCTACACACAATATTCCCTGGAAAATATTTTAATCATCCTCAATCTCCCCACTATACCTTTAGGCCATATTATGGACCAACCTATACTATCATCGCACATTAATTAAACACAATATGATTGTAGCCCAATTTCTCCAACTGTGGCTAAAAATTAAAGATTTATATAAATTAGCTTTAAAAGTTCCACCCTTAGCCTCATACTTAGGAGATATTAGATTCACACAAATTCACGACTATAACACATTCACATTATGGATCAATAAAAACCCAACTACATTGGGTTCCCTCATCATTGATTCAGAATTCCTTTCCTTCTCCACTCTTCAGAAAAATATAACTTACCCCACTCTGAACTCACCTATTATACCCAAATTGAACAATTTTTTTCAAAATACTACGCATTGCAAATCCACACACCAACACTATTTTTGAACAAATATGCTTAACCTCCTCAAGAGACAGAGGCCTTATCTCACAACTACATAGACACTTAAATTGCTCTTTTACCACCGAGGCGTGGAATGTTATGATCGACAATAGGGATGAGCTTCGAGTTCGAGTCGAACTCATGTTCGACTCGAACATTGGCTGTTCGCAAGTTCGCCGAGCGGCAAATTAGAATGCCGCAGAACACCCTTTAAAAGTCTATGGGAGAAATCAAAAGTGCTAGTTTTAAAGGCTTGTATGCAAATTATTGTCATAAAAAGTGTTTGGGGACCCGGGTCCTGCCCCAGGGGACATGGATCAATGCAAAAAAAAGTTTTAAAAACTGCCGTTTTTTCAGGAGCAGTGATTTTAATAATGCTTAAAGTCAAACAATAAAAGTGTAATATCCCTTTTAAATTTTGTACCTGGGGGGTGTCTATAGTATGCCTGTAAAGGGGCGCATGTTTCCCGTGTTTAGAACAGTCTGACAACAAAATGACATTTCGAAGGAAAAATTCCATCTAAAACTACCCGTGGCTATTGCATTGCCGACAATACACATAGAAGTTCATTGATAAAAACGGCATGGGAATTCAACACAGGGAAACCTCGAACCAAAATAAAAAAAAAGACGTGGGAGTGCCCCTAAATTCCATACCAGGCCCTTCAGGTCTGGTATGGATATTAGGGGGAACCCCGGCCAAAATGTAAAAAAAAATGACGTGGGGTTCCCCCTAAATTCCATACCAGACCCTTCAGGTCTGGTATGGATTTTAAAGGGAACCCCGCGCCAAAAAAAAAAAAACGGCGTGGGGTCCCCCCAAAAATCCATACCAGACCCTTATCCGAGCACGCAACCTGGCAGGCCACAGGAAAAGAGGGGGGGACGAGAGTGCGCCCCCCCTTCTGAACCGTACCAGGCCACATGCCCTCAACATTGGAAGGGTGCTTTGGGGTAGCCCCCAAAACACCTTGTCCCCATGTTGATGAGGACAAGGGCCTCATCCCCACAACCCTGGCCGGTGGTTGTGGGGGTCTGTGGGCGGGGGGCTAATCGGAATCTGGAAGCCCCCTTTAACAAGGGGACCCCCAGATCCCGGCCCCCCCCTGTGTGAAATGGTAAGGGGGTACTTACCCCTACCATTTCACTAAAAAAACTGTCAAAAATGTTAAAAATGACAAGAGACAGTTTTTGACAATTCCTTTATTTAAATGCTTCTTCTTTCTTTCTTCAAAGGCGTAGCTAACGTACCTCATGTGGAGCTATTTGAAGACATATGCCCGCCTGTCTTCAAATAGCTCCACATGAGGTACGTTAGCTACGCCTTTGATAACGTCGATGACGAAATGCGTAAGGCGGAGCTACGTACCTACGTCACACGCGGAAGTCGGACAGACTGTGGAGCGCAGCTGAGGCGCACGCTGGCCGGCTGTCAGAACACATCCACTAGTCTCTCTCTAGGCTTGACCTCTCATCTGGTGTGGTAGTCTGACTCCTTATAGGAGCCCGACCTTTTTAATTTAATTTTTAATTTTTATCTTTATGTTATTTGATCGCTGTAATCAGCATTTTTTAATAAAAACTACTTTATTACGTTATCACACTATGGGAGCCCTGTCTCTTTCATATGAGGTGAACCCGGAGTTCTGAAGGCTATATTGCCATTGGAGTGGAAACCCCCAGGGAATACCTCACTGGAATGCTAGATGGCATTGGATGCCGGAGAACATATGCTGATTACCCCTGCAAGGGTGCATGGAGCTGGTGAGTGGAGAGCCTTGAGGGGGAGCACCGGAGTCACTGGATATCAACTGTAGCAGTCACAAAAGTCACTTTACACAGAATACTTGAACCTGATGGAAATATATGGAACTTTTTAAGCTGGGACTCTCACAAATGTTTTTTTTACTTTTTTGATCAATATTTTTTCATTTTTCACTATTACACTGTTTTCACATCCAATGTGGGTCTAAAAACTAATGAATTTCACACTTTTTCCTACTAATCACATTTCTCTTGTTACTAATAATTTGGTTTTGCAACGCTAATGCACTGTGTTTAGACTGTGTTTAGGCTGTATCCAGCCGCCCAGCTGAATGCTGGGGAGTCAATGTGTTAACACTTGTATTAGATGTATGGTATCAATCGGTAACAGATTGACAGTTAACAATCACATCAGTTGAAAAGAAGGTTTTTATTCACGGATTTATTCAACCCCTTTAAATGCATCTAGGAGGGACGTTTTTTACCTGATTATCTATATACTGTCTGATCAACTGTCACCAATGTGGGTATATTTACAACTTTCTTTCACAATAACGACTCATTTATTTGTACACACTGGCACGGAACATTAATTTTTAACTGGCACATATTCATTTTTGGAATCTGTTTTGTTTTATTTTATTTTACTTTTACTTGCACACCTAGCAGAGACTATATAATTTAATTAATCAGGTATCCAACACAGGTAGCGCCACTAACCTCCATCTATAAACCTGCTCTAACTTATTTCACCCCGTGAGGGTTCAAATATAGGGGGGCTGCAAGCCTGGGTCCGTGAGCGCGGAAACCTTTTCCTTATTACTTTTGTCTAGATGGTATATGACTCCATCCAAAATACATTCCTTTTATCCTGAAACTTCCCCTAATTGTTTTAGGGGATGTTCAGAACTGGGCTCTTTTTTTTACATATTTTTTTGGAGCTGTGAACATCTAAAACCAATCTGGCATGCAGCTATAGCCAGAATTGAAGAATCATCTAAACAAAAAATTCCTCTCCCCACAAGCTTGCCTTCTATATGCCACAGTACCAAACATACCAACACCATGCAACAGACTCCTTCACTCACTGACCAGTTCGATTCAATGGATGATAGCATTCAACTGGAGAACACACAACCTATCATGGTCACAAGTCCTATCCAGAATGGAAATGCTTAGATTGTCAGAAAGGATCCACCACACCCTGTATGACAGCATGCATATTTTCAATAATAATTGGAATTATTGGATCTTACTATAAGATGTTTTTCTTATACTTTATCCTAAATCAAACCTCCATTTGATAGAAAGCTTGGTACTCTCAACTCCCAAGTTGTGATAATAATAAATACCTTAACTCCAACAGTCTCTAGATGGTCTTGCAGCCCTATATATACCACTATTACCCTTCTCATCACTTCTACATGTTTGATACCTCTTCTATACTGTATAATTGATTTATCACATTGTATTTTCATTTGAAACTTCCTTTTATTGCATTGAAAATGTATGTGCAAACTTTCTTTTTCAATAATTTTTATTAAGTTTTTTAAACATTAAAATAAAACTTTTGTAAACAAGATGGGACTTTAATGACAAACATTTCCCTCACTCAGGACAGGAATGCGGCTTCTCCCCGTGTGAGATCTCTGATGTATGAAAAGATCGTATTTGTGGGAAAAACACTTCCCGCACTCAGGACAGGAATGCGGCTTCTCCCCCGTGTGAGATCTCTGATGGGAGGAAAGATGGGATTTCAGGGAAAAACACTTCCCGCACTCAGGACAGGAATGCGGCTTCTCCCCCGTGTGAGATCTCTGATGGGAGGAAAGATGGGACTTCAGGGAAAAACACTTCCCGCACTCAGGACAGGAATGCGGCTTCTCCCCCGTGTGAGATCTCTGCTACTTTGAAACAATTGAAATTATGTGCAAACTTTAAAATAAAACTTTTGTAAACAAGATGGGACTTCAATGAGAAACATTCCCCTCACTCAGGACAGGAATGCGGCTTCTCCCCGTGTGAGATCTCTGATGTATGAAAAGATCGTATTTGTGGGAAAAACACTTCCCGCACTCAGGACAGGAATGCGGCTTCAAACCCGTGTGAGATCTCTGATGGGAGGAAAGATGGGACTTCAGGGAAAAACACTTCCCGCACTCAGGACAGGAATGCGGCTTCTCCCCCGTGTGAGATCTCTGCTACTTTGAAACAATTGAAATTATGTGCAAACTTTAAAATAAAACTTTTGTAAACAAGATGGGACTTCAATGAGAAACATTTCCCTCACTCAGGACAGGAATGCGGCTTCTCCCCGTGTGAGATCTCTGATGTATGAAAAGATCGTATTTGTGGGAAAAACACTTCCCGCACTCAGGACAGGAATGCGGCTTCAAACCCGTGTGAGATCTCTGATGGGAGGAAAGATGGGACTTCAGGGAAAAACACTTCCCGCACTCAGGACAGGAATGCGGCTTCTCCCCCGTGTGAGATCTCTGCTACTTTGAAACAACTGAAATTATGTGCAAACTTTAAAATAAAACTTTTGTAAACAAGATGGGACTTCAATGAGAAACATTTCCTTCACTCAGGACAGGAATGCGGCTTCTCCCCCGTGTGAGATTTCTGATGGGAGGAAAGATGGGACTTTGATGAGAAACATTTCCCGCACTCAGGACAGGAAAACGGCTTCTCCCCCGTGTGAGATCTCTGATGTATGGAAAGATCGGACTTCTGGGAAAAACACTTCCCGCACTCAGGACAGGAATGCGGCTTCTCCCCCGTGTGAGATCTCTGATGTGTGGAAAGATTGGACTTCTTGGAAAAACATTTCCCGCACTCAGAACAGGAAAACGGCTTCTCCCCCGTGTGAGATCTCTGATGGGAGGAAAGATGGGACTTCAGGGAAAAACACTTCCCACACTCAGGACAGGAATGCGGTTTCTCCCCCGTGTGAGATCTCTGATGTCTGGAAAGATCGGACTTCAGGGAAAAACACTTCCCGCACTCAGGACAGGAATACGGCTTCTCCCCCGTGTGAGATCTCTGATGTGTGGAAAGGTAGGACTTCAATGAGAAACATTTCCCGCACTCAGGACAGGAATGCGGCTTCTCCCCCGTGTGAGATCTCTGATGAATGGAAAGATTGGACTTGTGGGAAAAACACTTCCCGCACTCAGGACAGGAATGCGGCTTCTCCCCCGTGTGAGATCCCTGATGTCTGAAAAGATTGGACATCTTGGAAAAACACTTCCCGCACTCAGGACAGGAATGCGGCTTCTCCCCCGTGTGAGATCTCTGATGTGTGGAAAGATAGGACTTCAATGAGAAACATTTCCCGCACTCAGGACAGGAATGCGGCTTCTCCCCCGTGTGAGATCTCTGATGGGAGGAAAGATGGGACTTCGATGAGAAACATTTCCCGCACTCAGGACAGGAAAATGGCTTCTCCCCCGTGTGAGATCTCTGATGTATGGAAAGATCGGACTTCTGGGAAAAACACTTCCCACACTCAGGACAGGAATGCGGCTTCTCCCCCGTGTGAGATCTCTGATGTATGGAAAGATCGGACTTCTGAGAAAAACACTTCCCGCACTCAGGACAGGAATGCGGCTTCTCCCCCGTGTGAGATCTCTGATGGGTGGAAAGATTGGACTTCTTGGAAAAACATTTCCCGCACTCAGAACAGGAAAACGGCTTCTCCCCTGTGTGAGATCTCTGATGGGAGGAAAGATGGGACTTTAGGGAAAAACACTTCCCGCACTCAGGACAGGAATGCGGCTTCTCCCCCGTGTGAGATCTCTGATGTCTGGAAAGATCGGACTTCAGGGAAAAACATTTCCTGCACTCAGAACAGGAAAATGGCTTCTCCCCCGTGTGAGATCTCTGATGGGAGGAAAGATAGGACTTCAATGAGAAACATTTCCCGCACTCAGGACAGGAATGCGGCTTCTCCCCTGTGTGAGAACTCTGATGTATGGAAAGATTGGACTTGTGGGAAAAACACTTCCCGCACTCAGGACAAGAATGTGGCTTCTCCCCCGTGTGAGATCTCTGATGTCTGGAAAGATTGGACATCTTGGAAAAACACTTCCCGCACTCAGGACAGGAATGCGGCTTCTCCCCCGTGTGAGATCTCTGATGTATGGAAAGATTGGACTTGTGGGAAAAACACTTTCCGCACTCAGTACAGGTCTTATCTGTTGGAACGACGGCACCATCCCTCACAGTCTGAGGTTCCTCGGGATAAGAGGAAGACGATGGTCCATCTACACTGTGTGGTGTCGGATGGACATTTGAGGTAGTCGGGTTTTCTCCTGGACTATACTGTGTGATGTCCTCATCTTCTACTTCACAGTCTGGAGACAAAGTGAGACAATCCTCTGAGGTTTTCCTCATCTCCCGTCCATCTACTAAAATAGAAATAAAAAGATTATTACTAGACATGAGCAGATTGGTTCCCCTAAACCAGGACTCCGCCCACATCAGACAGTTTTGTCTCTGAGGATCTTACAATTCCCCCCTCAAGGTAACTAGTAAATGGGTCCTCTGATCTCCTACCAGCAGTGTTAATTTTGGCAGCAAATTTTGATTTAGTTTATTCCAACGTACACATGATCGGAAATTCCGACAAGAAAACCGTGGATATTTTTCCAACTGAACTTTGGCTCAAACTTGTCTTACATACACACGGTCACACAAATGTTGTCTGAAATTCTGAATGTCAAGAACGCGGTGACCTACAACTCATTACGACGAGCTGAGAAAAATGAAGTTCAATAGCCAGTGCGGCTCTTCTGCTTGATTTTGAGCATGTGTGGCATTTTGTGCGTCGGAATTGTCTACACGCAATGGATTTTGTTGTCGGAAAATTTTAGATCCAGCTCTCAAACTTTGTGTGTCGGAAATTCCGATGGAAAAAGTCTGATGGAGCCTACATACGGTCAGAATTTCTGAAACAAGCTCCGATCGCACATTTTCTATCGGAAAATCCGACCGTGTGTACGGGGCATTAGTCTTACGACTAAAATGGCATTTTAGTTTTAGACCCATTTTAGTCTTCTGTAAGTGTTTTAGTTTTAGTATTATTTAGTCGACTAAATCTCCAGTACATTTTAGTTGACTAAAACTCATTTTAGTCATCTAAAATCTAATGGGTGTAGTTAAATTGTAATGCAGTGTTTAAGCATTTCTCTACAATTTCCAAACTCATTATATACTGCTGGAGTGAAAGATCTAATTTGTTATTATTTATGGTATTGAGGTATGAACATGCACTACAGACTAGTGTTTATTTTGACATCAAATTTCAATTTAGTTTTAGTCTTAGTATGTTGACTAAAATGGCATTTTAGTTTTAGTCCCATTTTAGTCTTTTGTTTAAAATGCCATTTTAGTTTTAGTCGTATTTTAGTCATCTCATTTGTTTTAGTTTTAGTCGTATTTTAATCGACTAAAATGGTATTAAGTTAGTCAACTAAAATGTTTTAGTCGGTTTTAGTTGACTAAATTAACACTGCCTACCAGTTCATTTCTTTATTCATGGACCTTAGTCAAAGAGTGAGGACACAACAAGAACTGTCTTTTATAGGAGTGACAGTAATGAGGGGATTATAGGACGAGTGTCCCCACCCCCTCTGTCACTCATTGCCATCTTGCCAACACAAGAAGTCCTGCACTCCCGGATTTAGTCCATGATTTAGTCATAAATGCGGGGCTGAGCCCCACCAGAGGTCAGAGAGTGAGGATGGGGGAAAACAACCAAGATGAAGACTGGACTGATCCTGAAGACCACCATCATTGGGTTATTGGCTCCTCCCTCATTATCACTTTCCGTTTAAGGTTCCAAAGTTGGAGGATGTCATCACATTATTATCAACATGTAAAGGTCTGTGCACCAATCACATTATCAGATATAAAATCAAACCACTATAATCTGATTCCACGCTGAAATGAAATAAGTAATTAGGAAGCTGCTTACATAATACCCAGATATGAGGTATAGCAGAATCATATATAAAAAAACTGCACCACAGATGAGGTCATCAGGTGCTGGATCATTTATCTGATCTCTGATGTGATGATGTCAGCGCTTTGGGTGGAGCACTTTAATATCATCACGCCCATTGCGGCTGAACCGAGCGCCGAGGAGATACACTATGCATGTCTACCGATGTGTGTGACAGATATTTCTATGTAATAAATTGAGAGATGTTATTGATCTATAATATGTGGAGAGTTCTTCTTGTCTTGGGTCTGAGAATATACAGATATATCCCTCCACCCGGCACTGCCAGCAAACATCAGAACTAGTAACCCCGGGAGAATTCCTCTGTCAGAGATCTCGCTAGATCCGGATATGGGACAGACCTAAGACACATACCCCAGATGCCTATGGAGAAAATAAGCATTTTGCTGCCAGCTGAACCCCAGAGTCTCCATAAATCCATTTTAGATACATGAACTGTGTCTGCAGCACAGAGAAGGAAGGTTATCGGAGAGAAATACAGGAATACAGGACAGCTCAGGAAAGTGACCAGGGTATTACAGGCTGATATCACCCAGTCCTAGGGTTGCCACCTCTCCGGGACTCACCCGGGCAGTCCAGGTTTTGAACCCTCTGCCCGATTTTGAGTCTATAGAACTACAAAAGAAACAAATACTCCTGCGCATAGGTGTGTTGGCTAGATGATCAAACGATCAAATTGGATATTAGCTACTACCAGGATAGGGATAGCCTAGTAGTAGACAAAAACACAAAGAAAAGAGGGCGCACCAGCCTTCATGAGAGGCTCTGATGAAGAAGGAATCCCTTCGAAACGCGTCAGCCAGCAGCGGTTCATATGTCTACTCCCCAGGACCCAGAGACTGCAATCAGTAGACAGACTGCCATATGTCAAAGACCTTTCTAAGCATTAATGTCTCACACTTTTGTGAGTAGTTTTCATTATATGTTTTCTGAATAAATGTAGCATAAGATAATGCACTAGGCTGGTGCGCCCTCTTTTCTTTGTGTTTTTGCCGATTTTAAGTCTGCCTGAGACCCGGACACATCAGTGGCAGCACCAATCCTCCTCTCCCCTCCTGTCGGCATCCAGAGCTTTTAACTATAAGACCCCTTTCACACTGATGCGCTTTTCAGGCAGTTTCATGCTAAAAAAAGCGCCTGAAAAGCTCACAAAAACCTATTTCCATTAAAATCAATGAATGCTTTCACACTGGGGCAGTGCGCTGGCAGGGTGGTGAAAAAACACCCTTCTCCATTGAAATGAATGGGAAGCTCTTCAAAAGCACCTGAAAAGCTCTTCAAAAGCGGCATTCACATTGCAAGGCGGGCGGCGTCGGCAGTAAAGTGCGCTTTATTGTCATTTTTGGGGCGCTATTCGGCCGCTAGTGGGGTGCTTTTAACCCCCGCTAGCGGACAGAAATGGTTAAAACTGGCCGCTGCCCATTGATTTCAATGGGCGGGGTGATTTAGGAGAGGTGTATACACCCCTCCTACAGTGCCTCAAAGATGCAGCTAGCAGGACTTTTTTGAGTGTCCTGCGAGCGCACCGCTCCAGCTTCACCCTCGGGGGCTTTTGGGGGAGTGAAAGAGGAGGCTCTTTCAGGGCGCTTTGCAGGCGCTACTTTTAGCCTGGAAAGCCCCTCGGTGTGAAAGGGGTCTAAGGGAAGGGGACTCTTTAACTCCTTGCATATGCTTCGCCCCGCCTCCACTCTGGATCCTCCACCCTCCCCCTTGTGCAGAGTCCGGGATTGGCTGTGCTGGTACAGTGAGTGAAGGGGGAGGTGGTTTCAGCTGCGTGGAGGGCAGAGCAAGTAGTAGAAGTAGCAATGATAGTCTGCCCAGAGCTCCATCACAGACATCGGAGCTGTGCAGGATTTCCTCCTTCTTCTCTGCTACTATGAGTCACCCCCTCCCCCTCCGGGGCTGCTGTGTGTGTGTGTGTATGGCTCTGGATCTGTTCACGCTCACTACACACTATTCACCTTCTCCAGAGGGAGGAGGGGGCAACTGCCTGCAGTCTTCCTGGCCAGTGGTCTTTTTTCTACTAGTGGGGGGTGAGCAAGGTCCCCCCATCACCCCTCTGCAGTCCTCCCAGCTGGGGCGCTTTTTTTATCTGGTGGGGGAGGAAGGGAAGTCCTTATTATCACCCACCTGCAGTCCTTCTAGCTGGGGGATCTTCTATAACTGGACAGAGAAGAGAACAGAAGTCCTGTATTAGGGTCCCTTCTTACCCCTTCCCCCCACAGTCCTCAGAGCTGGGGTCTTCTTCAACTAGAGGGAAGTTCAGATGTTCCTGGATGGGGATTCCCCTCTTATCACCCCCCTGCAGTCATATTATCCAGGGATCTCCTTTACTTGGAGGGAGGATCAGGGGCATAACTAGAAATCACAGGGCCCCATAGGAAAATGTTGTGTGCCCCCCCTCCCCTGCAAACAGCCCCCCCCCCCCCACAAAAAAATGAACTAATGCCTTTGAACAACAGATTACCACACCCATGTGGCACAGTACCCAGGCAACAGCTTATATTCATTTGGAACAACAAAGTATGCAGTATACTGTATGCAGCCCCTGAAGGACACACATTGCTGACCTCCAGCCTTCTAACCAATTTCTGTTCTGATGAAACTTCTGTGTAAATACAAGACAAATAGGGGAGAAATAAGACAGCAATGATGAACAGTGGCCCTAATGGTAGTTTGATCAAGTTTATTCTTAGGGTCTTAGGAACATCTACACCCTTGAACCTGGCATTGCTCCCCCTCTCTTTGTGCCAAAATTATCCTAATGAAAAAATATAGCAAACAATTTCTTCACAAAAATAGCAAAACAATGCAAAACAGGTGACAGTCTCCCACTCCCTTCCTACCTCCTGTCCAGACTCCAGAGCCTCCTCATGTGCCGAAAACGATGTCCCTTCACATTTGCGTTCGAGCGTTCTGCTCCCGCCCACTCTGCTCTCTGCTCCTGCTGAATGCGGCTGCGTGTGTCGGGACACGGCCAGACTCGCGGGGCCCGGGAGGCTTAACAGTAAACTTACATTCCTCATCCTCACCGGGCCCCAGGGGCGGATCCAGAGCATTTGGCACCCGGGGCGGATCCTATATCTGGTACCCCCCACTTTAAAATGTAAAAACACCCCCTGTGCCCCTGCATACCTCTTCATCCCCCAATATTGTCACTACTTTGTACCGCCTCTCCACAACTGAACCTCTTTACATTACACAGCCCCCTGCAGCTCTGGACCCCTTTATATTACACAGCCCCCCTGCAGCTCTGGACTCCTTTATATTACACAGCCCCCTGCAGCTCTGGACACCTTTACATTACACAACCCCCTGCACCTCTGGACACCTTTATATTACACAGGACCCTGCACCTTTGGACCCCTTTACATTTCCAACCCCCTGCACCACTGGACCCATTCACATTACACAACCCCCTGCACCTCTGGACCCCTTTACATTACACAACCCCCTGCACCTCTGGACACCTTTACATTACACAACCCTCTACACCTCTGGACCACTTTACATTATACAACCCCCTGCACCTCTGGCCCCTTTAGATTACACAACCCATTGCACCTCTGGACCCTTTTACATTTCATAGCCTTCCACCCCACAGCTCTGGACCCCTTTACATTACACAACCTTCTGCACCTTTGGACCCCTTTACATTACACAGCACCTCGCAGCTCTGGACCGCTTTACATTGCACAGCACCCTGCACCTCTGGACCCCTTTACATTGCACAGCACCATGCACATCTGGACCCCTTTACATTGCACAGTACCCTGCACCTCTGGACCCCTTTACATTACACAGCACCCTGCACCTCTGGACCCCTTTACATTACACAGTCCCCCCACAGCTGTCACTGGACCCCTGAACATTACCCCCCAGCCCCCATATCACATTACCCCCCCACAGCTCTGACCTGACTGGACCCCCTGCACATTACCCCCCCACAGGTCTGACTGGACCCCCTGCACATTACCCCCCCAGCCCCACAGCACATTACCCCCCCACAGCTCTGACCTGACTGGACACCCTGCACATTACTCCCCACAGCTCTGACCTGACTGGACCCGCTGCACGTTGCATAGCTCTGTGACTGTCCGTTTGTATTCACAAGATAATGATTGGTTGCTAGGACCGCCTAGCAACCAATCACCTGCTACTCCTCCAGCATTAACTGTCTTATGCCCCACGGTCTCTCACTCGCCCTCTCCTGCTTTACAAGAGAGTGAGAGACCGTGTTTTTTTTCTCCTGCTTTGGGCCGGCATGCTGCTCAATCGTGTCATCTGTGTAGCGCCGGGCCCCCCTCAGCTGTGGGTGTAAGTGAATTCAATCTTTTCAGGTTTAGCTATTTTTATACTTTTTATTAACTTTTCAGTAAAACTATTGCATTTTTTTGTATTCAATTTCGGTTTTGTGGAGTCTCTACTTTCCACTGATTTTCAGTGGATAGTGAAACTAACTTTGACTGTGAGTTTTTGTACTTTTAGCGGTGTGTTTTTTTATTTTTTATTTTAGGTTTGGTTGATTGGGCATTTTCTTTGCATTTCTCAGAGGACAATTCATGCCCCTATTGTTTTGGGTTTTATCGCTTTAGCTGCGTCTTGTATTGTATAGCTTGCATCTTTTTACAGGAGTTTCAGTGGTCTGACTGCCCATGGGATATGAAAGTAGAAGGGGGATTCCCTTCCATTTGAGATATGGGGGGTTTATTTCACCCTTTCCTGGACAAAAGTTTTCTTTTTTTTTTAAGAGACATTAAATTTTCCTATATGATGTTAGCCCTAGATTTTTTTAATGTCTTCATAGACAGTTTGAAATTCAGGGAAGATGAAGCTAGGTTTCCCCTCCCCCTCCCTCTTCCTGTTCATTGATATGTAAATAAACCAGCTTGATGGGTTTTTAGAGCTCAGCAGAGATGGAAGTCTATTGCAGGATGTGATGTATCCACAGGAAGTTGGTGGGAGGAGCTTGGGGTCTTTTGAATTGAGCATGTGGGCAAAGGGATTTGTGTTTTTGAAAGGGCAATGGAAATCCCTTTGGTTTTTAAATTTAATTCCAGTTTTGTGAAGTTTTATACTGTAATACAGTTTTGGGTAGAGAGTAAACGGGAGGCATCCACGATATTGTTGTAACATCTAGATACAGAGAGAAGCCACATTGTTCTGTAGAGAAATTGGGCGTAAGTGTTCTGTGCAGTTTAGTCTGGCAACGCAGTGTATGGGCGTATAGCTGACAACGCTTGTGTATGCATACACTGTGAGGGGTAGAGACATAATGTGGGGGTGATAACGCCTCGGTTAGGGTTTCTAGTTGTGGGACTGGACCAGATAGTGGTTGCAGTCCGTCAATCCACCATAGAAGAAGGCACCGGGCGTTGCTCTCCTAAATGGGTGTGTTGTGGAAATTTTATTATATAACATTTACGTGGACATTTTATGTTAGGATGTGTGTTTTATAGATTGTCATCTGTCTCCCTGTGTCTGATTTAATCGAGGAGCGCTCTAGCAGAGCGCACTTGGGTTAAATCGAGACCAGCGGTAAAAACCATCAATATGAAAACCTTCTCATGGGATTGGAGATGTGTTCTTTGTGTGTGTGGACGTTTGCTGGTTTATAGGTAGGGATGAGCTTTGAGTTCGAGTCGAACTCGTGTTCGACTTGAACATTGGCTGTTCGCCAGTTCACCGAACAGCGAACAATTTGGGGTGTTTGCGGCAAATTCGAATGCCGGGGAACACCCTTTAAAAGTCTATGGGAGAAATCAAAAGTGCTAATTTTAAAGGCTTATATGCATGGTATTGTCATAAAAAGTGTTTGGGGACCCGGGTCCTGCCCCAGGGGACATGTATCAATGCAAAAAAAAGTTTTAAAAACGGCCGTTTTTTCGGGAGCAGTGATTTTAATAATGCTTAAAGTCAAACAATAAAAGTGTAATATCCGCATGTTTCCCAGGTTTAGAACAGTCTGACAGCAAAATGACATTTCAAAGGAAGAAAGTCATTCAAAACTACTCGCGGCTATACTGAATTGCCGGCCCGACAATACACATAAAAGTTCATTGATAAAAACGGCATGGGAATTCCCCACAGGGGAACCCTGAACCAAAATTTAAAAAAAAATGACGTGGGGGGTCCCCCTAAAATCCATACCAGGCCCTTCAGGTCTGGTATGGATTTTAAGGGGAACCCCGCGCCAAAATTTTTTTTAAAACGGCGTGGGGTACCCCCAAAAATCCATACAAGACCCTTATCCGAGCACGCAACCTGGCAGGCCACAGGAAAAGAGGGGGGAAGAGAGAGTGCCCCCCCTCCTGAACCATACCAGGCCACATGCCCTCAACATTGGGAGGGTGCTTTGGGGGTAGCCCCCCAAAACACCTTGTCCCCATGTTGATGGGGACAAGGGCCTCATCCCCACAACCCTTTCCCGGTGGTTGTGGGGGTCTGCGGGCAGGGGGCTTATCGGAATCTGGAAGCCCCCTTTAACAAGGGGACCCCCAGATCCCGGCCCTCCCCCCTGTGTGAAATGGTAAGGGGGTACAAAAGTACCCCTACCATTTCACAAAAAAATGTCAAAAATGTTAAAAATGACAAGAGACAGTTTTTGACAATTCCTTTATTTAAATGCTTCTTCAAATGCCGGACGAGAAGACCGGATGAAGAACCAGAAGAACAAGAAGAACCAGAAGAAGAAGAAGTTGGAGGAAGAAACCGAAGGAAGATAGAAGAAAGAAGATAGAAAATAGAAGAAATAAGAAGCATTTAAATAAAAGAATTGTCAAAAACTGTCTCTTGTCATTTTTAACATTTTTTTTGTGAAATGGTAGGGGTACTTTTGTACCTCCTTACCATTTCACACAGGGGGGAGCCCCAAAGCACCCTCCCAATATTGAGGGCATGTGGCCTGGTATGGTTCAGGAGGGGGGGCGCTCTCTCATCCCCCCCTCTTTTCCTGCAGCCTGCCAGGTTGCGTGCTCGGATAAGGGTCTGGTATGGATTTTTGTGGGTACCCCACGCCATTTTTTAAAAAGATTTTGGTGCGGGGTTCCCCTTAAAATCCACACCAGACCTGAAGGGTCTGGTATAGATTTTGAGGGGGACCCCACGCCAATTTTTTTAAAAAATTTTGGCCGGGCTTCTTCTTAATATTCATACCAGACCAGAAGGGCCTGGTATGGAATTTAGGGGGACCCCAACGACTTTTTTTTTTTAATTTTAGTTCGGGGTTACCCTGTGGGGAATTCCCATGCCATTTTTATCAATGAACTTTTATGTGTATTGTCGGGCCGGCAATTCAGTATAGCCGCGAGTAGTTTTAAATGACTTCTTTCCTTTGAAATGTCATTTTGCTGTCAGACTGTTCTAAACACGGGAAACATGCGCCCCTTTACAGGCATACTATAGACACCCCCCAGGTACGAAATTTAAAGGAATATTACACTTTTATTGTTTGACTTTAAGCATTATTAAAATCACTGCTCCCGAAAAAACGGCCGTGTTTAAAACTTTTTTTTGCATTGATGTCCCCTGGGGCAGGACCCGGGTCCCCAAACACTTTTTAGGACAATACCATGCAAATTAGCCTTTAAAATGAGCACTTTTGATTTTGAACGTTCGAGTCCTATAGACTTCAATGGGGTTCTAACGTTCGTGCGAAGTTTTGGTCTGTTCGCAAGTTCTGGTGCGAACCGAACCGGGGGGGGTGTTCGGCTCCTCCTTATTTGTAGGTATCAAGCACAATGCGCTGGGCTTCTTGCCTTCAAATGGCTATGCACATTAGAGAAGCGAAGTCCACATAACGACAGAAACCTATTATATCTCTCTTGCGGCTACTCTATCCCCTTTTGGATACATATCTGTTTTTATAAGAGGACATTGATATCTGTTCTGCCAGTGTACTTGTACTGTATATTGACAACAGCAGTAGCAATGTCCCCGCAGATTGTCTCAAGCTTGTAAGAAAAAGTAGAATGATCTTACTGGATACTGTTTACCTCAAGTGGATGGGGCATGTGCACTTCCCCCCTTCCCTCCTGTGAGAGCCCTCCCCTTTACTGTTGTCATTTCCTGTGATGCCATTTTGTATTGAGGAAGCGATTGGCCGTTGGGGCCATGGCTTCCTGTTTGTCATTTCTTTTGTTTCTGATAAATAAAAAAACAAGTGTCTGTGCTTCAGGGACAGATGTTTTTGAGACTCCAGCTTGAAGCAGCATTGTTTCTGATAGGGGTGCACCGAATGGTTTTTTTTATGCTGAAACCGATACCGAAAATGACTGTTTTTAAAAAATATTTTTATACAGGAGATGGTCAGAGACTGGGGACATGGTACAGGAGATGGTCAGAGACTGCAGACATGGTACAGAAGATGGTCAGAGACTGCAGACATGGTACAGAAGATGGTCAGAGACTGCAGACATGGTACAGAAGATGGTCAGAGACTGCAGACATGGTACAGGAGATGGTCAGAGACTGCAGACATGGTACAGGAGATGGTCAGAGACTGCAGACATGGTACAGAAGATGATCAGAGACTGCAGACATGGTACAGAAGATGGCCAGAGACTGCAGACATGGTACAGGAGATGGTCAGAGACTGCAGACATGGTACAGAAGATGCTCAGAGACTGCAGATATGGTACAGGAGATGGTCAGCGACTGCGGACATAGTACAGGTGTCAGGAAAAGCCCTCTTGCAGTTTTTCCAGCGGATTGAGGATTAAACAAATGCCTGTGCATAGAAGCGCCATCCGGCGCTCGCGGGCGCGCAATAGCGCCAATGGCGCTAATAGTGCTAACAAACGTACACACATGCGCAATAGTGCCAATAGCTCTAATAGTGCCAACAAACGTACGCGCATGCGCAATAGCGCCACTTGGCGCCAAAGATAGGCTATTTAAAGAAGACTGTTTCAATGCTGCCTTGCTGTCCGGTCTACAGCGTTTCCTGAGACCCCTGCTACCTTGTTACCAGTTTTCCTGTATCCAGTATTTACTTGGCTTGTTCCTGACTTACCTGCTTGCTGCCCGCCCCGATCTTGGCTTGGACTCTGACTATTCTCTTGGTTTGCCCTTCTGTACCTGATCTGCCCGCCAGTACCTTGACCCGGCTTGTCTGCACCTCCCTGCTGTCTGCAAACCTGCTACAGGACTACAGTGCACCTCCCTGCTGTCTGCAACCTGCTACAGGACTACAGTGCACCTCCCTGCTGTCTGCAACCTGCTACGGGACTACAGTGCACCTCCCTGCTGTCTGCAACCTGCTACGGGACTACAGCGCACCTCCCTGCTGTCTGCAACCTGCTACGGGACTACAGCACACCTCCCTGCTGTCTGCAACCTGCTACGGGACTACAGTGCACCTCCCTGCTGTCTGCAACCTGCTACGGGACTACAGTGCACCTCCCTGCTGACTACAGGATCCTGCCTTCTGCTTCAGTGTTCCAGTCAGGCACTTGTGCCCCTCTGTGCTTTCGAGTCCCTGTTCACACCTTCTGGGGTTCTTAAGTCAGAGGTATACGAGAGGCCGTTCTCTGCATTCCGGGCTCCACCTACCAGGTACGTGACAACAGGAGATGGTCAGAGACTGGGGACGTGGTACAGGAGATGGTCAGACTGCAGACATAGTACAGGAAATGGTCAGAGACTGCAGACATGTTACAGGAGATGATCAGAGACTGCAGACATACAACAGGAGATGTCAGAGACTGCAGACATAGAACAGGAGATGGTCAGAGGTTGCAGACATTGTACAGAAGATGGTCAGAGACTGCAAGCATAATACAGGAGATGATCAGAGACTGTAGACATAGTACAGGAGATGGTCAGAGACTGCAGACATGATACAGGAGATGATCAGTGATTGCAGACATTCAACAGGAGATGGTCAGAGACTGCAGACATTCAACAGGAGATGGTCAGAGACTGCACACACACTACAGGAGATGGTCAGAGACTGCAAATGTGGTACAGGAGATGGTCAGAGACTGCAGACGTGGTACAGGAGATGGTCAGAGATTGCAGACATGGTACAGGAGATGGTCAGATACTGCAGACGTGGTACAGGAAATCAATGCAGCCTCAGTCCCAGGTTCCTTTAAATGCAGCCTGCCAGTGCCCAGCAGCCTAAGGTATTGCATGGACGTGGCCCAGAGTATCTGAAGGAAAAATTTGTCATATATATAACTACCCGATCCTTGAGATCGGCGAACTTGGCCATACTGAAGATTTTAACATTTAAAAAAAAAACATGCGGAGAGAGAACGAGTGAAGTACAAGGTGCTGAATTCTGGAACTCATTGCCTCTGAAACTGAGACTTGAGAATGACTTCTTAAAATTCCGAAAGAAATTGAAAACCGTACTTTTTGCACAAGCTTTTGGAGTCACCTAATTTTAATTGGGGTGTGATGGACGGACTCCCTGGCTTTTATTTTGTATGTTGCCATGCTGGTATGTTGGTTCTCTTAAGGTCTTTTATTGTCAATTTTTTTTTGTTTTGCGCATCGGGTAAGACTGCGTAGGTCAAGCATTTTTATAAATAAATAAAATACCAGTGCCTATCATTTGCAGCCTACCTGTGCCTCACCAGTGCCCAGCAGCCTACCAGTGCCCATCATGCAGCCTGTCTTAGTATGTCAGACAGGATCAGGACAGGGCAGTGTTAGCAAGGCAAAGCGAGCGGGCTCACTGTTTCTAACAGCATGTCAAACAACAAGTCCTGCACTCTTAACCCCCGTGGCGCTGCACACTGATAATGCTCCTCCCGCTGATCATACCGACAAGCTGCTCCTTAACGCGGTGTGCTGACAGATTTCCTCTATAGAGCACTGTTTTGCTTTCAGCCGACTCATCGAGGAAGGAGGGAGGGGAGAAGAGGACTGGACTGGGGCTAGGCGGGGACGCTCCAGAACAACACCCCGCACTGGGCGGCACCAGGGGTGGGGCCCCGCCCAATTTTTGGTGCCATTATCGTCATGAATTCTCTTTCGGCAAATTGCCAAAAAGGCCATTTTTGGCCGATATGTTTCGGCGGCCGAAATTTTGGTGCATCCCTATTTTCTGATTCTACCTGGTGCCATTGAAGTACTTCAATTTCCTTGTACCAAACAGCTTGACACAAACATGCTTTTAAGCACCAAGGAATTGTTTTGTGCTTTGTGTGCATTTAGACGCTGGAAGTGCACTTTTTTCCGCGGTGTGTATTTGCGCACAAAGCCCAAGGGAATTTCCCTGACAGGTGCAAGGGTTTCCCTGGACGCAGGGGTAAGACGATAAGCCGATTCGAATCGCCATGGGCAATTGGCAGTCCATGCTAGGGAAGGAAAGCGAGGCTTCCCACAGTCAGACGGTTGCATAGTACATGAAGTCTAGTTTTGGGGCAAAGGCCATTAAACCCCTTAACATAGATGGTCCAAGGATACTATTTGGGGTATAACTCTGAAGGGGACATTTGACGCCTGAAGGTGGGGGAAAATTCATAACTGAGTTTAAACCCAGGCTCTGGGCAGCAAAGTCTTTAGATGTAGCACGACTGTGGCTTCAGAAATCTGTAATGAGTGGGTTAATGGATGTGTAGTACACGCTTTTGTGGTTAAAAATTCTCATGCCGGTTTTTGAACTTTGTATGGCTGATCCATGCAAGGTTTTCGAGCTGCTCTCGTGTTTTTTTTCCCATTATATTCTCTATTGCTAAGAGTGAAGGCAGCATTCCGTCTGTATCTCCTCCACATTTGTATCTGAATGTTTGTCTAATGTTTTAGTCTTATGTTTGTATGTAGTAACATGGATACGTTAGAACTTACCGCGGCGACCCTCCTGCGCGTCATAGATTTTGTATTTTTATAGGAACGGGAAAGTAAGGGTTACAGAGGGTTTCGTTGTTGGTTTTGAGGAATGTCATTGACAATTTACCAATGTACAGGAATGTCATTATTGTTTGCCATTCTTTGCAGGTTAAATATAAAGGATAGAGTAATAACTTTTGTTTAGAAGTATCTTTTCAGGTCCAAGGAGTTTCTATAAGTGTATGTACATAAAAAGCAGGTGTATGTAGACAGCTGTACACATGCATAAATACACACGCCTAAGGAGGTAAAAGTATCATAAGCTATTTCATTGTTTTTTGTTTTTCCTGCACCACTCTAAATCCTGCATTTCTTCCTTCAGTTTTTATGAGGAAGAAAATACTTATGCGGATCTACAGCTTATAAGGTAACTCCCCCTAATGCAAGAGGTTCATGCATGCTGGTGAAACTCGTCCCAGTATCTTATGCCGCGGCCAATCGTGAGGATCTGTTGGCGCAAGAGAAGGTAAGAATGGCAGGGACAGCTAGAAGGGAATTGTCCACCAACCCTGGGTATGGTTTGGGCATGGTTTCCTGCATGTACAAGGTGGGGGCTTAAGCTTATGATACGATTGAACACTTTATCATCCATTGGGGATGGGATGTTCATTTAAACTGTTTAAGCCACAAAGAAGATCCCACAGGAAAAATGGCAGACCAGACCTTTCTATTAAAAGATGGCCCATGATTACTTGTTGGCATCCGAGGGGGGTTTCTGTGAATTCATAGGTAAAGATTGTTGTACCTGGATTAGGGATACCAGTGACAAAGTTCAGGCCCATATGGATAAGATTAGATCTCTTCAAGACAAAGCCAGAGCTATAGTTAGTGAAGGTTGGAATCCTTTGGGGATTTTTTTATTTTTCAGCGGATCGTGGTTGAAGGGAGTAGAGGTATATATACTCATGTTGGTTTTGTTTCTATTCCTTCTATATGCCGTGATGAGGTGCTACTGTTGCCTGGTTGGACGAGTAAACAGAGCCCGAGCAGATGACCACATCTTCCTCGCTGAGATGAGACGCCCCAAAGCCCAACCCAAGTACAAGACACAGAGGATCCCAGACCGACCGGCCTTCACGTCCTCCTCTATGTCACACCCCCTGAAGAACAGAGTCTAAATGTAAAGCCGTGTTTTCCTTTTTATGGACTCATATGGACTGTAAGGACTGATTCATTTCCAAGTGTAAGAAGAAAATCAAGATTCATTGAGGGACACATGGGAGCATATGACAAAGAGGAGGGCCTGTTGTGGAAATTTTATGAATATGTATTTAATATGTATTGTCACAGTGTCCCCCAGTGTTATTACTCCTGGAGCCCGCTCTAAAGAGCTGACTGGGGCAGACTGACGCTGGTTGACTCCCGTCTGGTAGTGGAAAACTTCCTGAGGTTGGAGAGAGGTGTTTGCAGAGTGGGGATATGTCTGCCAGTGAAGGGCCCCTGTGCGATGCACAAAACGATCGTCTGAGGGGGATGTGTTTACTCTGCGGAAACATTATCGGTTATGAGCGGATGTACGCTCGTGTCACCCCTGTGTGCCTGATCAACACATGGGGGGCCATGGTGTGCACCTGCAGATAATCTCCCATCTACAGGAACGGTAGTATAATCCGGGTATCAGTGGCAGCCTGTCCATAGGGTGCGCATGGGCACCGCCACCCCCCCCCCCCCCCACAAAGCCAGTTACAAAAAAAAAAAAAAAAAAGTCTCTTTAAAAAAAAAGTTCCTTTAAGTTCACTATGTTCCAGGCGGGCGCAAGGCACGGTGCACTATGGAAGCGTCATGCCAATGCAATCCCGTGATTGCAGGCAAGACGCTTCATTTGCGGTGTTTTTTGATGCCCTGTGGTGCTGTACAGTGCGCCTCTACACGCTCATTGGGGCATTCTCCTTCATGTCTTCATTTCTGGGCGGTGCTGTCCCAAGGTGGCATGTCACTTCCTGTTTTGGCTCGTGTGAATGGAGAAGCCAGGTAAAGTAATGTGTTACTAACAGCCTGTAATTGTCTGTCCACCATGTTATACTCTTCTTAGTCTGTGATTGGAGGGTGGAGGGAGCCGTGCTTCACCTCTGCCCTGCCTGGAATCAACCTCTACTCCAGCCCTTCACCCGACAATCTGCTGGAGCCTTTATTACACATCTGCTGTATGTGTATATCACGGGGGCTCCCAGCACTGCGTCCTAGAGTCATGCTGTACATTCTCTCATCTCATCTCTCTCTCTATTCTATCTGTATAACTGCATATCTATCTATCTCTCTGTCTGTCTGTATATCTATCTATCTATCTATCTATCTATCTATCTATCTATCTATCTATCTATCTATCTATCTATCTATCTATCTATCTATCTATCTATCTATCTATCTATCTATCTACATATCTGTATAACTGCATATCTATCTATCTGTCTATCTATCTGTCTGCATATATATCTGTCTGTCTGTCTATCGATCTATATAGCTGCATATATATCTATCTATCTGTATAACTGCATATATATCTATCTATCTGTATAACTGCATATATATCTATCTATCGGTATAACTGTCTGTCTGTCTGTCTGTCTGTCTTATCCAATCTATCCCTCTGTCTGTCTATAGGCCCCCGTCATGGGTGAGTGACGTTGGGGGGGTTTGTTGGGATTTTTTTTGCACCCCCTAAAAAAATGGAGCACCAGCCGCCACTGCCGGGTATGCGTTGTTCTCTGAACAATGCAGAATAAGGATTCCTGCCAACGGTAAAAATGGGAGTCTTTAAATTGTTATGGTCAGGGAATGCATCCATGATTTCAAGACCAGCCATGATGATGGCTTCCAGGTACAGGGGGCGGGAAATCATACACACTGTCCCTGCCCAGACACGCCCATAAGACTCCCCTAGTCATTGTTCATTGGTTGTTGTATAAACTCCTCCTGTTGGAAGGATTGCCTGTGTTTGATTGGCCTATTGTTAGATAAATAAAGAGTACTCAGAGGGTTCAGCGGAGTTGGTCGACCTGAGGATGTAAGCACGTAAGCTGTGGTCATGTCCGTTGATTTAGGGATATGCGGGAAACAGAGTAATATTATGAATTATACCATTAGACAGAAAGGGTGCTTGTTAGCACAGGAGATATGGATTACGTGTAGCATATAGCCATATTTCCATAACAGCAGTCCTCAAATAGGAATAGAAAAATTCCCCCATACAATTAGATCTGTTGTGTCCCATATCCTTCTAGCTGCCTGAACACTAGTCCTACGTAATTGGAAAGACGCTACTACTGTAAAAATCCCAGATGTAACCAAAATAGTTCAACAAAACTATACATTTGAACCTTTACTAGCAATTAACTTTCCTGTAAAAATTTCGACAGGAACTGAGCAATATGAACAGATAAATATAAAAGATCATAACTGCCTGACCATCTACAGTATAAATATTGAACATTTTAAACCCTTCCCATTTATGCGTTACAGCTGTATTCTATTGTACATTGATGTACAATGTGTGCTCAATATGTTTATTTATTGTTTCTTGAAAACTTAATAAAAAAATGGAAACAAACAAAAAAAAGACTCGCAGGGAAGATTATACTGGGGGACAAATTGACCTGAGAGGGAGGGGAAAGGATTATACTGAGTGACAGATTGTTGTGGAAATTTTATTATGTGTGTTTTATAGATTGTCATCTGTCTCCCTGTATTTGATTTAATGGAAGAGTGCTCTAGCAGAGAGCACTTGGGTTGAATCAAGACCAGCGGGAAAAACCGTCAGTATGAAAACCTTCTCATGGACTTGGAGAAGTGTTCTCTGTGTGTGTGTGGACGTTTAAGTTGTACGTATCAAGCGCAATGTGCTGGGCTTCTTGCCTTGAAATGTCTATGCACATTAGAGAAGCGAAGTCCGCATAACAAGAGAAACCTATTATATCTCTGTTGTGGCTAGGCTATCCCTTTGGGATACATATCTGCTTTTATAAGAGGACATTGATATCTGCCCTGTCGGTGTACTTGTACCGTATATTGACAACAGCAGTAGCCCTGTCCCTGCAGATTTTTTCAAGCTTGCAAAAACAAATAGAATGATCCTCACTAAATACTGGCATAATGAGCAGTATTGAATGGGATCCATGCTGACTGTCATATCCTGTGAGGTCATTTCCTGT
Source organism: Lithobates clamitans (assembly GCA_037952925.1). NCBI lineage: Eukaryota > Metazoa > Chordata > Amphibia > Anura > Ranidae > Lithobates > Lithobates clamitans. Next base: position 3,135,166 of record JBBGZY010000882.1, read on the forward strand.
GTTGCCATATCCTGTGAGGTCATTTCCTGTGATGTAATTTCCCATGGAGAAAGCGATTGGCTGTTGGGGCCATGACCTGGGTGATTATACTGGGGGACAGACTGACCTGGGTGATTATACTGGGGTACAGATTGACCTGGGGGATTATACTGGGGGGGGGGCAGACTGACCTGGGTGATTATACTGGTGGACAGACTAACCTGGGTGATTATACTGGGGGACAGACTGACCTGGGTGATTATACTGGGGGACAGACTGACCTGAGAGTTATACTGGGGGGCAGGCAGACCTGGGTGATTATACTGGGGTACAGATTGACCTGGGGGATTATACTGGGGGACAGACTGACCTGGGTGATTATACTGGGGTACAGATTGACCTGGGTGATTATACTTGGGGACAGACTGACCTGGGTGATTATACTGGGGGCAGGCAGACCTGGGTGATTATACTGGGGTACAGTCTGACCTGGGGGATTATACTGGGGGGCAGACTGACCTGGGTGATTATACTGGGGTACAGATTGGCCTGGGTGATTATACTGGGGGACAGACTGACCTGGGTGATTATACTGGGGGACAGACTGACCTGGGGGTTATACTGGGGGACAGACTGACCTGGGGGTTATACTGGGGGGCAGGCAGACCTGGGTGATTATACTGGGGTACAGATTGACCTGGGGATTATACTGGGGGGGCAGACTGACCTGGGTGATTATACTGGGGGACAGACTAACCTGGGTGATTATACTGGGGTACAGATTGACCTGGGGGATTATACTGGGGGAAAGACTGACCTGGGGGTTATACTGGGGGGCAGGCAGACCTGGGTGATTATACTGGGGTACAGATTGACCTGGGGGATTATACTGGGGGACAGACTGACCTGGGTGATTATACTGGGGTACAGATTGACCTGGGTGATTATACTTGGGGACAGACTGACCTGGGTGATTATACTGGGGGACAGACTGACCTGGGGGTTATACTGGGGGAAGGCAGACCTGGGTGATTATACTGGGGTACAGTCTGACCTGGGGGATTATACTGGGGGGCAGACTGACCTGGGTGATTATACTGGGGTACAGATTGACCTGGGTGATTATACTGGGGGACAGACTGACCTGGGTGATTATACTGGGGGACAGACTGACCTGGGGGTTATACTGGGGGACAGACTGACCTGGGGGTTATACTGGGGGGCAGGCAGACCTGGGTGATTATACTGGGGTACAGATTGACCTGGGGATTATACTGGGGGGGCAGACTGACCTGGGTGATTATACTGGGGGACAGACTAACCTGGGTGATTATACTGGGGTACAGATTGACCTGGGGGATTATACTGGGGGAAAGACTGACCTGGGGGTTATACTGGGGGGCAGGCAGACCTGGGTGATTATACTGGGGTACAGATTGATCTGGGTGATTATACTGGGGGGAGACTGACCTAGGTGATTATACTGGGGGACAGACACAGACTGACCTGGCAGGATTATACTGGGGGACAGACTGACCTGGGGGGGTTTAAACTGGGAGGCAGACTGACCTGGGGTATTATTCTGGGGGACAGACTGAGCTGGGGGGGAATAATACTGGGAAACAGACTGACCTGGGAGGATTGTACTGGGGGGACAGACTGACCTGGGAGGATTGTACTGGGGAACAGACTGACCTGGGGGGATTGTACTGGGAGACAGACTGACCTGGGGGGACAATACTGGGGGACAGGCTGACCTGTGGGGATTGTACTGGGGGACAGGCTAACCTGGGGGGATTGTACTGGGGGACAGACTGACCTTGGGGGATTATAATAGGGGACAGACTGACCTGCGGAGGGATTGTACTGGGGGACAAGCTAACCTGGGGGAATTGTACTGGGGGACAGGCTGACCTGGGGGATTGTACTGGGGGACAGACTGACCTGGGGGGATTGTACTGGGAGACAGGATGACCTGGGGGGATTGTACTGGGAGACAGGATGACCTGGGGGATTGTACTGGGGGACAGACTGACCTGGGGGATTGTACTGGGGGACAGACTGACCTGGGGGATTGTACTGGGGGACAGACTGACCTGGGGGATTGTACTGGGGGACAGACTGACCTGGGGGGATTGTACTGGGAGACAGGATGACCTGGGGGATTGTACTGGGGGACAGACTGACCTGGGGGGATTGTAATGGGGGACAGACTAACCTTTCGGCCACACACACTGTTCATCACAGCGCTGCATTACTACTCTTTTTGGGGCACCCAAAAGGTGTCCCAGGCAGTGGCGTAACTAGAACCTTCAGGGCCCTGGTGCAAGAAATCATGAAGGCCCCCCTGACCCCCAGCTGGGGCCCTTCCCTCCGAGCCGATGGCAAAAAATGCCAAGGCCCGGTCGCAAGTGTGATGTTTGTGACCCTGGTAGTTCTGCCACTGGCATCTGTTTTTTTATTGTTATTGTATTTTTCTACCATTTATTTATTGTTTTACAATATTATTTTATAAAAAATATTAATTTTTTTTTTTAAGAGTTGGGGGGGTTTGGTGAGATATCAGGGGTCTAAACAGACCTCTGATGTTTCACCTTTAAGAACGAGAAAGGAGATTGAGAGCACAGCCTCAGCTGCACAGAATGAATGGACAGGAATAGCTCTGTATAGAGCTGCCCCTTTATTCGCAAACTGAAGCATAGTAATTACAGTTTACTATGTTTCAGTTATGAATGGATTGAGTCCGTGATCGGTATGGATCACTGACTCTCCATGCAGATACCCTACAGCAGCTGGCAGGAGAGGGGAGGGGGGGACTCTGCTGATCTGTGGGGACAAGGGGAGGGGCCAGGAGAGAGCGGGGGGCAGGAAAAAGTACAGGGGGGCTGGAAAGCACACGGGGGGCAGCAGAAAGAAGCTGCATAGGAGGCATGGTGGGTGCGGCTGCATATAGAGGAACTGATCTTTCCATTTCCCCCACTTCTCATCTCCTTTCAGCAGCTGCAGGAGGAGAATGGAGAGATCAGTTTCTCTGTATCAGTGTTTCTCAACATTTCTTCAACATTTTAGTCAAGATGCAACACATTGCCTCTTCACTGCCTGTCAAATGCCTCTGAAAAGCGATCTGCATCGCTTTTCAGAGGAATGGTATTTTCTTGTTGGTATTATGAACCCACCCTAAAAAAATCTGTTCTGATCGTAAGAGCCCTTTCACACTGGGGCGGCATCGGGCGGTAAAACGCCGCTATTATTAGCAGCGTTTTACCGTCGGTATGCGGCCGCTAGCGGGGCAGTTTTACCCCCGCTAGGGGCTGAGAAAGGGTTAAATACCACCGCAAAGCGCCTCTGCAGAGGCGCTTTGCCGGCGGTATAGCCGCGCCGTCCCATTGATTTCAATGGGCAGGAGCGGTGAAGGAGCGATATACACTCTGCTCCTTCACCGCTCCGAAGATGCTGCTAGCAGGACTTTTTTTTCCCGTCCTGCCAGCGCATCGCTCCAGTGTGAAAGCCCTCGGGGCTTTCACACTGGAATGAAAGCAGCGGCACTTTCGGGTCGGTTTGCGGGCGCTATTATTAGCGCAATAGTGCCTGCAAACCGCCCCAGTGTGAAAGGGCTCTAAAGAAAAAGGGGGTCAGAATTACAAGTAATGTGTATACATACACGCATGTAAACACACGTACGCAAATACACACATATACATATAAATACATGCACACACATAAACGCACACACATGAGCAAACACACAAACATGCACATACACATATAACTCTATACACATGCACACACACATTTAACTCTATACACATGCACACAAATGTAAACATGCACACAAATAAACGCACACACACACATATAAAACACACACACACATGCACACACCCAAACATGCAGACACACACATATAAGCACACACACATGCATACAAACATATATAGATCGCCTTTTTAAAAATCTGCAGCTCTGTACCTTAAACTCTCCATGCCGGGAACTGCACTGTAGGGGGAGGCAGAGAGCACAACACACAGTGTGCTAGACAGTCTCACTTACTTTCACTTTGTGACCGAGCTCCTGCACTGCCGAATGATTTACACATCGGCTGAGGAAGAGGGAGCTCGGTCCCGTACGCAGCCACCGCTCGGGGAGAGGGGGGCACACGGGCCCCTACGGGCCCCCTGCAGCATGGGGCCCAGTCACAATGGCGACTTTTGCGACCCCTATACTTCCGCCCCTGGTCCCAGGTCTTTTACAATTCTATAATGTATACTGCAAAAAAAAAAAAATTGTTGTGTGCCGCTAAAGTGTTCATGTTTTGCTTGTTGAAAAGGTGGCAACCCTATCCAGTCCCCACCCTACTCTGGACAATCAGTGAGCACAGTATGGGTGGAGGAATGTATTTAATGTTAATGACCCACCTGTACTGATCTCTGTAGGAGTGTCTTCTTCTATAAGTGTCCCCATTATTCTATCCTCCTCCATAGACTGCTGATTATCCCTCACATACGTCTCTTCTTCTGCTTTAACCTCAAATTCTATATCAATTGGATCTCCACTCTAAACCAAGAAAATGAGAGAAAATATCATCTGTAAAACAAGTTGTATTACTGTGACATCACATATATAAAATCCACACATCACCTCAACAAGTCCATGTTCTAAATGCTCCATCCAACCAACCTTGTAACAGTGAGGGATGGTGTGATCTTCCTGTGTGGAATCCCGGGAATACAGAGGACAGGGACATCTCTCTGGGGGGTTCTCATTACTGGATCCATCTGTAGGAAACACATACACTGACGGAATACATTGTTTCTATGTGTTTACCAGATGATGGTGAATCTACAGTAGGTGGACCCTCCGTACTGCTCTCTCCTTTACTATACAGTTTCCTCTTACCCAGTGATGTGAGGAGCGGCTGATTCTCCATCATGATATCCTTATAGAGATCCTTGTGTCCTTCTATATACTCCCACTCCTCCATGGAGAAATGGACACTGACATCCTGACACCTTATAGGAACCTGACATACACAATGATACAGTCACCATCCAGACATATCCCTTGTCTGTTACTGGATAATGTCCCAGAATTCCCAGCACCGCTCACCTCTCCTGTCAGCAGCTCCGTCATCTTCTGGGTGACTTCTAGAATCTTCTGCATGTTGTGTCTCTCAGGTTTAAGGGAGTCACATGGAGGCAATGTGATGGTCATATGATCACCTGACCTTAAAGGAGGAACACTCTGTATTGGAGAACCAAGAGGAATATCATGTTAGAATCCCAGCATCCTCCTCACCTTTCCAGTCAGGTCTGTGTTTTATTATTAGAGATAAGAATGATGTCATGTGACCTCCCAGAATACTCATCACCTCTCAGGTCAGGTCTGTGTTTTATTAATAGAGATAACAGTGATGTCATGTTACTTCCCAGAATCCTCCTCACCTCTCAGGTCAGGTCTGTGTTTTATTAATAGAGATAACAGTGATGTCATGTGACCTCCCAGAATCCTCCTCACCTGTCCGGTCAGCAGGTGGATGATCTCCAGGCTGTGGTTTAGTATTGCTGCAGTCATGGGACTCCGGTCCTCCTCCATCCTTAAAGGTCATGTGATCTATACAGGTTTTCTGTGGACCAATAATCGATAACAGAGAATGATCTGGACTTTACTGGTTGTACAATATTAGAATGGGGATGTATGGGGGATAATATGAGGGTTTCTATCATGAAAGAGCGCCCCCAGTGGGATTACACACAGAGGAACATTCAGTTTAGTGTTTGATATGTTTCAGGGGTCTGGGAGCTTCTTACCCTTTGGCCTTCATGTCTACATAAACCCCCCCCCCCCCCCCACATCTCCAAAATTAAGAAATTTTCTGACCATTAGGGGGTTAATCTAGGTTTCCACACACAGTGATAACCCCTAGTATTGGTACAAGTATAGAGAGAGAGAGAGGGAGAGAGAGGAGGAGAGAGAGAAGAAGGAAAGAGGAGGAGGAGGAGAGAGGAGGAGAGAGGGGCATCAAAAGAGGTGAAATAGGAGGTTGAGAGGGAGGGAAGGAGGAAAAGATGAGAGAGTGTGGGGAAGAGAGAGGGGGAGGAGACTGGGAAAAATGAAGAGGTTTCCATCATCTATCAATGACAGTTGAGAATGAGCTGTGCATGTGCCACTAAACACACATTACTGATAGGACAGTGAGGTCCATGTATGCTCAGGGGCAGATTAAGAGCATCATGGGCCTGGTGCTGAGGATTTTGGTGGTCCTTTTTATGGAAACAAAATAAAAAAGGCAAACAATTTTTCACTAAAACAAATTAAATATACTATATATAAGGAGATAAATGTTTGTTGGATCTTTTCCAGATACAGATAGGTGTCTCCACTCCCAGATAGTAAATAAAAGTATAAAATTGGGAGAAAGACTAAGCTGCCCCCAAGGGGATTTCTCCCAATTTTACAAATTAAATATACTCTCACCAGTAATACCAGCCGTGCAACCTTTGAGCAACAACAAAACCACCAATACCATCTGCTATGCAGTCTCTCACCAGCAGCAACAAAAAAAGATGAGGGTTGGGGATGTAGTCTCGGGGTTGATGGGGAAATCGGCAGTGGGGGTGATTTGTCAGGTAAATGGCTGGTGTTAACACTTAAAATCATCCTGACACCATGCTTGATATGGTGTCAGGATGATCAAATTCCATTATTTCTATTACTACATTGTAACATATAGTGAAATAGTTCAACTCACCATAATGCAGAATCAGCTTGTCACTTGCCACCAGATGCAGCTTGTTACCTTGCCACCCATATCCTGCCACCAGATGTAGTGTATCACTTTCCACAACTGCCTGCCGCCAGATGCAGCATGTCACTTGCCACCAGCAGTCTATCACCAGATACAGTGTGCCACTTGCCACCAGCAGCCTGCCACCAGATACAGTGTGCCAATTAGCACCAGCAGTCTGCCACCAGATACAGTGTGCCACTTGCCATCAGCAGTCTGCCACCAGATACAGTGTGCCACTTGGCACCAGCAGTCTGCCACCAGATACGGTGTGTCACTTGCCACCAGATACAGTGTGCCACATGTCACCAGATACAGTGTGCCACTTGCCACCAGCAGCCTAAAACCAGACACAATGTGCCACTTGCCACCAGCAGCCTGCCACCAGATACAGTGTGCCACTTGCCATCCACAGCCTGCCACCAGATTCAATGTGCCACTTGCCACCAGTTGCAATGTGCTACTTGCCACCAGCAGCCTGCCACCAGATACAGTGTGTCCCTTGCCACCAACAGCCTGCCACCAGATACAGTGTGCCACTTGCCACCAGCAGCCTGCCACCAGATGGAGTGTGCCACTTGCCACCAGCAGCCTGCCACCAAATACAATGTGCCCCTTGCCACCCACAGCCTGCCACCAGATACAGTGTGCCACTTGCCACCATATAGTGTGCCACTTGCCACCCACAGCCTGCCACCAGATACAGTCTGCACCTTGCCACCTTCAGCCTGCCACCATATACAGTGTGCTACTTGCCATCATATAGTGTGCCACTTGCCACCAGCAGCCTGCCACCAGATACAATGTGCCACCTGCCACCAGCAGCCTGCCACCAGATACAGAGTGCCACTTGCCATCAGCAGCCTGCCACTCCCTCCAGGACTCTGTCCAGATGGGTAGAAGGGACAGGGCCTGCATAGTCAAACAAATCCCTGGAGCCCCCACCCCTCCTGAGCTGGGATGGTATGGCTGTGCATAAAATGAATGCCAGCAGTATTGATCAGACCAAGTTCTACAGAGGGGGGTTGTGTGTACAAGCCTTTGGTCTCACACTGGTGTGCTGCAGTTTTGGCTGCACTACTTGTGTATCTGCAATTTTAGCTGCAGTCCTATTGATTTATATTAGGTTGCAGGTTTTTGCCGCATTTTCTGACAGTGCGCCAAAGATGCAACATGCAGAAATTTTGGTGGGCTTTCAGAAAAAACACTCAACCTAATAGAAATCAATAAGACTGTGGGTAAAACGCAGGAAAACTGCGGATACACTAGCAATGGGCCAAAATACAGCAAACCAGTTTCAGGGTGTACCAAGAGGATGGCGAGACCGGCGCCTGTTAGGTGCACAAGCCAAGGGGGGTGCAAACAGGGCCGGACTGGCCTACTGGGATACCGGGACATTTCCCGGTAGGCTGCCTGCCCTGGGGCCGCTTTGAGCTAAGCCGTGGCTGTGGGCGGCCCTCCTCCTGTAACACACAGCATGCACAGAGTTCAATGTGAAAAGTTTGTCCACGATGTGACAAAAGTCCCGCTCTCCTCCTAGACCAGCTTGTGTGATAGATGCAGTGTTCTGTCTATCACATGAGCTGGTGTAGGAGGAGGGCAGGACTTTTGTCACAGGCAGCGCGGCCAAACATTTTACACTAAACTCCGACCGTGACACAGCAGGAGATGGATGCCTGCTGTGTGTAATTCAGCCAGGCACTGACTGTAGTGAGGCTGCAATGATGAGCACGGTAAGGCTGCAATTATGGGCACGGTAAGGCTGCAATGTACATGGTAAGGCTGCAATTGTGGGCACGGTAAGGCTGCAATGGGCATGGTAAGGCTGCAATTATGGGTACGGTAGGGCTGCAATTGTGGGCACGGAGGCTGCAATGGGCATAGTAAGGCTGCAATTAAGGGCACGGTAAGGCTGCAATTGTGGGCATGGTACGGCTGCAATTGTGGACATGGTAGGGCTGCAATTGTGGGCACGGTAAGGCTGCAATTATGGGCACGGTAAGGCTGCAATTATGGGCACGGTAAGGCTGCAATTATGGGCATGGTAAGGCTGCAATTATGGGCACTGTGAGGCTGCAATTATGGGCACGGGAAGGCTGCAATTACGGGCACAGTGAGGCTGCAATGATGATGCACCGTCAGGCTGCATTGATGGGCACAGTAAGGCTGCAATGATGGACATGGTGAGGCTGCAATTATGGGCAAGGAGAGGCTGCAATTATGGGCACGGTAAGGCTGCAATTATGGGCACGGTGGGGCTATAATTATGGGCACGGTAAGGCTGCAATTATGAGCACAGTGAGGCTGCAATTATGGGCATGGTAAGTCTGCAATGGGCATGGTAAGGCTGCAATTATGGGCACGGTAAGGCTGCAATTGTGGGCACGGTAAGGCTGAAATTGTGGGCACGGTAAGGCTGCAATTATGGGCACGGTGTGGCTGCACTGCTGAGCATGGTAAGGCTGCAATTGTGGGCACTCTAAGGCTGCAATGATGGGCACGGTTAGGCTGCAATGATGGGCACGGTTAGGCTGCAATGATGATGCACTGTCAGGCTGCATTGAAGGGCACAGTAAGGCTGCAATGATGGACATGGTGAGGCTACAATTATGGGCAAGGTGAGGCTGCAATGATGGGCACAGTAAGGCTGCAATGATGGGTACAGTGAGGCTGCAATGATGGGTACAATGAGGCTGCAATGATAGGTACAATGAGGCTGCAATGATGTGTACAGTGAGGCTACATTGATGGGTACAGTGAGGCTGCAATGATGGGCACAGTGAGGCTGCATTTATGGGCAGTGAGGCTGCCATGATGGGCACCGTGAGGCTGCAATGATGGGCACAGTGAGGCTGCATTGATGGGCAGCGAGGCTTCATGGATGGGCACAACGAGACTGTATGGATGGGCACAGTAAGGCTGCATGGACTGGCAGAGAGGCTGCATTGATGGGCACAGTGAGGCTGCATTGCTGGGCACAGTGAGGCTGCATTTGATGGGCACTGGTGAGGCTGCATTGATCTCCTGTACCATTCCCGCAGCCTCTGCCATCTTGACATCTTCTGTACCATGCCCACAGCCATCTTCCGAAATTTAAATTTCGTATAGAATGTATTTGAATAGAAAAGATTAGAATAGAATAGACATTAATAGAAAAGAATTATATATATATATATATATATATATATATATATATATATATATATATATATATATATATAACATCTTCCGAAATTCGAATTTCGTATAGAATGAACTCAAATTCAAATAGCAAAGATTAGAATAGAAAATAGTAGAAAAGAATAGCATAGAAAAACAATAGAACAGAAAAAAATATAATATATATTATATTTTATTCCATTCTGTTCTATTGTTTTTCTATTCTATTCTTTTCTATTATTTTCTGTGCTATTCTAATCTTTTCTATTCGAACTTGAAATCAATATTATATATATATATATAAAACTATATATATATATATATGTAGGAAGGCCAGTATGGTGGCCTGAATTTATGGGAGGAGCCCGGGGGGTACTTAAGCAGCCCGCTCACCTGTGGTGCTTGTCGGTTTCCTGTGCGCGATATACGTCACTAGGCCGACTATTCGATATACCAGCGTCCGCAAGTTCTTGCCTCGCAAATTTCGTATTCGATACCGTTCTCAAAACTTTCGAAGTCTGCGTTTTTCGTTCGTAGTTTGTACCACGCGGCTGGCTTGGCTGTCGCAGGTAAGGTCCCGTCGGACTTTTCGTTTTCATATCAGGTCACTAAACCGTAATTTCAAAAATTTTTTCGTTTCACTCGCTTTTCATAAACTGCAATGTATATCGAATTTTTCGTTTCATGTCATGTCACTAAACCGTACTTTCAAATTTCGTTACTCGCACTTCACTATTGTAATGTGTATCGCTCGTACTTTCGATATGTTACCATTTCGACAGCACCGCGACGCAGACGTCGCTTCATTTCTAGCATGTCGGTGTTAAAAATATGCATCAGTAAACAGCCATAGCAAGTCGCAATTTGCAAGTTATCGGATCAAGTCAGTTCGATACCAATCATTTCTCATTTCTGAAACATTCTAGAACTCATTTCTGACATTTCAAATCATTTCAAAACATTTCTCATTTCAGTCACCTACCGCGCTCCGATTCGAATCCAGTCGCATCAAAAAGATGCACCGATTCGTTCCGGTGTGCCCCAGTTATTTGGCCTCATTTCTATACATGCTCCAGAGTTACGTTATTGTCTGTCATTAGTACCTCTGTCATGGTTATCATTTCATTCTCACGTATCACGTTCCGGCATGAATCCAGTCGCATGGTAATGCACCGATTCGTCTCGGCGTGCCCCAGGATTGGCCTCATTTCTATACATGCTCCAGAGTTACGTTTTCAGTCATTCATACCTCTGTCATGCTTATCATTTCATTTTCACCTATCACGTTCCGACATGAATCCAGTCGCATGGCAATGCACCGATTCGTCTCGGCGTGCCCCAGGATTGGCCTCATTTCTATACATGCTCCAGAGTTACGTTTTCAGTCATTCATACCTCTGTCATGGTTATCATTTCATTTTCACCTATCACGTTCCGACATGAATCCAGTCGCATGGCAATGCACCGATTCGTCTCGGCGTGCCCCAGGATTGGCCTCATTTCTATACATGCTCCAGAGTTACGTTTTCAGTCATTCATACCTCTGTCATGGTTATCATTTCATTTCCACCTATCACGTTCCGACATGAATCCAGTCGCATGGCAATGCACCGATTCGTCTCGACGTGCCCCAGGACTGGCCTCATTTCTATACATGCTCCAGAGTTACGTTTATCAGTAATTCGTACCTTCTGTCATGGTTATCATTTCATTTCCACCTATCACGTTCCGACATGAATCCAGTTGCATGGCAGCGCACCGATTCGTCTCGGCGTGCCCCAGGACTGGCCTCATTTCTATACATGCTCCAGAGTTACGTTTATCGGTAATTCGTACCTTCTGTCATGGTTATCATTTCATTTCCACGTATCACGTTCACACATGAATCCAGTCGCATGGAAATGCACCGATTCATTGTGGCGTACCCCAGGGCTCGGCCTCATTTCTGATACATGCTTCAAAGTCCGGATCATAGCTAATCGCAGACATCGGGGGATGGATCCATGTCTCTGCCATGCAGCTTACTACCATTTCACTCCCACAACGCATCACCGTTCCGGAACCAGTCGCATCTGACATGCACCGATTCTTTACGGAATGCCTTGCTGGTATCAAACAGCATTTCATACCTATACCAGAGCTCGGATGGTTGCCAGTCGCAAACACGGCACAACCAATTCAAGCCTCGGTCTAATAATCATTTCTCTCATTTCATTTCATACGGTGCTCCGATTCGAATCCAGGTGCATCAAACAAGCACCAGATCGCCCCGGGTGCACCAATGTTTTCACTTGCCTCATTTCAATACATGCTCCAGAGCACGGTTCTCGGTCGAATCAATGATGACGACCAGGCCGGACCTCTGTCATGGAGTCCATTCATAATCAAGGCAAACATTTCGAATCATTTCATTGTCATACAAATCGTTGCTTCAAAAAACCAGTTAGCAATCCCTTCACGAATTGTCACCTTTTCGTTTTTCTCAGGTCAGTCAAAGTTCAGTAGGTCCACCCTGCACCAGGTTGGACGATATCCCCCCAGGTAAAAAAAAAAAAAAAAAAAAAAGGGGAATGGGAGAATAAGTCGGGTAAGTATGACTCAGCGGATCAAAGAAAAACTTGAAATTCATCTCACCCCTAATAGGTTACAGTCAACCAGGAAATAAAAGCTCAAGACAATCCTCACCAGAGCAACCATGTCTCAGACCGGCAGCGAAGACCTCACGGCCCCTCTGTCACCTTCTCCGGTCTCAGAAAGCGGCAGCGTGCAATCCCTTAGGGGATGGACTATCCCCAAACTGACGGCAGAGCTCAGACGCAGAGGTGTCCCCTTCCCCGCCACAGCAAGGAAAGGCGAGCTTTTCAAACTCCTCTTTCCCCCACCAGCAGCAGGACCCAGTACCCAACAGGCATCCCTTCAGTCGATATCATCGGCCATTTCACAATTACACACGATGGTGTCATCTCTATCCACCTCAGTTGCAGACGTCCAAACCAGGGTTGCACTTCTGGAGGCCCGACCGGCCACGGCTGTCCCCGACCCAACGGCAACTCAAAGCTCGACACCTCTTCCTGCAGGTACCTCAGGCTCAAGCCACATTGTCTACCCCTCCCACCTGGTCCCAACCAGTATCAGGAAGGACATCTTGGACGGCAAGGACGTCAACCTGGCCTCTCTCCTCATTTCCGTGCATGATTTGGCAGAAAATAAAGCCTACTCCTGGGGTGACATATCAGTGGTCCTTAAATCTAAAGACCCCAGATTGAACCGCAAGCTAACAGTCTCAGAGTTTACACTGGCCTTTGGCATGCTCAGAGATGTCCTGTGCTCAGCCACCCCTAGCAGGCGGGAAGAGCTGGACTTGTATCTCCATACTGTGGTAGACTTGGGCCACAAGTACGGAGGTTTTGCCTTTTACGACTACCACCGTTCCTTTTCAGCCAAGGCCGCGGCCAGACTCATACAGTTCCAGATCACGACAGATTGGAGTCTCATGGACACAGAGCTCTTCTGCCGCCACTTTGCCGGCTTACGCTCACCTCTGTGTGCGATTTGCCAGTCTTCCACCCACACTGCCACCTGGTGCGCCAATACGGCAAACAGACGGCCTTTCGAGTTTCCCTCTACCTCAGGTTCAGTACAGGGTCAGCCGATCCCTGAACCAACGCCTCAGGTGGACAAACTCGGACGCCCAGTCCGAACCGTGGGAGGGGCAGCCATCTGTAATAACTTTAATCAGGGGTCCTGCAACTTCAGCCAGTGCCGTCTACTTCACCTCTGCACCTTATGTCATAGAGCACACCCTAGGATTTTGTGTGAAGTCAAGCAACACAAGAAGGCGTGACTAAGCCGGATCAACCTCTTATGGTTAGGATGGTATCTCACTTCACATCCCACCCCTTCCCTGGCCACCTTCCTTATCCAAGGCTTCACAGCAGGCTTTCACACCGGCCTCATTTCACTACCCCACACTACCCACGAATGTGCCAATCTTCGTTCGGCAGCCATTGACGAACAAGCCATAGATCAGCTCTTACAGGCAGAGGTGGATCGAGGTTACGTGATAGGCCCTTTCAGTTGCCCCCCTTTCAACACATGGAGAGTCAGCCCTATTGGGCTTGTCAAGGGCAAGTTTTCAAATAAATTGCGTTTGGTGTACGACTTGTCTGCGCCTCATTCTTCCCACATACCCAGTCTCAATTCCCTGATCCCCTCCGAGGAGTTTTCCCTAAAATATTCTTCCGTGGACATGGCAATACAGGCGATCATCAAAGCAGGCACAGGCGCCTGGCTCTCCAAAGCCGACATCTCGGATGCCTTCAAGCTCCTGCCCATCCACCCATCCCTTTGGTGCTGGCATGGCATCAAGTGGAAGGAAACATATTATTTTGCTACAAAGCTCACCTTCGGTTCGAAGAGTAGCCCGTGGCTCTTCGACACGTTCGCCCAGTCCCTCGGTTGGATACTATTACACAAGGGTCAATGCCATGAAGTCATCCATTATCTAGATGACTTCCTACTGATAGAACCACCCAGCAAGCCCCCAGGAGATCTCGACAAACTTAGGGTAATTTTTGGAAACCTCAATGTTCCTATTGCTGAGCACAAAGTCGATGGCCCAGCAAATAGCATCACTTTTCTCGGGGTCAGCTTGGATACCTGCGCAATGCAAGCCAGTCTCCCCCTCGACAAACTAACACGCATTAGGGCAGTCCTTCACGAGTTTACACACACCAAGGACTGTACCAAAAAACAGTTGCAGTCCCTCCTGGGTATGCTCAACTTCGCTATGCGAATTATTCCACAAGGCCGCACATTTGTATCACGCCTACTCAGATTTCTGTCGGTAACTCAAGACCCTGATCAGATTTTGAATTTAGACTCCGCAGCCATAGCGGACCTATCCATGTGGGAGGAATTCTTGTCCGCCTGGAATGGCATATCACTATTCATACCTATAGTTTTGGTCCATTCACCCCAGGTGGTTACGGACGCCGCAGCCTCCACAGGTTTCGCGGCAATTTTTGGCCATCATTGGTTTTCAGGACCATGGCCTCAACAGATACTAATCATACCCGGCTTTTCCCAAACATCTGCCCTCTTTGAGCTTTACCCCATAGTGGCAGCCGCACAACTCTGGGGCCACCACTGGACAGGACAAACTGTAGTCTTTAGCACCGACAACCAGGCCACGGCAGACATCATCAACAAAGGCAGGTCCAAGTCCCTAGCAGTCATGTCCTTCCTGCGCAGGTTGGTACAACTGTCTTTACAACATCAGTTCAATATACACTGTGCATTTATGCCCGGCAGATACAACTCAGCAGCTGACGCACTGTCACGTTTCAATTATTCCTCCTTTTTCAAGCAGGTTCCCGATGCCGATCCGATGTCGGCCCCTATCCCTGTTTGGTCACAACTGACCCTGGACTAGTTCAACATTTACACGGAGCTACACAACTCATAAATCATTCCCTCTCCTACAACACACTTAAAGCCTACCAGACAGCTTGGAAGGCCTTTAACAAATTCCTCACGTCCTGCCGTAAAGGACCAACAGGTATCAAGCAGGTACTGGCCTTCACTGCACACTGCCACACGCAGCTGGCCTTATCCTACAACACCATCCGGCTATACCTAGCCGGCATTCAACATTTTATGGCGCTTGAAGACCCCACGAAACCTTCACTATTCTCATCTCACGCTATACGAGCCGTTCTAAGGGGAATTCAGAAACAACAACCAGTCATCAGCACTAAGCGCTTGCCCATTACGGGACCCATCTTTAGGGACATGTCAACTATGCTGGCTACCTCGCCATTCGGTCTGCTCCGCAGCATCGTCTTACAAGCAGCGATATATCTAGCGTACTATGGGTTCTTGCGCCCTGGAGAATTCACCTCTAACAAATCCACAGACCGAGTACTATGCAGACGACACTTACTTAGATACCAAGACCACTTCATCCTGCACCTCGAGGTCTCTAAAACCCAGCAAACGGGCTCAGGAGCGAACATTCACCTCTACAAAACCGACAACAGCTGGTGTCCAGTCGCCGTACTCAACCGGCTCCTGTCACTCCTGCCTGAACAACCAGACAGCAGTCCCCTTCTACCGTTCCCAGTTAAACCCTTAAACGCCTCTCAGTTTGTGGAACACATAAGAATACTTCTCCGCAATCTTCATCTTAACCCTAGTCAGTATTCCGGACACTCTTTTCGCATCGGAGCAGCCTCCGCGGCATCCCGCCACGGAGTTCCAGACCACATCATTAAAAGACTGGGCAGGTGGAAGTCAGCCTGCTTCGCCCGGTATATCCCCAATCCACAAACAGAGATGGCACAGGCATTCTCCAAATTGGCTCAATAAGTAATTGAAAATCAATAAAATCATAACCCTACCTGAATGTTTTTGCCCCCTTATTTTGGCATACCGGCCATTAGACCAAGGCACACTTTCAGGTCCATTTCATATGGTAAGTCCACACTTTCAGGTCTATTTCCGATGGTAAGTCCTATCTTTACTGTAAGTGGTATCCATGTACATACCGGACATAGGGCTCCAACCATAAGTAGGAAGGCCAGTATGGTGGCCTGAATTTATGGGAGGAGCCCGGGGGGTACTTAAGCAGCCCGCTCACCTGTGGTGCTTGTCGGTTTCCTGTGCGCGATACCCACCCTCCCATCCCCATTTCACAGCATTTCTCAAACTATTCATTTCATTCATTTCTCTTACAGAATAATCATTTCTTAAACCAGGGTATGCCCCCTTATTTTGGCATACCGGCCATTAGACCAAGGCACACTTTCAGGTCCATTTCATATGGTAAGTCCACACTTTCAGGTCTATTTCCGATGGTAAGTCCTATCTTTACTGTAAGTGGTATCCATGTACATACCGGACATAGGGCTCCAACCATAAATATATATATATATATATATATATATATATATATATATAAATATATATAACCAATATTATATATATATAACCATTATAAAATATCAGAAAAGAATAGCATAGAGAAACAACAGACCAGAATAGAAACATATATTTTATATATACATATATTTTATATGTTCTTTTCTTTTGTATTATTTTCTATGCTATTCTAATCTTTTCTATTCAAAATAATTCTATACAAAATTTGAATTTCAGAAGATGGTTATAAATATAATTATTATAGAAAAAAATAGAATAGAAAAGAATAGCATAGAAAAACAATAGAACAGAACAGAAAAAAATATATTATATTTTATTCCATTCTGTTCTATTGTTTTTCTGTTCTATTCTTTTCTATTCTTTTCTATGCTATTCTAATCTTTTCTATTCAAATTCGAAATAATTCAATACAAAATTTGAATTTCAGAAGATGGTTATAAATATAAATGATTATATATATAATCATCCTCCAAATTCATGTGTGTTATATTTTTTCTATTCTGTTCTATTGTTTTTCTATGCTATTCTTTTATTTTATGTCTATTCTAATTTTTTCTATTCGAATTCGATTTCATTCTATACAAAATTCAAATTTCAAATTTCTGAAAATGGTTTTATATATACCCATCTTCCTAAATTCGAATTTCGTATAGAATGATTTTGAATAGAAAAGATTAGAATAGAATAGAAAAGAATAGAAAAGAATAGAATAGAAGAACAATAGAATAGAATAGAATGGAATAAAAAAAAAAATATATATATATATTATATTTTATTCTATTCTGTTCTTTTGTTTTTCTAGTCTATTCTTTTATATCATTTTCTATTCTAATCTTTTCTATTCAAATTCATTAGTCAAATTTATTCATTCTATTCAAATTCATCAATTCGGAAGATGGTTATATATATTTATTATATTTTTTCTGTTCTTTTCTATTGTTTTTCTATGCTATTCTTTTCTATTATTTTCTATTCTATTCTAATCTTTTCTATTTAAATTCGATCTATTTGTATCCAAAATTCGAATTTCGGAAAATGGTTACAAAATACATTTAGTTTAGTTTTTTGAATACAGTAGAATTTTTTCGAAATTAATTTTTTTTTCTAATTCAGTAGATTTTTTTCAAATGCGGTTGATTTTTTTTCGAATTCTTTGAATTTGAGCAAACTTTTTCAAATTCGGTCAAATTTTTTCAAGTTCGATTCGAATTTCGTCCGTTTTTTCGTTTCAAATCGTTATTTCAGATACGTTTCAATTCGTTACTATTGTAATTCGGTAATTCGGATGCATATGAATTTCCGAATAATGAAAAATTTGTCTGAATTTTGATTTGGAACGAAGCGAAATGCACATGTCTAGTACTGTGCTGGAGATGTACTACTACTCTGTGTACTGTGCTGGGCATGAACTCTGGGTGTACTGTGCTGGGTATGTACTGTACTCTGTGTACTGTGCTGGGTATGTACTGTACTCTGTGTACTCTGCTGGGTATGTACTGTACTCTGTGTACTCTGCTGGGTATGTACTGTACTCTGTGTGCTGTACTAAGCGTGTACTGTACTCTGTGTGTACTGGGCTGAGTGTATACTATACTGTACTGTGTCTGTGCTGTGCTGGGGATGTACTGGGCTGAGTGTGTGCTTTGCAGGGGATGTAGTAAGTGTGGGCTATGCTGGGTGTGAAGTGTACTGAGTGTTTACTGTGCTATGCTGGGTTATGTAGTGTGCTGGGTATGTACCATGCTGTGCTGGGTGTGTAGTGTACTGTGCTGGTATGTAGCCCACTGACTGTGTGCTGTGCTGGATTTGTAGTGTAGTTGGCTGTGCTAGGTATGTATGTAGTGTAGTCGGTGTGCTGTGCTGTTCTGGGTATGTACCATGCTGTGCTGAGTGTGTACTATACTTGCTGTGCTGGGTATGTAGTGTTCTGTGTTGGTGTGAACACTACATACCAGCACAGAACACTGCTGTGAAATTCAAGAGCCCGAATTGTCTGCAGCTATCTACAGTAAGTGACCCTTGCAGTTTGGAGCTGTTGCTGAGCACTAACTTACCTGCACTTCTCTCTCCGCAGCCACCTCACATGTACAGTACCAACACTGAAGGAAAAGGTGGGCAGCACATCATCTCATGGCCGTACCCCCTCCCTGTGTCCCACCCAATCAACTGCAAGCCTCGCAGTCTCCGCCTTGGTCAAGGATGTTCTCAATCACCAATGAGAGCACAGTCACCGCCTGAAGACCATAAGCTGCCAGGGGGAGGAGCAGAGGCGGCTCTAAGCTTTGTGAGGTCTTAGGAAAACCTTAGACATGAGGCCCCACTAACTCCCATAACGGGAAAAATAATTCAAGCAATAAACATTAATGGTATAAATTGCATATATAAAGAGCCTTAAATCCTATGAACTATGAATTTACAGTTTTCAGAACTTTCTGTAAGGTTCCTTTCACACTGGGGCGGGGGCGGCCTCGGCGGTAAAACACCACTATTGTTATCGGCACTTTACCGTCGGTATTTGGCCGCTAGCGGGGGTTTTTTACCTTTGCAGAGACGCTTTACCGGTGGTATAGCCGCGCTGCCCCATTGATTTCAATGGGCAGGAGCGGGGAAGGAGCGGTATACACACTGCTCCTTCCCCGCTCCAAAGATGCTGCTGGCATCTTTGCTGCTGCTTTCCCGTCCTGCCAGCGCACCGCTCCAGTGTGAAAGCCCTCGGGGCTTTCACACTGGAGACACAGCAGCGGCACTTTCAGATCGTTTTTCGATAGCGCCTGCAAACCACCCCAGTGTGAAAGGAGCCTAACAATTCTTCTTTAATCAAATATATATACTATATATATATTAATTTACAAAAAAAATAAATAAATAAATATATATATATATATATATATATATATATATTATACGCACACAAATATAGATAACATTTGTGCAGCTGCTACTAGCAGTATGTTTAAAGTATAACAAGAGTCAAAACCATATTTCTCCATTGTCTCCATTCTCCATTGTCTCCAGTGTGAGAGCTCGAGGGCTTTCACACTGGAGCGGGGCACTGGCAGGACGTCAGGAAAAGTCCTGCCAGCAGCTTCTTAGGAGCGGTGAAGGAGCGGTGTGTTTACCACTCCTCCACCGCTGCTCCCTGTTGAAATCAATGGGGCAGCGTGGCTATAGCGCCGGCAAAACGCCGCTATTGCGGTGCATTGCGGGCGGTTTTAACCCTTTCTTGGCTGCTAGCGGGGGTTAAAAGCACTGGTTTTCCTCTTCAGAAGATAAACTATGGACAAATATTGAAAGAGAAGCAACACTAGGACATGACATGCATGCATGTTCTATGGCTAGCTACCTACTTAAAAAAATTAACATACCCAATCTAATCAGTATTAAAGCCACCCTGATAGCATGGAAACACATATTATCCAAAACTAAAACTTGGGTCATTAATGATAATTTACAAATGCCAGTAAAAATAATAGACTACTGCAAAATCCGCCTATCATCAAAAGAATGTGTTACAAGGATTCAACTTCTTTGATGAATTGCCTTTGAGATTTAAAGAATTAGTATCAAGTAAAATAGAAAAATGTTCCAGACTAAAGAACTTCAATCCCCATAACAATATAACGATCCCTACCACCATTTGGCAATACCTAACAAACAATATGAACCTAAGAGTAAGAGGTATTTCATTTTTTTTTGACCTCCTTACCTTATACCCCATAGATTACAAAAACCCCTTTGTGATTAAGTGGGAAAAAGATTTATCTCAGTCTTTCACAGGAGCCCAATGGAGGAAAGCAATATCAATATTCAGGAAAGCTTCCTCTTGTACTGACCACTGGGATAACTCACAAAAAATTCTAAATAGGTGGTACCTGACACCATATAGGTTATCAAAAATATATCCCTCAGCTTCACCGATTTGTTGGAGATGTAACGATCAAATAGGAAATCTGCACCATACACTATGGAGCTGTAAAAATATACATAGTTTCTGGAATACTGTCTCAGCATTTATAGCGGATCTCACTGGCAGTTTGATCGATCTCACTCCTGCCATCTAGGAATAAACCTTGACATATACCCTATAAGTTATAGAACAATAGTTGCCCATACACTGATAGCAGCCAGAATCACAATTTCCAGTCTATGGAAATCCTCTGAAGTTCCCAACTTATCCAAAGTTATTGATAGATTAAATATTCAGGCACAATACGAACTAATGCCGGCATATAAAAACTTCTCTACAACTAATTATAAAAACTAATTTAAAAAAAAGGCAAGCTTGGATGATGCACGATAGAGCTTCTTACTACCTAAAAAACTGTAAATTATAACTCTAGTGTTACCTACCTCAAACTACAGATAAGTTGAATTTGCTTCTTATATATTGAAAATAACAATAAGTTGATGGGTATACACCTACAGCATGATCCCAACCGGGGTAGACGAGACCTGCTAACTTGAATCTGAGATAATTTTGTTAATTGGTTACCTTTATTCCTCTGTTAACTGCTGTAAGATATTCGTATTCATATAACATATATAAATAAGGAAATATGTGTTGTGTAAATGACTGACTTAAATATTTGCTTTTTTTTGTTACAAACAATTTAAAAAGTAAAAAAAAAAATGCCCCGCTAGCGGCCGAAATGCTCCGCAAATCCTACGGTAAAACGCCGCTAAAATAGCGGCATTTTACCGTTGACGCTATGGGCAGCTTGGTGTGAAAGGGGCTCTTAGACCCCTTTCACACTGGGGCGTTTTTCAGGTGATTTAGCATTAAAAAAAGCACCTGTAAAGCGCCCGAAAGAAGCCTCATCTGCAATGCTAATGTGAAAACCCGAGTGCTTTCACACTGGGGCGCTGCGCTGGCAGGGCGTCAAAAAAAGTCCTGCAAGCAGCTTCTTTGCAGCGCTTTTTCAGCGGTGAATACACACTGCTCCTAAAGCGCCCCTTCCCATTGAAATCAATGGGAAGTGCCTGCAAAGCACCTGCAAAATGCCTTGGCAGCGGCACTTTGTGGGCGCTTTTAACCTTTTATTCGGCCAACTGTAGTATAGTTGCCAACTGTCCCGGATTTCCCGGGACATTCCCGGGACTTAGATTCCATTCCCGGGACTTAGACTCCATTCCCAAATTTGTGGTGTCCCGGGAAATGTCCAGAGAAATCCGCCGGCCGCCATCTTAAAGAAGTTCAGGAAGATGGCTGGGGGGGCTAGCCGGAGCTCCTGTGTCGCCGCCCACCATCCACCCCGCTGCCAGCCAGTCTGTTATGGAAAGGGGCGGGGTTCTAGCCATGCCACCGGCAGACACACTAGGACACCTCTGAGGTAGGGGGGGCACACCACCGCTGTGGGAATCTGATGTAAGGGGCTCCACTGGGGACACCTGATGTAAGGGGGGCTCCACTGGGGACACCTGAGGTGAGGGGGGCTCCGCCGGGGACACCTGATGTGAGGGGGCTCCACTGACTGGGGACACCTAATGTGAGGGGGGGCTCCACTGGGGACACCTAATGTGAGGCGGGCTCCACTGGGGACACCTAATGTGAGGGGGCTCCACTGGGGACACCTAATGTGAGGGGGGCTCCACTGGGGACACCTGATGTGAGGGGGGGTTCTGCCGGGGACACCTGATGTGAGGGGGGGCTCTGCTGGGGACACCTGATGTGAGGGGGGGCTCTGCCGGGGACACCTAATGTGAGGGGGGCTCTGCCGGGGACACCTGATGTGAGGGGGGCTCTGCCGGGGACACCTAATGTGAGGGGGCTCTGCCAGGGACTCCTGATGTGAGGGGGAGCTCCGCTGGGGACACCTGATGTGAGGGGGGCTCCACTGGGGACACCTAAAGTGAGGGGGGGTTCTGCCGGGGACACCTGATGTGAGGGGGGCTCTGCTGGGGACACCTGATGTGAGGGGGGGCTCTGCCGGGGACACCTAATGTGAGGGGGGCTCTGCCGGGGACACCTGATGTGAGGGGGGCTCTGCCGGGGACACCTGATGTGAGGGGGCTCTGCCGGGGACTCCTGATGTGAGGGGGAGCTCCGCTGGGGACACCTGATGTGAGGGGGAGTTCCGCTGGGGACACCTGATGTGAGGGGGGCTCCGCCGGGGACTCCTGATGTGAGAGGGGGCTCCGCTGGGGACTCCTGGTGTGAGAGGGGGCTCCGCTGGGGACTCCTAGTGTGAGGGGGACTCCGCCGGGGACTCCTGGTGTGAGGGGGGCTCCGCCGGGTACTCCTGGTGTGAGGGGGGCTCCACTGGGGGCACCTGATGCAAGGACGGACTCTGCTGGGAAACCTGATGCAAGGACGGACTCTGCTGGGAAACCTGATGCAAGGACGGACTCTGCTGGGACACCTGATGCAAGGACGGACTCTGCTTGGACATCTGATGCAAGGACGGACCCTGCTGGGAAACCTGATGCAAGGACGGACTCTGCTGGGACATCTGATGCAAGGACGGACGGCTGGTGGCAGGCGACATGGCTAGTGACACGCTCAGGGCTCCCACTGATTCTGCATTATGGTGAGTTGAATGATTTCATTTTATATTACAATGTAATAATACAAATAATGCACTTCAATCATCCTGACACCATAACAACCATGGTGCCGGGATGATTGAAGTGCTAACAACAGGTGCTTGGAGTATCTTTATCTGCTGATTGTTAAACTTTCTAGAATACACATATTTTTATTGTGTAGGATCTGGGGCTGCTGTCCCATCATTTCCCTCTGCCTCTCCCTTTCTCCCCCTCTCCCCCTTTCCCCCTCTCCCCCTTTCCCTCTCCATCCCTCATTCATCTCAGACTCTAACCACACCCTCTTGAGCCATGCCAATTTAAGCCACGCCCACTATGTTGCATAAACCACGCCCATTTTTCGCCGCGCCGCACTTGTATATTTTCCCTAAGTCATGCCTACAAATGAATGCCGCGCCCCCTAATTATTGTATGGCTTCGGCCTACACCCACAAAAGTGTCCCACATTTGTTTTTACAATGTTGGCAACTATGCCACTAGCCGGGGTTAAAAGCGCCCTGCTAGCACTTGAAAAACGCTGGTGCTTTACCAGCGTTTTTTGGGCGCTGGCAGTGTGAAAGGGCTCTTAAAACACTTGGGCTTTCACATTGGGATTGCATATAAGGCTTCTTTGAGGCGCTTTACAGGTCCTTTTTTTTAACACTAAAGCTCCTGAAAAACGCCCCAGTGTGAAAGGGGTCTAACATCAGAGTGTGCAGGATTCCCCCTAAGGCTCCATGCACACTAGGAGCAGAAAAAACTTCAACCTTTTTAGCTTTTAAACGTGGCATAAAAGATGCAAATTGAAAGCATATTGTACAAAGTTTAGGCGAGTCTATGAGAGTTTAAGAGCATTTTGTTTATAGGCATTTTTTTGCACTACACGCCCCTCTGTACATGAAAAATCCTAAAAAAAACCCAAAAAAAACCATTTGGATATTTTTTTTTTTTTACTTACCTCTAAATGCCTGTTGCTAGGGGGTCCCTCGTAGTCTGCCTCTTCCAGTGCCTGGGCTGGTGACATCACTTTCTCCTCGGCACAGGAAGGGCTCAGCTCTGCTCCCTCCCTCCTGTCAATCATCTGGGACCCATTACAGGTCCCAGGTGACTGAGCGGCCAATCACGGCACGCGGCGCCGCTCGCGCATGCGCAGTGGGTGCCAGGCTGTGAAGCCACAGCCCGGCGCCCACAGTTGCAATGCCGGCACCGCTGAACGGAAGGGGAGACTAGCGGGGCTTCGATCCCCAGCATCGCTGGACCCAGGGACAGGTAAGTGTCCAATTAAAAGTCAGCAGCTGCAGTATTTGTAGCTGCTGACTTTTAATTTTTTTTTTTTTTTTTGACTGGACCTCGGGTGGAACTCCTCTTTAAGTCCAGTTGTTATGGATGATCTGTCTCTTTAAATGCAACTCTATGGTTCATCTCTGTTATACTTCTTCCTGTGTGGTGTTTCCTGTTCCTGCTGGGTCTTTCAGTAAACATGGCTTCTGTACAGTAATGGCTTGTGCTGTCTCTTTACATATATCACTTCAAACATGGTGTCAGAAGATTTCTGGATCCATGCTCTTTCTACACACTTGATGCTGAGAGCCTGCTAGCCTTGATGTGAGTGTTCTTGGAACTGATTGTGCCTCCTGACAATTGCAGTCCTGTCCTGGATGCTGAGTATTTGCAGCAAGGAAAACAGCATCATGGCAGCGTACAGCATTCCACTGCCTGAGGCAATGAGGGTGAGTGGAGATGTCAGCAGTAACTGGGACAATTTCAGGGCAGAGTTTGAGGACTACTCCCTAGCCACAGGGTTAAATGAGAAGCCTGCAGCAGTGCAAGCAGCCACACTGATGCCCCGTACACACGGTCGGACTTTGTTCGGACATTCCGACAACAAAATCCTAGGATTTTTTCCAACGGATGTTGGCTCAAACTTGTCTTGCATACACACGGTCACACAAAGTTGTCGGAAAATCCGATCGTTCTGAACGCGGTGACGTAAAACATGTACGTCGGGACTATAAACGGGGCAGTGGCCAATAGCTTTCATCTCTTTATTCATTCTGAGCATGCGTGGCACTTTGTCCGTCGTGGCACTTTGTCCGTCGGATTTGTGTACACACGATCGGAATTTCCGACAACGGATTTTGTTGTCGGACAATTTTATCTCCTGCTCTCCAACTTTGTGTGTCGGAAAATCCGATGGAAAATGTCCGATGGAGCCCACACACGGTCGGAATTTCTGACAACACGCTCCGATCGGACATTTTCCATCGGAAAATCTGACCGTGCGTACGGGGCATAAGGAGGGTGATGGGCAGTGAATGCCTCCATGTTTGCAAGCATAATCTGAACCTCACAGAGGAGCAAAACAGTGACACCAAAACCATTCTGGATGCATTAGAAGCTTTCTTCAGACCCTCTAAAAATGTCATATATGAAAGATATATATTTGGCTGCTGTAAGCAAGAAGACTGTGAATCAATAGGCAGGTTTGTCACACGGCTAAGAGAAAAAGCTGCAAGCTGTGAGTATGGCTCTCTGAGAGATGAACTTATTGGTGATAAAATAGTTTTGGGTATCACCAGTGAAAGCTCACGCCACCATCTATTGAGGAAACATGTTTTAGAGCTACAAACAGCAATTGAGATATGTCACACTGCAGAACTTACTGACAAACATATGAAATCTATGGAGCAGGATAAACTGATTGATAATATCAATGCAGCCTCTAAACAACAGCAAAGTTTCAAAAACCACCAGCATAAGTTTCAGCACAAGGGTCACCTACACAACTTACCTGGGAGGAAGCCTGCATCATGCAAGTATTGCGGCAATGTGCATGTACGTGGTAAACCAAATCACTTTGCAAGAGTGTGTCTCTCCAGTAAAATGGAAGCAAGGAAGCTGCACACAATTGAGAAAATGGCAGATCCGGAGGACGCACACCTGCTTAGCACTGATATGGTTTACTCCTCAGAATGCATTGGTGCTGTAAACACAAAGGGCAAAAAATAGTTTGTTAACCTCAGATTAAACAATATAATCCAACCCTGCCAGCTGGACTCGGGTGCAACGTGTGATGTCATGAGTATAAAGGACAAAATGAAACTGGCACCCAGGGCACCCCTTCAGCCTAAAGTTGTATTCAGGGGAACTAATGGAATCATTGGGGCTATTCCAAACAGAATGCAGCATACGTGATTGTATACACAAACTGAACTTTGGGATTGTTGACGTCGATCAGAAACCGCTATTATCGGGTTCAACATGTGAGCGCCTTGGACTGATGCTGTTCACCATTCCTGCTAAGCTACATAATGTTGATAATCAGCCTGCACAATCTCTGACTAGGCCGCTAACAAAACAGCAAATTCTTCACGCCTATAGTGATGTGTTTGAGGGCCCGAAAGTCTTTGTTCCAGGAGAGGTTCGTTTTGAGCTTGATCCTACCATTCAACCTGTACAATGTGCCTATCGCCATTAAGCCACAGGTTAAAGCTCAACTAGATAAATATGAAGCTGAAGGACATCTAACTTCAGTATCAGAGCCTACAGATTGGATCAGTAACATGGTTGTTATCAGAAAGCCTGAGAAGATCAGAATATGCATTGATCCCAAGTTTCTGAATATGGCCCTGAAACGGTCACACTACTTAATGCCAACACTCAATGATATTTTGCACAAACTACCTAAAGCACGTGTCTTCACACTTGTTGATGCTAGAAATGCCTTTTTACAGTGCAAACTGGATGAAAAGAGTAGCTACATGACCACGTTCTGGGCTCCTTGGGGCAGAAAGAGATGCCTCAAACTACATTTGGAGTCTCTGTAGCACCTGAGGTATACCAGCGAAAGCAGCATGAACTATTAGGTGATCTTCACGGAATTGAGCAAATAGCTGATGACATTCTTATAGTTGGCTGCGGTAATACAGATGAGGAGGCTGAGCAGGACCATGATGAAAAGTTAATAGCGCTACTAGATCATTGTAGGCAGGTGATGCTGAGGCTTAGTGTAAAGAAATTGCAGTTCAAGGTGGAAGAAGTCCGTTTCCATGGACATATCCTATCTTCACAAGGCTTAAAAGCTGACCCGGATAAGATTAAAGCCATTGTGGACATGCCACAGTCTATTGATGCTAAAGCGGTACAGAGATTTATTGGCTTTGTTACATACCTAGCACAATTCCTGCCACACTTATGTGAGGTGTGAGAGCCATTAAGGCGACTTCTGGACAAAGATGCAGTTTGGCACTGGCTTCCCAAGCATGACCGGGCAGTAGAGGATATAAAAAGCTTGGTCACCTCTGCCCCAGTATTGAAATACTATGATGTCGCAAAGCCTGTTACGATACAAAGTGACTCCAGTAAAAATGGTCTAGGTCAGTGTTTCTCAACTCCAGTCCTCAAGGCGCCCCAACAGGTCATGTTTTCAGGATTTCCCTCAGATGAAACAGCTGTGGTAATTACTAAGGCAGTGAAACTGATCAAATTAGCTGTGCAAAATAATGGAAGGCCTGAAAACATGACCTGTTGGGGCGCCTTGAGGACTGGAGTTGAGAAACACTGGTCTAGGTTGTTACCTTTTTCAGAAAGGTCAGCCAGTTGCATATGCGTCCAGAGCTCTTTCCACAGCTGAGCAAAATTATGTTCAAATTGAGAAGGAATGTTTAAGTATTGTATTTGTTTGCCAGCGTTTCCATCATTATCTTTATGGACGGGATTCAATTACAGCTGAAACTGATCACAAACCTCTGATAGCCATATTCAAAAAGCCCCATTTGTGTGCTCCCAAGCGTTTGCGGAGCATGAAGCTTACATTGCAGCATTACAACCTCAATGTCTACAAGCCAGGATGTGAAACATATATCAGTGATACCCTGAGCAGAGCTACGTCAGATAATGTGGCACCTGGAGGTGAGCATGAGCATCGTACAATTTGTTTGCTGCAACAGGAACAAAATTTCTTTGCTGATATCAATCAAGCGGACTATCTTAATGTCACAGATCAGCGACTACATCAACTCATACAGCACACTGACAGTGATGCAACTTTACAAGCTTTGAAGTCTATTGTTTTGAGTGGATGGCCAGATGAAAAAGAGGCAGTACCTGGAATTGTAAGGGAATACTGGTCCTTTAGAGATGATATCAGCATACAAAATGGTATCTTGTACACAGGTCCAAGGGTCATCGTGCCGAAGTCACTGAGAGCAGAGATGTTATTACGCATACACTCCAGCCATATTGGTGGTGAAGCATGCTACAGACAAGTTCGTGATACTCTTTACTGGCCCAACATGCATGGTGAAATCAAAGACTTTGTCATTAATTGTCCCACCTGCAATGAATATGCCCATTTACAACAAAAAGAAACCATGATGTCACATGAGATACCTACACGTCTGTGGCAGATCAGTATGGACTTATTCAACTACGCAGGCAAGGAATACCTGCTATTAGTCGATCATTGTTCAGACTTCTGGGAAATAGACCTTCTTCCCGACTTATCCACTGAAACTACAATTAAGAGGTGCAAGGCTCAGTTTGCACGTCATGGCCAACCAGATACAGTGATCTCCGACAATGGGCCTCAGTTTGCAAGCCTACAATTCAGAAAATTTGCCACTGAATGGGAGTTTGAGCATGTTACTTCCTCACCACATCATCCACAGGCTAATGACAAAGCTGAATCAGCTGTAAAGATTGTTAAAAATGTATGCAAGAAAGTAAAAAGTGATGGTAAAGACCCATGGAAGGCCATTTTACATTGGAGAAACACTCCGACTGAAGGCATGGATAGTAGTCCGGCACAAAGACCGGTGTCAAGGAGATTAAAGACCTCCTTACCGGTAGCAAATAGGCTGCTTGAACCCTCTGTCATACAAGGTATTGCAGAAAAGTTAAGGATTAAGAGACAAGTATCAAAGGCACGATATGAAACATCGGCCAGAGATTTGCCAGAATTGAATATTGGGGAACGCATCCGTATGAAACCATTACCTGGTGATCGAACAGGCCGTTGGAAAATAGGTACTTGTCTGCAAAAGGTTGCACCACGCTCCTATCTTGTGGACGTTAAAGGAACTCTCTATCGCCGCAATCGAGTGGATTTGAGAGTGGCAGAGCAGCCTGAATCTCAGTATCCGTTGATAGATCAGACTCACCCAGTATCACAAGGACATACTCACCCATTGACAGTGAGGCATGTACAGAGGCAATGCCTCATACCAATGGCAATGACAGTTCTGGGCAAGCAAGTATATCTGACAGCTGTCCAGCGCAGAGCATGCCAGTACATGATGAGAGGAGCCCAGTAACTTCAGAGAGGTCTAAAGGAATCCCTGCAGAAGGGCAAGTCTTCACCCGTAGTGGTAGATGTTCAAAACCACCTATGAGACTTAACATATAGAATGTGTTATTGCTGTGTTTCTTTTGAATTTCACAATGTTCATTTATTGACACTAAAAGGGGGAGATGTTATGGATGATATGTTTCTTTAAATGCAACTCTCTGGTTCATCTCTGTTGTACTTCTTCCTGTGTGGTGTTTCCTGTTCCTGCTGGGTCTTTCAGTAAACATGGCTTCTGTACAGTAATGGCTTGTGCTGTCTCTTTACATATATCACTTCGAACACCAGTGTGCATGAAGCCTTATGCCCCGTACACACGGTCGGACATTGATCGGACATTCCGACAACAAAATCCATGGATTTTTTCCGACGGATGTTGGCTCAAACTTGTCTTGCATACACACGGTCACACAAAGTTGTCGGAAAATCCGATCGTTCTGAACGTGGTGACGTAAAACACGTACGTCGGGACTAAAAACGGGGCAATAGCCAATAGCTTTCGTCTCCTAATTTATTCTGAGCATGCGTGGCACTTTGTCTGTCGGATTTGTCTACACACAATTGGAATTTAAAGGATCGAATTTTGTTGTTGGAAAATTTGATAGCATGCTCTCAAACTTTGTGTGTCGGAAATCCTGATGGAAAAAGTCAGATGGAGCCCACACACGGTCGGAATTTCCGACAACAAGCTCCAATCGCACATATTCCGTCGGAAAGTCCGACCGTGTGTACAGGGCATTACAGTGCAAGGGTAATTTGATGTAAGGGGGAATGTTGCAGACTTTGGTGTAAGGGGGACCTATGATGTAAGGAGGGGCTCTGGTGAGGAGATCACCTTATATCAGAGTTCCAACTTGCATTTAAAATGGAAACTCTAATGTGGGGGAGGACTCTGGTCACCATAGAGCACCTTCCGCAGAGTGAATGCACTAAGGTAAAGGGGGGGGGCTTACTGATATAACGGGGAACCTTTATATCAGTGCCCCCTTACCTTACTGTATTCACTGCCCCCTACATCAGCAATTACCCATCAGACTGGCCTTGCTACGCTGACCACCACTCAGGTGCACCGTGCAGGGCTCAGTCAGATGGTCCTCTCTGGGCTCCAGCTTGATGGCTCTCATTTAATCCTATATTACACTACGAGACTGTGAGGACATGATAAAAGAGATGGTCAGAGACTGTGTGGCCATCATACAATAGATGGTCAGACCCTGCAGAAATACTACAGGAGATGGTCAGAGAGTGTGTGGACATGATACAAGAAATAGTCAGAGACTGCAGACATACTACAGGAGATGGTCAGAGACTGCAGACATCTTAGAGGAGGCGGTCAGAGACTGCAGACATCTTAAAGGAGACGGTCAGAGACTGCAGACATACTAGAGGAGAGGGTCAGAGATTGCAGACATACTACAGAGATGGTCAGAGACTGCAGACATAATAGAGGAGATAGTCAGAGATTGCAGACATACTAGAGGAGGCGGTCAGAGACTGCAGACATACTAGAGGAGACGGTCAGAGACTGCAGACATACTAGAGGAGATAGTCAGAGACTGCAGACATACTACAGGAGATGGTCAGAGACTGCAGACATACTAGAGGAGGCGGTCAGAGACTGCAGACATCTTAGAGGCGATGGTCAAAGACTGCAGACATACTAGAGGAGATGGTCAGAGACTGCAGACATACTACAGGAGACGGTCAGAGACTGCAGACATACTACAGGAGATAGTCAGACTGCAGACATACTAGAGGAGGCTGTCAGAGACTGCAGACATACTAGAGGAGATAGTCAGAGACTGCAGACATACTACAGGAGACTGTCAGAGACTGCAGACATACTAGAGAAGACGATCAGAGACTGCAGACATACTACAGGAGACGGTCAGAGACTGCAGACATACTACAGGAGACGGTCAGAGACTGCAGACATACTACAGGAGACGGTCAGAGACTGCAGATATACTACAAGAGATGGTCAGAGACTGCAGACATACTACAGGAGATGGTCAGAGACTGCAGACATACTACAGGAGATGGTCAGAGACTGCAGACATACTACAGGAGATGGTCAGAGACTGCATACGTGATACAAGAGATGGTCAGAGAGTGTCTGTGGACATGATACAGGAGATGGTCAGAGACTGCAGACATGATACAGGAGATGGTCAGAGACAGCAGACATACTAGAGGAGGCAGTCAGAGACTGCAGACATACTAGAGGAGGCGGTCAGAGACTGCAGACATACTAGAGGAGACGATCAGAGACTGCAGACATACTACAGGAGACGGTCAGAGACTGCAGACATACTAGAGGAGATAGTCAGAGACTACAGACAGGAGATGGTCAGAGAGTGTGGGGACATAATTGGGCTGAAATTGCACCCGGGTCACATGTGCATTTGCACAGAACACACAGCGTGTTCCTGTGTTTTTCACTTTGCTGCACTAACATGACTGGAAGGGGGGCACTAGTTTGGGCACCAGGAGCAATTGTACACATCACTTGTGGGGTGCCAAGGGCCACCCCCTCTGTGGCAGACAGCATCTCTTTGATTGGGGGGGAGAGGATATATGCTAAGGGGGGTGTATTTCATATCCAAGCCCCCTTGTAGCACAAGTCCTAAAGTGCCCCATAAAACATATCCTCTCCCCCCAAATCACTCAAAGTGAACTGTAGGCTTGTTCCTCCCCTCCTCTGGAAACTCACTTGCATTAGTTCAGGCAGTCTCAGATGAGCAGCTTTGTCTCTGCAGTGTGGTGAGCCTCCTCCTCCTCTGTGTACACAGGAAACATTACACAGCAGGAGAAGGAGGAGCGGGTTCAGTTCACTCCACGGCACTCTGCAATGTGTGTGTCAGGCAGCCGGAGACTGCGGGAGAGATGTTGGCTGACTTGGCTCTCTTTGTAGTAAAAGTGGAGCGGTGTGCAGGAACGAAAATAGCCCGCACAAGCTGCGGGCATTCCATGACTTTGATTTGCCAGGGTGAGGTACAAGCAAATTAGGCAGCCGCGGGGCCCCTGGGATTTGCGAGGCCTAAGGCGGTCGCCTAATTTGCCTAATTAGAGAGCCGCTTCTGGCAGGAGGCAATTGGATTGGCCGACTTGGCCAAGTGTGACGTTTACATGTGTTTTGAGGGGCCCCTGGGGGCCCATCTGAAACCTGAAATATGCGAAAAAAATGTGGAAAGGTGAGTACATGGAGCTGTTTTCATTATTGCCCTGGAAAAGTTCAACCTGGATAGGAGGATGAGGAGAAGAGGCGGTACAGGGTGATCCCGCTGACTTTTCCAAACTGGTTGCAGTTTTCGTCACTGTTCGGCGCTTTTCTGCTACCTGGACGCCGTGGGAGAAGCCTATAGTGTCTACGGGGGCACTGCCTGGTATGACGAGCAGTTCCAGCAGCGGAGGGCGATATGACCATCTTTGAGGTGGGATCACAAAGACATTAGTCTGTGGATGCGGATCCTGACCTTGACGCGGGCTACGGATCCGTTTTTTCAAAGGGGGGCCAGTGGAGCTGCTACCCCTGGACAATTGACCAGAAAAAAGAAGGTGGTATGCTGGCAGTAAAATGAGGGTTCTCGCAAGTTTGGGGGGTCATGCCGATAAAAGCACGAGTGCTGCGGGTGTGGAAACGCCCACCCATTGTCCCACTGTTTTAAACAAGGCAAAGGGCGTGCGGGGGAGTCTGGTAACAAAAGGGACTATGCCGGTGAAGGTGGAAAAGATGCAGCCTTTTCTCGATAGATGCCCTGTCAGGGAGGCGGCACAGGTGTTGGGACTGGGTTTCTCGGAGGGGTTTTGCATACCTTGTGCATTGGCCGAGGCACCTCCGATGTCACGGAACTTGTGATCGGCTGTGCAACATGCTGACGTGGTTTCAGAGAAACTGTCCAAGGAAGTGGCGTTAAGCCGCATGTGTGGCTCTTTTCCGGCGATCCCTTTGGTGGATTTGGTTGTATCTCCCTTGGGGGTTGTGCCAAAGAAGGAGCCCAATAAATTCTGGCTCATTCACCATCTTTCTTTCCCTAAATGGGGGTCGGTTAATGATGCCATAGACTCAGAGGAGTGTGCAGTAAGTTCTTTCGACGCAGTGTTTTTTGGGTGCGACATTACGAGCAGGGGGCCCTGATAGCGAAGGCAGATATTAGGTCGGCTTTTAGACTGCTGCCAGTTCACCCCGATAGTTTTCGGTTGCTGGGATGCCTTGTGGATATCTGGGCCAGTTAGTAACTTTGTCTTGGAACTCTACACAGATGCAGCCGGGTAGACGGGTTTTGGAGCATTTTTCCAAGGACAGTGGAGTGCAGGCCCGTGGCCGGATACATGGAAGGAAGCAGGTTCCACTCGCAATTTAGTGCTACTGGAATTGTTTCCGGTGGTGCTGGCTGTGGAGTTGTGGAGTGAGTCTTTCAGGGATCTGAAAGTGCGCTTTCACGGGGACAATCTTGGGGTGGTTCAGGTCATCAACAAAGTATCTGCCACGTCTCCACCGGTGGTGCGTCTGCTCCAGCACCTGGTGCTGCGATGTCTGCAATTAAATGTTTTTATTTACCTTCTGGGAGTTGAAAACATCACAGCTGACTCTTTGTCTCGCTTTCAGTGGGACAGATTCCGGGAGTTGGCGCCGGGGGGCGGAGCAACGTGGGGTTCCTTGTCCCGAATAGCTGTGGAAGATAGCCTTGGGGTCGTCTCCGGATGGATCAGCCTGTCGGTGAGTGAGGCTACGTGGGCGGTATACACTAAGGTATGGCAAGAAGGGCTAACATTGGTACAGCGGGCGGAGGTGGACCAGGAGGGTTTGGAGGTTCAACTTCTAGTTGTTTCCTGGAACATGGAAAACAGGGTGTCGGTGTCCGTACTGGAGAAGAAACTACCTGGTTTGGTGTTTTTATTTAAACTACGGACTACTTTTTGCGTAAGAAAAGCATTTAGGGGGTATCGGCGCTTTCAGAGGTACAGGGACACCAGGCGTCCGGTGTCGTTTAAGATCCTGCGTAAAGTTTTAGACTGCCTGGGTGGTTTATATTCCTCTGCTTACGAGGCTGCATTGTTCCGGGCGGCTTTCACCCTGGCGTTTTTTGGGGCTTTTAGGATCGGGGAGCTGGTCAGACCGTCTAGAATGGTGCAAGGGGGTATGTTGGCACATGAGGTCTGCTGCATGGAAGATGAGGTATATCTAGTTCTGCGAAATATGGACAGAAAAGAAGAATTACTCCTGCGCTTGTGAAGGCGTTTTTGGTGTAAATTGGTAGTACTGTTTAGAGTGAAAGAACTGAAGAAGATAGTAATGCGTGTCCCACTGCCTCAACTGACCAGGGGTGGTCTGGAAAGACTGTATTGAAGAAGGCAGATGGAGGGCACGTGATCAAACGCTTA
Source organism: Lithobates clamitans (assembly GCA_037952925.1). Lineage (NCBI taxonomy): Eukaryota > Metazoa > Chordata > Amphibia > Anura > Ranidae > Lithobates > Lithobates clamitans. The sequence continues at coordinate 3,170,283 of JBBGZY010000882.1, forward strand.
CATCAAAGAGTTTTTTTAATTTATTCATGTACAATGGAATACAAACGTGTAGATAATACATATAAATACTACGTTTCGTAAGAGCAGGTAACAAAATATGCACTAAAAGGTTAAAAATTAGATATGCCCATGTAAAGGCAAGTGTTTAAAATAGGCTGACGTGTTTCGAGGATAACCTCTTCATCAGAGCCTTGAGAACAGGAGCACAGTCTGTATAAACCGGTAGACCAACATGTGTACGTAAGGAGGAGTGGCTAGTTGGAAGGTATAACTTGTGATGGATAATTAATTTTCCTTAGCTCCATACCAGTCCACATCCAAGTGTTAAAGACTTCAATTGTGACAGGTAGAGCTGTTCAGTGATGGTACCCCAGAGTCTTTTGCCATAACTGTCAAAGTAATGATACCATTTGGGATTTGTTCATAATCCAGGGGTCAAATCACAGTAATAACTTCATAGCCCTCAGAAATGGAGATGTCGAAGTAGTTGCGGAATGCTGAAGCCTCGGTAATGCTGTAGGTAAGTTGGTTGTTTGGTGGAGAGTCTTCATCAGTTGCCCTAAGTTTAATTACTGTGAGCACAGATGGTTCGTTTTCTCGGATTGCTCCTAGATACAACTCTTTCTGAAACGTGGGGATGTTGTCATTGACATCCAGTACGTTGATGCGAACACGGACAGTTGTTTCCTCACCACCACCATTCCTTGCAATCACCTCCAAAAGTGACGTGGGTTTGGAGAGAGATGGCTGTTGAGCTATCAAAGCTGAGAGGAGCTTGAAGCTGGAAGGACCCCTGTTACGTATGACTTGATCCTGCTTGGCTACAGACAATGATGTTGGAACATATGGAAAAATTATTACTTCAGCGATGATCCTGACAGGTTTTCACTTGACAAAGACACAGGTGTAATAACACTGATTGCCCGGCTAGACTTTGAGACCACCCCGCGCTACACCATCACAGTGATCTCAAGGGATGGTGGTGGTGAGGAAACAACTGGCCGTGTTCGCATCAACGTACTGGATGTCAATGACAACGTCCCCCCGTTTCAGAAAGACGTCACCGAATCTCCGACGGAACTCTCTGAAGACCCGGAATCCGGCGGAGAGGTGAGTACCAATCAGAAGAATTTTGATCGATCAAAAAAATGAACAATTAATTAACGATTAATCGAGGAATTCATCTTTAATTCCCCCAGCCCTAGGTTTTTCCCTTGGGCGCTGTGTCTGTGGTATTGGTTTTTGCGGGAGAATGAAGACACCTCGAAAGGAAGAGTTCGGGACCCATCGGTGGTGGTATTCCAGTTAACAGTGGTTTAGCTGGAAGTTGAGAAACGTTATGTGATACTGCGCCACAGAATCTACAAACACAGTATAAGTAAGATAAAAGTAGTGTAGATGGGCAAGTAAGTGCCCTAGTGATCCAGAAGAGAGATTTGCTGCCTCTACAAATTACTACCACCTGAGTGGAGCAAGAGAATGAATTAAAAAGGGTGTAGATGTGGCGCTATTCATTCCTCTTTGAATATAATGCAAATGAATATAAATATTTTAAAGATATATATATATATATATATATATATATATATATATATATATATATATATATATATATGAAAGTGGGAGGTGGTTGATAGTTGATAGTAATCTGTTAAAGACCAACCCTACCAGTAAAGTAGGAAATTGAAAATCAATGATTGGAGTAAAACCTTTAAATCAGAAAAAAGGGGGGTTGGTGTGTTACACCCTCTGCTGTACTGAATTAGAGGGGCATAGGGGTGTAAACAGTAAACGTGAGCCTTCCTCGTGTTGGATACTAGTGTAAAACCAAGTGTTGGTGTATTACACCCTGTGTACTACAAAATTGCCCTTATTGAGATGTAAATGTGTTACACCCTCTGCCTGTTAATCACAAAGTGTCTTGCAAAAATTAAGTGCTAAACTTTAAACAAATATGACCAACTAATGTGTTACACCCTCTGGGGTGTGCAAACCAAAAACTGTCCTGCACAATAAGCTGATGTTTACAGAGGATAGAGTTCCTCTATTCCCCTGTGCGTGCAGAGTGACCAGTGTGATTGACCCTCTGTAACAAAAACCAGAAGCCTATATGCAGACATATATTCACACAAAATCAAAAGGTAATAGTAATAATAAAAATAAAAAATACATAAATAAAAGTAAAAATAAAGGTAATAAATATATGAATGTCTCTGTGTTCCACCACAAAAATAAAGACAAAAACAAATAGTGGAATACTTCCAACAGTATGTCAATGGCAATTAGTCCATTAAATAAAATAAAGTGACACCGAGCTCGTCTTCTACTGTTGGTCTATGGCAGCGTCCCGTGCTCCAATCCTGCCACAGACCAACAATAGGAGACGAGCTCAGCGCTCGTGGATGCTTTACATTTTAGCCGTTTTTAAATGTAAGTTTATTGGATTGGTTTTTACATAATAAATTCACTTTTCATATGGGATCAAGCTATGTGCGCTCTCTCCTTATACATCATACAGTGGGGACAGACTGAAGACTGAAGATATTTTTTGTGGCATACGAGCTCGGCGCTCGTGGATTGACGCCCACACTCATTTTAAAAAAAGTGAGTGCAACCCCCCTTCCTCTGTGTCTTGCTACCCCTTCACTCTGGTCGTCATGGAATTACACTATATGCTGTCCGTTTTTTATCTTTTTACATCCCGCCTTGCATATCTACCATTGTCATCATCTGTATAACTGGATTTCCATGCCTGTTGGCTACTTGCAACACAAGCTGTAAACCTTACAGCAGTAAGGTAAGCGGCCTGTGAACACGGAGGTGTCCTCACTGAAGAAACCCCCCCCCCCATTATTGGAACTGGTATTGATATTTACTCACCCCTGTGGACTTGTCACTTACAGTTCATTTGTCACTTATGTGCTAGTGTGATACTAGCCCATACTCATTTGGACTCATTCAATGTTTTATTATTTTTATTATTCTTATTATTTTTATTTTTATATATATCCATTTTGTGTTACTGTTTTGCAGTGTCTTTCACTTATGCTAGCACTTTTATTCATCTACTATTTATGAGCTTAATGCGTGCTTGGCTCATGTACCCACTTGATATTGATTTATTGACTTATTATTGTTATACACACTTATTTTGTGTCTCTTGTTTGCACTTCTCATTGATGCCAGCATTTTTATGGTGTCCGTTTATGAAGCAGTGATCAGCGGTGAGCCCAAGGATCGCCGCTGATCACAGTCCATAAACAGTTTATGAAATAGAGATAATGGGGAGGAGAAGTGTTTGAACTTGTTCTCCCGCCGATTATCTCTACACATGGAGAATCCCCATGAATGACACAGTAACGGCCAGTTTATGAAGTGGTGATCTCACCGCTTCACTGGCGATCTGAGTCAGAATTCACACTCCCAGGTTCACCAGCTCAGAGGTGGAGAATCGGGGAGTGAAGAGGAAATCTCGGGGGATCTGAGGGGGAAGGAGGAAAATTTTTAACTTCCTTATGCCTCGTTCAGACCCCCCAATACTGTAAGCATGTCCCCCTGTCATATTTATGTGTATACATATATATACATATATATATATATATATATATATATATATATATATATATATATATATATATATATATATATATATAATGTGTATATGTATATATATGTATAATGTGTGTGTATATACATGTATATATATAATGTGTGTGTGTGTATACATATGTATATAATTAATCCACGCCATCTGTCCGTGTATTGAGCGATGATAATTTATCACTGCTTAATAAACTGACATCTCTGTTTCTATGAATTTCTGGTGCTGTAATCTGGCAAAGTCTCATGAGATTCCAGTATCAGGGGCCGTTCTCCACTGTTGGAAGCGTTTGTAGATCTCTTCACTCCTCTGAAGGTGAAGCGATCTTCAAAGCTTCATAAACTGGCACACAGAGGAGAAAGATCTTCACTGTGAATGCCGGAGAATGAAGCAGTGAATAGATTTCACTGCTTCATAAACGGACACCTATATCTCTATTTATTTTTATTTTTATAGTATTCAAGAGCCCTTAAGCGTGTTCGGCTCATGCATTTAGGTCATCTATTTTATCTCTCTATGCACTTTATTTAGTCCCATCCACTCCCCTTCCACCTTCTTTCCCTTTGTCACAGCGCAATCACCACCTCCTATATCTCTGCTTAATCTGTCTGTTTGGATCAGTCATACAGGTGTTGCAGCAGTGTCCTTTTAGCATAGGCCTTTTCTGACAGCACAGGAGTTATCACTTTCACACTTACAAATGCAGATTTGTGACTTACAAACAACTTCGACTTACGGACAAACCTATAATAGTCCCTATTGTGTTCATAACTCGGGGACTTCCTGTATATCAGATCTCTCCATGTATTGCACCCCTCTCTTTTTTCTGTATATATGGGACCTCTGTATAGTATTTTCTCTCTCCCTATATAGCAGATATATCCATGTATCTGAGTAATAAGGTGGCTCTGGCAGTAAGGGGTAGTACATCTGTTATACAATGTCATGTACCCGGCTGACACTATACTGTACATATTACACTAACCTGTTTGCACAACTTGCTCCCCTCAGCTGCCTCATATTATAGAAACACAAGTGATGATTCTGTCCAGCCCCTGTCCTTGATGTCCCGCCCACTCTCTGTTATTGGATAGCAGCCAGCCATCCCGCCTAGCAACCAGCTCTCTCTCTCTGCAGGAACAGGATGGGAGGAGTCATTACATCACCTACCCCCTTCTTCATAGCTCCCAAATGGTGTCTCTTTCCTCCCCATTTGTCCCTCATTTTGGTCTGATCTATATAGATGTATATAAAATGTACTTTTTATCTATCAAAAAGTGTTTTCCAGTAATAAACCTTTCATCTGATTTCTAAATTGCTGCATTTGTAAATTCCAAAAGCCAATATAAAGGAATATTAGTGATAAAAAAAGCACATTTAACCAATCTTTTTTTTTATACAATTCTCCTTTAACTACTTGGCATCCGCGCTATAGCCGAATGACGGCTACAGCGTGGACCTACATTCCCGGGAGGCCGTAATATGACGGCCTCCCCTGTGCACGCTCCCTGCGCGCGCCCTGTAGGGCGCGCGCCGGGCGCGTTGTGATCACCGAGTCTCTGAGACTCGGCTGATCACCGATCTGTGTAAGGGGCCGGTCCCGACCCCTTACCATGTGATCAGCTGTCAGCCAATGACAGCTGATCACACGATGTAAACAAAAGATCGGTAATCGTTTTTTTTTTTTACTCACGCTGACAGCTCGAGTAGAAAAAAAAGCCGATCACCGGATCGGATGTGAGGGACATCGGTCCCCAAGTGGAAGAGGCACATCTGCCTCATTAGTGCCCAATAAAAGTGCCACCTAACAGTGCCCACAGTGCCACCTAACAGTGCCCACAGTGCCACCTATCAATGCCCACAAGTACCACCTATCAATGCCCACCTGTAGTGCCAATCAGTGCCACCTGCCAGTGCTGCCCATCACTGCCACCCATCAGTGCCCATCACTGCCACCCATCAGTGCCCATCAGTGCCGCCTATCAGTGCCCATCACTGCCGCCTCATCAGCGTACATCAATGGAGGAGAAAAATTACCCGTTTAAAATTTTTTATTACAAAATATAAAAAAATAAACTTTTTTTTTTTTTAAATTCAGTTTTTTACATTTTTTTAATAAAAAGTAAAAACCGCGGAGGTGATCAAATACCACCAAAAGAAAGCTCTATTTGTGGTGAAAAAATGATAAAAATTTCATTTGGGTACAGTGTTGTATGACCGTGCAATTGTCATTCAAAGTGCGTCAGCGCTGAAAGCTGAAAATTGGTCTGAATAGGAGGGGGGTTTAAGTGCCCGGTAAGCAAGTGGTTAAACCACTTACTGACCGGCTCCTGTACATAATATACGTTGGCAGTTTGAAGATGAATATCTTGATAACGGCAGCAGCTGCTGCCACAACCGAGGTATCCATCTTTAGAGCCGGCGGTTCTGTTTACGATAACGGTGGTCTCTGCGGCGGATTCACTGCGAGATCACCGTTATCGGCGGTGGGAGAGGTGCCACCCCCCTCCCGCCGCTCTCCCGCGCCCTCCGCCACTTACCAGAGCCGTCGGTAGCGGCGGAGGCGATCGGGTCCTTTCACATCTGTGGTATGGAGATGAGTGAGGGGAAGATGGCCCCCACCCGTCTCCATACCATAGGAGGGTGGAAGCGACGTCAAAAACGTCACTGCCGCCCATACGTCTTAAAGGCACACTTTTTTGTTGTCATTTTTTAAAATGACAAGTTTTTTTTTTTTTGCATTTTAGTCCAAATATGAGATCTGAGGAATTTTTGATGCCAGATCTCATATTTAAGAGGACTTTTTTTTCTATTGCAAGCGATGTTTACATTCCTTTTAACCACTTGAGCCCCGGACCATTATGCTGCCTAAGGACCAGAGTTCTTTTTCCAATTTGGCACTGCGTCGCTTTAACTGCTAATTGCGCGGTCATGCAATGCTGTACCCAAACGAAATTTGCGTCCTTTTCTTCCCACAAATAGAGCTTTCTTTTGATGGTATTTGATCACCTCTGCGGTTTTTATTTTTTGCGCTATAAATGGAAAAAGACCAAAAATTTTGAAAAAAAATGATATTTTCTACTTTTTGTTATAAAAAAAATCCAATAAACTCAATTTTAGTCATACATTTAGGCCAAAATGTATTCGGCCACATGTTTTTGGTAAAAAAAATGTCAATAAGCGTATATTTATTGGTTTGCGCAAAAGTTATAGCGTCTACAAACTAGGGTACATTTTCTGTAATTTACACAGCTTTTAGTTTATGACTGCCTATGTCATTTCTTGAGGTGCTAAAATGGCAGGGCAGTACAAAACCCCCCCAAATGACCCCATTTTGGAAAGTAGACACCCCAAGGAAATTGCTGAGAGGCATGTTGAACCCATTGAATATTTATTTTTTTTGTCCCAAGTGATTGAATAATGACAAAAAAAAAAAAATATTTACAAAAAGTTGTCACTAAATGATATATTACTCACACAGGCCATGGGCCTATGTGGAATTGCACCCCAAAATACATTCTGCTGCTTCTCCTGAATATGGGGATACCACATGTGTGGGACTTTTTGGGAGCCTAGCCGCGTACGGGGCCCCGAAATCCAATCACCGCCTTCAGGATTTCTAAGGGCGTAAATTTATGATTTCACTCTTTACTGCCTATCACAGTTTCAGAGGCCATGGAATGCCCAGGTGGCACAAAACCCCCCCAAATGACCCCATTTTGGAAAGTAGACACCCCAAGCTATTTCCAGAGAGGCATATTGAGTCCATGGAATATTATATATTTTGACACAAGTTGCGGGAAAGTGACACATTTTTTTTTTTTTTTTTTTGCACAAAGTTGTCACTAAATGATATATTGCTCACACAGGCCATGGGCATATGTGGAATTGCACCCCAAAATACATTTAGCTACTTCTCCTGAGTACGGGGATACCACATGTGTGGGACTTTTTGGGAGCCTAGCCGTGTACGGGACCCCGAAAACCAATCACCGCCTTCAGGATTTCTAAGGGTGAAAATTTTTGATTTCACTCTTCACTGCCTATCACAGTTTCGGAGGCCATGGAATGCCCAGGTGGCACAAAACCCCCCCAAATGACCCCATTTTGGAAAGTAGACACCCCAAGCTATTTGCTGAGAGGCATGGTGAGTATTTTGCAGCTCTCATTTGTTTTTGAAAATGAAGAAAGACAAGAAAAAACTTTTTTTTTTTTTCTTTTTTCAATTTTCAAAACTTTGTGACAAAAAGTGAGGTCTGCAAAATACTCACTATACCTCTCATCAAATAGCTTGGGGTGTCTACTTTCCAAAATGGGGTCATTTGGGGGGGGGGTTTGTGCCACCTGGGCATTCCATGGTCTCCGAAACTGTGATAAGCAGTCAAGAGAGAAATCAAAAATTCACGCCCTTAGAAAGCCTGAAGGCGGTGCTTGGTTTTCGGGGTCCCGTACGCGGCTAGGCTCCCAAAAAGTCTCACACATGTGGTATCCCCGTACTCAGGAGAAGCAGCAGAATGTATTTTGGGGTGTAATTTCACATATTCCCATGGCATATTTGAGCAATATATCATTTAGTGACAATTTTGTGCAAAAAAAAAAAAAATTGTCTCTTTCCCGCAACTTGTGTCGCAATATAAAATATTCCATGGACTCGACATGCCTCTCAGCAAATAGCTTGGGGTGTCTACTTTCCAAAATGGGGTCATTTGGGGGGGTTTTGAACTGTCCTGGCATTTTATGCACAACATTTAGAAGCTTATGTCACACATCACCCACTCTTCTAACCACTTGAAGACAAAGCCCTTTCTGACACTTATTGTTTACATGAAAAAGTTTTTTTTTTTTGCAAGAAAATTACTTTGAACCCCCAAACATTATATATTTTTTTAAAGCAAATGCCCTACAGATTAAAATGGTGGGTGTTTCATTTTTTTTTTCACACAGTATTTGCGCAGCGATTTTTCAAACGCATTTTTTGGGGAAAAAACACACTTTTTTAAATTTTAATGCACTAAAACACACTATATTGCCCAAATGTTTGATGAAATAAAAAAGATGATCTTAGGCCGAGTACATGGATACCAAACATGACATGCTTTACAATTGCGCACAAACGTACAGTGGCAACAAAATAAATACATTTTTAAAAGCCTTTACAGGTTACCACTTTAGATTTACAGAGGAGGTCTACTGCAAAAATTACTGCCCTCGATCTGACCTTCGCGGTGATACCTCACATGCATGGTGCAATTGCTGTTTACGTTTGACGACAGACCGCCGCTTGCGTTCGCCTTAGTGCGAGAGCAGGGGGGCGACAGGGGTGCTTTTTTTTTTTTTTTTTTTTTTTTTCTTTATTATTTTTTTGCTTTTTTATCTTATTTTTAAACTGTTCCTTTCATTTTTATTTTTTTTTTAATCATTTTTATTGTTATCTCGGGGAATGTAAATATCCCCTATGATAGCAATAGGTAGTGACAGGTACTCTTTTTTGAAAAAATTGGGGTCTATTAGACCCTAGATCTCTCCTCTGCCCTCAAAGCATCTGACCACACCAAGATCGGTGTGATAAAATGCTTCCCCAATTTCCCAATGGCGCTATTTACATCCAGCGAAATCTAAGTCATAAAATGCGGACATGGGTCAAATCACCTCACAGGGGGGGCGTGGCCGGAAGCGGACGGAGATGTGTGTGGTGGAGTGAGCGCTTGTGTCCACCCTGCTCCAGGTGCCTGAAAACCTTGTGAACAGCCCGGTCTCCCCGTGATAGAATGCTGGTGCCTATCCTGTTCTCCCCCTGCCGTGCCGTTTAGCCACACTGCCGTGTACTGCCGTGTACTGCTTCCCTGGAGCTTGGAGCGGTGTCGGAGCGTAGTGGAGGAGGTAGTGGAGGGAGACAGACGAGCGGGGCTCGGCAGCCGGCGGAAGTGTGTGGTGAGGAGGACGCTGTGTTGGAGAAGCCCTCGGTAGCAGGAACACCACCCGGTGCAGACAGTACTGGGGATAGGTGAAGTGCCGGTGCGAAGATTGGAAACTGGCGGTGATGATGGTAGGAGGAGAAAAGTGGTGGCTGCTAATCAGTGCTGTGGAGACCTGTTTCAAATAACCGCGGTGGCTGAAGAAACGAACTTCTGGGACTGCCTACTTTGATAGAGGAGATACTCCTGCTGCAGCGCGGTATCGTATGAATTATACTTGACTTTGCTTGCTGTTCGTTATACCCTGTCTCTGATCTCATTGCATAGTCTGCTGTCCATCATACTGAGAACCCCCTGGTAGGATCGTATATTCAGTGGGCTGTTTGGAACCCCATGGGCGCAGATCAATTAAAGGTGCAACCTGCTTGGTAACATAAGTATAGCCCCGGGGGTGAAGAGGAGTGAATCACTTAGATATCAGCAGTCACACCAGGAGGTGGCGGGGGTGGCGCTGGGCTAATAACCCTTTCTTCTTTCCCTGATAAGGACTGTGTATGCAGTATAAGGCTCAATTTCATAAAGAGTAAAACTATCATGTCAGGAAGAAGGAAGGGAGAAGAGCATCCCAATCATGATACTATGGGAACCCAGTCCCTGCGGTCAGCAAAAGAAAAGGAGAAGAAAAAGGGTCTCTACCCTACAGTGGCAGGGGCAACTGCAGCGGCGGTGGCAGCGTCCGCTAAGTTAGAAAAAATGGTCCTGGCTGCGGAGCATACCCCGAATAAAGGGGGACAGCAAGCCCTGAATAAGTCAGCAATGGACAGGAAAAGTCAAGGACAGCCGGGTCTCCACACAGGAACAAAAACCTCCTCTGTAAAAGGGCCAGGCACCACTGGTAAAGAAATGGAGGCCTCAGCTACTCCAATGGGTATGACAGAAGAGGAACCCTCTTTAAAAGATATCTTATTGGCAATAAACGCATGCAAGCAGTCCTTAGGGGTTCTAGGAGATCAAATGAAGGATATCAAAGAGGACCTGACCCTAGTACGAAATGATCTTAAGAAAACAGCAGAAAGGGTGGTGGAAGCGGAAAACAGAATTAGTGTGATTGAAGATGAGCTGTTACCACTGAAGCAAGAAGTGAAGATCTGGAGAGGAAAAATTGAGACCCTGGCGGGAAAGTTTGATGAGATGGAAAATAGACTTCGCAGGGACAATGTGAGGGTGGTGGGGGTCCCCGAGGGGAGTGAAGGTCCAGATCCGGTAGTATTCCTGGAAAAATGGTTGGTGGGGGTGTTTGGGAGGGAGACATTTACTCAACAATTTTCAATAGAAAGAGCGCATAGAATCCCCTTCAGACCCCCCCCCCCGGTAGCCCCCCGAGACCAATTTTAGTAAAGTTCTTAAATTATAGGGACAAAGTAACCCTCTTGCGTAAAGCCCGAGAGATGGGAAAGGTCTGGTACAAGGATGTAAGGATATCAATATTCCCAGATTTTTCCCCAGATCTACAAAAACGCAGAGCTGGGTTCCTGGGGGTTAAACGTAGCCTCCAGAAATTCAATGTCTCGTATGCTCTCCTCTACCCTGCTAAACTACGGATAAACGCACTGGGGGGAAGTCAGATTTTTGAGTCCCCGGACAGTGCACTGGCATGGTTGGAGGAAAAGAAGGATCAATTGCCTAGGAAATAATGGAGGAAAGGTGTTGAATTTACTATATAGAGACAGGGCACAAGGTTTTTAATTATTCTGTCATATTTATTTCACATAAGGAGCAGGGTGGTAATGAGAGAAGGGTAATGGGTGCAACCTTGAGAGGGGATGTTGGTATATTAGGCTTTGTTTTTTGTTTTTGCTTTGAATGTTGGGGGGGTGGGGAGGGTGGGGAGGGTGGGGGGTGGAGGGGGGTGGAGTGGTTGGGGGGGAGGGTGTGGTATGGAAGGGTAGGTGGATATGGGCTGGCCATTAAAAATGCCCCTAGGGGGTACCTAGAATGGTATGGGGGGGATTGGGGGTTGGGGGGGGGTAGGGGAGGGTGGGGGTGGTGGGTTAAGGGGATGAGCTTTGGGAATATTAGAATGCAATATAGGGTATTAAGTCACACACTCACGAAAAAAAGTAGCAATGATACATCTAATCACACAAACTCACAAAGGACACAGATAAACACGGGGATAAAATTTAAAGGATGTAATGAGATAGTGGATTTAATGTCCAACACACTGGGATATGTATGATTTGTATAGAATTGCATTTGTTATTTGGGTCAGCACAGAGATATCATTTTTTGTAGATGGTAAATATTTCGACGCCTGGGTAAATGTGGTTAAGCGAGAACTGAGGGTGGAGAGGCCGGGAATACTAAAACAACAGGAAGCCAATAAATTAGTAGGAATAGGGAAGATTTCCTTCCTTAAAAATATAAGGGGGTACCCTAGACTGGGCTCGGTTGGTTTTTCTTTTTTCCTCTTTCCCCCCCATTATAGTACCTGGATCTTTGATTAATCAATGGGATCAAGGATAGGGTCATGGAATGTTAGGGGGATGGGCACTCCCTCTAAGAGAGCATTGGTATTTGACATGCTAGATTCTTTTAGAGTAGATATTGTTTGTCTGCAGGAGACGCATCTGACAAAGGATTCTATAGCTCAACTTAAAAGTAAAAAATATCGACATCAGTACCACGCGGTACACACCTCTTATTCTAGGGGGGTGGCGGTGTTAATTGGGAAAGAGATTGCGTTCTTCTGCAGGCAAAGTAATGTAGATGTTGGGGGTAGGTATGTTTTCTTGCACTGCACTATAGGGAGTCAGGAATGTGTACTGGCGAATATTTATAATCCCCCACCTTTTAGGCTAGAAGTTTTATATAGCTTGCTGGATTTTATTGTGGATAAACCAAACATACCTGTTATTGCTGTTGGGGATTTTAATGTTGCAATAAATAAAGAAATAGACAGATTTCCCCCAGGTAAGGAGTGGCAGGGGTCGTACGGGAGCCGCATGGGCCAGTTTCTTGAGGAGGCCGGGTTGTGTGACCTTTGGAGGATGAGTAATCCGGGGGTGCAACAATACTCATGCTACTCAGGTGCACATTCCTCCTTTTCAAGAATAGACCTTGTTCTAGGTAATGTTATGGCCGCACATATTGTCAGTGATATAATTTACCAACCTAGGGGTATTTCAGACCATTCATTGGTGACAGCCAGGTTGGCAACTGGGGAAAATAAACAACGTAGCCCCTGGAAATTAAATCCAATTTGGCTTGAGTTAGTTGAGGACCCAACTGTGATTATTACTAGGTTACGGGAGTTCATTAGTCTAAATGAGGAGTCTACAGCAAGAGGGGTGATGTGGGACGCCTTGAAGGCATTTCTGAGGGGTCTATTGATTCAGCAGGTTTCAAGAATAAAAAAAGCTTCAAGGACGGGGGAAGAGAGGATTAGGGAGGAGCTACAAGTAGCAGAGAGGGAACTTGTGAGAAACCCTTCCCCAGAAAACCAACAAAAATGGGAGAATACACAGTCAGTATATAAAGAGGTATTGACTAGAAACTCTAAAAATAAAAGGTTATTTCAAAAACAAATAATATTTGGAGAAGGAGAGAAAGTAGGAAAAATATTGGCCCACATTGTTAAATCAGACTCTCCCCCCCCGACGATTCCCGCTATTAGAACTAGGACTGGTGAGATTATTTCCCAACCAGACAAAATAAATGAAACTTTTAAAATATATTATGAGGAATTATATAAGTCCCGGGGGACAGCGGGGGGGCTGGCACTGGACGAATTTTTCAGGAAAATAGAATTGCCCTCCTTGTCGAGGCTGGACGCTGAGACACTGGAAGCTCCGATAACATTAGAAGATATTAAAATGGCCGTGAAGGAACTGGCCAATAAAAAATCTCCCGGTCCTGATGGTCTCCCTGCGGAGATTTATAAGAACTATGGGGAGATATTATTACCAGTGCTTCTCAGGGTGTTTGAGTGGGCATACCAGGAGGGGAAACTAACTGAATCAATGACGGAGGCCACAATAATAATGATACCTAAAGAAGGGAAAGACCCCCTGGAACCCGCATCATATAGACCCATCTCATTGCTGTGTTCAGATGCAAAAATCTTGGCTAAGATTCTCGCCACTAGGCTACAAAAAATAATTCATAAATTGGTTCATCCGGATCAAACTGGGTTTATCCCACAGAGATCAACAAGCGAAAATATTAGGCGGTTTTTTTTTAATTTACAAATTCCAACTGAAAACTCGGGTTCCAGAGCTATAGTAGCGTTGGATGTTATAAAGGCATTTGATAGTCTTGAATGGGGTTTTATCTGGTATATATTGAGGGCATATGGCTTTGGTCCCACTTTCAGTAAATGGGTAAAAATTCTATACAATGGACCCCAAGCAAAGATCAGAACCAATAATGTACTCTCGAGTAAGTTTTGCCTGGAGAGAGGTACAAGACAAGGGTGTCCCTTGTCACCTCTGATCTTTGCTTTGGCAATGGAACCAGTGGCCGCTGCGGTAAGACAAAATAGAAATATGGAAGGTTTCAGGAGAAGGATGAGGGAAGAGAGGATCGCGTTATACGCGGATGATGTACTTATCTTTCTGGGGGATACGGAGGGATCGCTCAGACAGGTGATGGGTATATTCTCAGATTTTGGGGAGATCTCGGGTCTCTCCATAAACTGGGAGAAGTCGATCTTGTTACCAATAGACCCAATTAAGCAAGGCCCCTTTCTGGAAGAATCCCCGCTAAAAATAGTGGAGAAAACAAAATATCTTGGCATCCATATAACTAAAGACGTGGAGGATTTTTTACATAATAACTTAGTCCCCTTACTGGTGAAATTTAGGAAAAAGATTGATATATGGAAGAGACTCCCATTGTCGGTAGCTGGAAGATGCAACCTAATCAAAATGCTATGGCTGCCCCAGCTATTGTACATTTTGTATAACTCTCCAGTATGGATTAATGGTAAATGGTTTAAAAAAATGGACATGCTGTTTAGGGGGCTGATATGGAAGGGAGGGCACTCCAGGATTAGTTTACAAACATTACAGCTGGCAGTGACAGAGGGAGGTATGGCGATCCCACACCCTCGTAGCTACTTTTTGGCAGCTCAGTTGCAACATCTGAGAACGGGTCACGGTCCTATGGGTAATAACAATACTGCAATAATGATTGAGGGGGCGCCCCATAGGCGGGTTTTGGAGGTCTTGGAGGCAAATTCGTTTGCATTTAGAACCCCCACGGTCAAATTAATGTTAAAAGTATGGAATTTTATTAAAGGAATGAAGGGCATGGAGGGAGAAGGGAGGTGTAGTCCTCTTTGGGATAATAAGAACTATCAAGAACTGTCACAAATAGGTAAAATTATGACCTGGGAATCAAAGGGGATAGTTAAATTGGAACAACTATATGATGGCAATATGTTAAAGACCTTTGTCGCCTTAAGGGAGGAATTTGGTATCCCGAGTCACTCATACTTCAACTACATACAGATTAGGCATGCTTTGCAGGCCCAATTTGGGGAGCAAGGCCCGAAATGGAGTCAATCTCCCATCTTCCAAAAATTAGAGAGTGTGGAGGGTTCAAAGGGATTAATCGCAGAATTTTACAAACATATATGCCGGTATAGCAGGGAGGAACCAGTTAAACTTAAATGTAGAAGAGAGTGGGAGTCGGACCTGGGGACAATATCGGATGTGCAATGGAAAGAGATATTGGAGGGGAGTCACCAGGTCTCGGTCTCTCCCGCTCAGAAATTCTCACATTTATTGCTCTTACATAGGGCATATTATACTCCAGAAAAATTGTTTAAGTATGGGAGAAGGGTTGATGACAAATGTCCCAGGTGTCATTATACAGGAGATCTGATGCACATGCTATGGAAATGCCCCAAGTTAGTTCGCTACTGGATGGAAGTAGTGGAGTCCATAAATAAGGCCTTTAACCTAGATCTCAGCGCAAACCCGAAAATGTGTATATTGGGGGTGGGGGGAGATCTAGGTAACAGGAGGGCGGAAATAAATGCAGTACGGAGATGCCTCTACCAGGCAAGAAAGGAAATAGCGAGGAGATGGCAAGCAGAGAAACCCCCCACAATAGAGAACTGGTCCAAAACGGTGTGTGAAACAATAAGGAAAGAAAGGATAGTCTATGTAAGGGGAGGAAACATCAAAGAATTTGAGAAAATGTGGAACCCCTGGCTTATGAAGATGAACTACCCTAAGTATTGAAGACAATTTAGAGAGGAAAGGGAAGATGTAGTTTCTATATATCGGCAGTAGTATGTAAGTAGGGTAATTACGATTGAGAGTGGGCTGGATATTTGACTATAGACTAGGACCTGAGGGAGTAAAATGGGAGAAAAATTGAGAAAATACCTCTTATAGAAGTGATACACACATTGGATAAGAAGGAGGGTGATTTTTCTTCCTTCTTTCTTCTCTGTTTTTCTTTTGTTATGATGATATATGTATATTGTATGATGTGATGTATTTTGTATGAATATGAATAAAAAGCATTGAATTTAATAAGTCATAAAATGCTCGTAGCTTCCGGTTTCTTAGGCCATAGAGATGTTTGGAGCCACTCTGGTCTCTGATCAGCTCTATGGTCAGCTGGCTGAATCACCGGCTGCATTTTCAGGTTCCCTGTTGAGACAGGAGAGCCAGAGAAAAACACGGAAGACGGTGGGGGGGGGGCATTCCCTCCCACGGCTTGTAAAAGCAGTCTAGAGGCTAATTAGCCGCTAGGATTGCTTTTACATGAAAGCCGACCGCTGGCTGAAAAGAATGATACCAAGATGATACCTAAACCTGCAGGCATCATTCTGGTATAACCACTCAAAGTTGTGAATGGCGTACCTGAAGACAAAAAAATGGTTAACAATAAAGCACAGTAAACGGTAAAGTATAAAAAATTGCATACCTGAAAAGCAAACATGATAAAACATAATAACAATAAAACATTGCAGAATAGAATACAGTAAAAAAGAGCAGAAAAATAGAGAGAATAGAGAGAGAGAGAACAATAAAACGACAACTATTTTTTTTTATTTTATATATATTTTTTTTTACACTTTTTTTGTAACTAACTTTTATAACTGTAACCGGTTCCAGGTTCGGGTCTCTCAAAATGCGATGGCATCTTGGCAGACCCTGTGAAAGTGTGCCTGGTCTGTGCAATGCTGTACAATACGCGAATACTCAACTAGTGCATGGTAGCGTTCAAAACATTCACCAATGCAAAGACCAGGATTGTCAGGACAGGAGGGACAATAATAGCGGGTGTCACGCCTATATCCGCGCTAGCTGCAGACACAATATCTTTTTTGGGGGCGTTCGCTGGGTAGGGGTACTCGGGAGGACATAAAGAAAATGCCTCTCATGCAGCCGACTGCATTTGGTTGGGGATGTGAATGGGGGAAGTACGGGCGCTGCAGAAGCGGTGGGTTCCCAATTAGGATTGGCGAATGCAGCAGGAAGGGCACTATGGGCACGACAGGCCTGTGTTTGTCTTTTTGGTGGCAGCGGGACACTACTTGTGCTTGCCACCTCTCCAGCTTGAACTGCACTTATGGGACTCGCCACGTCACCAAGTGTTACTGCAGTGCTGGTTTGACTACGACCGGGGTGTACTAGGCCGCTGGCGCTTGCCAGTTCACCAAAACGCTACCAAAAAATCTGTTGGCGATCGCAGGGATCAGGCCTGACTCTGCGAACGCTGCAGTTATGCGTTTTAGTCTTTTGTAAGTGACAGTGATCGATCGATACTGCACTTGGGTGGGCTGGGCTGGGCCGGGCGGAGGGGCAAAACGCAGGTGCTAGCAGGTATCTGGGCTGATCCCGCTAACACTGCGTTTGTGAGAACCCTAAACTGCTGGGGATGCTAGTATAGATCTGATCGGATCAGATATTGATCCGTTCAGATACTATACCACTAAGGGTGGTGTATGCTGCGTGCGTGGGTGTTAGCGGTACTGGCGCTAACCTGACGCTGCCTGGGGCTGGTGCTTGCCAGTTCACCAAAATACTACCAAAAAAACTGTTAGCGATCGCAGGGATCAGGCCTGACTCTGCGAACGCTGCAGTTATGCATTTAGTGTTTTGTAAGTGTCAGTGATCGATCGATACTGCACTTGGGTGGGCTGGGCCGGGCGGAGGGGCAAAACGCAGGTGCTAGCAGGTATCTGGGCTGATTCCGCTAACACTGCGTTTTTGGGAACCCTAAACTGCTGGGGACACTAGTATAGATCTGATCGGATCAGATATTGATCCGTTCAGATACTATACCACTAAGGGAGGCGTATGCTGCGTGCGTGGGTGTTAGCGGTACTGGCGTTAACCTGACCCTGCCTGGGGCTGGTGCTTGCCAGTTCACCAAAATACTACCAAAAAAACTGTTAGCGATCGCAGGGATCAGGCCTGACTCTGCGAACGCTGCAGTTATGCGTTTAGTCTTTTGTAAGTGACAGTGATCGATCGATACTGCACTTGGGTGGGCTGGGCGGAGGGGCAAAACGCAGGTGCTAGCAGGTATCTGGGCTGATCCCGCTAACACTGCGTTTTTGGGAACCCTAAACTGCTGGGGACGCTAGTATAGATCTGATCGGATCAGATATTGATGCGTTCAGATACTATACCACTAAGGGAGGTGTATGCTGCGTGCGTGGGTGTTAGCGGTACTGGCGCTAATCTGACGCTGCCTGGGGCGACGCATATCACCGCCGGGCGATCAGGGGGCTAAACCTTTATTCAGTAATAAACGGCGGGTGCCCTGACACTATAAAAAATAAACAAACTAACCAGCGTCAACCGTAACGGTTATACGGTGATCAGTGGTGAAAGGGTTAACTAGGGGGCAATCAAGGGGTTAAAACATTTATTCGGTAGTATATGGGGGTCCCTGACGCTATAAAACGCTGACGGCGAACCTAAATATTTATGTCCCTAACTAGCGTCACCAGCGACACTAATACAGCGATCAGAAAAATGATCGCTTAGTGACACTGGTGACAGGGGGTGATCAAGGGGTTAAAACTTTATTAGGGGGGGTTAGGGGGGTACCCTAGACCTAAAGGGGGGTAACAGTAACTGTCCCAACACTGTAACTGTCACAAACTGACACTATGCAGTAATCAGGAAAAAAAAAAAAAAAAAAACTGCTGGTGTCAGTTTGTGACAGGGGGGGGGGTGATTGGGGGGGGATCGGGGGGCGATCGGGGGGGGGATCGGGGTGTTTTGTGTGCCTGGCATGTTCTACTGTGTGTGTGTGTGTTGGTGCACTCACATTGATGTCTTCTCTCCTCGGGCCGGAACGGAAATTACCGAGGCGAGGAGAGATGACATAATTTCCTTTGCTGCTGTTTAGCATACAGCAGCAAAGGAATGATTCGATTGGCCGGCGACGATCGTGAGGGGGGGGCCACGAACGGATGGTCTCCCCCTCACCACCGTTTGCCGCTGGACAAAAGACGACCGCCTCGGGCACCGGGGGGGGGTCCGATCGGACCCCCCACCCGCGGAAGGCAAATCACGTACCATGTACGTGATTTTGCCTGTCCGTGCCACTTTGCCGACGTACATCGGCGTGAGGCGGTCGTCAAGTGGTTAATGGGAATAAAAGTGACCCATTTTTTTATTTTAAAAAATTGTAAAAATAAATAAAATAAAGTAAAATAAATAAGAAGAAAACATTTTTTTTTTAAAGGGCCCGACGAGTTCACGCGCAGAAGTGTACGCATACGTGAGTAGCGCCCGCATATGAAAACGGGGTCAAACCACACATGTGAGATATCGCCACGATCGGTAGAGTGAGAGCAATAATTCTAGCCTTAGACCTCCTCTGTAACGCAAAACATGCAATCTGTAGAATTTTTTAAACGTCGCCTATGGAGATTTTTGAGGGTAAAAGTTTGACGCCATTCCACCTGCGGGCGCAATTTTGAAGCGTGACATGTTGGGTATCAATTTACTCGGCGTAACATTATCTTTCACAATATAAAAAAAAATTGGACTAACTACTGTTGTCTTATTTTTTTATTCAAAAATTTTTTTACAAAAAAAGTGCGCTTGTAAGACCGCTGCGCAAATACAGTGTAAAAAAGTGTTGCAATGACCACCATTTTATTCTCTAGGGTGTTAGAAAAAAACAATATATAATGTTTGGGGGGTTCTAAGTAATTTTCTAGCAAAAAACCTGTTTTAAACATGTAAACACCAATATCTCAAAACCAGGCTAGTCCTTAAGTGGTTAAGGGGGCGTGGCAAGGGGTGTGTCCTATGCCTACATACTTTTGCTGATAGGTGTCCCTCATTCCCATCTCAAAAAATTGGGAGGTATGCCTTCTTGTTTACAGAGGCCGGAGATGATGATGGTGGCTGAGCTGTATAATGACAGAAGACAAGCCGGGAGCAGGAGTGTCAGTTTGTTCCCTCTGTGCTGCTGCATGTTTGTATTCCCTGACCACCATGTGCAGTCAGTGCTCCTCCGCCTGTGTAAATGGCTGACGCCATGTGTACTGCTCTGAAGACCGCTGCTGGAGGGGAGGAGGAGGCGCCCCGCCCCCAGCTGACGTCACTTCCGGCATCAGTTTTTGGTATCAGAGCATTTTCACGAGTACCGATACTCACGAGAATGCCTAGTATCAGCACCGATACCGATACCAGTATCAGTGCATCACTAATTTCTGATATTGGTGATATACCCAGCAGAAAATAGTGGTTCAAACTGGTGAAGGTTTGACCCGTGGTAAGAAACCTAATATGAATATAAACAAATGTTAGGCTAGACTGTACACAATGGTATAAGAACCCCCCAGTGGGATTACACACAGAGGAACATTTAGTGATTGATATGTTTCTGGGGTCTGGGCGTCGCCTTCCCTTTGGCCTTTATGTCTACATAACCCCTCCCCCCCAAATCTCCAAAATGAAGAGATCCGCCCCATAGGTGAGGAAATGTTCTGACCATGAAGGGGTTATTCTACATTTCCACACTATATATGTGTGTATCATCATCTGCAGGAGATAAAATACATCACAGTGACTATGGAGGAAGAGGACAGACATGATGGGGTTAATGGGTGTATATAGAATATAATATTTTATTATCTCCTCTGCTCAAAGGAATCTGGCTGCAGAGTGGAGCTCCACCGACGACAGGAAGCATGTGGCCTCCACTCCACTTCTTTTTTTTTTGTGACACTGTACCCAAACAAAATCCACGTCCTTTTTCCCCCACAAATAGAGCTTTCTTTTGGTGACATTTGATCAACTCTGCGGTTTAAATTTTTTCACGCTATAAACAAAAAGAGTGACAATTTTGAAAAGAAAAAAGATTTTGTTTACTTTCTGCTATATTATATATCCAGAAAGAAAAAGAACATAATTTATTCATCAGTTTAGGCCGATATATATTCCTTTACATATGTTTGGGAAAATAAATTGCAATAACATATTGATTGGTTTGCGCAAAAGTTATCGTATCTACAAACTACGGGATAGATTTAGGGACTTTTTTGTTTTTTTCTTTACCAGTAATGGCAGCGATCTGCAGTTTTTAGCTGGACTGCGACATTGCAGCGGACAAACCTGATCCCATTTGACACTTTTTGGGGACCAGTGACATTATTACATTGATCAGTGCTATAAAAATGCACTAATCAATGTAAAAATGACACTGGAAGGGAAGGGGTAAACACTAGGGGGCGATCAAGGGGTTAAGTGTGTTCCCTCAGCATGTTCTAACTGTAGGGGGGATGGGCTTACTGAAACATGACAGAGATCACTGGGAACAGTAGATCCCTGCCATGTCACTAGGTAGAATGGTGAAATGCCTTGTGTACAAGGGCCGCCAGCGGACATTGAGTTTGGCGGGCACGCATGCACCGCCATCCTGCTTTTATGGGCTGACATACAGGTACGTAAGTTCACACAGGAGAGACGACCTGCCGCAGTATATCTGCATGAGAAGGTCGGCA
Source organism: Lithobates clamitans (assembly GCA_037952925.1). Classification (NCBI taxonomy): domain Eukaryota; kingdom Metazoa; phylum Chordata; class Amphibia; order Anura; family Ranidae; genus Lithobates; species Lithobates clamitans. The sequence continues at coordinate 3,191,797 of JBBGZY010000882.1, forward strand.
AGTGGTTAACATTTACCAATTTTCATGTTTGGTGATGATGGAAGTTCCTGTTTATGTTGGAAGAAGAATACAATCCATGTCTCTAATCACAATCTTATTGTCCTTGTTTGCCCGCCTTCATGCCAACTAACAGGACCAAGACTGAGACACAAATGGATCTCCACGCAATAAATGTTTTACGATTCAATGGTATGTCGGCATTAAACCTCCATCTTCTTGAAAATCATACAGACTTCTCAAGTCTTCCGTGGGTCGCGGGAGTCTCCCGCATTTGATTGCGGGCTCCCGAACACCCGCGAGCGCCGGGCGATCTCCCGGTTGGGACTGTCACTCAGCTCCAGACAGAGCAGCCCGAGCGGCCGAATGGAGTAGGGATGCAGCGGCCGCTCGAGCTGCTCCGTCTTCTGTCTGTGGCCAGGGGAGGGGGCGGGACAGAGCCGGGAGCGTTCCGCTGGTGGACACTGAGGCTGCGCTGGTAGGCACTGATGAGGTGGCATGTTGCCAATCACAGCTAGTTGATGGGTAGATCTGGTCCCTGCAAAGCGGCGGTCATTTTACCTCTCATGGCACCCTGCCGCACTGTGTGCGCTGCTGTGTGCCCAGTGTCCCCCTGTGTGCCCCATGCCCTGCTGTGTGCCCTGCTGTGTGACCAGTGTCCCCCTGTGTGCCCCATGCCCTGCTGTGTGCCCTGCTGTGTGACCAGTGTCCCGCTGTGTGCCCCATGCCCCGCTGTATGCCCTGCTGTGTGTCCCATGTCTTGCTGTGTGCCCTGTGTCCTGATGTATGCCCTATGATGTGCCCAGATGTGTGCCCCCTGCCCTGCTGTGTGCCCCATGTCCTGATGTGTGCCCATGCCTGCTGTGTGCCCTACTGTGTTCCCCATGATGTGCCCTGATGTGTGCCCTATTGTGTGCCCCATATCCTGCTGTGTGCTCCATGTCCTGATGTGTGCCCAGTGCCCCTGTGTGCCCTGCTGTTTGCTCCGTGTCTTGATGTGTGCCCCATGATGTGCCCTGCTGTGTGCCCTGTGCCCTGCTGTGTGCCCCATGCCTCTCTGTGTGCCCAGTGCCCTGCTGTGTGCCCTATGATATGCCCTGCTGTGTGCCTCATGTCCTGATACGTGCCCAGTACCCTGCTGTGTGCCCCATGCCCTGATGTGTGCCCCGTGCCCTGATGTGTGCCCAGTCGACGGGATCAGCACCCTGAAATTAGTTTTTGCAGGTTGGGATGTCTGATCATATATTTTGTGGTGCAAATATTATCCACGTAACGATCTCCCAGCCGCATTGTACTAAGGACAGGGGGCGCTGTAGCCAAAACGATGTGCTGGTACATCACAGATTACTCCCAGGTTTAGGACACGCGCATGTTCCCCACCCCTACCCGGGCCAATGAGTCACACCTGGGATCAGCTGATCGACTGTGTCCAATCACAGCTCAGAGCTCTGTGTTGTGTACAGAGGGAGTGAACTGTCAGTGATCATTAGTATAAAGCAGCACACTGCACACACATTACACCGAGTTATGGAACATATTTATCCCCTTCATCACCCCTAGATGTTAACCCCTTCCCAGCCAGTGTCATATTTTTAGCATCTCTGTATTAGTGTCACTGGTGATGTCAGTCCCCTCCAGCGTCAGTTAGTGTCAAATCGCACTATCACAGTCCCACTAAAAGTCCTTTATCTCCGCCATTTGTATTACAAAACAAATCAAAAAATAATAATTCTAGTACATATCCCATAGTTTGTAGACATATAACTTTCAAGCAAACCAATCAATATATACTTATTGGGATTTTTTTTGTATTAAAAACACGTAGCAGAATACATTTAGAAAACATTTATGAATCAAATGAAAACATTTTTTGGTTAGGTTTTTTAGCAGAAAGTTGTTTTTTTTATTACAGGGGGAGTTAGGTAGATTTTAAAGTTTAAAGTATAAATTCACCTTTACAGAAAATCTGTACCGTGAACTTTCACTGGAGCCTCCTTTTTGAGGGGGGGTCCAGGACGGGCTACGTGGTCGTGATTGGTTCGGTGCCGCCCATGTGACAGCGCTGACCAATTAGAATGATCCTAAATGTTCTCCTGATGAGGTACGCTTTGGATATTAAGCTGCAGGGATTTCTAGGCCCCGGACTTGTGAAACGGCGACCAGATGTGTCAGTGCGGGTGATTGCCGTGCTCCAGGTCAGCGGGACTGTGGGGTGTGAGGAGGTGTGTAGACCTGTGTAGTGACAGATTTTTCTGTAAGGTGAACTTACCCTTTAAGGCTACAAATGTGCACACTGAGAAATTTTATTTGCAGTTTTTTAATATTTTATTATTATTACAGACAAAATCTTATGGCGGTGCAGCTTTACGTGCCGGCCAGTGGGACATTATCACCGCCTCTTCAGGAGCACACAATCTTGTGTCCTCCTGAAAACTCCTCCATCACTCAATCATCTACCTGATGATGGTGAGGGATGGAGTGATCTTCCTGTGTGGAATCCCGGGAACACAGAGGACGGGGACATCTCTCTGGGAGGTTCCTGGTATTAGGTGGCTCCATCATAATCTTATGTCCTCCTGAAAATTCGTCCATCACTCCATACTCCTCATTCTCCTCTTTATACTCTTCTTTATCAGCACTATTATCATCCCAAGGTTTCCACTTTGAAAGATTTAAAAAAACATTAATTGTAACAAACATACTTATGTATAAATCATAATCCTGTGAAGAAGTCGATGTGACGAAACATGGCAATATTTTCCAGTGAGTGTGGCTCCATAAGAGTGGATCACAGTTACGGATGGTGTGGTGGAAGACGTTTTATTGCATGAAAAATTGCCTCATCTACTTTTTGACACTTAATGTTTTGCATAGACTTGGTTCATTCATTTTTATTATTTAGTTTATTTTTTACTTATTGCACTTTTTTACGGATTGTTGTAACTATTAATTGTTACACTTTATATGATTTTTTAAGCTAAACAGCTCCCGATCATCAGCGATAGGGAATATTGGATGATTATCACATGGACCCACTAGCATTAGTGGGTGGTTCATCACATTCCCTTAGTTGAGTTTTATAATACATTCACTCTGATAGGGCGTACACACGGTCGGACTTTGTTCGGACATTCCGACAACAAAATCCATGGATTTTTTCCGACGAATGTTGGCTCAAACTTGTCTTGCATACACACGGTCACACAAAGTTGTCGGAAAATCCGATCGTTCTGAACGCGGTGACGTAAAACACGTACGTCGGGACTATAAACGGGGCAGTGGCCAATAGCTTTCATCTCTTTATTTATTCTGAGCATGCGTGGCACTTTGTCCGTCGGATTTGTGTACACACGATCGGAATTTCCGACAACGGATTTTGTTGTCGGAAAATTTTATCTCCTGCTCTCCAACTTTGTATGTCGGAAAATCCGATGGAAAATGTCCGATGGAGCCCACACACGGTCGGAATATCTATTATATATAAATCATAACTACCAGTAAACCCGATGGTTGTAAGGGATGGTGAGATTTTCCCATGTGGAATCCCAGGATCACAGAGGATGGGGACATCTCTCTGGCAGATTTCTGTAGCTGGATGACTCCACCATGGTGTCCTGGTACAGATCTTTGTGTTCTTTTGAAAACTCTGACTCCTCCATCTCCCCATCTGCATCCTCCCCCTCTTTTATCTCTTCTTTAACATTGACCTGTTTGGAATCCCAGGAATACAGAGGACGGGGACTTCTCTCTGGGGGGTTCCTGGTATTAGGTGGCTCCATCATAATCTTGTGTCCTCCTGAAAACTCCTCCATCACTCCATACTCCTCATCCTCCTCTTTATACTCTTCTTTATTAATAATATTATCATCCCCGAGGTTTCCACTCTGAAAGATTTAATAAAACATTAATTGTAACAAACATACTTGTGTATAAATCATAACTACCAGTAACTGTCAATCATCTACCTGATGATTGTAACTGTGGTCAAGCCAGCCATGGTTTGAAAATACACGGTCTAGCCAGCTGACAAAAAAAAAATCTGTGCGCCTATTACTATGAGTACGGTAATTTCAGCAACAGCAGAGAGAGAACGCGATTTTAGAGCGCTCGAGTTACCCATATCTGTCTGTCTGTCTGTCTGTCTGTCTGTCTGTCTGTCTGTCTATCTATCTATCTATCTGTCTGTCTTTACTTCTCTCTCACTCTCTCTTTCTCTTGAATTCTTAATTATTCTTATTATTTCTCTTGCGCTCTCTTATTCCTTATTTCTTTATTTATTTCTTTATTTATTTCTCTCTTTCTTTCCCTCACTCTCCCTTTCTTTTTCTTTCTCTCTCTTTCTTTCTCTCTCACTCTCTCACTTTCAATCTTCATTTATTAATTTATCTCTCTTTCATTGTTTTATGAAAACATGTCAGCACAAGCGTTTATTTATTTATTATCTCTTTCTTTCTCTCTTTCTCTCTCTCTTTCATCGTTTTATAAAAAGCTTTACAGCACAAGCTTTTATTTGTTTATCTCTTTCTTTCACTCTCTCATTCTTTATTTATCTCTTTCTATCTAACTCTCTCTCTCTTTTTTTTCACAATAGAACTCTCTCTCTCTTTCATTATTTATTTATCTCTCTTTCTCTTTTCTATCTTTATCCTTTTTTAAAACTCACATTGTCTTTGACTAATGTTTTTTTTCTTATACATTTCTATAGGTCACATCTCAATACATTGTTTTATGTAAATTTTTACAGCACAAGCAGCCAAAATAAAGTATCTCTTTCTAAATACATTTACTGCATATGTTTTTTGTTCTCTTGTATTCAGTGTCCCATACATTATACACACCCCATGTGATATAGGACATTTTCGACTCCAGAGGCCCTTAAAAACCTCATTTAAATTATGTAGAAAAAACAATGGTCAGTAACAGGACGTCCCATACCCTATGCACACCTAATTTGAAATTACCTCATTATGGTAAAGACAAGCAAACTCTCACTGGCTAACACAGTGACACAACATTGGCAGAGGGGTAAAAGTGGGATGAAAATGACAGGGGGGTGGTAGGAAGCTGGCAGAGGAGTACAGGTGGCATGAAGATGACAGGTGGGGTGGTAGGAAGCTGGCAGAGGGGTACAGGTGGCATAAAGATGACAGGCAGGGTGGTTGGAAGTTGGCAGAGGAGTGCAGGTGGGATGAAGATGACAGGGGGTAGTAGGATGCTGGCAGAGGGGTACAGGTGGGATGAAGATGACAGGCGGGTTGGTAGGAAGCTGGCAGAGGGGTACAGGTGGCATGATGATGACGGGAGGGGGGTGGTAGGAAGCTGGCAGAGGGTGGCTGGCTGGTAGGTGGGATGAGTGATTGGTGGTCATTAGATGGCAATGCATCATATACTAGATGACATACAGACCATGGCTGTGTGTGTGGGGTGGCTGGCAGCAGTGATTTTTGGGGTGCCCTCGGTCTGGGGGGATGACGTCATGGCATGTGTCAGGCAGGACTGTCTGTCATGCTGTACCATGAGTGGTAGACAGGGTCCCCGATGATCGCTAGGCAGTGGCAGGTTCCTCCATTACTGAGCGTCCGGTGTCCATCCTGGTCTCTGGAGAGAGAGTGGATGATGGAGCTGCTCAGCCGCCGCGCTGTGCACATTGCAGGAGATCCGCAGAGCGCGGCAAAAGGGGAGGAGCCGGAGGAGGGGAGTACGTGTGTGTGTGTCTTTCATTGCATTTCTATACAAAGTTATGTAAAAATCATAAAACCTAAAAATTGTATGCTGAATAAATTTTTATTTTTATTTTTTATTTTGATTTGATTTTGATTAGTCCTGATGTCTATACAAAGGACATTCTCTAGACAATGTAATGACATTTAATACATTCAAAGTTGAATAACGTGACATATCTCCATAACGCTACTATAAAATGGTTTAAAATGAGTTGTGCATAGCGTATGGGACGTCCTGTACTAGAACTGACCGTTCTTTTTTTCTACTTATTATAAATGAGGTCGTTATAGGCCTCCAAAGTCGAATAACATGACAAATCTCCAAAATGCTACAGTAAAATGGTTTCAAATTAGGTGTGCATAGGGTATGGGACGTCCTGTAACTGACCATTCTTTTTTCTACATAATTTAAATGAGTTTTTTAAGGGCCTCTGGAGTCGAAGATGTCCTGTATCACATGGGGTGTGTATAATGTATGGGGCACTGAATACAAGAGAACAAAAAAACATATGCAGTAAATGTATTTAGAAAGATACAGAGATAATTTATTTTGTCTGCTTGTACTGTAAAGCTTTTCATAAAACGATGAAAGAAAGAAACAATGAAAGAGAGAAAGAGAGAAAGAAAGAAGGAAAGAAAGAAAGAAAGAAAGAAAGAAAGAAAGAAAGAAAGAAAGAAAGAAAGAAAGAAAGAAAGAAAGAAAGAAAGAAAGAAAGAAAGAAAGAAAGAAAGAAAGAAAGAAAGAAAGAAAGAGAAAGAAAGAAATGCTTGTGCTGACATGTTTTCATAAAACAAATAAACAAATAAACAAATAAAACAATGAAAGAGAGATAAATAAATAAATAAAGATTGAAAGAGAGAGAGAGAAAAGGAAAGAGAGAGTGAGAGAAAGAAAGAGAGAAGAAAAAAATAAAGAATGAAAGCATGAGAGCGCGAGAGAAATAAAAGGAATAATTAAGAATTCAAGAGAAAGAGAGACCGGGAGAAAAAGACAGATAGATAGATAGATAGATAGATAGATAGATAGATAGATAGATAGATAGATAGATAGATAGATAGATAGATAGATAGATAGATAGATAGATAGATAGAGAGACAGACAGACAGATATGGGCAACTCTCTTTGCTGTTACTGAAATAAGGCGCACAGATTTTTTTTTTTGTCGGCTGGCTAGACCGTGTATTTTCAAACCACGGCCGACTTGACCGCAGTGGATGAGGAGTATGGAATGATGGAGGAATTTTCAGAAGGACACAAGGATATGATGGAGCCACCTAATACCCAGAACCCCCCAGAGAGATGTCCCCGTCCTCTGTATTCCCGGGATTCCACACATGAAGATCACAGCTAAACAAAACACTGTCAGGTAGATGATTATCAGTCACAAAGAGGATCATTAGGATCCTTACATCATCTGTATTGTTATAATTGATGTCCTTTTTATTATATATTCAGAGTGGAAACCTCAGCGATTCAAAAGCTGATGTTAAAGAAGAGATAAAAGAGCAGGATGATGAGAAGGATGTGGTTATGGAGGAGTCAAAGTTCCTAAAAGAACAGAAAGATCTGTACCAGGACACCATGGTGGAGTCAACCAGCTACAGAAAACCCCAAGAGAGATGTCCCCGTCCTCTGTATTCCCGGGATTCCACACATGAAGATCACAGCTAAACAAAACATTGTCAGGTAGATGATTATCAGTCACAAAGAGGATCATTAGGATCCTTACATCATCTGTATTGTTATAATTGATGTCCTTTTTATTATATATTCAGAGTGGAAACCTCAGCGATTCAAAAGCTGATGTTAAAGAAGAGATAAAAGAGCAGGATAATGAGAAGTATGGGATTATGGAGGAGTCAAAGTTACTAAAAGAACACAAAGATATGTTCCAGGACACCATGGTGGAGTCAACCAGCTACAGAAAACCCCAAGAGAGATGTCCCCGTCCTCTGTATTCCCAGGATTCCACACAGGAAGATCACACCATCCCTCATTATTACAAGGTTGGTGGGGTATCTACAAAATGGACTCGTGGAGGTGATGTGTGGATTTTATATATGTGATGTCACAGTAATAAATCTTATATTTTACAGATGATATTTTTCTTTCATTATCTTGATTTATAATGGAGATCCAATTGATATAGAATTTGAGGTTAAAGCAGAAGAAGAAGAGACGTGTGTGAGGGATGATCAGCAGTCTATGGAGGATGATGGAATAATGGGGACATTTATAGAGGAGGAAACTCCTACAGAGATCAGTACAGGTGGGTCATTAACACTAAATACATTCCTCCACCCATACTGTGCTCACTGATTGGTCCAGAGTAGGGTAAGGACTGGGTGATATCAGCCTATAATACCCTGGTCACTTTCCTGAGCTGTGTTCCCCATCCTGTATTCTTATATTTCTCTTGAATAATCTTCCTTCTCTGTGCTGCAGACACAGTTCATATATCTAGGATGGATTTATGGACATTCCGGGGATTCAGATGGCAGTAAAATGCTCATTTTCTCCATAGGTGTTGCTTGTCTTAGTCATCTGGGGTATGTGTCTTAGGTCTTCTGTCCTATACCCGGGTCTAGCGAGATCTCTGACAGAGGAATTCTCCCGAGGTTACTAGTTCTGATGTTTGCTGGCAGTGCCGGTTGGAGGGATATGTCTGTACATTCTCAGACCCAAGACAAGAAGAACTCTCAACATAGTATAGATCTATAACATCTCTCAATTTATTACATAGTAATATCTGTCACACACATGGGTAGAAATGCACAGTGTATCTCCTCGGCGCTCGGTTCAGCCGCAATGGGCGTGATGACGTTAGAGTGTTATGCTCCTCCCAAAGTGCTGACATCATCACATCAGAGATACGATCAATGATCCAGCACCTGATGACATCATCTGTGACTCATTACAGAAGTGTCATGTGGAACTTTTTTTGTATATGATTTAAAGAGACAGCCCTGCATATTTTGGAGGAATTCTGTTATACCTCATATCTGGGTATTATCAGGCCCGGATTTACTCCCTTTGCCGCCCCAAGGCCGGGTCCTTCAATGCCGCCCCCCCCCCGCACACACACACACACCACGTCCTTTATCGATGACTTCTACAATAGATCAATTAAAAACATATCTCCACACACGAGAACACTGAAAATAACTGGCTTTAATTGTACAGACTAAAAATACTTCAGGGTAAGTGCGCGAGGGGTAAGGATTTTTCGCAGGCAAATTTTCAAGGCAATGGCTGGTGTTAGTGCTTCAATCATCCCCGGCACCATGGTTGTTATGGTGTCAGGATAATTGAAACACATTATTTCTATCATTACATTGTAATATAAACTGAAATAGTTCAACTCACCATAATGCAGAATCATTGGGAGCCCTGAGAGTGTCACTTGCCACCATCTCTTGTCACTTGCCACCATGCCTGCCACCAGATGGGGATGTCACTTGCCACCAGATGGGGATGTCACTTGCCACGCTGCCTGCCACCAGATGGTGATGTCACTTGCCACTATGCCTGCCACCAGATGGGGATGTCACTTGCCACGCTGCCTGCCACCAGATGGGGATGTCACTTGCCACTATGCCTGCCACCAGATGGGGATGTCACTTGCCACTATGCCTGCCACCAGATGGGGATGTCACTTGCCACTATGCCTGCCATCAGATGGGGATGTCACATGCCATGCTGCCTGCCACCAGATGGGGATGTCACTTGCCATGCTCCCTGCCACCAGATGGGGATGTCACTTGCCACTATGCCTGCCACGCTGCCTGCCACCAGATGGGGATGTCACTTGCCACTATGCCTGCCACCAGATGGGGATGTCACTTGCCACTATGCCTGCCACCAGATGGGGATGTCACTTGCCACTATGCCTGCCACCAGATGGGGGTGTCACTTGCCATGCTTCCTGCCACCAGATGGGGATGTCACTTGCCACACTGCCACCAGATGGGGATGTCACTTGCCATGCTCCCTGCCACCAGATGGGGATGTCACTTGCCACTATGCCTGCCACGTTGCCTGCCACCAGATGGGGATGTCACTTGCCACTATGCCTGCCACCAGATGGGGATGTCACTTGCCACTATGCCTGCCACCAGATGGGGGTGTCACTTGCCATGCTGCCTGCCACCAGATGGGGATGTCACTTGCCATGCTCCCTGCCACCAGATGGGGATGTCACTTGCCACTATGCCTGCCACGCTGCCTGCCACCAGATGGGGATGTCACTTGCCACTATGCCTGCCACCAGATGGGGATGTCACTTGCCACTATGCCTGCCACCAGATGGGGATGTCACTTGCCACTATGCCTGCCACCAGATGGGGGTGTCACTTGCCACTATGCCTGCCACCAGATGGGGATGTCACTTGCCACTATGCCTGCCACCAGATGGGGATGTCAATTGCCACTATGCCTGCCACCAGATGGGGGTGTCACTTGCCACTATGCCTGCCACCAGATGGGGGTGTCACTTGCCATGCTCCCTGCCACCAGATGGGGATGTCACTTGCCACGCTGCCTGCCACCAGATGGAGATGTCACTTGCCACGCTGCCTGCCACCAGATGGGGATGTCACTTGCCACGCTGCCTGCCACCAGATGGGGATGTCACTTGCCACGCTGCCTGCCACCATATGGGGATGTCGCTTGCCACCAGATTGGGATGTCCCTTGCCATGCTGCCTGCCATCAGAAGGAGGAGGAGGGAACAGCGGTGCGGGCAATGAGAGATGTCATCTCTCTCCACCGCCGCCGCACCGCTGACATTACTAGATACTCTCGATTTTTTTTAAAAATGGCGCCACACGGCGCAATCACGCTACTGCGCATGCGCCGCCCGGCCGAGCGCTTACGAACTTTCCCGAGCCCGGCCGGCTTCGGAACGGCACATGCGCAGTTGCGTGGTCGGCTCGCGGCCATGTTTTCTATGGGCACTGGTGCCCATAATAGACAGCACGAAAGGGGGGGCGGCCGCAAAGTCGCTGCAGGAGCGGCGCCGCCCCTACACCACTGCCGCCCCGAGGCCTGGCCTCGGTGGCCTTGTGGTAAATCCGGCCCTGGGTATTATGTGAGCAGCTTCCTGATTACATATTTCATTTTATTGTGGAATCAGATTATCATGTTTCCATTTTATACAGTGTCTTGAAAAAGTATTTATACCCGTTGAAATTTTTCACATTTTGTCATGTTACAACCAAAAAACGTAAATGTATTTTATTGGAATTTTAAGTGATAGACCAACACAAAGTGGCATATGTGACAGACCTAGCCGGGACTGAATGCTAGCCTCTTTGCGACCGATTATGGGCCCTGGCATTTGGGGGAACAGTGCTCTTTGTGAGCTGTATACCTGGGGACCCTTGAGGTGGTGTTACTTTAGATTTGGGTCCATATCCCCCCAAGAGACACAGACTCTGGGGACCCTGTATTTTCCATATTACAAATAGTGACTGATTCATACTGTTGGGACACATACTGTGAGGAGATGCTGATGTCAGTTCCAGCCACTTGTCTCTGTCTGTGTCTGCTATAATGTAAATTATTCTAGTATGACTTGTCACAGCTTCTAAAGAGTCTTTTCATCCAGTGTGCTAATTAACCCTGCAATTGTATTGAAATGTATGATAATGTGTATTGTATAGTCGGTGAGCTAGGAGACATGAATTCTGCCCTAAAGGTCATGTCTCTGAGTCACCTAGGCTGTCTAAAGGATTAGTTAATTAGTTCATGTTAATTCTGTTTCTGGTCACAGGTGTATTGTTAGAGCAATATGAGCAGGAGGGGGGACCTCCTCTTTAACTGTATATAAAGACTTGTAATTTTGGTTCTAATAAAGTCAGTCCTGTTTGAACCTCAAGACAGAGCCTCGTTGTCACGTCAATACTCACCGAGGCCGAGATGCCGAGAGCGGCTTGCCCTTACGACCACGCGCACCCGAACCCCCGAGAGTGAGACAGGGGATCGGAAGCACGCGGAGGCACGGGTCTCCGGTACAGGCTGTGGGAAGGCTCAGGACGGCTTGGATGGTGGGAAGTCTCCTGGTGGAGTGCCTAAAAGTGCAAGGAGCAAAGGTAAAGAGGTATTAAACTGGTAGTTAGGAAGTCCTTATGACTGAGGGGATCAGGGGGTGTCAGCCCCGTGGAGAGTATGGTTGAAAACACAGGCAGAGGTCAGGGTATCCAGCAGGTCAGGAGTGATCCTTTAAACAGGCAGAGGGTCAGGGTATCCAGCAGGCAGAGGGTGGTCGTGTAACAAGCAAAAGGTCAGGATATCCAGCAGGCAGAGAGTGGTCGTTAGACAGGCAGAAGGTCAGGGTATCCAGCAAGCAGAGAGTGGTCCTTGTACAGGCAGAAGGTCAGGGTATCCAGCAGGCAGAGAGTGGTCGTTATACAGGCAGAAGGTCGGTTCACTTAGAGACAGGAAGCAGCAGTTCAAAACACAAGGCAGGGTACAGCTGACGACAAACCAGCAACCCGACTGGGTGCTGGTGACGTCTAAAGTAACCTCCCAGTGAGCGCGTCAGCATGACGTGCTACCGGGCACCCGCACGGGCGACGGCGCACACACGTGGGCCGCCGTGCACCCGCGCGCCCCGCACCATCAGGCCGCGAACGGGTGCACGTCTCAATAACAACCCCCTGCGCATGCGCCCCGCAGCCCGGCGAACGGAGGTGACTTGTCCTTTGTGACAGTGCCCCCCTCCTAAGGGCGGACACTGGACGCCCAGGCTAGACATCAACTCCGGATGGTTTTGATGAAAGGTTTGAATCAAGCAAGGGGCATGTAGGTTCTTCGCAGGCTCCCATGAATTGTCTTCAGGTGGGTATCCTTTCCATTGGATCAGGTACTGTAGTTGTCTGCCCTTCTTTCTACAACCCAGGATAGCCTCCCCCTCAAACTCATTCTCCCCGTCCACCCTGATTGGTGGGGGAGGAACCTCTCCTCTTTCTGGAAACGGACTGGATACAACAGGCTTCAATAGAGATATGTGGAAGACAGGATGGATCTTGTACGTTTTAGGCAGGGCTAACTCCATGGCCACAGGGTTGATGATCCTTTTGATAGGAAAAGGGCCAATAAATTTAGGTCCCAGTTTTCGGGATGGCAACTGTAGCTTGAGATTAGAGGTGGACAACTAAACTTCTTCCCCTATGTTAAATGTTGGATTCTCCTTCCTGCCTCGGTCGTACTGCTCCTTGTAGGCCCTTTGAGCTCTCTGTAGCATGCTTTGGATTTCTTGGAAGTTAGTTTGCAAGGATGTTATTCTGTCCTGTACTGCAGGAACTGTTATTTCCGGAGTGTCCTTAGTCAAGAACGTGGGATGAAACCCGCAGTTGGCCCAAAAGGGCGTTTGGTTGGTAGCCGCGTGAACTGAGTTGTTATACGCAAACTCTGCGTATGGAAGAAGTTTTGCCCAATCATCCTGAGATCCTGAACAGAAGCAATGGAGATACTGCTCTAAAGTTTGATTTGTTCTCTCCGTTTGGCCATTGCTCTGAGGGTGGTAGGCTGATGAGAGGCATACTTTAATATCCAGGGCTTTACAGAGTTCTTTCCAAAATTTGGACGTGAATTGCACGCCTCTGTCAGACACTATATTCCTTGGTACCCCGTGAAGTCTTATGACCTCTTTCAGGAAAACGTTGGCTGTTTCTACTGCGGAAGGAGTACCTATCATAGGTAGGAAGTGGGCCATCTTGGACAGACGGTCGACCACAACAAAAATGGTAGTGTAGCCTTCTGAGGCTGGTAGATCCACAATGAAATCCACAGATACGTCGGACCATAGGTAGTGGTTTAAGTAAACCCCAGGATCTGGTGTTTTGGCCCTTGTTGCGTTGACACAGGAGACAAGAGGCCACATATTCCCTGCAATCCCGTCTCCAACCCGGCCACCAGAAAGAGCGAGAGATCAGGTCAGCTGTCTTCCTAATTCCGAAGTGGCCGGCCAATTTATGGTCGTGGCACATCTTGAGAGCGGTTAACCGAGTCTGTTGGGGTACAAAAATTTTGCCCCGGACCCAACAGAGACCTTCGTCTTTCCTCAGGGATTGTACCTCCGGATCAGTACATGTATTGGACGACCTCTTGATAGAAGACATTAAATCTGTCTGTGTCAATCCAAGAAAATTTTGAGGTGCAAGAATTGTGCTTGGTTCTGAAGTCTGGAGGTCTGCTGAGAACATCCGGGAAAGGGCGTCTGCTTTCCCATTCTTTATGCCAGGTCTGTAGGAGATATGGAAGTTGAAGCGCGAGAAGAATAAGGCCCAACGAGCTTGTCTGGGTTTGAGGCGTTTTGCTGTTCGGAGGTACTCAAGATTCTTGTGATCTGTGAAAATTATCACTGGATGAAGTGCCCCCTCAAGTAAGTACCTCCATTCTTCCAGGGCAAATTTTATGGCCAGCAGCTCCCTGTCACCTACGTCGTAGTTTAATTCTGCCACACTAAGTTTCTGAGAAGCAAATGCAACCGGGTGTAAGATGGCCTTAGGTCCTTGTCTCTGAGAAAGGATTGCTCCTGTGGCTATTTCTGATGCATCCACTTCCAGTACGAACGGTTGAGAAGGATCAGGATGCCGGAGAATAGGAGCGGAACTGAACAGATCCTTTAGCTTCATGAAAGCTTCTTGTGCTACTTGAGACCACTGGAATGAACCATGCCGGCGGGTTAACTGAGTGATGGGTGCCACTATGGTAGAAAATCCAACGATGAACTTCCGATAGAAGTTGGCGAATTCTATAAAGCGTTGGACCCCCTTTTTGTCAGAAGGAGCTGGCCACTCCTGAATAGCCTGTATCTTTTGAGGATCCATCTCTACTCCACTTGCCGAAATTATGAACCCTAAAAATTGCACGACTGATTTTTCAAATTCGCACTTCTCTATTTTTAGGTAAAGCTTGTGCTGTCTCAGAATGGTCAGAACTGTTCTGACGTGATCCCTGTGAAGTTCAAGTGTAGAAGAGAAAATTAAAATATCATCCAGGTAGACTACAAGAAAGTCATCTAGGTATTTGCGGAAAATGTCATTCACCAGGTGTTGGAACGTAGCCGGAGCGTTACAGAGCCCAAAGGGCATCACCAAGTATTCGAAGTGCCCGAACCTAGATCTGAAGGCCGTCTTCCATTCATCTCCAGCTCTGATTCTGATAAGGTTGTATGCCCCCCGGAGATCTAATTTGGAGAAGATTCTAGCTGACCGAAAACGTTGGAACAACTCTGGAATGAGCGGCAAAGGATACCGATTCTTGATAGTAATGTTATTTAACTGCCGGTAATCCACACAGGGCCTAAGGGAACCGTCCTTCTTCCCGACAAAGAAGATACCTGCTCCGGCAGGTGAAGATGAGGGACGGATGAACCCCTTTTCCAGGTTCTCGTCTATATATTGTTTGAGAGCCTCCAGCTCCGTTTCGGAAAGAGGAAAGATGCGACCAAAAGGAATCTCTGATCCTGGCAATAGATCGATTGGGCAGTCGTACGGTCGATGAGGTGGGAGGCAATCGGCCATTTGTTTGCTGAAGACCTCCTGGAACTCATGATACTCCTGAGGGACATGTTGGAGGTTAACTGAAGGAGCTGAGATCGTAGCACAGATCTTGGGTTTCGAAGGGCAGCAGTGCTGAGAACAGTAAGAAGAGGGAAATGAGACCACCTTAGAACTACATTGGATAAGAGGATCATGGGCTTGTAGCCAGGGTAAGCCTAAAATGACTGGGAACATGGGAGAGTGAATAAGGTCCAGGCGTAGGAGCTCTTGATGTCCCGAATCGGTGGTTGCTAGAATAGGTCGAGTCTCTTGGGTGATTGGGCCTGAGCTGGGAAGGGACCCATCAGCCAAGTGGACTTGTAGGTGTTGCGTTTTAGTTTGTAAAGGCACATGCAAGGTTCGGGCCAGGGTAGCGTCCATAAAGCAGCTACATGCACCTGAGTCAATGATCGCCGGCAGGCGGGATTCCCCTTCCGGTAGCTGTAACGAGATAAACAACATCACGTAAGACTTAGAGGTATTGTTATCTTGGTAAGTCATTGTTTTGGGCTGAAAAAACTTACTGGGCCTTATCGGGCAGTTGCGCAGGAAGTGACCGGCTCCCCCGCAATAGAGACACAAGTTGGACTGCCGTCTACGTTGTCTCTCTTCTGAGGTTAGTGGTGGACGTACTAAACCAAGCTGCATAGGTTCGGAATCGGGAAGTGTAGTAGGCCCAGCTGTAATGGGTGAAGATACTGGAATGGGTTGGAGTCTTGAATTTGTCCATGCCGGGCGGGGATTTTGGAATCGTTCTGACCGACGTTCCCTCAAGCGCCTATCTAATTTGGTAGCTGCCTGAATTAACTCCTCCAAAGATGCGGGGGTTTCCATCCTGGCTAACTCATCCTTGAGGAGCTCTGACAGACCTTGGCGGTACTGATAGCGTAGGGCTGGCTCATTCCAGTTAGTATCGGCCGCCCATTTACGGAATTCCACCGTGTAATCCTCAATTGGTCTCCTTCCCTGGACTAGGTGGTGCAAGATAGCTTCGGCGGTAGCCATACGCTGTGGGTCATCATACAGCTGGGACATACTTTCGAAGAATGTATCAATAGTATTAAGCACCGGACTCCCTGATTCCATCAGACCGTGTGCCCAAGCCTGAGGTTCCTCTGACAGCAAAGAAATCGCGAACCCCACCTTGACCACTTCTGATGCGAAGGTTCGGGGTTGCAGCGCGAAGTAGAAGGTGCATGCATTCTTAAATGCCCTGAACTTCTTACGGTCCCCTGAGAACCGTTCCGGCGTGGGGACCCTAGGTTCCGGAAGTGCCATTACTACTGTAGGACTGGCAGTGGCCTGAGGGAGCGGGCCTTCATTGCTAGGTGCGGGAGCTGCGGCGGCAGGGGGGAGTGCCCCCGTCAGTTGCTGAAGACGGCTATCAACTTGCGTGTATCCCTCTTGTAGCCTCTGCACTGAATCTGCCAAGGCGGAGACTTGTTGGCATAAGATCTCCAAGGGAGAGCGCGCTCTGTCGGCCTCGGACATCTGGCTGGTTTGTACTGTCACGTCAATACTCACCGAGGCCGAGATGCCGAGAGCGGCTTGCCCTTACGACCACGTGCACCCGAACCCCCGAGAGTGAGACAGGGGATCGGAAGCACGCGGAGGCACGGGTCTCCGGTAAAGGCTGTGGGAAGGCTCAGGACGGCTTGGATGGTGGGAAGTCTCCTGGCGGAGTGCCTAAAAGTGCAAGGAGCAAAGGTAAAGAGGTATTAAACTGGTAGTTAGGAAGTCCTTATGACTGAGGGGATCAGGGGGTGTCAGCCCCGTGGAGAGTATGGTTGAAAACACAGGCAGAGGTCAGGGTATCCAGCAGGTCAGGAGTGATCCCTTAAACAGGCAGAGGGTCAGGGTATCCAGCAGGCAGAGGGTGGTCGTGTAACAAGCAAAAGGTCAGGGTATCCAGCAGGCAGAGAGTGGTCGTTAGACAGGCAGAAGGTCAGGGTATCCAGCAAGCAGAGAGTGGTCGTTGTACAGGCAGAAGGTCAGGGTATCCAGCAGGCAGAGAGTGGTCGTTATACAGGCAGAAGGTCGGTTCACTTAGAGACAGGAAACAGCAGTTCAAAACACAAGGCAGGGTACAGCTGACGACAAACCAGCAACCCGACTGGGTGCTGGTGACGTCTAAAGTAACCTCCCAGTGAGCGCGTCAGCATGACGCGCTACCGGGCACCCGCACGGGCGACGGCGCGCACACGTGGGCCGCCGTGCACCCGCGCGCGCCTCACCATCAGGCCGCGAACGGGTGCACGTCTCAATAACAACCCCCTGCGCATGCGCCCCGCAGCCTGGCGAACGGAGGTGACTTGTCCTTCGTGACACTCGTCTTGTACTTGGGGGAGAATTATTTGCAATGGTTTCTTGTTCGGCTGATTGAAGTGTCCAGTAGCTGCCTTTGTGTTCAGGAATGGAATGTCCTAAATGGCTTTAACCCCTTTCATACTTGGGGTGTCGTTACAACTGGTGGCAAGCAGCGGGATCATTCCCACAGCCCAGAAGGACAGCCACAAGAGGACACAGGACAATGGAAGCACAGTATGAACAGCTAAAGCGCTCTACCCTCAAGGACTTGCTGGAGAACCGGGCCGACCGCCCAACAACCGTAAGAAGAGGGACATTATCGCAGAACCAGACGAAATGGATAGAGCCGAAAGATCCAACATAACGGAAAGGCCCAGCATAACAGACAGGACACCCAAAGAGGCATGGATTGATCGGGCTGTTAAAATAAGACTGGCACATTATAGTCCTAGCCCTACAGCGGAGATCAAAGACCTAGTTATAAAAAACAGAATCTGTTGCGCTTAATGTACAAATGAATAAAGAAAAGCAGCTATCACAAAATTGCTGGGTACAATCAAAGAAATATAGGGAGAAGGTGCAGCGCTAAAAATATGCAAAGTTCATAATAGGAAATTGTTCCTGAGCATAAATAGAGTGGAGCCAATCAGAGCCATCACCATCCAGGGGAAACAAAAGCCTCTATTGGACGAGATCCACCATGGAGGGAACTTCAGAAGGCAATAGGAATACCATCACCATCACCCAAACAAACTGACCCTTACCATCAGTGTATGGGTAGTACACATGTGTTGTAATCAGGTAGTGAAGGCTATCTTCATAGGGTAAACCAACGATGCTCAATTAATACAGAATTAAACATTTCTCTCCCTCTGGGCCAGGTGAAAAGCATAGGAAACCCTCTTTTCAACAGGATAATATACCAGGTGTAATCCAGTGAGCGTATGCAATCTCGAGTATAGAGTATAGAAAGAACGCTCATTGCGCAAAATACATAACCAAGGGTGTTTAATGTAATCAAAAGTAAAACAAACTCACATTCATTAAGAAATCAAACAGCAGTATGTAGTGACCAGCGCTTCTAACCATCAAGATGGCCGCCGTGTCTCTGTCCAACCAAGTCCAGCGTCATCAGTCTTTGACATCGCCCAACATTTCGTCATCAACATGCTTCTTTAGGGGCGTGGTTATGATGCAAACTGACGTGTATTTATAGGAACGAAGGAACTGGACAGGCGGAAATTACCGTAGATGCGTTCCAAGATCCGGAAGTATGAACTTTTTAACCGGAACCAACACATCTCAAAAGGCTTTAATATTCCTAATAAAAAGAAACAAACAATGATAAAAATCCAATAGCAAGTAACTTAAATATGAAGAACTAACTAAGGCAAAAGTCATAGTTAGAATTAATTAGGAAACGGGTGATCATTAATTAAAATGTAAAGACTGAGCAATGATGGTTGCAGGAGGTGGCGGCATCTTGTGGTTAGACTACAAACTACAATGTAAAAATACCAATACAAAATGTAAAACATTAACAATAAGTAAAATATAATGAACGAAAAAAGGAGGAAAAAAATCCACTATATTTCAAAATACAAGAAAAACAAAAAGAAATAAATAATATAAAAAGAGGAGAAAAATTAAATGACAAAGAGTGGGAAGTCTAGCTATTATTAATGAAAGCATTCAGATCCCATTTCACGTTCATTCCATATGGAAAATAAGTCCTAGCTTGATATATCCACTTAGTCTCTAGTTGAGAAACCCCTCTGGTCATATTGCTTCCCCTCTAGTGCCCTGAAAACTTGTCAATTCCCAAAAAAGTGGTGCCCTTTGGATTGCAATCGTGTTTTAGAGCATGATGCTTAGACAAGCTGTGTTTAGGGAACCCTCTTTTGATATGATCAACGTGTTCCTTAAGCCTAATATGTCATTTGTGAATTGTACGCCCTATATATTGTAGCCCACAGGGGCAAATAATAACATACACCACATGTTTAGTGGTGCATGTGATAAAGGGTTTAATCGTGAAAGATTCCTGGGTGGAAGTGGATTGAAAAGAATCTATCTTCCTACGTTTATTGGTATTCAACTTGCAGATCGGGCATCTCCTGCAAGGAAAAAAACCCCCATGTTTTGGAAAAAGGAAATCTGCTTGGGTGGGTCAATGACATTGGGAGCTACCTGTAGCCGTAATGGGGGGCTCCCCATACACCATATGGGGTAAGTCAGGCAGATTAGGACCCAAAATTCTATCACCTTTCAAAACTTTCCAATGTTTTTGTATTATTTTCTGGACATCAAAATATTGGTTAGAATAGGCGGTGATGAATGAAAGTTTAAAGGAATCATCTTGGGCTTTGGTATTCACAGTCAACAGATCATCCGTAGCGTAAAATATATAAATCACGTTAAAAATATACAATAATAATCAGTGCCATTCATTTGTGAAAACCAATAAATGAATATATATATAAATAATCTATAAATCACGTTAAAAATATTCAATAATATTGTGCTATTCATTTATAAAAACCAGTGAATAAATATATAGAAATACAACATGCAACATGCAAAACGTGAAAAAATCCAAGTGATGATGAAAAAAAAAAAAAAAATTAATATTATTGAAGTGTCCAAAAATTCAATAAAAATAATCAATAAAATATGGTATATAAAGTCTGGCATTAGTGTCCAAAAAAATATATATATAGGCATTCCTCATGTTCTTCCTATATGGTGTGCGAAATACGGCATGCTTTGGTGCCCTCCAGTGACCCCCAATAGCTCATGCGCTCACCTCTGAGCGTGTGACACAGTGATTAAACAGTGTCTATACACGCAGTGGAGCCACTCCTGGGTTCATATAGGATCTGTTGGGAATGATCTGCACCTCTCTCAGATAATCATCAATGGTAACATATGTAGGAAAGAAAGAAACTCCATAGTGTAATACCGTCAGAGATTTATTAAATTATAAAACCACTTCCCTCCAGGAGGGTACTCACAAGGTATGGGTGCGTCAGTGCACCATCCTATCCATAGTGTAATACACAGGGATACAGGAACAAAAGTCTGGCGTGCGGTGTGGTGTGTAATCCTCTGCTTGTCTGTAGCTCCGACGGAGTGGGAAATCTAGCTATTATTGACCTGTTGACCTGTTCGTTGGCAAGCGTACCTAAAAGACCCACACCAAAGAACAAAGAGGACCTCTCCTTACCCCTTATCAGCTGGGATCTCCAACCCCACTATACCTTCAGTCCTCTCTGAGACCTGCACTGAGAGGAATGAAGGCGTAGAATTAGGTGTGTCACAGCCAAGTACTTGCGGGCAATCTGCTATCGGTACACCAACGTCAGATTGTACCAGGCAAATTTTCCTGCCCCAGCTGCTGCACCGCAGAAAGAAGTTCGCTCCCATTCATCCACATGCCCAGCGGTTGAATGCTAGCTTGGCAAAATTGCTAGCACTTCAACTGCTACCTTTTCAGTTTGTAGACTCTGCCCCCTTCCGTGAGTTTGTGGAATGTGCGGTTTCTCAGTGGCAGATTCCCAAACGCCACTCTTTCTCACGGAAGGCGATTCCGGCTCTCTACCGGCATGTGGAAGGCAATGTTTTGGCTTCGCTGGACAGGGCGGTCAGCGGTAAGGTGCATATTACCACTGACTCATGGTCCAGCAGGCATGGACAGGGACATTACCTAAGTTTCACGGCGCATTGAGTGACTTTGCTGGCAGCTGGGAAGGATGCAAGACAAGGTGCAGTAGTGTTGGAGGTTGTTCCACCACCACGCCTCCAAAATGCCACTACTAGTGATTCTGACATACCTCTCTCCTCCACCCCCTCCTCTTCTTCTTCCTCCATGGCCTCTTCCGGTGCTTTGTCCTTGGAAGCAGCGGTGCTCTGTAGGCGTTCAAGGGGCTACGCAAGTACGCAGGCCAAAAGATGCCATGTGGTGCTTGAGCTGGTGTGCTTGGGGGACAGGAGCCACACTTGGGCAGAGGTTCTGTTAGCTCTGCAGGGGCAGGTTTAGAGGTGGTTGGCGCCATGCCAACTTAAGGCAGGAATGGTGGTTTGCGACAATGGCACCAACCTCCTCTCCGCCCTTGAAACAGGGACAAATGACCCATGTGCCCTGTTTGGCTCACATCCTTAACTTGGTGGTGCAGCGGTTCTTGGGCAGGTACCTGGGCTTACAGGATGTCCATGTTCCGCCAGTCATATAATGCCAGTGCTCAGCTGGCAGACCTCCAAAAGGAATTTAACCTGCCCAAGAACTGCCTAATCTGTGGCATCTCCCATCAGGTGCAACTCAACGTTGGCCATGCTGCAGCAGCTGCACATGCAGCAGAGGGCCATCAACGAGTACCTGTGTGGCTATGGCACCAGGACAGGGTCAGGGGAGCTTGGTTTTTTTCCCCACGCCAGTGGGCCATGTTCAGGGATGTATGCACTGTCCTGTCACCATTTGAGGAGGCCACGAGGATGGTGAGCAGTGACAGTGCATGCATCAGTGACACTGTCCCCCTTGTCCACCTGTTGGAGCACACGCTGCATGGAATAATGGACAGGGCACTTGAAGCAGAACAGAGGCAGGAAGAGGAGGACTTCCTTAGCTCTCAAGGCCCCCTTTATCCAGACAGTATTCCTGCGTGCCCGCCGATCACACAGGAAGAGGACGAGGAGGAGGAGGAGGATTGTGTCAGCATGGAGGTGGAGCCTGGCACTCAGCATCAGCAGCAGTCTTTAAGGGATCATTTACAGTCCCAAGAAGGCCATGGACTTGTACGTGGCTGGGAGGAGGTGGCTGCGGATTATGTCGTTCTTAGTGACCCAGAGGACTCCGGACCGAATGCCTCAGCAAACATACGCTGCATGGCCTCTCTGATCCTGCAAAGCCTGCGGAAGGATCCTGTCACATACCTGATGATGGAGCCCAGAATGCAGGAAGTAGCTTCTTGTGTGCCTCTGGCTCGAGAACCCCTGATAGAGGAAACAGGGACTCAAGAGCACAGGGGGCCACGAGTGCTTGACAAGTGGCAGGTGTAGAGCTGATCCAGACCTCTGGTGCAGCAAGAGTGGGGCAAGCAGGAACACTGGAACAGCTGACTGTGCAGAGAAGTACCGAAGCTGGCAGGAACAACAGGCAGCAGGGAGGTGTTCTGTAGTTTCATTGGAGCACTGGAACAACAGTCTGTAGTGAGATGTGCTGGAACTCTGGCAGAAATACTGGAACAGCTGACTGTGTAGAGAGGTACTGTAGCTGGTAGGAACTCAGGAACAGCAGGCAGCAGGGAGGAGTTCTGTAGTACCACCGGAGCACTGGAACAGCTGATTGTAGTGAGGTGCACTGGAATTCTGGCAGGAACACTGGAACAGCTGACTGTGCAGAGAAGTACCGTAGCTGGCAGGAACTCAGGAACAGCAGGCAGCAGGGAGGTGTTCTGTAGCACAACTGGAACACTAGCGAGGTCAGACAGGCCAGATCAGAACCAACAGGCAGAGCAGGAACCAAACAGAGGCAGAAGAATAGTCAGGGTATGGACCGGGTCGGCAACAGACAGGCAGCAAACAACCGTAGGAGAAGGCAAGAGAATAGTCAGACTAGCCGGGATCAGGAACTGGCAGCAAACAGGAGTAGTCAGGGGCAGGCCGAGTAACAGGAATCCTGGTAGCTTAGGGTCACAGGGAACGCTGTAGACCGGACAGCAAGAAAGCATGCTGATAGGCTCCTTTAAATAAGTCCACTGGCGCCAAACACTGTCACACTGCACGTCTGCACGCACCCCCGCACATGCCCGAGTACCGATCGTAAGTGCCCGCTTGCACCATCGCGCACCTGCACACACTCGTTCATGCTACCGTGCACCGGCATGCGTCCGTTCATGTTTGAGCGCACCCGCATGCGTCCACCAGCTCTAACAACAGGAGTTCTGTGCGCTGATCCTCCGCCCACAACTGTATTAACAGGATGTCTTTCATGACAGATCCTCGTATTTGTGGTATCAAGGAGTGGGATCAATACTGGCTGGCAACCCTCCTTGATCCACGTTACAAGGGTAAGGTTGCGGACCTTATCTTGCCGTCGCAGAGGGAGCAGAGCATGAAACATCTTCGGGAGGCCTTGCAGAAAGGTCTGTGCAACGCGTTCCCAGGGACTGGGAGGTTACAAACTCCTGTTTGTGGACAACGTGTTGCTGAGGCTTCGGTCAGTCAAGGAAGCAGCGGTGGAGAAGGTGGCCGTCTGACTGATGCGTTCAGACAATTTTTTAGTCCTTAGCCCCAAGGTATGATCAGTTCCAGCAACCATCGCCAGTGTCTGTTTTACATGGTGCAGGAATACCTAGGGGCAAGATCTGACTTGGACACCTTTCCCACCAAAAATCCTGTGGGTTACTGGGTCTTGAGGATGGATCACTGGCCAGAGCTTGCACAGTATGCAATTGAGCTACTGGATTGTCCTGCATCCAGCGTCCTTTCGGAACGCACATTCAGTGCTGCTGGAGGATTTGTAACTGATCACAGGGTGCGTCTGTCCACCGACTCGGTCGATCAACTGACCTTCATAAAAATGAATCAGTCCTGGATCACCACCAGCTACCAAGCACCTGATGCTGATGTAACCGAATAATTTTTTTTGAAATGTCAGATCCCTTCAAAGACTGCCTATGCTCATGCTGAGTGACTATCCTTTTATGCCAAGTAATTATCCTCTTCCTCCTCAATGATCATGCTGAAAGCTTGTAAGAACATTTTTGGTTCTGGGTGCCGCCACCAGTGCCTAAGGCCCAATTTTTCAGCCCCTGTTTAACAGGGGCGTGTAATTACAATTTTTGATGCAATTCTTTGCAGCAGGGCTGCTTCCTGCGCTCCAACTAGAGTATCTGTGAGGGGTTGCAGTGTTGTGGCACCAGCACCAGTGCCTAAGGCCCAATTTTTCAGCCCCCGTTTAACAGGGACATGTAATTAGAATTCTTGATCTAATATTTCACAGCAGGGCCCATTTCTGCGCGCACCAAGAGTAACTGTGAGGACTTACAGTGTTGTGGCACCAGCACCACCACCACCAAAGGCCCAATTTTTCTGGCCCTGTTCAACAGGGGCATGTAATTACAATTCTTGATCCAGTATTTCACAGCAGGGCCCATTACAGCGCCCATCAAGAGTAACTGTGAGGACTTACAGTGTTGTGGGACAAGCACCACCACCACCATCACCAAAGGCCCAATTTTTCTGCCCCTGTTCAATAGGGGCATTTATTTACAATTCTTGATCTAATACTTCACAGCAGGGCCCTGTGAGGGCTTACAGTGTTGTGGCCACAACAACACCTTAGGCCCAAATTTCTGCAGCGTATATAGGGCAGGCCCTTACTTTCAAGCATCCAATTTACAAATGACTCCTAACGCAAACGTAAGGAGACAACAGGAAGTGAGATGAAATCTGACCCTAGGAAGGGAAATTATCTCCTGTAAGAGTTAATATGGGAAAAACTTTTCTCCTTTCCACTGATGGTTTATCACCAATCCCCGTTTCACTAAAAAACCCAAATTTTCAAAAAACATTTGTCATTGGGACAAAAAGTGAGGTGAAATCTTCTGATGAGGAGCACAAACAGCAAAACAAATGTCACAGGGGTGATAACCCTTCCCTATGTTTTCCAAAAAGCTTAAAATCGATTTTTTGTCTGGAGCTAAAGACGTTAAAAATGTACCAGTTCAAAATTACAAACAGATTCTACTTAACAACAAACCTACAATCCCTGTCTTGTTTGCACCGCCTGTATACTGCTGTTCAGAGTATATAGGGCCTGGGGGCCCAACGCCTTTCCTTTTTTTTATTTGGGTGCGGGGTTCCCCTTAATATCCATACAAGACCCAAAGGGCCTGGTAATGGACTGGGGGGTAAAAATCATGGGGGGGAGGGGGGAAGGGGGGCAAAAGCAAGTAAGTATAGGTGGTTTGATCAGTCCAATTACTGATCAGTTCCTGACCATATTCCTGTGAGGTGTAATTGCTATAACCAGGGTAAATAGTATATAATGGTGGGATAAGGGCCAGGGAAAGGGGAAAGGATCTACGGTATAGGGTTACTGGAGGGGGAAAGTGGTTACCTTAGCAATTAATGGTCAATACATTGGAGGGTGGTATCAAAGGTAACAGTTTATTATTTCATTATAAAATCACCTGGGTGAAGTGAACATACAGATATAAAATTATTGCACTATAAGATGCATAAGACTCCTAGTCAAGGTTTGCTTAAAAATGGACTAACAAACACGACAGAACAACACACACAGAACACACTACGGCACAAACACTGTCCGGACTAGTATATGCTGCTCGGCAACCAGTCAGATTAAATCATGGCGGTATGAGCGTGGCATTACTGGGTATGGGCCCGTGTAAAATTTAGTGGGATGTGCTGCCGAGAAGCATATAGATGGATCGGGGAGGGGGGAGGAGACCCGGGGAAGGGGGATTGGATGTTATCAAGGGGATGGCTGGGCTGGTCTTGGGTGTGAAAAATGACCTGTAGAGTTATAAACAGTCTGGGTGGTCAATAGCAATGGAGCTATGAGTCTATTCACGATGAAATTCAATCATGCAGTTTAAGCAGTAGTAACAGTCCAGATTTCTTAGTAAAACTCGATATACACTGTGATCAGCAGGCTTCAGGGCTATGCATGGAATGCAGTAAAGTGCGGTATAGGGTGCTCCAATAAGCGTATGGCAGAAGCAGGAACCAAAGCGTATGCATACAACTGTATGGTGTCCCCGACTTAAGTGAGTTATGGATTGCTCATACTTTACCCTCCACGAAGATTCCTGAGGGCTGGTTCACAGGCCATGCTAAAGATGACTGACGAGGTCCAAAGGACTGCCGGACCGGCACAGTGGCAACAGCCGTTGTCCGCCTTGGCGTTATCCTGACGTGTCCTATATTGATGGAAATCCCTTGCTGGGCGCAGGTCGCATAGACTCGAGGTCGAGGCTGTGTCAGCGTATGCTGTAGGCTAAGTGATGCCTCGCAGCTGTGCAGCTCCTCGCACTCCGTCCGCTCGGTAGACAGCGTTAGTGCCGGTGATGACGTCAACGCGTTTTGCTATTGCGTGGTAGCGTAGCTTCTTCCTGAACGTTTGATTGGTGAGGTCAGCACACACCTTTTTATTTTGGCGAGCTGGCTTCAGTATAGCCAATCAGCTGTGTGATTAACTCAAATACAATGTTTCCTAATATAGGGCAGTATAGGCCGTGTAATTCATTCACTCTTAGCAAACCAGCATATATGGTATTGTGATCGCGACACTAAGTTTACGGCCGAAGCCGTCACTTTTGTAGAAGCTTATGCTAATCATATAGCACAGATGTGCAATAGTTAGAGAAGAGATAATTAATATACAGTGCATGTCATTAATTCACAGGGTAAGGGAGGGAAGAAACATGAGGTAGGAACAGGGAACGCAGTTCACATAGCGTTGAGGGCAGCTCTAAGAATCATTTTACAGAGGTTTGATATCATTTGTGTAGTTAGAACAGTAAAGCAGACAGGTAGTTTCACTGAAATTAATTGGGTAGAGGTCATGGTCTATTTATTCATACTTTTATTTATAATTTGAAGTATTATATTTTGGGGAATTTTTTTTGGGTGGTTATTGCCATATTTTAACTGGTATGGGTTCCAGAAAGTGCCCAGGTGACATTTATGTACTTAGAAAGGCCTGCAGGTTTAGTTCTGTGTTTAGCCCCAAGGGGGCAAGGGACTTCAGACGGTACACCCACCGTTTCTCCTTTTGCAGGAGCACACGATCGAAGTCACCACGTCTACTGGATAGCTTCAGGGCATAGATGCCCTTTTTCAGCATGCCCTTGGTGCTTCTATCATGCTCTAGTGCAAAATGTTTAGCTAATGGTTTCTCCGGAATTTTTTCTTTATCTTTGATCTCTCTTAGATGCTCCCCAATGCGTACTTTGAGAGGCCTCTTAGTTTTCCCCACGTAGATCTTGGGGCAGGGGCAAGTTATCATGTAAACAACCCTGGGTGTGGAACAGTTAATTAGATCTCGTATTTCAAACTGTCCTCTACACAAGGCGTCAGAAAAGGTAGCTGTCCTATGTACCAGTGGGCAGATCTGGCATTTGTTGCAGGGAAACAACCCTTTACTACGTGGATAGTTAGCTAGCCAGGTCGGGTCAGGATTTTTTGTAAATTCGGATTTGACCAACATGTCGCCCAGGTTTCTGGCCCAACGGGCCACCAACATGGGCGAGGTGCCAACTATATTAAGAAGCCCTGGGGAATTGGTAAGAACCCCCCAGTGTTTCTCCAGGATGGAGCGAACCTCCCCCCACTGTGGTCCAAAGGTGGTAATTATCCTAGTTTGGTCACCACCTTCAGGTTTAGGGACAGTGGGGTTAGATGGATGCATCTTTAATAGACTTGGCCTGTCTCTTGCTGCAGCTTTTTTCTTGCATTTCTAATTTGTCTATGGGAGTAGCCGCGTTCGCGGAACCTTGCATAGGAGTCTAAGGACTCCCGTCTATAGTCACTAGACTTAGTGCAGTTCCTTTTTATTCGCAGGAATTGGCCCACCGGAATGCCATTCAGTAGCCAATGTGGATGATGGCTGCTGACACACAAGAGAGTGTTTGCGGACGTTTCCTTGCGAAATGTACAAGTATGTAATTGACCATTTTGGAGCGTAATCAGTAAGTCCAGAAAGGGCAATCTGGTCCGATCAAAGTTGTATGTCAGCCGTATGTTTCGTTGGTTGACATTCAATTACGTCATAAAGTCATGGAGGTCCTGTATGTACGTCCATATCATGAGGACATCGTCGATGTACCGCAGCCAGGTGTGTACGTGGCCGCGGTATATGGACGAAGGATAAACATCCTCTTCCTCCCACAGTCCCAGGTGGAGACAGGCATAGGCCGGGGCCCATGCTGCACCCATGGAGGTACCCCTAATCTGCTGATAGAAGGTCGTCAGGAACTGAAAATAGTTGTTAAGTAAAGCAAAATGCAGTATTTCGACCAGAAAGTTGTTTTGTGGTTTAGACTCTGGATACCAATGTTCCAAGTACACCCTCACTGCATTGATCCCGCATTGATGCGGGATCGAAGTGTACAGGGACTCGACATCAATCCCCACCAGCATAACATTATCCAGGTGTGTCAAGTCATTCAACTCAGAGATCTTAGCCAGTACATGTCGAGTGTCCTGCACATAGGACTTTAAATTAGTGACCATATCTTTTAGAAGGGAGTCCAGGTACCTACCCATGCCGTTTGTCTCACTGATTTTCATCCATATTGCCAGGACCCGACATTACATTAAAGCTGCAAGCAGTTTTAAATGACTTGTATTCCTTTAAAAATGTCATTTTGTGCAGGGACTGTTCTAAGCACGGGAAACACGCGCCATTATACAGGCATACTATAGACACCCTCCAGGTATGATATTTAGAGGAATATTTCACTTTTTTTTTTTTCACTTTAGGCATCATTAAAATCACTGCTCCCAAAAAAAACGGCCGTTTTTAAACCCTGGGGCAGGACCCCAAACCCTTTTTAGGACAATACCATGCAAATTAGCCTTTAAAATGAGCACTTTTGCTTTTGAACATTCGAGTCCCATAGACGTCAATGGGGTTCTAATGTTCGTGCAAATTTTCGGTCCGTTCGCAGGTTCTGGTGCGAACCAAACCGGGGGTGTTCGGCTCATCCCTAATACACACTAAAAGTTGGCACCATAAGGCCTGGCTAGGGTCTGTACCCAGGAGTCAATTCCTGAGGTTGAGGCGTAACTGTACGAACTATAATGACTTTGTGTCTGAAGCCTCAATCCTCAGGAAGCGATTCCTTGATAAAGGTTATGCTGAAGAAGTTTTAGATACAGCATTTAACTTTGCAAAAGAGAAAAATAGGGATGATCTGTTGACTGTGAATACCAAAGCCCAAGATGATTCCTTTAAATTTTCATTCATCACCGCCTGTTCTAATCAATATTTTGATGTCCAGAAAATAATACAAAAACATTGGAAAGTTTTGAAAGGAGAAAGAATTTTGGGTCCTAATCTGCCTGACTTACCCCATACCCCATATGGTGTATAGGAGAGCCCACCCATTACGGCTACAGGTAGCTCCCAATGTCATTGACCCACCCAAGCAGATTTCCTTTTTCCAAAACATGGGTTTTTTTTTTCTTTGCAGGAGATGCCCGATCTGTAAGTTGAATACCAATAAACGTAGGAAGATAGATTCTTTTCAATCCACTTCCACCCAGGAATATTAATCCCGATTAAACCCTTTATCACATGCACCACTAAACATGTGGTGTATGTTATTATTTGCCCCTGTGGGCTACAATATATAGGGCGTACAATTCGCAAATGACATATTAGGCTTAAGGAACATGTTGATAATATCAAAAGAGGGTTCCCTAAACACAGTTTGTCTAAGCATTATGCTCTAAAACATGATTGCAATCCAAAGGGCACCACTTTTTTGGGGATTGACAAGTTTTCAGAGCACTGGAGGGGAAGCAATATGACCAGAGGGGTTTCTCAACTAGAGACTAAGTGGATATATCAAGCTAGGACTTATTTTCCATATGGAATGAACGTGGAATGGGATCTGAATGCTTTCATTAATAATAGCTAGAGTTCTCACTCTTTGTCATTTCATTTTTCTTCTCTTTTTATATTATTTATTTTGATCATGTTCTTTTTGTTTTTCTCCTATTTTGAAATATAGTGGATTTTTTCCTCCTTTTTTCGTTCATTATATTTTACTTACTGTTATTGTTTTAAATTTTGTATTTGTATTTTTACATTGTAGTTTGTAATCTAACCACAAGATGCCGTCACCTTCTGCAACCACAATTGCTCAGTCTTTACATTTTAACGAATGATCACCCGTTTTCTAATTAATTCTAACTATGACTTTTGTCTTAGTTAGTTCTTCATATTTAAGTTACTTGCTATTGGATTTTTACCATTGTTTGTTTATTTTTATTAAGAAATATTAAAGCCTTTTGAGATGTGTTAGTTCCGGTTTAAAAGTTTATACTTCCGGATCTTGGAACGCATCTAAGTTCCGCCTGTCCAGTTCCTTCGTTCCTATAAATACACATCCGTTTGCATCATAACCACGCCCCTGAAGACGCATGTTGATGACGAAACGTTGGGCGATGTCAGAGACTGGTAACGCTGGACGTGGTTGGACAGAGACACGGTAGCCATCTTGATGGTTTATTAGCACTGGTCGCTTCATACTGCTGTTTAATTTCTTAACGAATGTGAGTTTGTTTTACTTTTGATTACATTAAACACCCTTGGTTATGTATTTTGCGCAATGAGCGTTCCTTTTATACTCCCTACATGTATACGATTCTCAAGATTGCATACGCCCACTGGATTACACCTGGTATATTATCCTGTTGAAAAGAGGGTTTCCTATGCTTTTCACCTGGCCCTGAGGGAGAGAAATGTTTTGATGCTGTATTAATTGAGGATTGTTGGTTTACCCTATGAAGATAGCCTTCACTACCTGATTACAATACATGTGTATTACTCATACACTGATGGTAAGGGTCATTTTGTTTGGGTGATGGTGATGGTATTCCTATTCCCTTCTGAAGTTCCCTCCATGGTGGAAGGGAGAGGAAAGGTACAGATACCAGCTACCATGGAAGAGGAATTCAGAAGGAGGTTGCGAGAGATGCAGATACAGCATAGATGACCAGTATCAGAGCAGGTCCTGCTGGGATGGTCTGATTCTATCCGCTGCGAGCTCTGGAAGAAAGTGCTAGCTCTCGTGCAGCAACACCAGGGAAAAGTTCTCCCCTCCATCCATGTGAGGTACTGGTTGCAGTATGAAGTACAAATGCTGTTATTGGGGGAACAACCAAAGCAGGAGTGGATGGCTGAGTTAAGCAGGCTAATCTGGGCAGAGATGAGGTTGGAAGAGAGCTACAGAGCCCTCCAGTGGTATATAGCCCAAGAGTGCCTGTGGT
Organism: Lithobates clamitans; assembly: GCA_037952925.1. NCBI lineage: Eukaryota > Metazoa > Chordata > Amphibia > Anura > Ranidae > Lithobates > Lithobates clamitans. The sequence goes on from JBBGZY010000882.1 coordinate 3,223,397, forward strand.
CAGCGGATGACAGTCCCACCGAAGGCTTTGACTATGATGGCCTGGGATTGTTGTATTGGAGGCTGTCCAGGGACCCTGACTTTGGGAGTGATCGGGAGTGACATTTGGAGGAAATAATGGAGCACAGAGAGTGAAGACTGAATGTCTCGGGAAGGGCACTGGGCACAGGAAGATTTGGAGTTTCTGGCCGTTCAGAAATGGGAGCTGGATATCGCCTACAGACAGCTGCTAGACTCTGCTCAGCAGCAGGGCTCGGCTCCCTTTGCCTGGGACTATCAGGAAATACCAGTTGACAACTTCGAAATCCTGACTGAAGAATCGGCAGTAGAAAATCTGGAGATTGCCATCCCCAAAGCTGAAGTGCTGACAACAGGACAGAGTTCTGCTAACCGCTGCCCAGCACTGATAGTATCTTCTGGGTTCCACGGACAGGAGATGGTGAACCTCTATCTCCAGACACAAGTTGTAGAGACAGAGGGTTTGATAGACTTTTCTGCTGAGGAAGAACAACCTGATGAGCCTCCAGCCGAAGAGCTGGTATCAGGGCCAAATGTCCGTGTGCTCTGCCCAGCACCAACAGCAGTATCTGTGGAGTTGCAAGGAACTTCCCCAGCTTAGGCGCTGGTCACCAGACAGAGGGTCCAAAACCTCTGCCCCACACCTGTGGCAGGTCCGGAAGCTCATGGTGAGAAGGTGACAATCATTTCTAAGCAGCCAGATGAGGGAACGGAAAAGGAAGCAGCCAGCTCACCTCCCCAATGGCAGCTGCACAGTTTGGGAAGGGAGGAATTTAGCCTCCTGCCCCAACGGTTAGCCGAAGTGGATGATGTGGAGTCCCCAGCAGAAGTGCTGGCAACAGAGCAGAGTGCTACCAAATTCTGCCCAGCAATGGCAACAACTGTGGAGTTCCAGGGAGCTGGGGCTCATCTCTGCAGCCACAGATTACAGAATGTATGGACTTAATGGACTGTTTAGATAATGTTATAGATTATGCATCACCTGCTCAAGTACTGGCAGTAGGACAGATTACTGCAGACCCCTGCTCCACACCTGGGGCAGTTTCAGAGGCCCGAGGTGAGAATGTGATGGCTTCTCTCTCCCAGTGGATTTCAGAAATGCAGGGAAGAGAAGCAGCCATTTCCCCTCCCCAACAAGGGTTCGTGCACCTGGGAGACAATACCAGTGAAAGGGAGTTCCAACAGCAGACGCGCGCCCCAGAATGATGACACCAACCCAGCTGAAGAGCTGGCAACCGGGCAGAGTGCTACCAACCTCTGCCCAGCACTGGTAACAATTACAGGGTTCCTGGGCGCCTCCCTCCCCAACAGTTAGCCGGAGCAGATAGTGTGGGGTTTCAAGCAGAAGGGCTGGCAACAGGGCAGAGTGCTGCTTGCCTCTACCCTCAACTAACAGAGGATGAATTTCCAGTAAAGGTGGATGGGGCTTCAGTCCCCACCTGTATACCCCAGGGATGCTGGGCAGTTGGCTCAGATCCCCAACAGCATGAAGGCATGAGCCCAGTCCCCTGTCTTCTCTCTAGTGGCTGAAAGGACTCCAGGGAGATGGGCCAGTCCAGGCCTCTCCCCAGCGGCGGGCGGATATGTTCTCTGAGAGAGGCAGAGGTTGGCTGGGTGAGTAATACTCTGTTTGGAACAATTTGTTTGGGGTACTGTGTGGATACCAGCATTAGAGGACTGGAACCACTGATTTTCGGAGTCAACTCGTCTGGGGTCTCCTCCTGTGTTAGTCTCCTGCCGAAAGGGGAGAAATGTGACAGACCTAGCCGGGACAGAGGCTTTTGGAGGGGACTAAATGCTAGCCTCTTTGCGACCGATTATGGGCCCTGGCATTTGGGGGAACGGTGCTCTTTGTGAGCTGTATGCCTGGGGACCCTTGAGGTAGCATTACTTTAGATTCGGGTCCATATCCCCCCAAGAGACAAAGACTATGGGGACCCTGTATTTGCCATATTACATATAGTGACTGATTCATACTGTTGGGACACATACTGTGAGGAGATGCTGATGTCAATTCCAGCCACCTGTCTCTGTCTGTGTCTGCTATAATGTAAATTAGTCTACTATGACTTGTCACAGCTTCTAAAGAGTCTTTTCATCCAGTGTGCTAATTAGCCCTGCAATTGTATTGAGATGTATGATAATGTGTATTGTACCGTCGGTGAGCTAGGAGACATGAATTCTGCCCTTAAGGACATGTCTCTGAGTCACCTAGGCTGTCCAAAGGATTAGTTAATTAGTTCATGTTAATTCTGTTTCTGGTCACAGGTGCAAGGCGCAGACATCATGGCTCTGTCCTGAGTGGCTCTGTCACGAGTGAGTGGCTCTGTCACCTAGGCTGTCTAAAGGATTAGTTAATTAGTTCGTGTTAATTCTGTTTCTGGTCACAGGTGCAAGGCGCAGACATCATGGCTCTGTCCTGAGTGGCTCTGTCACGAGTGATGCGCAGTTTCACCGACGCAGTTATCAATTCTGATCATGTCTTCTCTGCTCTTTTACAGGTAATTGTCTCCTATTCAACTGCACATTCCTACTGAACTGACTTTGCTGCATCTGCTGTTAATATTTTTGGTAATTGTCTCCTATCCAACTGCACATCCCTACTGAACTAATCTCTTACCACTTCCACCAGCTCATTCCCCACAGTTACAACCTTTTGTACCACCTGCCCCACCCTATTAGATTGTAAGCTCTTCTGAGCAGGGCCCTCTTAATCCTATTGTATTGTATTGTATTATAACTGTATTGTCTCCCTTTTATATTGTAAAGCGCTGCGTAAACTGTTGGCGCTATATAAATCCTGAATAATAATAATAATAATATTGTTAGAGTAATATGAGCAGAAGGGGGGACCTCCTCTTTAACTTGATATAAAGACTTATAATTTTGATTCTAATAAAGTCAGTCCTGTTTGAACCTCAAGACAGAGCCTCGTCTCGTACTTGGGGGAGAATTATTTGTATGGGTTTCTTGTTCGGCTGCTTGAAGTGTCCGGTAGCTGCTTTTGTGTTCGGGAATGGAATGTCCTAAACGGCTTTAACCCCTTTCATACTCGGGGTGTCGTTACTGCATATAATTCTGACGTGGAAGGAAAATGATAAATATGTGAAAAATGTGGGGGTACATTTTTTATAGCGCCCCCTGAGTCAATACTTTGTAGAACTGCCTTTCACTACAATTACAGCTGCAAGTCTTTTTTGGGAATGTCTCTACCAGCTTTGCACATCTAGAGAGGGACATTTTTGCTAATTCTTCTTTGCAAAATATATCAAGCTCTGTCAGATTGGATGGAGAGCGTCTGTGAACAGTCATTTTTGCCACAGATTCTCAATTGGATTTAGGTCTGGACTGTGATTGGGCCATTCTAACCCATGAATATGCTTTGATCTAAACCATTCCATTGTAGCTCTGGCTGTATGTTTAGGGTTGTTGTCCTGCTGGAAGGTGAACCTCCGCCCCAGTCTCAAGTCTTTTGCAGACTCTAACAGATTTTCTTCTAAGATTGCCCTGTATTTGTCTCCATCCATCTTCCCATCAACTCTGACCAGATTCCCTGTCCCTGTTTAAGAAAAGCATCCCCACAAAATTATGCTTCCACCACCATGTTTCACGGTGGGGATGGTGTGTTCAGGGTGATGTGTAGTGTTAGTGTGTTAGTTCCCCCCCCCCACACAGTATTTTGCTTTTAGGCCAAAAACAGTTAAATTTTGGTCTCATCTGAACAGAGCACCTTCTTCCACATGTTTGCTGTGTCCCCCACATGGCTTCTCACAAACTGCAAATGGGACTTCTTATGGCTTTCTTTCAACAATGGCTTTCTTCTTGACACTCTTCCATAAAGGCCAGGTTTGTGGAGTGCACGACTAATAGATGTACTGTGGACAGATTTTTCCACCTGAGCTGTGGATCTCTGCAGCTCCTCCAGAGTTACCATGGGCTGCTTGGCTGCTTCTCTGATTAATGCTCTCCTTGCCCGGCCTGTCAGTTTCGGTGGACGGCCATATCTTGGCAGGTTTGCAGTTGTGCCATACTCTTTTAATTTTCGGATTATGGATTGAACAGTGCTCTGTTAGATATTCAAAGCTTGGGATATTTTTTATAACCTGACCCTGCTTTAAAATTCTCCTCAACTTTATTCCTGACCTGTCTGCTGTGTTCCTTGGCCTTCATGATGCTGTTTGTTCACTAAGGTTCTCTAACAAACCTCTGAGGGCTTAACAGAACAGCTGTATTTATTCTGAGATTAAATTACACACAGGTGGACTCTATTTACTAATTAGTTGGCTTCTGAAGGCAGTTGGTTCCACTAGATTTTAGTTAGGGTATCAGAGTAAAGGGGGCTGAATACAAATGCACGCCACACTTTTCACATATTTATTTGGATCATTTATCATTTTTCTTCCACTTCACAATTATGTGCCACTTTGTGTTGGTCTATCACATAAAGTCCCAATAAAATACATTTATGTTTTTGGTTGTAACATGACTAAATGTGGAAAATGTCAGGGGGTATGAATACTTTTTCAAGGCGATGTGATAACATGCTCAAACTTTGTAACCTTAAACAGAAAGTGATAATGAGGGAGGAGCCAATAACCCAATGATGATTTTCTTCAGGATCAGTCCAGTCTTCATCTTGGCTGTTCTCCCCATCCTCACTCTCTGACCTCTGGTGGGGCTCCTATAAAAGACAGTTCTTGTTGTGTCCTCACTCTCTAAGGTCCATGAATAAAGAAATGAACTGGTAGGAGATCAGAGAATCCATTTACTAGTTACCTTGATGGGGAATTGTAAGATCCTCAGAGACAAAATTGTCTGATGAGGACGGAGTCCTGGATTAGGGGAACCAATCTGCTCATGTCTAGTAATATTCTTTTTATCTCTATTTTAGTAGATGGATGGGAGATGAGGAAAACCTCAGAGGATTGTTTCACTTTGTCTCCAGACTGTGAAGTAGAAGATGAGGACATCACACAGTATAGTCCAGGAGAAAACCCGACTACCTCAAATGTCCATCCGACACCACACAGTGTAGATGGGCCATCATCTTCCTCTTATCCTGAGGAACCTCAGACTGTGAGGGACAGTGCCGTCCTTCCAAAAGAGAAGAGGTTTTCCTGTCCTGAGTGCGGGAAATGTTTCTAATTGAAGTCCAATCTTTCCAGACATCAGAGATCTCACATGGGGAGAAGCCGTTTTCCTGTCCTGAGTGCGGGAAATGTCTTTCAGATAGATCCGCTTTTCCCACACATCTGCAAAATCACACAGGTGAGAAGCCACATTCCTGTCCGGAGTGCGGGAAATGTTTTTCACAGAAGTGCCATCTTTCCAGACATCAGAGATCTCACACGGGAGAGAAGCCGCTTTCCTGTCCTGAGTGCGGGAAATGTTTTTCAGATAGATCCACTCTTTCCACACATCAGGGATCTCACACAGGTGAGAAGCCGTTTTCCTGTCCTGAGTGCGGGAAATGTTTTTCCCAGAAGTCCAGTCTTAACTCACATCAGAGATCTCACACAGGGGAGAAGACGCATTCCTGTCCTGAGTGGGGGAAATGTTCCTCACTGAAGTCCTGTCTTCCTGTTCATGAGGGATCCCACACAACCCTTGAGGTGTATTAGTGCCTTGAGTGTGGGAAATGTCTTCTATATGAATGTTGCTGGACATCACAGCTCTCATGTGGGGAAGAAGCACACCCTGACTGACCACAGTATATATATCTCAAAATATATATATATGCAAACATAAATTGTGTAAGCAGAAAAAATAACATATATACATATTTTTCTAGATGCACCAAATACAGTGTTGGTAAGTCTCCCCCTTTTTGTGTCCCTTTGGTAGGCACACTGATCACACTGACACTATAGGCAGGAGCTCAAACATGAAGCTGTTGCAGGAGTGATTCTAACTAATAAAAAGCCCCTTTTTGTAAATTTTAGGAAAGTGTGGGACCTAAGACCAAAAATTAAATCAGTTGAACAAAATTGTCAAATATAGACTTTGCACACATGTATACCATTTCCCCATTTCAGGGACAGAAGAGGAGGGGGAATGGGAGTTTAAAACAGTCTTCCAATTAGACATACCCAAAATGACTTTTAGTATCTCACAAAAGTGAATAAACCCCTCACATTTTCTAAAAAGCAGACTAAGGACATGGATTATTGCAACCATGTCCCGTGGTCTGATGATCAAGATAAACTTATTTGGTTCAGATGGTGTTGTAACGACACCCCGAGTATGAAAGGGGTTAAAGGCATTTAGGACATTCTATTCCCGAACACAAAGGCAGCTACCGAACACTCCAACCAGCCGAACAAGAAACCCATACGAATAATTCTCCCCCCAACTCTACAGGTCAGACTTATTGTCACCAAGCTTCACACAGTAGATGATACATTATCATAAATTTAAACACAGGACATTCTCACAACAGCAGGAGCTTCACTAGGAGTCAGCCTGTCTCCTACATTGTACAGAGGCCAATGTGATCATCTCTTTCAATTAACATGTTGAGTTCAGAATCAAACCAACCAAGAATAGTCTTTACATATATCCTGGGAGATATTGTGTATAAATATTACTGTCCCATTTTAAGTAATGAAATCTATATTTTCTTATTCACCCTGTGCCAGGATAGCACAGGGTGACTTAGACATAAGAGGTGCTTTCCAAAGGATTCTGGGTTCCACGGGCCCGCCTGTCACAGGTGTCATGTGTGTGTGGCGGCAACCAGGTGAGGAGTACAAAGACAAGTGTGTCTTGCCTACAGTCAGAGGTGGCTCTAAGGCTTTGTGAGGCCTTAGGCATAACTTAGACATGAGGCCCCAATCACATCCATAAGGGAAAAAAGAGTTCAAACAATAAAAATGTATTGCATATATTAAGAGTACTGGTGTCAGTGCCCTCTATTTCAAAGCTGGTGTCAGTGCTGGCATGCTCTCAGTGCTGGTGTCAGTGCTAGCATGCTCTCAGGGCTGGTGTCAGGCTACTCTCTCTCAGTGCAGTGTACTCGATCTCAGTGCTGGTGTCAGTGCTCTGTCTCTCTCAGTGCTGGTGTCAGTGATCTGTCTCTCTCAGTGCTGGTGTCAGTGCCCTGTCTCTCTCAGTGCTGGTATCAGTGCTCTGTCTCTCTCAGTCCTGGTGTCAGTGCTCTGTCTCTCTCAGTGCTGGTGTCAGTGCTCTGTCTCTCTCAGTACTGGTGTCAGTGCTCTGTCTCTCTCAGTGCTGGTGTCAGTGCTCTGTCTCTCAGTGCTGGTGTCAGTGCTCTTTCTCTCTCAGTGCTGATGTCAGTGCCCTGTCTCTCTCAGTGCTGGTGTCAGTGATGTCTCTCTCAGTGCTGGTGTCAGTAATGTCTCTCTCAGTGCTGGTGTCAGTGCTCTGTCTCTCTCAGTGCTGGTGTCAGTGCTCTGTCTCTCAGTGCTGGTGTCAGTGCTCTGTCTCTCTCGGTACTGGTGTCAGTGATGTCTCTCTCAGTGCTGGTGTCAGTGCTCTGTCTCTCTCAGTGCTGGTGTCAGTGCTCTGTCTCACTCTGTGCTGGTGTCAGTGATGTCTCTCTCAGTGCTGGTATCAGTGCTCTGTCTCTCTCAGTCCTGGTGTCAGTGCTCTGTCTCTCTCAGTGCTGGTGTCAGTGCTCTGTCTCTCTCAGTACTGGTGTCAGTACTCTGTCTCTCTCAGTGCTGGTGTCAGTGCTCTGTCTCTTTCAGTGCTGATGTCAGTGCTCTGTCTCTCTCAGTGCTGGTGTCAGTGCTCTGTCTCACTCTGTGCTGGTGTCAGTGATGTCTCTCTCAGTGCTGGTGTCAGTAATGTCTCTCTCAGTGCTGGTGTCAGTGCTCTGTCTCTCTCAGTGCTGGTGTCAGTGCTCTGTCTCTCAGTGCTGGTGTCAGTGCTCTGTCTCTCTCGGTACTGGTGTCAGTGATGTCTCTCTCAGTGCTGGTGTCAGTGCTCTGTCTCTCTCAGTGCTGGTGTCAGTGCTCTGTCTCACTCTGTGCTGGTGTCAGTGATGTCTCTCTCAGTGCTGGTATCAGTGCTCTGTCTCTCTCAGTCCTGGTGTCAGTGCTCTGTCTCTCTCAGTGCTGGTGTCAGTGCTCTGTCTCTCTCAGTACTGGTGTCAGTGCTCTGTATCTCTCAGTGCTGGTGTCAGTGCTCTGTCTCTCTCAGTGCTGATGTCAGTGCTCTGTCTCTCTCAGTGCTGGTGTCAGTGCTCTGTCTCACTCTGTGCTGGTGTCAGTGATGTCTCTCTCAGTGCTGGTGTCAGTGATGTCTCTCTCAGTGCTGGTGTCAGTGCTCTGTCTCTCTCAGTGCTGGTGTCAGTGCTCTGTCTCTCTCAGTGCTGGTGTCAGTGCTCTGTCTCTCTCGGTACTGGTGTCAGTGATGTCTCTCTCAGTGCTGGTGTCAGTGCTCTGTCTCTCTCAGTGCTGGTGTCAGTGCTCTGTCTCACTCAGTGCTGGTGTCAGTGATGTCTCTCTCAGTGCTGGTGTCAGTGATGTCTCTCTCAGTGCTGGTGTCAGTGCTCTGTCTCTCTCAGTGCTGGTATCAGTGCTCTGTCTCTCTCAGTCCTGGTGTCAGTGCTCTGTCTCTCTCAGTGCTGGTGTCAGTGCTCTGTCTCTCAGTACTGGTGTCAGTGCTCTGTCTCTCTCAGTGCTGGTGTCAGTGCTCTGTCTCTCTCAGTGCTGATGTCAGTGCCCTGTCTTTCTCAGTGCTGGTATCAGTGCTCTGTCTCTCTCAGTCCTGGTGTCAGTGCTCTGTCTCTCTCAGTGCTGGTGTCAGTGCTCTGTCTCTCTCAGTACTGGTGTCAGTGCTCTGTCTCTCTCAGTGCTGATGTCAGTGCTCTGTCTCTCAGTGCTGGTGTCAGTGCTCTGTCTCTCTCAGTGCTGATGTCAGTGCCCTGTCTCTCTCAGTGCTGGTGTCAGTGATGTCTCTCTCAGTGCTGGTGTCAGTGATGTCTCTCTCAGTGCTGGTGTCAGTGCTCTGTCTCTCTCAGTGCTGGTGTCAGTGCTCTGTCTCTCTCAGTGCTGGTGTCAGTGCTCTGTCTCTCAGTGCTGGTGTCAGTGCTCTGTCTCTCTCGGTACTGGTGTCAGTGCTCTGTCTCTCAGTGCTGGTGTCAGTGCTCTGTCTCTCTCGGTACTGGTGTCAGTGATGTCTCTCTCAGTGCTGGTGTCAGTGCTCTGTCTCTCTCAGTGCTGGTGTCAGTGCGCTGTCTCACTCAGTGCTGGTGTCAGTGATGTCTCTCTCAGTGCTGGTGTCAGTGCTGTCTCTCAGTGCTGGTGTCAGTGCTCTGTCTCACTCAGTGCTGGTGTCAGTGCTCTGTCTCTCTCAGTGCTGATGTCAGTTCCCTGTCTCTCTCAGTGCTGGTGTCAGTGATGTCTCTCTCAGTGCTGGTGTCAGTGATGTCTCTCTCAGTGCTGGTGTCAGTGCTCTGTCTCTCTCAGTGCTGGTGTCAGTGCTCTGTCTCTCTCAGTGCTGGTGTCAGTGCTCTGTCTCTCTCAGTGCTGGTGTCAGTGCTCTGTCTCACTCTGTGCTGGTGTCAGTGATGTCTCTCTCAGTGCTGGTGTCAGTGATGTCTCTATCAGTGCTGGTGTCAGTGCTCTGTCTCTCTCAGTGCTGGTATCAGTGCTCTGTCTCTCTCAGTGCTGGTGTCAGTGCTCTGTCTCTCTCGGTACTGGTGTCAGTGATGTCTCTCTCAGTGCTGGTGTCAGTGCTCTGTCTCTCTCAGTGCTGGTGTCAGTGCTCTGTCTCACTCAGTGCTGGTGTCAGTGATGTCTCTCTCAGTGCTGGTGTCAGTGATGTCTCTCTCAGTGCTGGTGTCAGTGCTCTGTCTCTCTCAGTGCTGGTATCAGTGCTCTGTCTCTCTCAGTGCTGGTATCAGTGCTCTGTCTCTCTCAGTCCTGGTGTCAGTGCTCTGTCTCTCTCAGTGCTGGTGTCAGTGCTCTGTCTCTCAGTACTGGTGTCAGTGCTCTGTCTCTCTCAGTGCTGGTGTCAGTGCTGTGTCTCTCTCAGTGCTGATGTCAGTGCCCTGTCTCTCTCAGTGCTGGTATCAGTGCTCTGTCTCTCTCAGTCCTGGTGTCAGTGCTCTGTCTCTCTCAGTGCTGGTGTCAGTGCTCTGTGTCTCTCAGTACTGATGTCAGTGCTCTGTCTCTCTCAGTGCTGATGTCAGTGCTCTGTCTCTCAGTGCTGGTGTCAGTGCTCTGTCTCTCTCAGTGCTGATGTCAGTGCCCTGTCTCTCTCAGTGCTGGTGTCAGTGATGTCTCTCTCAGTGCTGGTGTCAGTGCTCTGTCTCTCTCAGTGCTGGTGTCAGTGCTCTGTCTCTCTCAGTGCTGGTGTCAGTGCTCTGTCTCTCAGTGCTGGTGTCAGTGCTCTGTCTCTCTCGGTACTGGTGTCAGTGCTCTGTCTCTCAGTGCTGGTGTCAGTGCTCTGTCTCTCTCGGTACTGGTGTCAGTGATGTCTCTCTCAGTGCTGGTGTCAGTGCTCTTTCTCTCTCAGTGCTGATGTCAGTGCCCTGTCTCTCTCAGTGCTGGTGTCAGTGATGTCTCTCTCAGTGCTGGTGTCAGTAATGTCTCTCTCAGTGCTGGTGTCAGTGCTCTGTCTCTCTCAGTGCTGGTGTCAGTGCTCTGTCTCTCAGTGCTGGTGTCAGTGCTCTGTCTCTCTCGGTACTGGTGTCAGTGATGTCTCTCTCAGTGCTGGTGTCAGTGCTCTGTCTCTCTCAGTGCTGGTGTCAGTGCTCTGTCTCACTCTGTGCTGGTGTCAGTGATGTCTCTCTCAGTGCTGGTATCAGTGCTCTGTCTCTCTCAGTCCTGGTGTCAGTGCTCTGTCTCTCTCAGTGCTGGTGTCAGTGCTCTGTCTCTCTCAGTACTGGTGTCAGTGCTCTGTCTCTCTCAGTGCTGGTGTCAGTGCTCTGTCTCTCTCAGTGCTGATGTCAGTGCTCTGTCTCTCTCAGTGCTGGTGTCAGTGCTCTGTCTCACTCTGTGCTGGTGTCAGTGATGTCTCTCTCAGTGCTGGTGTCAGTAATGTCTCTCTCAGTGCTGGTATCAGTGCTCTGTCTCTCTCAGTGCTGGTGTCAGTGCTCTGTCTCTCAGTGCTGGTGTCAGTGCTCTGTCTCTCTCGGTACTGGTGTCAGTGATGTCTCTCTCAGTGCTGGTGTCAGTGCTCTGTCTCTCTCAGTGCTGGTGTCAGTGCTCTGTCTCACTCTGTGCTGGTGTCAGTGATGTCTCTCTCAGTGCTGGTATCAGTGCTCTGTTTCTCTCAGTCCTGGTGTCAGTGCTCTGTCTCTCTCAGTGCTGGTGTCAGTGCTCTGTCTCTCTCAGTACTGGTGTCAGTGCTCTGTCTCTCTCAGTGCTGGTGTCAGTGCTCTGTCTCTCTCAGTGCTGATGTCAGTGCTCTGTCTCTCTCAGTGCTGGTGTCAGTGCTCTGTCTCACTCTGTGCTGGTGTCAGTGATGTCTCTCTCAGTGCTGGTGTCAGTGATGTCTCTCTCAGTGCTGGTGTCAGTGCTCTGTCTCTCTCAGTGCTGGTGTCAGTGCTCTGTCTCTCTCAGTGCTGGTGTCAGTGCTCTGTCTCTCTCGGTACTGGTGTCAGTGATGTCTCTCTCAGTGCTGGTGTCAGTGCTCTGTCTCTCTCAGTGCTGGTGTCAGTGCTCTGTCTCACTCAGTGCTGGTGTCAGTGATGTCTCTCTCAGTGCTGGTGTCAGTGATGTCTCTCTCAGTGCTGGTGTCAGTGCTCTGTCTCTCTCAGTGCTGGTATCAGTGCTCTGTCTCTCTCAGTCCTGGTGTCAGTGCTCTTTCTCTCTCAGTGCTGGTGTCAGTGCTCTGTCTCTCAGTACTGGTGTCAGTGCTCTGTCTCTCTCAGTGCTGGTGTCAGTGCTCTGTCTCTCTCAGTGCTGATGTCAGTGCCCTGTCTCTCTCAGTGCTGGTATCAGTGCTCTGTCTCTCTCAGTCCTGGTGTCAGTGCTCTGTCTCTCTCAGTGCTGGTGTCAGTGCTCTGTCTCTCTCAGTACTGGTGTCAGTGCTCTGTCTCTCTCAGTGCTGGTGTCAGTGCTGTGTCTCTCTCAGTGCTGATGTCAGTGCCCTGTCTCTCTCAGTGCTGGTATCAGTGCTCTGTCTCTCTCAGTCCTGGTGTCAGTGCTCTGTCTCTCTCAGTGCTGGTGTCAGTGCTCTGTCTCTCTCAGTACTGATGTCAGTGCTCTGTCTCTCTCAGTGCTGATGTCAGTGCTCTGTCTCTCAGTGCTGGTGTCAGTGCTCTGTCTCTCTCAGTGCTGATGTCAGTGCCCTGTCTCTCTCAGTGCTGGTGTCAGTGATGTCTCTCTCAGTGCTGGTGTCAGTGCTCTGTCTCTCTCAGTGCTGGTGTCAGTGCTCTGTCTCTCTCAGTGCTGGTGTCAGTGCTCTGTCTCTCAGTGCTGGTGTCAGTGCTCTGTCTCTCTCGGTACTGGTGTCAGTGATGTCTCTCTCAGTGCTGGTGTCAGTGCTCTGTCTCTCTCAGTGCTGGTGTCAGTGCTCTGTCTCACTCTGTGCTGGTGTCAGTGATGTCTCTCTCAGTGCTGGTATCAGTGCTCTGTCTCTCTCAGTCCTGGTGTCAGTGCTCTGTCTCTCTCAGTGCTGGTGTCAGTGCTCTGTCTCTCTCAGTACTGGTGTCAGTGCTCTGTCTCTCTCAGTGCTGGTGTCAGTGCTCTGTCTCTTTCAGTGCTGATGTCAGTGCTCTGTCTCTCTCAGTGCTGGTGTCAGTGCTCTGTCTCACTCTGTGCTGGTGTCAGTGATGTCTCTCTCAGTGCTGGTGTCAGTAATGTCTCTCTCAGTGCTGGTGTCAGTGCTCTGTCTCTCTCAGTGCTGGTGTCAGTGCTCTGTCTCTCAGTGCTGGTGTCAGTGCTCTGTCTCTCTCAGTGCTGGTGTCAGTGCTCTGTCTCTCTTAGTACTGGTGTCAGTGCTCTGTCTCTCTCAGTGCTGGTGTCAGTGCTCTGTCTCTCTCAGTGCTGATGTCAGTGCTCTGTCTCTCTCAGTGCTGGTGTCAGTGCTCTGTCTCACTCTGTGCTGGTGTCAGTGATGTCTCTCTCAGTGCTGGTATCAGTGCTCTGTCTCTCTCAGTCCTGGTGTCAGTGCTCTGTCTCTCTCAGTGCTGGTGTCAGTGCTCTGTCTCTCTCAGTACTGGTGTCAGTACTCTGTCTCTCTCAGTGCTGGTGTCAGTGCTCTGTCTCTTTCAGTGCTGATGTCAGTGCTCTGTCTCTCTCAGTGCTGGTGTCAGTGCTCTGTCTCACTCTGTGCTGGTGTCAGTGATGTCTCTCTCAGTGCTGGTGTCAGTAATGTCTCTCTCAGTGCTGGTGTCAGTGCTCTGTCTCTCTCAGTGCTGGTGTCAGTGCTCTGTCTCTCAGTGCTGGTGTCAGTGCTCTGTCTCTCTCGGTACTGGTGTCAGTGATGTCTCTCTCAGTGCTGGTGTCAGTGCTCTGTCTCTCTCAGTGCTGGTGTCAGTGCTCTGTCTCACTCTGTGCTGGTGTCAGTGATGTCTCTCTCAGTGCTGGTATCAGTGCTCTGTCTCTCTCAGTCCTGGTGTCAGTGCTCTGTCTCTCTCAGTGCTGGTGTCAGTGCTCTGTCTCTCTCAGTACTGGTGTCAGTGCTCTGTCTCTCTCAGTGCTGGTGTCAGTGCTCTGTCTCTCTCAGTGCTGATGTCAGTGCTCTGTCTCTCTCAGTGCTGGTGTCAGTGCTCTGTCTCACTCTGTGCTGGTGTCAGTGATGTCTCTCTCAGTGCTGGTGTCAGTGATGTCTCTCTCAGTGCTGGTGTCAGTGCTCTGTCTCTCTCAGTGCTGGTGTCAGTGCTCTGTCTCTCTCAGTGCTGGTGTCAGTGCTCTGTCTCTCTCGGTACTGGTGTCAGTGATGTCTCTCTCAGTGCTGGTGTCAGTGCTCTGTCTCTCTCAGTGCTGGTGTCAGTGCTCTGTCTCACTCAGTGCTGGTGTCAGTGATGTCTCTCTCAGTGCTGGTGTCAGTGATGTCTCTCTCAGTGCTGGTGTCAGTGCTCTGTCTCTCTCAGTGCTGGTATCAGTGCTCTGTCTCTCTCAGTCCTGGTGTCAGTGCTCTGTCTCTCTCAGTGCTGGTGTCAGTGCTCTGTCTCTCAGTACTGGTGTCAGTGCTCTGTCTCTCTCAGTGCTGGTGTCAGTGCTCTGTCTCTCTCAGTGCTGATGTCAGTGCCCTGTCTCTCTCAGTGCTGGTATCAGTGCTCTGTCTCTCTCAGTCCTGGTGTCAGTGCTCTGTCTCTCTCAGTGCTGGTGTCAGTGCTCTGTCTCTCTCAGTACTGGTGTCAGTGCTCTGTCTCTCTCAGTGCTGATGTCAGTGCTCTGTCTCTCAGTGCTGGTGTCAGTGCTCTGTCTCTCTCAGTGCTGATGTCAGTGCCCTGTCTCTCTCAGTGCTGGTGTCAGTGATGTCTCTCTCAGTGCTGGTGTCAGTGATGTCTCTCTCAGTGCTGGTGTCAGTGCTCTGTCTCTCTCAGTGCTGGTGTCAGTGCTCTGTCTCTCTCAGTGCTGGTGTCAGTGCTCTGTCTCTCAGTGCTGGTGTCAGTGCTCTGTCTCTCTCGGTACTGGTGTCAGTGCTCTGTCTCTCAGTGCTGGTGTCAGTGCTCTGTCTCTCTCGGTACTGGTGTCAGTGATGTCTCTCTCAGTGCTGGTGTCAGTGCTCTGTCTCTCTCAGTGCTGGTGTCAGTGCGCTGTCTCACTCAGTGCTGGTGTCAGTGATGTCTCTCTCAGTGCTGGTGTCAGTGCTGTCTCTCAGTGCTGGTGTCAGTGCTCTGTCTCACTCAGTGCTGGTGTCAGTGCTCTGTCTCTCTCAGTGCTGATGTCAGTTCCCTGTCTCTCTCAGTGCTGGTGTCAGTGATGTCTCTCTCAGTGCTGGTGTCAGTGATGTCTCTCTCAGTGCTGGTGTCAGTGCTCTGTCTCTCTCAGTGCTGGTGTCAGTGCTCTGTCTCTCTCAGTGCTGGTGTCAGTGCTCTGTCTCTCTCAGTGCTGGTGTCAGTGCTCTGTCTCACTCTGTGCTGGTGTCAGTGATGTCTCTCTCAGTGCTGGTGTCAGTGATGTCTCTATCAGTGCTGGTGTCAGTGCTCTGTCTCTCTCAGTGCTGGTATCAGTGCTCTGTCTCTCTCAGTGCTGGTGTCAGTGCTCTGTCTCTCTCGGTACTGGTGTCAGTGATGTCTCTCTCAGTGCTGGTGTCAGTGCTCTGTCTCTCTCAGTGCTGGTGTCAGTGCTCTGTCTCACTCAGTGCTGGTGTCAGTGATGTCTCTCTCAGTGCTGGTGTCAGTGATGTCTCTCTCAGTGCTGGTGTCAGTGCTCTGTCTCTCTCAGTGCTGGTATCAGTGCTCTGTCTCTCTCAGTCCTGGTGTCAGTGCTCTGTCTCTCTCAGTGCTGGTGTCAGTGCTCTGTCTCTCAGTACTGGTGTCAGTGCTCTGTCTCTCTCAGTGCTGGTGTCAGTGCTGTGTCTCTCTCAGTGCTGATGTCAGTGCCCTGTCTCTCTCAGTGCTGGTATCAGTGCTCTGTCTCTCTCAGTCCTGGTGTCAGTGCTCTGTCTCTCTCAGTGCTGGTGTCAGTGCTCTGTGTCTCTCAGTACTGATGTCAGTGCTCTGTCTCTCTCAGTGCTGATGTCAGTGCTCTGTCTCTCAGTGCTGGTGTCAGTGCTCTGTCTCTCTCAGTGCTGATGTCAGTGCCCTGTCTCTCTCAGTGCTGGTGTCAGTGATGTCTCTCTCAGTGCTGGTGTCAGTGCTCTGTCTCTCTCAGTGCTGGTGTCAGTGCTCTGTCTCTCTCAGTGCTGGTGTCAGTGCTCTGTCTCTCAGTGCTGGTGTCAGTGCTCTGTCTCTCTCGGTACTGGTGTCAGTGCTCTGTCTCTCAGTGCTGGTGTCAGTGCTCTGTCTCTCTCGGTACTGGTGTCAGTGATGTCTCTCTCAGTGCTGGTGTCAGTGCTCTTTCTCTCTCAGTGCTGATGTCAGTGCCCTGTCTCTCTCAGTGCTGGTGTCAGTGATGTCTCTCTCAGTGCTGGTGTCAGTAATGTCTCTCTCAGTGCTGGTGTCAGTGCTCTGTCTCTCTCAGTGCTGGTGTCAGTGCTCTGTCTCTCAGTGCTGGTGTCAGTGCTCTGTCTCTCTCGGTACTGGTGTCAGTGATGTCTCTCTCAGTGCTGGTGTCAGTGCTCTGTCTCTCTCAGTGCTGGTGTCAGTGCTCTGTCTCACTCTGTGCTGGTGTCAGTGATGTCTCTCTCAGTGCTGGTATCAGTGCTCTGTCTCTCTCAGTCCTGGTGTCAGTGCTCTGTCTCTCTCAGTGCTGGTGTCAGTGCTCTGTCTCTCTCAGTACTGGTGTCAGTGCTCTGTCTCTCTCAGTGCTGGTGTCAGTGCTCTGTCTCTCTCAGTGCTGATGTCAGTGCTCTGTCTCTCTCAGTGCTGGTGTCAGTGCTCTGTCTCACTCTGTGCTGGTGTCAGTGATGTCTCTCTCAGTGCTGGTGTCAGTAATGTCTCTCTCAGTGCTGGTGTCAGTGCTCTGTCTCTCTCAGTGCTGGTGTCAGTGCTCTGTCTCTCAGTGCTGGTGTCAGTGCTCTGTCTCTCTCGGTACTGGTGTCAGTGATGTCTCTCTCAGTGCTGGTGTCAGTGCTCTGTCTCTCTCAGTGCTGGTGTCAGTGCTCTGTCTTACTCTGTGCTGGTGTCAGTGATGTCTCTCTCAGTGCTGGTATCAGTGCTCTGTTTCTCTCAGTCCTGGTGTCAGTGCTCTGTCTCTCTCAGTGCTGGTGTCAGTGCTCTGTCTCTCTCAGTACTGGTGTCAGTGCTCTGTCTCTCTCAGTGCTGGTGTCAGTGCTCTGTCTCTCTCAGTGCTGATGTCAGTGCTCTGTCTCTCTCAGTGCTGGTGTCAGTGCTCTGTCTCACTCTGTGCTGGTGTCAGTGATGTCTCTCTCAGTGCTGGTGTCAGTGATGTCTCTCTCAGTGCTGGTGTCAGTGCTCTGTCTCTCTCAGTGCTGGTGTCAGTGCTCTGTCTCTCTCAGTGCTGGTGTCAGTGCTCTGTCTCTCTCGGTACTGGTGTCAGTGATGTCTCTCTCAGTGCTGGTGTCAGTGCTCTGTCTCTCTCAGTGCTGGTGTCAGTGCTCTGTCTCACTCAGTGCTGGTGTCAGTGATGTCTCTCTCAGTGCTGGTGTCAGTGATGTCTCTCTCAGTGCTGGTGTCAGTGCTCTGTCTCTCTCAGTGCTGGTATCAGTGCTCTGTCTCTCTCAGTCCTGGTGTCAGTGCTCTGTCTCTCTCAGTGCTGGTGTCAGTGCTCTGTCTCTCAGTACTGGTGTCAGTGCTCTGTCTCTCTCAGTGCTGGTGTCAGTGCTCTGTCTCTCTCAGTGCTGATGTCAGTGCCCTGTCTCTCTCAGTGCTGGTATCAGTGCTCTGTCTCTCTCAGTCCTGGTGTCAGTGCTCTGTCTCTCTCAGTGCTGGTGTCAGTGCTCTGTCTCTCTCAGTACTGGTGTCAGTGCTCTGTCTCTCTCAGTGCTGGTGTCAGTGCTGTGTCTCTCTCAGTGCTGATGTCAGTGCCCTGTCTCTCTCAGTGCTGGTATCAGTGCTCTGTCTCTCTCAGTCCTGGTGTCAGTGCTCTGTCTCTCTCAGTGCTGGTGTCAGTGCTCTGTCTCTCTCAGTACTGATGTCAGTGCTCTGTCTCTCTCAGTGCTGATGTCAGTGCTCTGTCTCTCAGTGCTGGTGTCAGTGCTCTGTCTCTCTCAGTGCTGATGTCAGTGCCCTGTCTCTCTCAGTGCTGGTGTCAGTGATGTCTCTCTCAGTGCTGGTGTCAGTGCTCTGTCTCTCTCAGTGCTGGTGTCAGTGCTCTGTCTCTCTCAGTGCTGGTGTCAGTGCTCTGTCTCTCAGTGCTGGTGTCAGTGCTCTGTCTCTCTCGGTACTGGTGTCAGTGATGTCTCTCTCAGTGCTGGTGTCAGTGCTCTGTCTCTCTCAGTGCTGGTGTCAGTGCTCTGTCTCACTCTGTGCTGGTGTCAGTGCTCTGTCTCTCAGTGCTGGTGTCAGTGCTCTGTCTCTCTCGGTACTGGTGTCAGTGATGTCTCTCTCAGTGCTGGTGTCAGTGCTCAGTCTCTCTCAGTGCTGGTGTCAGTGCTCTGTCTCACTCTGTGCTGGTGTCAGTGATGTCTCTCTCAGTGCTGGTATCAGTGCTCTGTCTCTCTCAGTCCTGGTGTCAGTGCTCTGTCTCTCTCAGTGCTGGTGTCAGTGCTCTGTCTCTCTCAGTACTGGTGTCAGTGCTCTGTCTCTCTCAGTGCTGGTGTCAGTGCTCTGTCTCTTTCAGTGCTGATGTCAGTGCTCTGTCTCTCTCAGTGCTGGTGTCAGTGCTCTGTCTCACTCTGTGCTGGTGTCAGTGATGTCTCTCTCAGTGCTGGTGTCAGTAATGTCTCTCTCAGTGCTGGTGTCAGTGCTCTGTCTCTCTCAGTGCTGGTGTCAGTGCTCTGTCTCTCAGTGCTGGTGTCAGTGCTCTGTCTCTCTCAGTGCTGGTGTCAGTGCTCTGTCTCTCTTAGTACTGGTGTCAGTGCTCTGTCTCTCTCAGTGCTGGTGTCAGTGCTCTGTCTCTCTCAGTGCTGATGTCAGTGCTCTGTCTCTCTCAGTGCTGGTGTCAGTGCTCTGTCTCACTCTGTGCTGGTGTCAGTGATGTCTCTCTCAGTGCTGGTGTCAGTGATGTCTCTCTCAGTGCTGGTGTCAGTGCTCTGTCTCTCTCAGTGCTGGTGTCAGTGCTCTGTCTCTCTCAGTGCTGGTGTCAGTGCTCTGTCTCTCTCGGTACTGGTGTCAGTGATGTCTCTCTCAGTGCTGGTGTCAGTGCTCTGTCTCTCTCAGTGCTGGTGTCAGTGCTCTGTCTCACTCAGTGCTGGTGTCAGTGATGTCTCTCTCAGTGCTGGTGTCAGTGATGTCTCTCTCAGTGCTGGTGTCAGTGCTCTGTCTCTCTCAGTGCTGGTATCAGTGCTCTGTCTCTCTCAGTCCTGGTGTCAGTGCTCTGTCTCTCTCAGTGCTGGTGTCAGTGCTCTGTCTCTCAGTACTGGTGTCAGTGCTCTGTCTCTCTCAGTGCTGGTGTCAGTGCTCTGTCTCTCTCAGTGCTGATGTCAGTGCCCTGTCTCTCTCAGTGCTGGTATCAGTGCTCTGTCTCTCTCAGTCCTGGTGTCAGTGCTCTGTCTCTCTCAGTGCTGGTGTCAGTGCTCTGTCTCTCTCAGTACTGGTGTCAGTGCTCTGTCTCTCTCAGTGCTGATGTCAGTGCTCTGTCTCTCAGTGCTGGTGTCAGTGCTCTGTCTCTCTCAGTGCTGATGTCAGTGCCCTGTCTCTCTCAGTGCTGGTGTCAGTGATGTCTCTCTCAGTGCTGGTGTCAGTGATGTCTCTCTCAGTGCTGGTGTCAGTGCTCTGTCTCTCTCAGTGCTGGTGTCAGTGCTCTGTCTCTCTCAGTGCTGGTGTCAGTGCTCTGTCTCTCAGTGCTGGTGTCAGTGCTCTGTCTCTCTCGGTACTGGTGTCAGTGCTCTGTCTCTCAGTGCTGGTGTCAGTGCTCTGTCTCTCTCGGTACTGGTGTCAGTGATGTCTCTCTCAGTGCTGGTGTCAGTGCTCTGTCTCTCTCAGTGCTGGTGTCAGTGCGCTGTCTCACTCAGTGCTGGTGTCAGTGATGTCTCTCTCAGTGCTGGTGTCAGTGCTGTCTCTCAGTGCTGGTGTCAGTGCTCTGTCTCACTCAGTGCTGGTGTCAGTGCTCTGTCTCTCTCAGTGCTGATGTCAGTGCCCTGTCTCTCTCAGTGCTGGTGTCAGTGATGTCTCTCTCAGTGCTGGTGTCAGTGATGTCTCTCTCAGTGCTGGTGTCAGTGCTCTGTCTCTCTCAGTGCTGGTGTCAGTGCTCTGTCTCTCTCAGTGCTGGTGTCAGTGCTCTGTCTCTCTCAGTGCTGGTGTCAGTGCTCTGTCTCACTCTGTGCTGGTGTCAGTGATGTCTCTCTCAGTGCTGGTGTCAGTGATGTCTCTATCAGTGCTGGTGTCAGTGCTCTGTCTCTCTCAGTGCTGGTGTCAGTGCTCTGTCTCTCTCAGTGCTGGTGTCAGTGCTCTGTCTCTCTCGGTACTGGTGTCAGTGATGTCTCTCTCAGTGCTGGTGTCAGTGCTCTGTCTCTCTCAGTGCTGGTGTCAGTGCTCTGTCTCACTCAGTGCTGGTGTCAGTGATGTCTCTCTCAGTGCTGGTGTCAGTGATGTCTCTATCAGTGCTGGTGTCAGTGCTCTGTCTCTCTCAGTGCTGGTGTCAGTGCTGTGTCTCTCTCAGTGCTGATGTCAGTGCCCTGTCTCTCTCAGTGCTGGTATCAGTGCTCTGTCTCTCTCAGTCCTGGTGTCAGTGCTCTGTCTCTCTCAGTGCTGGTGTCAGTGCTCTGTCTCTCTCAGTACTGATGTCAGTGCTCTGTCTCTCTAAGTGCTGATGTCAGTGCTCTGTCTCTCAGTGCTGGTGTCAGTGCTCTGTCTCTCTCAGTGCTGATGTCAGTGCCCTGTCTCTCTCAGTGCTGGTGTCAGTGATGTCTCTCTCAGTGCTGGTGTCAGTGCTCTGTCTCTCTCAGTGCTGGTGTCAGTGCTCTGTCTCTCTCAGTGCTGGTGTCAGTGCTCTGTCTCTCAGTGCTGGTGTCAGTGCTCTGTCTCTCTCGGTACTGGTGTCAGTGCTCTGTCTCTCAGTGCTGGTGTCAGTGCTCTGTCTCTCTCGGTACTGGTGTCAGTGATGTCTCTCTCAGTGCTGGTGTCAGTGCTCTTTCTCTCTCAGTGCTGATGTCAGTGCCCTGTCTCTCTCAGTGCTGGTGTCAGTGATGTCTCTCTCAGTGCTGGTGTCAGTAATGTCTCTCTCAGTGCTGGTGTCAGTGCTCTGTCTCTCTCAGTGCTGGTGTCAGTGCTCTGTCTCTCAGTGCTGGTGTCAGTGCTCTGTCTCTCTCGGTACTGGTGTCAGTGATGTCTCTCTCAGTGCTGGTGTCAGTGCTCTGTCTCTCTCAGTGCTGGTGTCAGTGCTCTGTCTCACTCTGTGCTGGTGTCAGTGATGTCTCTCTCAGTGCTGGTATCAGTGCTCTGTCTCTCTCAGTCCTGGTGTCAGTGCTCTGTCTCTCTCAGTGCTGGTGTCAGTGCTCTGTCTCTCTCAGTACTGGTGTCAGTGCTCTGTCTCTCTCAGTGCTGGTGTCAGTGCTCTGTCTCTCTCAGTGCTGATATCAGTGCTCTGTCTCTCTCAGTGCTGGTGTCAGTGCTCTGGCTCACTCTGTGCTGGTGTCAGTGATGTCTCTCTCAGTGCTGGTGTCAGTAATGTCTCTCTCAGTGCTGGTGTCAGTGCTCTGTCTCTCTCAGTGCTGGTGTCAGTGCTCTGTCTCTCAGTGCTGGTGTCAGTGCTCTGTCTCTCTCGGTACTGGTGTCAGTGATGTCTCTCTCAGTGCTGGTGTCAGTGCTCTGTCTCTCTCATTGCTGGGGCCAGTGCTCTGTCTCACTCTGTGCTGGTGTCAGTGATGTCTCTCTCAGTGCTGGTATCAGTGCTCTGTTTCTCTCAGTCCTGGTGTCAGTGCTCTGTCTCTCTCAGTGCTGGTGTCAGTGCTCTGTCTCTCTCAGTACTGGTGTCAGTGCTCTGTCTCTCTCAGTGCTGGTGTCAGTGCTCTGTCTCTCTCAGTGCTGATGTCAGTGCTCTGTCTCTCTCAGTGCTGGTGTCAGTGCTCTGTCTCACTCTGTGCTGGTGTCAGTGATGTCTCTCTCAGTGCTGGTGTCAGTGATGTCTCTCTCAGTGCTGGTGTCAGTGCTCTGTCTCTCTCAGTGCTGGTGTCAGTGCTCTGTCTTTCTCAGTGCTGGTGTCAGTGCTCTGTCTCTCTCGGTACTGGTGTCAGTGATGTCTCTCTCAGTGCTGGTGTCAGTGCTCTGTCTCTCTCAGTGCTGGTGTCAGTGCTCTGTCTCACTCAGTGCTGGTGTCAGTGATGTCTCTCTCAGTGCTGGTGTCAGTGATGTCTCTCTCAGTGCTGGTGTCAGTGCTCTGTCTCTCTCAGTGCTGGTATCAGTGCTCTGTCTCTCTCAGTCCTGGTGTCAGTGCTCTGTCTCTCTCAGTGCTGGTGTCAGTGCTCTGTCTCTCAGTACTGGTGTCAGTGCTCTGTCTCTCTCAGTGCTGGTGTCAGTGCTCTGTCTCTCTCAGTGCTGATGTCAGTGCCCTGTCTCTCTCAGTGCTGGTATCAGTGCTCTGTCTCTCTCAGTCCTGGTGTCAGTGCTCTGTCTCTCTCAGTGCTGGTGTCAGTGCTCTGTCTCTCTCAGTACTGGTGTCAGTGCTCTGTCTCTCTCAGTGCTGGTGTCAGTGCTGTGTCTCTCTCAGTGCTGATGTCAGTGCCCTGTCTCTCTCAGTGCTGGTATCAGTGCTCTGTCTCTCTCAGTCCTGGTGTCAGTGCTCTGTCTCTCTCAGTGCTGGTGTCAGTGCTCTGTCTCTCTCAGTACTGATGTCAGTGCTCTGTCTCTCTCAGTGCTGATGTCAGTGCTCTGTCTCTCAGTGCTGGTGTCAGTGCTCTGTCTCTCTCAGTGCTGATGTCAGTGCCCTGTCTCTCTCAGTGCTGGTGTCAGTGATGTCTCTCTCAGTGCTGGTGTCAGTGCTCTGTCTCTCTCAGTGCTGGTGTCAGTGCTCTGTCTCTCTCAGTGCTGGTGTCAGTGCTCTGTCTCTCAGTGCTGGTGTCAGTGCTCTGTCTCTCTCGGTACTGGTGTCAGTGATGTCTCTCTCAGTGCTGGTGTCAGTGCTCTGTCTCTCTCAGTGCTGGTGTCAGTGCTCTGTCTCACTCTGTGCTGGTGTCAGTGATGTCTCTCTCAGTGCTGGTATCAGTGCTCTGTCTCTCTCAGTCCTGGTGTCAGTGCTCTGTCTCTCTCAGTGCTGGTGTCGGTGCTCTGTCTCTCTCAGTACTGGTGTCAGTGCTCTGTCTCTCTCAGTGCTGGTGTCAGTGCTCTGTCTCTTTCAGTGCTGATGTCAGTGCTCTGTCTCTCTCAGTGCTGGTGTCAGTGCTCTGTCTCACTCTGTGCTGGTGTCAGTGATGTCTCTCTCAGTGCTGGTGTCAGTAATGTCTCTCTCAGTGCTGGTGTCAGTGCTCTGTCTCTCTCAGTGCTGGTGTCAGTGCTCTGTCTCTCAGTGCTGGTGTCAGTGCTCTGTCTCTCTCAGTGCTGGTGTCAGTGCTCTGTCTCTCTTAGTACTGGTGTCAGTGCTCTGTCTCTCTCAGTGCTGGTGTCAGTGCTCTGTCTCTCTCAGTGCTGATGTCAGTGCTCTGTCTCTCTCAGTGCTGGTGTCAGTGCTCTGTCTCACTCTGTGCTGGTGTCAGTGATGTCTCTCTCAGTGCTGGTGTCAGTGATGTCTCTCTCAGTGCTGGTGTCAGTGCTCTGTCTCTCTCAGTGCTGGTGTCAGTGCTCTGTCTCTCTCAGTGCTGGTGTCAGTGCTCTGTCTCTCTCGGTACTGGTGTCAGTGATGTCTCTCTCAGTGCTGGTGTCAGTGCTCTGTCTCTCTCAGTGCTGGTGTCAGTGCTCTGTCTCACTCAGTGCTGGTGTCAGTGATGTCTCTCTCAGTGCTGGTGTCAGTGATGTCTCTCTCAGTGCTGGTGTCAGTGCTCTGTCTCTCTCAGTGCTGGTATCAGTGCTCTGTCTCTCTCAGTCCTGGTGTCAGTGCTCTGTCTCTCTCAGTGCTGGTGTCAGTGCTCTGTCTCTCAGTACTGGTGTCAGTGCTCTGTCTCTCTCAGTGCTGGTGTCAGTGCTCTGTCTCTCTCAGTGCTGATGTCAGTGCCCTGTCTCTCTCAGTGCTGGTATCAGTGCTCTGTCTCTCTCAGTCCTGGTGTCAGTGCTCTGTCTCTCTCAGTGCTGGTGTCAGTGCTCTGTCTCTCTCAGTACTGGTGTCAGTGCTCTGTCTCTCTCAGTGCTGATGTCAGTGCTCTGTCTCTCAGTGCTGGTGTCAGTGCTCTGTCTCTCTCAGTGCTGATGTCAGTGCCCTGTCTCTCTCAGTGCTGGTGTCAGTGATGTCTCTCTCAGTGCTGGTGTCAGTGATGTCTCTCTCAGTGCTGGTGTCAGTGCTCTGTCTCTCTCAGTGCTGGTGTCAGTGCTCTGTCTCTCTCAGTGCTGGTGTCAGTGCTCTGTCTCTCAGTGCTGGTGTCAGTGCTCTGTCTCTCTCGGTACTGGTGTCAGTGCTCTGTCTCTCAGTGCTGGTGTCAGTGCTCTGTCTCTCTCGGTACTGGTGTCAGTGATGTCTCTCTCAGTGCTGGTGTCAGTGCTCTGTCTCTCTCAGTGCTGGTGTCAGTGCGCTGTCTCACTCAGTGCTGGTGTCAGTGATGTCTCTCTCAGTGCTGGTGTCAGTGCTGTCTCTCAGTGCTGGTGTCAGTGCTCTGTCTCACTCAGTGCTGGTGTCAGTGCTCTGTCTCTCTCAGTGCTGATGTCAGTGCCCTGTCTCTCTCAGTGCTGGTGTCAGTGATGTCTCTCTCAGTGCTGGTGTCAGTGATGTCTCTCTCAGTGCTGGTGTCAGTGCTCTGTCTCTCTCAGTGCTGGTGTCAGTGCTCTGTCTCTCTCAGTGCTGGTGTCAGTGCTCTGTCTCTCTCAGTGCTGGTGTCAGTGCTCTGTCTCACTCTGTGCTGGTGTCAATGATGTCTCTCTCAGTGCTGGTGTCAGTGATGTCTCTATCAGTGCTGGTGTCAGTGCTCTGTCTCTCTCAGTGCTGGTGTCAGTGCTCTGTCTCTCTCAGTGCTGGTGTCAGTGCTCTGTCTCTCTCGGTACTGGTGTCAGTGATGTCTCTCTCAGTGCTGGTGTCAGTGCTCTGTCTCTCTCAGTGCTGGTGTCAGTGCTCTGTCTCACTCAGTGCTGGTGTCAGTGATGTCTCTCTCAGTGCTGGTGTCAGTGATGTCTCTATCAGTGCTGGTGTCAGTGCTCTGTCTCTCTCAGTGCTGGTGTCAGTGCTGTGTCTCTCTCAGTGCTGATGTCAGTGCCCTGTCTCTCTCAGTGCTGGTATCAGTGCTCTGTCTCTCTCAGTCCTGGTGTCAGTGCTCTGTCTCTCTCAGTGCTGGTGTCAGTGCTCTGTCTCTCTCAGTACTGATGTCAGTGCTCTGTCTCTCTAAGTGCTGATGTCAGTGCTCTGTCTCTCAGTGCTGGTGTCAGTGCTCTGTCTCTCTCAGTGCTGATGTCAGTGCCCTGTCTCTCTCAGTGCTGGTGTCAGTGATGTCTCTCTCAGTGCTGGTGTCAGTGCTCTGTCTCTCTCAGTGCTGGTGTCAGTGCTCTGTCTCTCTCAGTGCTGGTGTCAGTGCTCTGTCTCTCAGTGCTGGTGTCAGTGCTCTGTCTCTCTCGGTACTGGTGTCAGTGCTCTGTCTCTCAGTGCTGGTGTCAGTGCTCTGTCTCTCTCGGTACTGGTGTCAGTGATGTCTCTCTCAGTGCTGGTGTCAGTGCTCTTTCTCTCTCAGTGCTGATGTCAGTGCCCTGTCTCTCTCAGTGCTGGTGTCAGTGCTCTGTCTCTCTCAGTACTGGTGTCAGTGCTCTGTCTCTCTCAGTGCTGGTGTCAGTGCTCTGTCTCTCTCAGTGCTGATATCAGTGCTCTGTCTCTCTCAGTGCTGGTGTCAGTGCTCTGGCTCACTCTGTGCTGGTGTCAGTGATGTCTCTCTCAGTGCTGGTGTCAGTAATGTCTCTCTCAGTGCTGGTGTCAGTGCTCTGTCTCTCTCAGTGATGGTGTCAGTGCTCTGTCTCTCAGTGCTGGTGTCAGTGCTCTGTCTCTCTCGGTACTGGTGTCAGTGATGTCTCTCTCAGTGCTGGTGTCAGTGCTCTGTCTCTCTCAGTGCTGGTGTCAGTGCTCTGTCTCACTCTGTGCTGGTGTCAGTGATGTCTCTCTCAGTGCTGGTATCAGTGCTCTGTTTCTCTCAGTCCTGGTGTCAGTGCTCTGTCTCTCTCAGTGCTGGTGTCAGTGCTCTGTCTCTCTCAGTACTGGTGTCAGTGCTCTGTCTCTCTCAGTGCTGGTGTCAGTGCTCTGTCTCTCTCAGTGCTGATGTCAGTGCTCTGTCTCTCTCAGTGCTGGTGTCAGTGCTCTGTCTCACTCTGTGCTGGTGTCAGTGATGTCTCTCTCAGTGCTGGTGTCAGTGATGTCTCTCTCAGTGCTGGTGTCAGTGCTCTGTCTCTCTCAGTGCTGGTGTCAGTGCTCTGTCTCTCTCAGTGCTGGTGTCAGTGCTCTGTCTCTCTCGGTACTGGTGTCAGTGATGTCTCTCTCAGTGCTGGTGTCAGTGCTCTGTCTCTCTCAGTGCTGGTGTCAGTGCTCTGTCTCACTCAGTGCTGGTGTCAGTGATGTCTCTCTCAGTGCTGGTGTCAGTGATGTCTCTCTCAGTGCTGATGTCAGTGCCCTGTCTCTCTCAGTGCTGGTATCAGTGCTCTGTCTCTCTCAGTCCTGGTGTCAGTGCTCTGTCTCTCTCAGTGCTGGTGTCAGTGCTCTGTCTCTCTCAGTACTGGTGTCAGTGCTCTGTCTCTCTCAGTGCTGGTGTCAGTGCTGTGTCTGTCTCAGTGCTGGTGTCAGTGCTGTGTCTCTCTCAGTGCTGTTGTCAGTGCCCTGTCTCTCTCAATGCTGGTATCAGTGCTCTGTCTCTCTCAGTCCTGGTGTCAGTGCTCTGTCTCTCTCAGTGCTGGTGTCAGTGCTCTGTCTCTCTCAGTACTGATGTCAGTGCTCTGTCTCTCTCAGTGCTGATGTCAGTGCTCTGTCTCTCAGTGCTGGTGTCAGTGCTCTGTCTCTCTCAGTGCTGATGTCAGTGCCCTGTCTCTCTCAGTGCTGGTGTCAGTGATGTCTCTCTCAGTGCTGGTGTCAGTGCTCTGTCTCTCTCAGTGCTGGTGTCAGTGCTCTGTCTCTCTCAGTGCTGGTGTCAGTGCTCTGTCTCTCAGTGCTGGTGTCAGTGCTCTGTCTCTCTCGGTACTGGTGTCAGTGCTCTGTCTCTCAGTGCTGGTGTCAGTGCTCTGTCTCTCTCGGTACTGGTGTCAGTGATGTCTCTCTCAGTGCTGGTGTCAGTGCTCTTTCTCTCTCAGTGCTGATGTCAGTGCCCTGTCTCTCTCAGTGCTGGTGTCAGTGATGTCTCTCTCAGTGCTGGTGTCAGTAATGTCTCTCTCAGTGCTGGTGTCAGTGCTCTGTCTCTCTCAGTGCTGGCATCAGTGCTCTGTCTCTCAGTGCTGGTGTCAGTGCTCTGTCTCTCTCGGTACTGGTGTCAGTGATGTCTCTCTCAGTGCTGGTGTCAGTGCTCTGTCTCTCTCAGTGCTGGTGTCAGTGCTCTGTCTCACTCTGTGCTGGTGTCAGTGATGTCTCTCTCAGTGCTGGTATCAGTGCTCTGTCTCTCTCAGTCCTGGTGTCAGTGCTCTGTCTCTCTCAGTGCTGGTGTCAGTGCTCTGTCTCTCTCAGTACTGGTGTCAGTGCTCTGTCTCTCTCAGTGCTGGTGTCAGTGCTCTGTCTCTCTCAGTGCTGATGTCAGTGCTCTGTCTCTCTCAGTGCTTGTGTCAGTGCTCTGTCTCACTCTGTGCTGGTGTCAGTGATGTCTCTCTCAGTGCTGGTGTCAGTAATGTCTCTCTCAGTGCTGGTGTCAGTGCTCTGTCTCTCTCAGTGCTGGTGTCAGTGCTCTGTCTCTCAGTGCTGGTGTCAGTGCTCTGTCTCTCTCGGTACTGGTGTCAGTGATGTCTCTCTCAGTGCTGGTGTCAGTGCTCTGTCTCTCTCAGTGCTGGTGTCAGTGCTCTGTCTCACTCTGTGCTGGTGTCAGTGATGTCTCTCTCAGTGCTGGTATCAGTGCTCTGTTTCTCTCAGTCCTGGTGTCAGTGCTCTGTCTCTCTCAGTGCTGGTGTCAGTGCTCTGTCTCTCTCATTGCTGGTGTCAGTGCTCTGTCTCACTCTGTGCTGGTGTCAGTGATGTCCCTCTCAGTGCTGGTGTCAGTGATGTCTCTCTCAGTGCTGGTGTCAGTGCTCTGTCTCTCTCAGTGCTGGTGTCAGTGCTCTGTCTCTCTCAGTGCTGGTGTCAGTGCTCTGTCTCTCTCGGTACTGGTGTCAGTGATGTCTCTCTCAGTGCTGGTGTCAGTGCTCTGTCTCTCTCAGTGCTGGTGTCAGTGCTCTGTCTCACTCAGTGCTGGTGTCAGTGATGTCTCTCTCAGTGCTGGTGTCAGTGATGTCTCTCTCAGTGCTTGTGTCAGTGCTCTGTCTCTCTCAGTGCTGGTATCAGTGCTCTGTCTCTCTCAGTCCTGGTGTCAGTGCTCTGTCTCTCTCAGTGCTGGTGTCAGTGCTCTGTCTCTCAGTACTGGTGTCAGTGCTCTGTCTCTCTCAGTGCTGGTTGCTGGTGTCAGTGCTCTGTCTCTCTCAGTGCTGATGTCAGTGCCCTGTCTCTCTCAGTGCTGGTATCAGTGCTCTGTCTCTCTCAGTCCTGGTGTCAGTGCTCTGTCTCTCTCAGTGCTGGTGTCAGTGCTCTGTCTCTCTCAGTACTGGTGTCAGTGCTCTGTCTCTCTCAGTGCTGATGTCAGTGCTCTGTCTCTCTCAGTGCTGGTGTCAGTGCTCTGTCTCTCTCAGTGCTGATGTCAGTGCCCTGTCTCTCTCAGTGCTGGTGTCAGTGATGTCTCTCTCAGTGCTGGTGTCAGTGATGTCTCTCTCAGTGCTGGTGTCAGTGCTCTGTCTCTCTCAGTGCTGGTGTCAGTGATGTCTCTCTCAGTGCTGGTGTCAGTGCTCTGTCTCTCAGTGCTGGTGTCAGTGCTCTGTCTCTCTCGGTACTGGTGTCAGTGCTCTGTCTCTCAGTGCTGGTGTCAGTGCTCTGTCTCTCTCGGTACTGGTGTCAGTGATGTCTCTCTCAGTGCTGGTGTCAGTGCTCTGTCTCTCTCAGTGCTGGTGTCAGTGCGCTGTCTCACTCAGTGCTGGTTTCAGTGATGTCTCTCTCAGTGCTGGTGTCAGTGCTGTCTCTCAGTGCTGGTGTCAGTGCTCTGTCTCACTCAGTGCTGGTGTCAGTGCTCTGTCTCTCTCAGTGCTGATGTCAGTGCCCTGTCTCTCTCAGTGCTGATGTCAGTGCCCTGTCTCTCTCAGTGCTGGTGTCAGTGATGTCTCTCTCAGTGCTGGTGTCAGTGATGTCTCTCTCAGTGCTGGTGTCAGTGCTCTGTCTCTCTCAGTGCTGGTGTCAGTGCTCTGTCTCTCTCAGTGCTGGTGTCAGTGCTCTGTCTCTCTCAGTGCTGGTGTCAGTGCTCTGTCTCACTCTGTGCTGGTGTCAGTGATGTCTCTCTCAGTGCTGGTGTCAGTGATGTCTCTCTCAGTGCTGGTGTCAGTGCTCTGTCTCTCTCAGTGCTGGTGTCAGTGCTCTGTCTCTCTCAGTGCTGGTGTCAGTGCTCTGTCTCTCTCGGTACTGGTGTCAGTGATGTCTCTCTCAGTGCTGGTGTCAGTGCTCTGTCTCTCTCAGTGCTGATGTCAGTGCTCTGTCTCACTCAGTGCTGGTGTCAGTGATGTCTCTGTCAGTGCTGGTGTCAGTGATGTCTCTCTCAGTGCTGGTGTCAGTGCTCTGTCTCTCTCAGTGCTGGTATCAGTGCTCTGTCTCTCTCAGTCCTGGTGTCAGTGCTCTGTCTCTCTCAGTGCTGGTGTCAGTGCTCTGTCTCTCAGTACTGGTGTCAGTGCTCTGTCTCTCTCAGTGCTGGTGTCAGTGCTCTGTCTCTCTCAGTGCCCTGTCTCTCTCAGTGCTGGTATCAGTGCTCTGTCTCTCTCAGTCCTGGTGTCAGTGCTCTGTCTCTCTCAGTGCTGGTGTCAGTGCTCTGTCTCTCTCAGTACTGATGTCAGTGCTCTGTCTCTCTCAGTGCTGATGTCAGTGCTCTGTCTCTCAGTGCTGGTGTCAGTGCTCTGTCTCTCTCAGTGCTGATGTCAGTGCCCTGTCTCTCTCAGTGCTGGTGTCAGTGATGTCTCTCTCAGTGCTGGTGTCAGTGATGTCTCTTTCAGAGCTGGTGTCAGTGCTCTGTCTCTCTCAGTGCTGGTGTCAGTTCTCTGTCTCTCTCAGTGCTGGTGTCAGTGCTCTGTCTCTCAGTGCTGGTGTCAGTGCTCTGTCTCTCTCGGTACTGGTGTCAGTGCTCTGTCTCTCAGTGCTGGTGTCAGTGCTCTGTCTCTCTCGGTACTGGTGTCAGTGATGTCTCTCTCAGTGCTG
This sequence comes from Lithobates clamitans, assembly GCA_037952925.1. Lineage (NCBI taxonomy): Eukaryota > Metazoa > Chordata > Amphibia > Anura > Ranidae > Lithobates > Lithobates clamitans. Next base: position 3,253,506 of record JBBGZY010000882.1, read on the forward strand.
GTGTCAGTGCTCTGTCTCTCTCAGTGCTGGTGTCAGTGCGCTGTCTCACTCAGTGCTGGTGTCAGTGATGTCTCTCTCAGTGCTGGTGTCAGTGCTGTCTCTCAGTGCTGGTGTCAGTGCTCTGTCTCACTCAGTGCTGGTGTCAGTGCTCTGTCTCTCTCAGTGCTGATGTCAGTGCCCTGTCTCTCTCAGTGCTGGTGTCAGTGATGTCTCTCTCAGTGCTGGTGTCAGTGATGTCTCTCTCAGTGCTGGTGTCAGTGCTCTGTCTCTCTCAGTGCTGGTGTCAGTGCTCTGTCTCACTCAGTGCTGGTGTCAGTGATGTCTCTCTCAGTGCTGGTGTCAGTGCTCTGTCTCACTCAGTGCTGGTGTCAGTGCCCTGTCTCTCTCAGTGCTGGTGTCAGTGCTCTGTCTCTCAGTGCTGGTGTCAGTTCTCTGTCTCTCAGTACTGGTGTCAGTGTTCTGTCTCTCTGTGCTGGTGTCAGTGCTCTGTCTCTCTCGGTACTGGTGTCAGTGCTCTGTCTCTCTCAGTGCTGGTGTCAGTGCTCTGTCTCTCTCAGTGCTGGTGTCTGTGCTCTGTGTCTCTCAGTGCTGGTGTCAGTGATGTCTCTCACAGTGCTGATGTCAGTGCTCTGTCTCCCTCACTGCTGGTGTCACTGATGTCTTTTACAGTGCTGGTGTCAGTGCTCTGTCTCTCTCAGTGCTGGTGTCTGGTGTCTGTGCTCTGGCTCTCTCAGTTCTGGTGTCAGTGATGTCTCTCACAGTGCTGGTGTCAGTGCTCTGTCTCTCTCAGTGCTGGTGTCAGTCATGTCTTTTACAGTGCTGGTGTCAGTGCTCTGTCTCTCTCAGTGCTGGTGTCAGTGCTCTGTCTCTCTCAGTGCTGGTGTCAGTGATGTCTTTTACAGTGCTGGTGTCAGTGCTCTGTCTCTCTCAGTGCTGGTGTCAGTGCTCTGTCTCTCTCAGTGCTGGTGTGAGTGCTCTGTCTCTTGCACAAGATATCAGCTCAAGGGACTGGCAAGATTTTCGGGTGGGGCGGGGCAGGGAGGGTTGTCGGTCTCTTCCGGCTGTTCCAGTGGAGTTTTATTGACAGAAGTGGAGACTGGGCAGTGCTCTTAAGGGGCATGATGTTACAGAGCAGAGAGGAGGAGGACTGATTGTACACTGAACAAGGTGGGCACGAAGCTCCACTGCGCTGACTGTACTAGGATTGATGTAGGAGGATAGCAGAGGCGGCTCTTTAGGCAAACTAGGCGTCCGTGAGGCCCCTGAGAGGGTGAAGCCTTAGGCGACCACCTAATTTGTCTAATTAGAGAGCCGCCTCTGCCTACAGTCAAGCATGGTGGTGAGAGTGTCATGGTCATGGTCTGGGGCTGCATGAGTGCTGCTTGCACTGGGGAGCAACAGTTCATTGAGGGAACCATGAATGCCAAAATGTACTAAGACATACTGAAGCAGCACAGCAGCATGATCCCCTACCTTTGGAGACTGGGTTGCAGGGCAGTATTCCAACATGATAATGACCCCAAACACACCTCCAAGATGACCACTGCCTTGCTAAAGAAGCTGAGGGTAAACACGATGGACTGGCCAAGCATGTCTCCAGACCTAAACCCTACTGATCATCTGTGGGGCATCCTCCAACAGAAGGTGGAGGAGTCCAAGGTCTCTAACATCCACCAGCTCCGTGATGTTGTCAAGGAGGAGTGGAAGAGGACTCCAGTGGCAACCTGTGAAGCTCAGGTGGTCTCACAGGTAAAACACACAGCCAAGCCAACAAAGGAGTGTCTTATGAAGGTCCTGGAGTGACCTAGCCAGTCTCCAGCCATTGAGTGCCGGTTCACACTAGTGCAATAACAGACATCGCATGTGATTCATAGCGCATTGCTGTTCACATCACATGCAATGTCTGTCATCACACTATTGTGAATTGGCACTTTAACCTTAGATAATATGTGGAGGGAGCGGAGCTGAAGGTTTGAGTTACCAAATGTCAGCCTCGAAACATTAACTTGGAGAGGATCTGCAAAGAGGAGTGGGCCAAAATCCTTCCTGAGATGTGTGCAAACTTGGTGGCCAACTACAAGAAACATCTGAAAGAAGAAACAAATGGCTGCACATCCAGAACTTCCGATTGCCTTTCATTTTGTTTCACAAAGATAACACCAAAGACACCAAACTGTGGTCACGTAGACGTGTTTCACACATACATCTTAATGATATTGGTAATGATTAAGCACAAGATGTATGTGTGAAACATGTCTACGTGACCACAGTTTGGTGTCTTTGGTGTTATCTTTGTAAAAAAATAAAAGGCAATCGGAAGTTCTGCATGTGCAACCATTTCTTTCTTCTTTCCAAGTTTCCCACGGAGGCGGGCTAGCACTCTGCAAGATACTCCAATCAGCCTTATTTTTATACACCTGGAGCAGCGGTTCCTTTTCTTGTACAAGAAATGTCTGACCTCTGATTGTCAACTTTTGCAAAAAAATAAAACGTCATGTTTTCAGCTTGGGTATAATACTTATATCTCCCATGCAATAAACAGTGCTACTTTAAAGATCCTAGTAATAAGGCTGTCTGGGGGAATTGGAATATAGATTGGTCGATTGGGAGGAACTAGCAAAGGAGTGCATCTGAGACATGGATGCCTCATATGAGCTGGAGATAGGCTGGGTAAGAGGTGCCACTTGAAGTGGGGTCAATACATTGTGGACACTGGTGGTTGGTTGATGTTGATGATGGGGGTAATACTAAGAGGCGCCACTTGAGGTGGGGTCAATATATTGTGGTGACTGGTGGTTGGTTGATGTTGCTGATGGGGGGTAATACTTGGAGGGTAATGATGAGATATTTGCTGTGATGATAGGTTTAGTGGAGCAGGGTCCAATGCATATCCCTGGTAGGGGCGTTGTTGCTCATTGGTCACCAGAAATTGCGGCCCTTACACACACACCAGTGTAATTGAATAGGCCGACCTCAATGCTCTAATTGGGCGACTATGTGGCAGATGTGGTTTAATGTTGATAAATGTAAAGTTATGCACTTGGGGCCAAGAATATGCATGCATCATACATACTAGGAGGAGTAGAACTGGGGGAATTCATAGTGGAGAAGGATCTGGGGTTTTTTGTAGATCATAAGCTCAATAATGGCATGCAATGCCAAGCTGCATTTTCCAAAACGAGCAAAGTCCTTTCTTGTATTAAGAGAGGTATGGACTCCAGAGAGAGAGATATAATTTTGCCCCTGTTGAAATTATTAGTAAGACCTCATCTGGAATATATAGTTCGGTTTTGGGCACCAGTTCTCAAAAAGGATATTGGGGAACTGGAGAAAGTGCAGAGAAGAGCAACCAGTGGGTTGCAACCCACTGAGATTGGACTAATATATCCAGGAATTGGTTTGGCTTTCTACACATACACCTTGGGTGCTACATTAACTCTGGCTATATCCATCATGGTGTAGGTGAATGCACCATGCCTTATCTCAGCTGATTAATTTGGAGCGCTCATTGAAAGTTTGTTTATTATGCCGATTGCTGTTTATTCATTTTATATCACTCATTATTCACCTTTATTTATTTGTGTATGTTTTTTTCACTGTTCACAGATATTAGGAAATTAATTTTTAGCGCACTATGGTGGACAATCAGCCGTCCCTCACATCACTGGGTAAGAAGAGACTTTATTGTAAAGGAGAGCAGCATGGAGGGTCCACCTAGATCCCCCATTATTTGATAAACACATAGAAACAATGTATTCCGTCAGTGTATGTGTTTCCTACAGATGGATCCAGTAATGGGAACCCACCAGAGAGATGTCCACATCCTCTGTATTCCCGGGATTCCACGCAGGAAAATCTCACCATTCCTCACCATCATCAGGTAGATAATTGACAATTATTGGTAGTTATTCATTATACACAAGTATGTTTGTTACAATGAATGTTTTAATATATAATTGAGAGTGGAAACCTCTGGGATGATAAGATTGTTGTTAAAGAAGAGTATAAAGATGAGGGTGAGGAGTATGTAATGATGGAGGAATTTTCAGAAGGACACAAGGATATGATGGAGCCACCTAATATCCCCCAGAGAGATGTCCCCATCCTCTGTATTCCTGGGATTCCACACATGAAGATCACAGCTATACAAAACATTGTCAGGTAGATGATTATCAGTCACAGGGAGGATCATTAGGATCTTTACATCGTCTGTATTGTTACAATTGATGTCCTTTTTATTATATATTCAGAGTGGAAACCTCAGCGATTCAAAAGCTGATGTTAAAGAAGAGATAAAAGAGCAGGATAATGAGAAGTATGGGATTATGGAGGAGTCAAAGTTACTAAAAGAACACAAAGATATGTTCCAGGACACCACGGTGGAGTCAACCAGCTACAGAAAACCCCCAGAGAGATGTCCCCGTCCTCTGGATTCCCGGGATTCCACACAGGAAGATCACACCATCCCTCATTATTACAAGGTTGGTGGGGTATCTACAACATGGACTCGTGGAGGTGATGTGTGGATTTTATATATGTGATGTGACAGTAATAAATCTTATATTTTACAGATGATATTCTCTTTCATTTTCTTGATTTAGAGTGGAGATCCAATCGATTTAGAATTTGAGGTTAAAGCAGAAGAAGAGACGTGTGTGAGGGGTGATCAGCAGTCTATGGAGGAGGATGGAATCACGGGGACATTTATACAGGAGGACACTCCTACAGAGATCAGTACAGGTGGGTCATTAACACTAAATACATTCCTCCACCCATACTGTGCTCACTGATTGGTCCAGAGTAGGGTGAGGACTGGGTGATATCATCCTATAATACCCTGGTCACTTTCCTGAGCTGTTTTCCCCAATCCTGTATTCTTGTATTTCTCTCAGATAATCTTCCTTCTCTGTGCTGCAGACACAGTTCATATATCTAGGATGGATTTATGAACATTCTCCGGATTCAGCTGGCAGTAAAATGCTCATTTTCTCCATAGGTGTTGCTTGTCTTAGTCATCTGGGGTATGTGTCTTAGGTCTGTCCCATATCCGGATCTAGCGAGAACTCTGACAGAGGAATTCTCCAGAGGTTACTAGTTCTGATGTTTGCTGGCAGTGCCGGGTGGAGGGATATGTCTGTATATTCTCAGACCCAAAACAAGAAGAACTCTCCACATAGTATAGATCTATAACATCTCTCAATTTATTACATAGAAATATCTGTCACACACATCGGTAGACATGCACAGTGTATCTCCTCGGCGCTCGGTTCAGCCGCAATGGGCGTGATGACGTTAGAGTGTTATGCTCCTCCCAAAGTGCTGACATCATCACATCAGAGATCGGATCAATGCTCCAGCACCTGATGACATCATCTGTGACTCATTACAGAAGTGTCATGTGGAACTTTTTTGTGTATGATTTAAAGGGACAGCGCTGCATATTTTGGAGGAATTCTGTTATACCTCATATCTGGGTATTATGTGAGCAGCTTCCTGATTACATATTTAATTTCATCGTGGAATCATATTATTATGTTTCGATTTTATACAGTGCCCTGAAAAAGTATTTATACCCGTTGAAATTTTCTACATTTTGTTATGTTACAACCAAAAACGTAAATGTATTTTATTGGAATTTTAAGTGATAAACCAACACAAAGTGACATATAATTGTGAAGTGGAAGGAAAATGATAAATGATACAAATAAATATGTGAAAAATGTGGGGGTACATTTTTTATAGCGCCCCCTGCGTCAATACTTTGTAGAACTGCCTTTCACTACAATTACAGCTGCAAGTCTTTTTTGGGGATGTCTCTACCAGCTTTGCACATCTAGAGAGGGACATTTTTGCCAATTCTTCTTTTCAAAATATATCAAGCTCTGTCAGATTGGATGGAGAGCGTCTGTGAACAGTAATTTTTGCCACAGATTCTCAATTGGATTTAGGTCTGGACTGTGATTGGGTCATTCTAACCCATGAATATGCTTTGATCTAAACCATTCCATTGTAGCTCTGGCTGTATGTTTAGGGTCGTTGTCCTGCTGGAAGGTGAACCTCCGCCCCAGTCTCAAGTCTTTTGCAGACTCTAACAGGTTTTCTTCTAAGATTGCCCTGTATTTGTCTCCATCCATCTTCCCATCAACTCTGACCAGCTTCCCTGTTTAAGAAAAGTACCCTCACAAAATTATGCTTTCACCACCATGTTTCACGGTGGGTATGGTGTGTTCAGGGTGATGTGCAGTGTTACATAGTTACATAGTTACATAGTAGGTGAGGTTGAAAAAAGACACAAGTCCATCAAGTCCAACCTATGTGTGTGATTATGTGTCAGTATTACATTATATATCCCTGTATGTTGCGGTCATTCAGGTGCTTATCTAATAGTTTCTTGAAGCTATCAATGCTCCCCGCTGAGACCACCGCCTGTGGAAGGGAATTCCACATCCTTGCCGCTCTTACAGTAAAGAACCCTCTACGTAGTTTAAGGTTAAACCTCTGTTGTTCTAATTTTAATGAGTGGCCACGAGTCTTGTTAAACTCTCTTCTGCGAAAAAGTTTTATCCCTATTGTGGGGTCACCAGTACGGTATTTGTAAATTGAAATCATATCTCCTCTCAAGCGTCTTTTCTCCAGAGAGAATAAGTTCAGTGCTTGCAACCTTTCCTCATAACTAAGATCCTCCAGACCTTTTATTAGCTTTGTTGCCGTTTTATCTCTGGAGTTGATCCCCCTTTTAATGCATGCCAATATTCTGTTTGCTTTGTTAGCAGCAGCATGGCATTGCATGCCATTGCTGAGCCTATCATCTACTAGGACCCCCAGGTCCTTTTCCATCCTAGATTCCCCCAGAGGTTCTCCCCCCAGTGTATAGATTGCATTCATATTTTTGCCACCCAAATGCATTATTTTACATTTTTCTACATTGAACCTCATTTGCCATGTAGTCGCTCACCCCATTAATTTGGTCAGGTCTTTTTGCAAGGTTTCCACATCCTGCTGAGAAGTTATTGCCCTGCTTAGCTTAGTATTGTCTGCAAATACAGAGATTGAACTGTTTATCCCATCCTCCAGATCATTTATGAACAAATTAAATGGGATTGGTCCCAGCACAGAACCCTGGGGAACCCCACTACCCACCCCTGACCATTCTGAGTACTCCCCATTTATCACCACCCTCTGAACTCGGTCTTGTAGCCAGTTTTCAATCCATGTACTCACCCTATGGTCCATGCCAATGGACCTGATTTTGTACAGTAAACGTTTATGGGGAACTGTGTCAAATGCTTTTGCAAAATCCAGATACACCACGTCTACGGGCCTTCCTTTATCTAGATGGCAGCTCACCTCCTCATAGAAGGTTAATAGATTGGTTTGGCAAGAACGATTCTTCATGAATCCAAGCTGATTACTGCTAATGATACCGTTCTTATTACTAAAATCTTGTTTATAGTCCCTTATCATCCCCTCCAAGAGTTTACATACTATTGATGTTAGGCTAACTGGTCTGTAATTCCCAGGGATGTATTTTGGGCCCTTTTTAAATATTGGTGCTACATTGGCTTTTTAGGAACAACGGTTAGTTGTTAGTTTTCCCCCACACATAGCGTTTTGCTTTGAGTCCAAAAACAGTTAAATTTTGGTCCCATCTGACCAGAGCACCTTCTTCCAAATGTTTGCTGTGTCCCCCACATTCTTCTCACAAACTGCAAACAGGACTTCTTATGACTTTCTTTCAACAATAGCTTTCTTCTTGCCATTCCTCTATAAAGGCCAGATTTGTGGAGTGCATGACTAATAGTTGTCCTGTAGACAGATTCTCCCACCTGAACAGCGGATCTCTGCAGCTCCTCCAGAGTTACCATGGGCTGCTTGGCTGCTTCTCTGATTAATGCTCTCCTTGCCCGACCTGTCAGTTTAGGTGGACAGCCATGTCTTGGTAGGCTTGCAGTTGTACTCTTTTGATTTTCGGATGATGGATTGAACAGTGCTCTGTGAGATATTCAAAGCTTGGGACATTTTTTTATAACCTAACCCTGTTTTATACTTCTCCACAACTTTATTCCTGACCTGTCTGGTGTGTTCCTTGGCCTTCACGATGCTGTTTGTTCACTAAGGTTCTCTAAAAAACCTCTGAGGGCTTAACAGAACAGCTGTATTTATTCTGATATTTAATTACACACAGGTGGACTCTATTTACTAATTAGTTGACTTCTGAAGGCAATTGGTTCCGCTAGATTTTAGTTACAAATACCCCCCACACTTTTCACATATTTATTTGTGTCATCTATCATTTTCCTTCAACTTCACAATTATGTGCCACTTTGTGTTGGTTTATCACATAATGTCCCAATAAAATACATTTATGTTTTTGGTTGTAACATGACTAAATGTGGAAAAGTTCAGGGGGTATGAATACTTTTTCAAGGTGATGTGATAACATCCTCAAACTTTGTAACCTTAAACAAAAAGTGATAATGAAGGAGGAGCCAATAACCCAATGATGGTGTTCTTCGGGATCAGTCCAGTCTTCATCTTGGCTGTTCTCCCCATCCTCACTCTCTGACCACTGGTGGGGCTCAGCCCCGCCGTTATTTATCTAAATCATGGACTAAATCTGGGAGTGCAGTACTTCTTGTGTTGGGAAGATGGCAATTAGTGATAGAGGGGGTGGGGACACTCGTCCTATAATCCCCTCATCACTGTCACTCCCATAAAAGACAGTTCTTGTTGTGTCCTCACTCTCTAATGTCCATGAATAAAGAAATGAACTGGTAGGAGATCAGAGGACCCATTTACTAGTTACCTTGATGGGCAATTGTAAGATCCTCAGAGACAAAAATTGTCTGATGAGGGCGGAGTCTTGTATTAGGGGAACCAATTTGCTCATGTCTAGTAATAATCTTTTTATCTCTATTTTAGTACATTGACGGGAGATGAGGAAAACCTCAGAGGATTGTCTCACTTTGTCTCCAGACTGTGAAGTAGAAGATGAGGACATCACACAGTATAGTCCAGGAGAAAACCCGACTATCTCAAATGTCGATCCGGCACCACACAGTGTAGATGGACCATCGTCTTCCTCTTATCCTGAGGAACCTCAGACTGTGAGGGACGATGCCGTCCTTCTAAAAGAGAAGAGGTTTTCCTGTCCTAAGTGCGGGAAGTGTTTTCCTTATGAATCCAATTTTAAAGAGGAGTTCCACCCAGGGGGGCTGTCAAAAAAAAAAATTAAAAGTCAGCAGCTACAAATACTGCAGCTGCTGACTTTTAATTGGACACTTACCTGTCCCTGGGTCCAGCAATGCGGGGGATTGAAGCCCCGCTCATCCCCCCCCTCCGCTCGTCGGCGCCGGCATTTCAACTGTGGGCGCCGGGCTGTGGCTTCACAGCCTGGCACCCACTGCGCATGCGCGAGTGGCACCAGGCGCCGTGATTGGCCGCTCATTGTCCTGAGTGCGGGAAATGTTTTTCACTGAAGTCCCATCTTTCCAGACATCAGAGATCTCACACAGGGAGAAGCCGTTTTCCTGTCCTGAGTGCGAGAAATGTTTCAGATAGATCCGCTTTTTCCACACATCTGCGACATCACACAAGTGAGAAGCCACATTGCTGTCCTGAGTGCGGGAAATATTTTTCACAGAAGTGCGATCTTTCCTGACATCTGAGATCTCACACAGGGGAGAAGCTGTTTTCCTGTCCTGAGTGTGGGAAATGTTTTTCACAGAAGTCCAATCTTTCTACACATCTGAGATCTCACACAGGGGAGAAGCCGCATTCCTGTCCTGAGTGAGGGAAATGTTCCTCACTGAAGTCCTGTCTTCCTGTTCATCAGGGATCCCACACAACCCTCGAGGTGTATTAGTGCCTTGAGTGTGGGAAATGTCTTCTATATGAATGTTGCTGGACATCACAGCTCTCATGTGGGGAAGAAGCACACCCTGATATACACCTCAGATATACTCCGTGGCTGATCTTCCCTCTGCATCCCTTGTGAGGACAAGTGTTTGGAGATGGAGAAAATGCCTCCTGTTAAAGGAGCCATCTCCTTGCTAGCTGTGTTGTAGAATGTCTGTGAAGGAAGGAGGGACGCCCTGTCTGACCTCACAGCTAGCCTTAGACAGCACCTGGGAACATGGGACATAGTCATGTCAAAGCAGCCGTCCCCCTGCTAGTGATGTTCTACCAGCCAAGAGCACCCTGTGAAGGCCCAGCCAAGCCGTGTTATTGCCTTGTTTTTCAGTTGATATCGTTAGATCTGTTCTCTGGAATCCTCATTGTTTCTCAGGTTATCTCAGTGATTGCGCTGAATGTTGTTTCCTGTTTCTGTATTCACTTCATTCAATAAAGAACACTTACTGCATCGTGTTTTCTCAGTCTGTCATTTGGATGTGTTTGTAACTAGACATTTTGATGTGTTTGTAACTAGACATGTACATTAGTTCTAGTCTGAATGCATTTTCGTCCGAATTTCGGGGATTTTCACGTTTATTTTAACAAACGATAATGAAGGTGCAGAATCCGAAATACAAAAGATCCGACATAAAAAAATGCTTTATTTTCGTTTCGTTGCAACAACAGTTCGATACAGATAGAAAATTCGACATGATGGTGACAATAGCGATCTGTGTCTATTGAACCTGCGGTTGAATGTGCCTAACCTAACTCTATTAGTCCAAGATTATTCGACATAGAGAAAAAAGATTCGACATAGAGAGAAAAAATTTGAGATTATAGAGACATGAAGATTCGACGAAGCAGCTAAAAACACATACGATCGCCGCGTGCGGACATTTATGGTCAAATGCTCCACCCATAGGCTATGGAAGAATTCTAATGTTGGTTGACTAGTAATAAGAATTAATAAATATAATTATTACTAGTCATACAACATTAGAATTCTACTGTAGCCTGTGGGTGGAGCATTCAACCGGAAATTTACATTTGCGGCGTCGTACAGTTTAGCTGCTTCGTTTAATCATCTTAGAACATTCGACAGACACCATAAGCCTTCAATTGACAGATTTGACCTTAATTAATTTGGATTGTCAGACGAATGCATTTTTTAACGAAATGAAATAAATAAAAATGAATTTCGGGAGTAACTAAATAAATAAATTTTTCGGATGAAAACGAAATTCCGAAACAAAATTTTTCAGTGTGCACATGCTTATTGGTAACTGGGGAGAAAGTCCATAAAATATGGAGCCCTATATATTTGTGTCACACTATAGACTCAACCTACAAAGCTTTACACAAGGAGGAGGATCTTTTCAGCTTTTCAGTCATGTGATTCATTTATGGAGTCTCACTGGACTGAAAATAACTGTTACTTTTTGTACAAATAATGATTCTTATGCTGGTGTTGTAGATCTGTGATCTGAGCCTCATGGTTCTCTCCATGGAATACATAGTTGCCAACATTGTAAAAAAATATATAGGGACACTTTTTTGGCTGTAGGCGGAGTCTTACTATTATTAGGGGGCGGGGCATGCATTTGTAGGCATGGCATAGCAAAAAAAGAAACAGGTGTCGCGTGCAGTGGTGAAAAATGGGCGTGGTTTACAGGAATAGTGGACATGGCTTATGAATGAGGGATGGAGGGAGAAAGAAAGGGGGAAGAGGGAGGGAGAAAGAAAGGGGGAAAGAGGGAGGGAGAGAGAGAGAAAGAAAGAAACTGGGAGGGAAGGAGAGAGAAGGAAGGAAAGAGGGATGGAGGGACAGCAGGCCCGGATCCTACACCACAATAGAAATATGTGTATTTCAGAGTTTAACAATCAGCAGATAAAGATACTCCAATCTTTTGTAGTCAAAAAAATAAATACAAAATCTCAAAAATAAATAAAGTGAATATGAGTGAAAATAAATAAAGTGCTTCAAAATTCCCAAAAAGGCAGTTATCCACCCAAAGGGAGATATATAATGCGCTCACCAGATGAATTCGGCCAGCAAGTGACCATCAGCATGGATAATATCGATACACTTTCCTCCAGTTGATGAGTACAATCACCACAATAATCAGCTTCTGTCTCCTTTCCCCATTAGAAGCTCAGATGGATACGACCAGCCAATGACCATAAAACATAAGTGTATGAATATAAAACTCTTCAATCGATAGATGTGACCTCCGCAATAGTCAGCTCCTGTCTCCTTTCCCCATCAAAAGCTCTGCAAAACTGTCTCCACCAAATGAACCACAACAAGGCAGGTAATACTAACCAATCCTGGTTAGTCATCAGCACATTAGCAGCTCTGGGGTCTGTGAAATCAGTTCCATCCGCTATCTGATAGGAAGCGTGCGTTTCAAATGCCCAGCAGGAGTGAGGATGCGTGTGCATCTCAAGCCTCTCTTCTATGCATTTCACGCATACGTGTGTCATTAGGAAGTCTTCTTATTGAAGCACTTTATTCATAGAATCACAGTGTTGGAGAATATATATTGGACCAATGAATTACAGAAATTATGATTTTTATTAATCTTTTCTTAATTTACATAGTTACATAGTAGGTGAGGTTGAAATAAGACACAAGTCCGTCAAGTCCAACCTATGTGTGTGATTATATGTCAGTATTACATTGTATATCCCTATATGTTGCGGTTGTTCAGGTGCTTATGTAATAGTTTCTTGAAACTATCATTGCCCCCGCTGAGACCACCGCCTGTGGAAGGGTATTCCACATCCTTGCCGCTCTAATGCCCCGCACACATGATCGGACATTGATCGGACATTCCGACAACAAAATCCATGGATTTTTTCAGACGGATGTTGGCTCAAACTTGTTTTGCGTACACATGTCGCACAAAGTTGTCGGAATTTCCGATCGCCAAGAAGGCGGTGACGTACACCACATATGACGAGACTAGAAAAGGCCAGTTCAGAACCAAGCGCGGCACCCTTTGGGCTCCTTTTGATAATCTCGTGTTAGTAAAAACGATTCACGCTTTTTCAGACTCATGGTTTTCAGATCATTTTCTGCTGTTCAGTTTGTGCTTGTGGGTTTGTATCTGCTCTTCAGTGCGTGCAGCGAGTACCATTGACTTGTCATTGTGTTCTTGTTCATTCGTTACTGTATTTCAGGTCGCTCTTCACAGGCCTTGCTGTTCTTCAGTGTGTTCTGTTACTTCATTCTGAGCAGCCGACCGTTTTCTAGCCATGTTGCGTATACGTACTCCTCGTAGAGTTCGTGCGGTGCAGGGGCTTGGTGTCGGGGTCCTAACCTTGACACAAGTCCAGTCCATGAACAGGGTGGGGAGGAGTTCATGGACCAAGAATTGGTTGCTCCAGCATGACCAGTTCTGTCATATGCCTTTGCTCCGTGAGATCTGTGAGAATAATTCTGATGATTTCAGGAACTTTCTCCGGATGATGGACCCCGTATTTCACTGTTTGCTGGCTTTGCTGACCCCCTATATCAGCAGGCAGGATACCTGCATGAGGCAAGCCATCACTTCGGAGAAGAGGCTCATCGCCACCCTGCGGTACTTGGCGACGGGGAGAAGCCTGCAGGATTTGAAGTTCTCGACAGGCATCTCCCTCCAGGCTCTGGGGATCCTTATCCCAGAGACCTGTTCTGCCATCATACGGGTCCTGCAGAAGGAGTATATGAAGGTAAGATTTTTATCCTTTAACATCACATTTTATTGTATATAATGTTTGATAATATACCGTATTTATCGGCGTATAACACGCACCGGCGTATAACACGCACCCCAATTTAGGAGGGAATTTTAAGGAAAAAAAACTTTTAGGAGGGAAGTTGAAGGGAAAAAAACTTACATTTAAATGTCCTTCATTGCAGCCTTGTCAGTGCAGCCTTGTCAGTGCAGCCTTGTCAGTGCAGCCTTGTCAGTGCAGCCTTCCCCAGTGCAGCCTTGTCAGTGCAGCCTTGTCAGTGCAGCCTTGTCAGTGCAGCCATGTCAGTGCAGCCATGTCAGTGCAGCCTTGTCAGTGCAGCCATGTCAGTGCAGCCATGTCAGTGCAGCCATGTCAGTGCAGCCTTGTCAGTGCAGCCTTCCCCAGTGCAGCCTTCCCCAGTGCAGCCTTCCCCAGTGCAGCTTTACCCAGTGGAGCCTTGTCAGTGCAGCCATGTCAGTGCAGCCTTGTCAGTGCAGCCTTCCCCAGTGCAGCCTTGTCAGTGCAGCCTTCTCCAGTGCAGCCTTCCCCAGTGGAGCCTTCCCCAGTGGAGCCTTCCCCAGTGCAGCCTTGCCCCAGTGCAGCCTGGGATCCCCTGTCCCTGCTGTCACATCTTCAAAATCGCGGACCGCGATTTGAAAATGGCGCCGCCGGCGCCGAAGTACACAGAGCCGGTCCTCGGCTCTTTCCGGCAGCTCTCGTTTACTTTCGGCTCCACTCGTAGTCCCGAGCGGAGCTATCCGAACCTACTCGGATAGCTCCGCTCCGGACTACGAGTGAAACCGAAAGTAAACGAGAGCCGCCGGAAAGAGCCGAGGACCGGCTCTGTGTACTTCGGCGCCGGCGGCGCCATTTTCAAATCGCGGTCCGCGATTTTGAACAAGTGACAGCTCGGATCGCAGGGGGATCGGCGTATAACACGCACCTGCAACTTTCCCCTGATTTTAAGGGGAAAAAAGTGCGTGTTATACGCCGATAAATACGGTATTTTATTTCTTTCCTCATTCCCTAATTACCATGATTTTAATATGCTGTCAATGTCCCCTTTGTCCTCATGCATGCTGGATTTTTATGTAATTATTTTTGTTGTCCTTCATACATATTTGCCTTCACTTACCTCCCCAGCATGGTCTCTCCTGGCCCAAAATTCACCTCATGTAGTCACTTAACAATGTATTTTGTCAGCTCCATAGTAGTGCTTTACCCCAAACACCCCCTAAAATTTAAGGAAATGTGATTGGTGCTTAAAATTCATGCAGAGTTCCCGAGGCTTTTTTGGGGTCCCCAAATCATTTGAAACCCTCCCTCCCCCCAACTGCTAAGTCAGCTGATCCCAATTCTCTATCTATCCTCAATCATCTATCTGCTGACTTTGCCAAACCCATACACACTATACCCATCTCTTTAGTGGTCAGATGTATGGATGAATTCCCCAAGGCATATAGTGCAAGGTCCTGCCTGAATACTTTCAAATGGTACTCAAGTTTTTGTATACTACTATTATCTTGCTAGGTAATAGCAGAATGTCCAAATGTGCTAAAATGTGTACAGTGTGTATTTATATCTTTGTATTATGACACTTCTTACCTGTCCAGTGGGCTGTCAATAGTGTAACTAAAGAGGGGCTGGCCAAAGTAATACCCATTATTTAGGCATTCATCTCTCAATGAAGTGGAGAGGGTTACCTGTCCCAGAGCCCCCCCTATAATGTTAGAAATGGCCCAGGAGGGGGGGGGGGTGGGGGGAATCTGATAGTTGGACCTTATACTTTGGTTTTTAAAAATTTCCTCTAATAAATGTTATCTTGATGTTGGCCAACAATGTTTGTGTCTATTCTGCTTTCCCTGTTTATGTGCACAAAGAATATTTTTTTTTTTTGGTTTTGACTCCACAGTTTCCTTCCACGCCACAGGAATGGCAGTCTGTGGCCTCCCACTTTGCCCAGCAGTGGGACTTTCCTAACTGCGGAGGGGCAATTGATGGGAAACACGTCCACATCATCCCACCGCCCAACTCGGGGTCGTACTATTATAATTATAAGGGGTTCAATAGTATTGTGATGTTGGCGGTGGTGTCGGCTACTTATGAATTTCTGTATGTGGACCTGGGGAAGAATGGCTGGATGTCCAATGGTGGAGTCATCACCCAGACTGAGTTCTACAGGTGTCTCCAGAATGGCAGCTTGGACTCCAGAAGACAATGTGGAAGGACTCCCATTCGTCTTCATTGCGGATGAAGCTTTTGCGCTGGGGGACCATCTTATGCGGCCATTCCCGATGAGGACCCTCACCCCGGACCAGAGGGTTTTTAATTACCGGTTGGCCAGAGCCAGAAGAGTGGTGAACACGTTTGGAATCATGGCCAGCCAGTTCCGCCTATTTCTTACACCCATACATATGGCGGAGTACAAACTGAATCACATCATCCTGGTGTGCTGTGTTCTACACAACTTTTTATGGCAACATTCTGCCAACTATGCTGGCTCAGTTGGGCCTGAGGCCGGAATTCAACATGAATCAACCCTGATGGCGCTTGAAAGTGGCCATCCTGGCTTACCCCCCCTGAGTGCCCGCTCTGTCCAGCTAAGATACCTTGAATTCTTTGTGGGTAGGGGGCTATCAATATGCCAGACAATGTGTAAAACCTTTGTAAAATTAAAAAAAAAAAGAACTCAAATCTTTGGTGACATTTACTACTTGTGTTTTTTTAGCTGACCCTGACAGAAATGTGGTGAGTCCTGAAAATGGCGTGATTGTGTAACCTTACAAAGCACTGTTGGGTGTTATTTACTAAAGGCAAAGGCACTTTGCACTACAAGTGCACTTGAAACTGCACTGAAACTGCACTTGTAGTGCAAAGTGTATTTTCCCTTAGGAAATAACCCCCATTGTCACAGAAAACACCAATTAGAGCACCACAAAAGTGTTGGAGCGTTGAGACACACAATCTTGATTAACAATCTTTTTAATAACAGCACAATCACACATGCATTTCCAAAAGGTTTTTAAAACAAACCAACATGTTTGTTGTTTAACAATTTTTGGGGTCACATTAGAAAGATAAAACAGGCATGTGTAAAACCCACAAGAAATACACAAATTTAGAACTTACAAAGTTCACATTTGGTAGAACGTGAAGACAATATCAGACATGAGTATTTACAAACTGTGTATGATATTAGGTTCAGATGGGGTGAAGTCACTCCAGGAAAAGCCAAATTTGGAAGATGCACACAAATTTGCGAATGTCAACATGTGCTAACTGCCATCACGGGGATCAAGGGATGTGTTTTGGGGGTGCAACCCCTTCCTCACACACAGCTACTTTATTATTGAGGAACGGGTTGCACCCCCAAAATGCGTCCATTGATCTCCCGTGATGGCAGATAGCACATGTTGACACACTGTGTGCCTCTTCAAAATTTGGCTTTGCTACAAATTGACATAAAAAATACAAAAAAATTTGGCACAACAAAAACCCAAGGCATTTTGAGGGGTTTTAAACTCTCCCTAAAACATCAATGATGTTCTTCATTTTTTGCTGAACATCATTGATGATTTTCACAATGTTTTCCAAGTCCCTATTACACCCCATGATCTCCACGATCAGGATCTGGGCACTTTCACTGGTGAAAGGATCTGGATCCACAACATCACAATCCCCTAAAAAGATAGAAACAAAAAAACACCATGTATTATAAATATGGCGGCATCCATCTCTTACCTGAGCCTGTGGTCGCAGACACTCACCTGTTGTGGTGACTATTTCCACCACGTCTTCCTCCTCCTGCTCTGCTGGTCTTCGGTGGATTTCCCCTTCTTCCAGAGGTGGGGGGTCTCTGGTCTCCTCGGATGAGGGGTGTCCTCCGAGTCTTGTATCCCCTATGTACAAAAAAATAGGTATACTTAGCACACAGATATTTGATGGCAGAAATAGGAATATAAAACATTGTTTGGAAGTGGGGTATAATTGTCTGTTTTGGCAGAGTTCCAATATGTGGCATTTTTCTTGTCCTTCTTGAATACTTACCTGTCTTGTACAAGCTTCACAGATGGAGACACCCCTATAGTATACACTGGAGCACCTGTGTGGCCCCCCCTAATAAAAAGGGTGTTCTTGTGTCCCACACTAGTGCTCCAGCTTCCAGATGTGTAAACTGCTGCTGAGTATCCTCTCCTTACACAGAATGTAGTTGGCATTTCATTCTAGTAACAAACCCATCTACACAACCCAATTCTTTATACACAAGTAGGCCCTAAAAAATGCTGGCAAATGCATATGGCCAAACGAACTATGTTTGATACGAACGAATAATGTGCCCATGAACATGAAAGTTGCCTTTTGAAACTGGATAACAGTTAATAAAAGCACATGGAGCAGCACGAACGTAATAAACATAAAGAATAGGAACACAGCACAACTACTTACTTTTTTGCAGCACTCTCCGGATCTTTCTGCTCTCTTAATTTCAGGTCCGACCACAGCTTCCTGAGCTGATCTTTCGATTGTTGTACCCAAAAATTCCGGTGCAGACTCTTGACCACTTTTGCCATGATCTTGGCCTTTCAGACATTGGGGTTGGGGTAAGGTCCATACTTCCCATCATAGTCGGCCTTCTTCAGGATATCCGCCATCTACAACATCTCCCTAAAAGACATATTTGATGCCTTAAATCGTCTCTTCCGGGATCGGGATGTTTCTGGCTCTGGGCTTTCCTCCTCCTCCTCCTCGTTGCTGTAATTAGCATGCACCTGCTCTGACTCCACCATGTGCTCTTCCCCACTGCGCAGAATGAGAAGGGCCAGGGAAGAGACTAGAAAGAACGTCAGGGGCGGGCAGAGTTACACGCATGCACAGTGTCTATAAAGCGTAACACGCGTGCGTAGTAAGTACGATCTGTGAGCGGAGGAAGGAGTATCGGAGGCGCTGATTATGAAAACGAAGGTAAGATCTAAACTTGGGCCTATACTGCTTCTAAATTGAGGCCTATATTGTAACTATATTAGGAGAGTTTCGCCTGACATTAGTGTTTGTCTTGTGTTGTGTCTTGCAGAGAATATGGATGGCTTCAATGACCACAATTTCCTCCCCCTGTTCATAGACAAATACAGGGAGCTGCCCTGTCTGTGGCAGGTGAGACATCCACATTACAATAATAAACAAAAGAGGCAGACAGCGTTGGAGAAATTGCTGGAGTTGGCGAAGCTGGTGGTCCCCACGGCAGCCATCCCCTATTTAAAAACCAAAATTGGTGACCTGAGGAGCACTTATCTTAGGGAGTGCAAGAAGGTCACGGATTCCCAGAGATCCGGAGCTGGAGAAGATGACATTTATGTCCCCAGGCTGTGGTACTATGAGAGACTGCGATTTCTGTCAGACCAGACTGGAGTCAGGGAATCCCTCTCCACTCTTCCTTCCACTCTTCCTTCCACCCTATCTTCCACCCCAGCTGAGTCTTCCGATGTCCAACCTGGGACTTCCAGCAAGGAAGAAGTGGAGGAGCCCAGCTTGAGCCAGGTATAGAATTCTTCTACAGATTTCTGGTCAAAAAATAAATGATGTTTACTAGATGTTATTATTGATCACTAATTGCTGATTTCATAAAGTGTTTTACATATCAATAGACAGTAGTGGGCACAAAAAATTCGGACAAGATAGAAAAATGCTGGGCTCAGAATGATAGTCTGTTATATTTGATAACATTCAATTTGCAAAAGTCATGAGATGAAAATTGTGTGTGATTGATGAAGAAAAAACTAAAATGATGTCCCTTTTTCATACACAGGAAGACCTCAGCCAGGAGGAGGCTGTGGAATGTGGCACACAGGAGGAGGCTGTGGAATGTGGCAGCCAGGAGGAGGCGGGGGTTAGTGGCAGCCAGGAGAAGGCGGGGATAAGTGGCAGCCAGGAGAAGTCTGGGACCAGTCGCAGCCTGACAGAATCGCAGGTTCCTCCCCTCCGCCTTCCATACAAAAGACCGAGGAAGGGGACTCACATGCAGGATTCAGCGCTCAGGCTCATTCAGGAGGCTTCTGCGTCCCTCAGAGCCTTACCCACTCATGAAGAGGCCTTTGCCTGCATGGCTGCCACCAAACTGAAGGGCATGCAGGAGGGTCAACGCAAGCTATGTGAGGACCTTCTGTATAAAGTCCTAAGTAAGGGGGTGAGTGGCGAAATAACACCCAATACCCACCTGAGTGAGTTGGCCCATCCCCCTCTTCCTCCTCCTGCCACAACTCCACCACCACAGCCACAGCGTGGAAGGAAGCGTGGAAGGAAGACCAGAGAGTGATGGCCCTGGGTTCAGTCTGGTCTGGCAAAAGATGCAATCTCTTGTATGACCACAGCCTGGGGACATGTTTGTCATCTGCTGCTTTGCGGATCTCTGGGACTTCTGGACCAGACTGCACTACCTTAGATAAGGACTCCTCAGGCCACCAATTTTGCTTGAAAATAGTTGATGTCTGCCCTGGGGGCTAAAGGCTTCGCCAATTTCTGCTGTTTCTCCAGTGTTGCCTCCCTCTTTGTTTAGTTGTGAGCCTTTAATAAAGGAATTTTTGTTTCAATTATACTTGCCTATGTGTGTTTTCCTTCAAAAATTACAGTTTGTTTGTGAGGATTTCAAAAATAAAATGTGACATTAACAAGAGACACCAACACCAAGCAATCTCCTTGAGATTAAATAATACAAGACATCAATGGTGTTGTGGTAACTTGACACACAAAACACACACAAAAATATTATAGAGTAAAACACAAAAAAAAAAAAAAAAAAAACCATCAGCCTTGAAAAAAATAAAAAAACACACAAAAAAATGCCTTGACCAAAAAAAAAAAGAAATATTTGGAAACCAACAAAAAAAATTTGGTCAGATGTGACAAATCTAAATATATTGAGGGAATCACAATAAATAATAAAGAAAGAAGTTTGTGAGAAGTCTGTGTGATTATGAGCAGCAAAACTACTTCATTCTTCTCACATTATAAAGAAGAAGAGAGTGCGCTGTATTAAACTATTTCAAACATTGCAGCCTGACGAAAGTGCTGTATCCATTCCGAAAGCTAATTTTACCAGACCGAGCTGTTCCGTCTCAGAATTTCTTCTGAGCATGCGTGGCACTTTGTGCGTCGGAACTGGCCACACACGGTCGGAATTGACGCAATCGGATTTTGTTGTCGGAAAATTTTATAGCCTGCTCTCAAACTTTGTGTGTCGGAAAATGCGATGGAAAAAGTCCGATGGAGCCCACACGCGGTCGGAATGTCCGACAACGCGCTCCGATCGGACATTTTCCATTGGAAAATCCGACCGTGTGTACGGGCATTACAGTAAAGAACTCTGTACGTAGTTTAAGCTTAAACTGATCGTGTGTACACAAATTCGATGCACAAAGTGCCACGCATGCTCAGAATAAATTAAGAGACAAAAGCTATTGGCTTCTGCCCCGTTTATAGTCCTGACGTACATGTTTTACGTCACCAGAACGATCGAATTTTCCGACAACTTTGTCCGACCGTGTGTATGCAAAACAAGTTTGAGCCAACATCCGTCGGAAAAAAATCCATGGATTTTGTTCTCGAAATGTCCGATCAATGTCCGACTGTGTGTACAGGGCATTACAGTAAAGACCCTCTACATAGTTTAAGGTTAAACCTCTTTTCTTCTAATTTTAATGAGTGGCCACGAGTCTTTTTGAACTCCCTTTTGCGAAAAAGTTTTATCCCTATTGTGGGATCACCAGTACAGTATTTGTATATTGAAATCATATCCCCTCTCAAGCGTCTCTTCTCTAGAGAGAATAAATTCAGTGCTCGCAACCTTTCCTCATAACTAATATCCTCCAGACCCTTTATTAGCTTTTTTGCCTTTCTTTGTACTCGCTCCATTTCCAGTACATCCTGAGGACTGGTGCCCAGAACTGGACAGCATACTAGTATATCTAGATGGCAACTCAACTCCTCACTGGCGTGGCGAAAAAAAGCCAAGCTCCCCTGACCCTGTCCTGGTGCCATACTCACACAGGTACTCATAGATGGCCCTCTGCTGCATGTGCAGCCGCTGCAGCATTGCCAATGTTGAGTTCCACCTGGTGGGCTTGTCACAAATGAGGCAGTTGGTGGGCAGGTTGCATTCCCTTTGAATGTCAGCAAGCTGATCACTGGCATTGAATGACCAGCGGAAATGACCACAGACTTTTATGGCCTGCCTCAGGAGATCCTGTAAGCCT
Organism: Lithobates clamitans; assembly: GCA_037952925.1. Taxonomy (NCBI): domain Eukaryota; kingdom Metazoa; phylum Chordata; class Amphibia; order Anura; family Ranidae; genus Lithobates; species Lithobates clamitans. The sequence goes on from JBBGZY010000882.1 coordinate 3,275,369, forward strand.
GGGTACCTGCTCAAGAATCGCTAAACCACCAAATTCAGGTTGTGAGCCAAACATGGAACATGGGTCAAGTGTCCCTGTCAGAGGGCGGTGCCATTGTCGCATACAACCATTCCTGGCTGAAGCTGGCAGGGCGTCAACCACCTCTGAGCCTGCCCCTGCAGAGCTGACAGAATCTCTACCCCAGTGTGGCTCCTGTCCACTAAGCAGACTAACTCAAGCACCGTATGGCATCTTTTTGCCTGAGTGCTTGCATAGCCCCTTGAACGCCTACGAATCACCGCTGGATCAGAGGAGAAATCTGCAGAGGAAGAGGCCATAGGCCATAAGAGGAGGGGGTGGAGGAGACAGCTGTGGCAGAATCACCACTACTAGCATTTTGGAGGCGTGGTGGCAGAACAAGCTCCAACAATACTGTACCCTGTCCTTCATCCTTCCCAGCTGCCAGCAGAGTTACCCAGTGCGCCCTGAAAGAAAGGTAATGTCCTTGTCCATGCCTGCTGGACCATGAGTCAGCGGTAATATGCACCTTACTGCTGACCGCCCTGTCCAGCGAAGCCAAAACATTGCCTTCCCCATACTGGTAGAGAGCCGGAATGGCCTTCTGTGAAAAGAAATGGTGTTTGGAAACCTGCCACTGAGGTACCACACATTCCACAAATTCACGAAAGGGGGCAAAGTCTACCAGCAGAAATGGCAGCAGTTGCAGTGCTAGCAATTTGGCCAAGCTAGCATTCAGACGCTGAGCATGTGGATGGCTGGGACCAATTTTCTTTTTATGGTTTAGCAACTGGGGTAGGGAAATTTGCCTGTTAAAATCGGATGTTGGTGTACCGCTAGCAGAGTGCCCGCAAGTACGGGGGACACCTATTTCTACACCTTCATTCCTTTCATTGCAGGTTTCTGAGAGGACTGTAGGTATAGTGGGGTTGGAGATCCCAGATGAGGAACAAGGAGAGGTCCGCCTTGTTTTTTGATGTGGGTCTTTTAAGTGCTGTTGCCAACGGACTGCATTAGAGGTCGTCATATTTCTGGTCAAGCATGTGGTGCCCAAGCGGCTGCTGTTTTGGCCACGCTTGATACGCTTCAGACATATGTTGCAAACAGCAACGGTGCGATCTGCTGCACACGTGTCAAAAAAGGCCCACACCAAAGAACTTTTCAAAATATGTGGGGAGTCAGAAGCGCCCTGCACCTGCTTAGCTCTGCAGTGTGATGCAATAGGGTGGCTGCCCTTAAGCTGACCCCTGGAGGGCATCCTGCCTTGTTGGAGATGTGCCTCCTCCTCCTCCTTTCTTCTATCAGGCACCCAAGTAGAGTCAGTGACCTCATCATCCCCTCCTTCCTCATCACTGGAGCAAACTTGGCAGTATGCTGCATCTGGGGGAACATGACTGCCACTTTCTTGTCTTTCTTGGGCACCCCCTCTCCCTAGGCTCATATTACTCCATTCCTCAACCTGGGTACCATCATCGGAGCCTTCAAAACGCTGCACATCCTCCTGCAGCATGTACCCGTCACTGTGGTCGAATAGTTCGGGGGACTCCTCCGTTCATGATGGTGGGGCTAGGGAAGGAGTGACTGTTGACATGGAGCCGATGGAATAGGCCGCTTTGGCAGTTGCATTGGCAGGCAAACTACTCTGAGCCTGGGTGACAGAGGATGAGGAGGATGAGGACGGCTTTGTTATCCATTCCACCAACTCTTCTGCATGTTGTGGCTCAATAACATGGCCAGCTGCAGAAAAAAAGGACAAGCGTGCCCCACGGCCACGTGCTGAGGATGCACCGTGCCCACGACCAGCACTGTTGTTGTCGACACAGAGCCTGCTTGCCCTCCTTTATTGGCCTGTGAGCGTCTGCCTCTCCTTGGTGGCCTTCCGGACATGCTGTAAATTTTGTTTACCAAAACCACACTACACTGTATTGTATACTGTGTATACCACCAGAAAACTAGTAGCAACTGCACTAGGGGTGCACGGTACTGTGTACTGTGTACGCCGCCTGAAGTATCTTAGAAAAAGTACACTAGGAATGGCCTTCAGTCAGATATAGGCTTGGCTACACTGGATGCAGTAGATATATATATGTGTATATATATATATATATATATATATATGAGACTGTATATATATATATATATATATATATATATATATATATAGACTTCAGGTGGGTTAACTTCTTTTCTTTAATCCTTAATCCGATCACAGCACCACCAGGGTGGACTCCCAATCTTCCACCATAAATTAATAAAGAAAAACGTGGATCGATGCTTGATGCAAATGTATCCTTTACTTGAAAATTTAAATCATACAAACATTGAAAGTGCAGACGTGCAAGCTACTGTACAGTATCGAGCGTGAGTCGCTCTTCATCAGGTTCTCTGGCTGTGTGTGGAAAACCCAACATCATTTCCTTCTCTTATCCCCACCCAGCATATCATCACACATGTGTCAAATCAAACAATTAACAATACTAATTATCCAAACTAAAATAATTAACCCATACTATATAGAAATGTCTAATAAAAGACTATACATCTCTATACTGCAAAAATTTCTACACCTACTAGCATCCTACCAAGTATCATCTTCTATTGAGTTTTTATCAAGGAATGTACAACCTCTCTCATCACTACAATGTTTCTATCTATAACTTGTTTTATCAATAATCGTTACAATTCACTGACATTCTTATAGGGCGTACACACGGTCGGACTTTGTTCGGACATTCCGACAACAAAATCCTAGAATTTTTTCAGACGAATGTTGGCTCAAACTTGTTTTGCCTACACACGGTCGCACAAAGTTGTCGGAATTTCCGATCGCCAACCACGCGGTCACGTTCACCACGTACGACAAGACTAGAAAAGGCCGGTTCAGAACCAAGCGCGGCACCCTTTGGGCTCCTTTTGCTAATCTCGTGTTAGTAAAAGTTTGGTGAGAGACGATTCGCGCTTTTTCAGACTCGTGGCTTTCGGATCGTTTTCTGCCGTTCAGTTTGTGCTTGTGGGTTTGTATCTGCTCTTCAGTGCGTGCAAGCAAGTTCCGCGTGACTTTAGGTAGTCATTGTATTCTTGTTTGTTACTGTTTTTCAGGTCGCTCTTCACAGGCCTTGCTGTTCTTCAGTGCATTCTGTTACTTCGTTCTGAGCAGCCGACCGTTTTCTAGCCATGTTTCGTATGTGTACTCCTCGTAGAGTTCGTGCTGTGCGGGGGCTTGGTGTTGGGGTCCTGACCTTGACACAAGTCCAGTCCATGAACAGGGTGGGGAGGAGTTCATGGACCAAGAATTGGTTGCTTCAGCGTGACCAGTTCTCTCATATGCCTTTGCTCCGTGAGATCTGTGAGAATAATCCTGATGATTTCAGGAACTTTCTCAGGATGACGGACCCCGTGTTTCACCGTTTGTTGGCTTTGCTGACACCCTATATCAGCAGGCAGGATACCTGCATGAGGCAAGCCATCACTCCGGAGCAGAGGTTGGTCGCTACCTTGCAGTATTTGGCCACAGGGAGAAGTCTGCAGGACTTGAAGTTCTCGACAGGCACCTCCCCCCAGGCTCTGGGGATCATTATCCCAGAGACCTGTTCTGCCATCATCCAGGTCCTACAGAAGGAGTATATGAAGGTAAGATTTTTATGCTTTAATATCACATTTTATTGTATTGAATGTTTGATAATATATTGTATTTATTTCCTCATTCCCTAATTACCATGATTGGAATATGCTGTGAATGTCCCCTTTGTTCTCATGCATGGTGGATTTTTATGTAATTATTATTTTATGTCCTTCATACATATTTGCTCTTCACTAACCTCCCCAGCATGGTGTCTCCTGCCCTATATTCACCTCATGTAGTCACTTAACAATGTATTTTATCAGCTCCATAGTAGTGCTTTACCCCAAACACCCCCTAAAATGTTTGGAAATGTTATTTTTGATTTAAATTCAGGCAGAGTGCCATAGGCTTTTTTTTGTGGTGTCCCCAAATAATTTTTAGTAACCCTCCCTCCCCCCAACTGCTAAGTCAGCTGATTCCAATTCTATATCCTCAATCATCTATCTGCTGACTTTGCCAAACCCATACACACTATACCCATCTCTTTTGTGGTCAGATTTATGGATGAATTCCCCAAAGCATGTAGTGCAAGGGCCTGCCTGTATACTTTCAAATGGTACTTTTTAAAGTTTTTGTATCCTATTATTATCTTGATAGGTAATAGCAGAATGTCCAAATATCCTCAAATGTGTACAGTGTGTATTTTTATCTTTGTATTATGACACTTCTTACCTGTCCAGTGGTCTGCTAATAGTGTAACTAAGGAGGGTCTGTTCAAAGTAATACCCATTATTTAGGCATTCATCTCTCAATGAAGTGAAGAGGGTTACCTGTCCAAGATTAACACACACCCCCTATAATGTTAGAAATGGCCCATGAGAGGGGGGGAGGGGCAATATGATAGGTGTACCTTATACTTTGGCCTTGTTAAATTCCCCCTACTAAATGCTATCTGGAGGTTGTCCCAGAATGTTTGTGTCTAATCAGCTTGCCATGTTTCTGTGAAAAAATAGTAATGTTTATTGTTTTTTCCTCAACAGTTTCCTTCCACGCCACAGGAATGGCAGACTGTGGCCTCCCACTTTGCCCAGCGGTGGGACTTTCCTAACTGCGGAGGGGCAATTGATGGGAAACACGTCCACATCGTCCCACCACCCAACTCGGGGTCGTACTATTATAATTACAAGGGGTTTAATAGTATAGTGATGTTGGCGGTGGTGTCGGCTAATTACGAGTTCCTGTATGTGGACGTGGGGAAGAATGGCCGGATGTCCGATGGTGGAGTCATCGCCCAGACGGAGTTCTACAGGCGTCTCCAGAATGGCAGCTTGGACTTGCCAGCTCCAGAGGACAATGTGGAAGGACTCCCATTCGTGTTCGTTGCTGATGAAGCGTTTGCGCTGGGGGACCACCTGATGCGGCCATTCCCGATGAGGACCCTCACCCCGGAACAGAGGGTTTTTAATTACCGGCTGGCCAGAGCCCAAAGAGTGGTGGAGAACACATTTGGAATCCTGGCCAGCCGGTTCCGACTATTTCTGACACCCATCCATATGGCGGAGTATAAACTGAACCATATGCTCTCCCCTGTCCTCCACTTGGGGGCGGGGGCGGGCTTTGCCGCGACGCATCGGCGCCACGCCTCCCATGCCGACCGCAGCGTCACTGCTGTGACGTCTGCGGGTCGTCATGTGGCTGTTCCATCTTCGCTCATCATTGGAGGGGATTCGGAACACCTGACCGATTGCTATTGGTCGGGTGGTGACGTAATCCCTCATAAGAGCGCGGCGTGACGCTGGGGGCCACATATGCATGCTTGGGAGGGGGGAGCGATCCTACCCCGCTTGCAGAGGACCGCTGGGTTGAAACCCTAGGTATCCTGCCTATTATGGTTTATACTCTGGACATTAAGACATCAAGGTAAACGGCTTTGGAGAGGGTGGCATTCACCATTTCCCTTTCACCTCACATACCCACACATTCTGGGGGGCTCTCATACGGCTCCTCACATTCACCTCATCACTCATTTCATTCCCTGGTTCAGGTTCACTATGTGCCCTGTAACCAGGGTCACTTCCACTTCATCCACCATAGTTTTTTGTTTTGAATTTTTTTGACATCTCACTTATTTCATTCTTATTGATTGTTTTGTTCACCTCAACACTAACGGACACTGGTGTTTTTGCCCCTACACTTCTTTAGACACATCGCACACCCACACTTCACTCACGCATTGCTCACACATCCCCCCATCACCTCTCCATTGGTTGGATATACCAATACCAGTTTACCATTTACCATTATTTTCATATAGGTGTTACCATCCATCATTATAATACATTTAAATTCACGGATTCGTGATTATAACTATACACAACATTTACAAATCAATTACCATGCTTTATATTATGCATAGGTCTAAGATATACATATAAAAATAATTAAATATACCTCTGATGTGCTGGGTTTGAATCCGGTTGGGACTCAGTATATCATCAAACATTTTATTTTGTAAACATGGCTATATATAGTACAAACATTTGTATTTATCATACTATATCCACTCACAGAATTTCCCGGATGATCATTGGACCACCGGTGAACTCTTCATGGATACTTTGTTTCCCCTTGGTCCATACTGCAATCCAGTGTGCATTGTTGTGGCCCCCTCAGCTCCCGTGGTGGACATTTCTTGGATGGCGCCTTTGATGTCTGCACCTAGTGCCCATGAGGGTAGCGTATTGTTGTGAGTAATTCCAACCAAATTTTGATCTTTGCCCACACTTTGGCTATACATATATATTATAATTTATTATTTATTATTATTTTTTATTTTATGAATATTTTGAATACAGTGGTATTTACACATATTTATACGTTACCTATAGATGGATGGTTGTCGCTTGCTCCTGATGAGTGATGGTTCACGAAATGCGTCGAGCATACTGTGCGACAACTCTATTGATCGACCAATTAATGACCAATTTAATGTACCTACTATTGTTGATGTGATTACTGTATTTTATTGCTGCAAACTTGCTGTAGCTATGATCTTAATGTAACATTTTGATTCCTTTATATTTTGCAACATGGTTACAATTGTAAAACGATGTTTAATAAAGTATTTTATGGAATGTGCATTCACCTTTGGTATATGGATCAATGCATTCACACCTAGGTCTTGCTTATTGTATCAACTTTTGGAAACACACCTCATTTAAAGTCCCAAACTCCTTCTCTATTTTTGGCAATGCCACAGGGATGGAGGTGCATATTTATTGGCACCTCATTTAAAGTCCCAACTTTTTTTCTTTTGTTTAGTATTACCCAGGGATGGAGGTGTGCTACCAAGTTGATTACAAGCGGCTAACCCCTTGATGTCTACACTTCATAGACACTTGGGGAGCTGTTCCCACAAATTATGGGTTCCGCTTCAAAATGCCCATCTCCTCTTACTTTCCATGTTTCAACTTACGGCCATATTTGAATCTCACTACCGGCTCCTTGGTGGCCACGGTGTTGCCCAGAGGGCTGTCCACCTCCTGTCCACCTTCGGGAGCTGCGATGCGCCCCGGCTGCTCTCCCCTGTCCTCCACTTGGGGGCGGGGGCGGGCTTTGCCGCGACGCATCGGCGCCACGCCTCCCATGCCGACCGCAGCGTCACTGCTGTGACGTCTGCGGGTCGTCATGTGGCTGTTCCATCGGCGCTCATCATTGGAGGGGATTCGGAACACCTGACCGATTGCTATTGGTCGGGTGGTGACGTAATCCCTCATAAGAGCGCGGCGTGACGCTGGGGGCCACATATGCATGCTTGGGAGGGGGGAGCGATCCTACCCCGCTTGCAGAGGACCGCTGGGTTGAAACCCTAGGTATCCTGCCTATTATGGTTTATACTCTGGACATTAAGACATCAAGGTAAACGGCTTTGGAGAGGGTGGCATTCACCATTTCCCTTTCACCTCACATACCCACACATTCCGGGGGGCTCTCATACGGCTCCTCACATTCACCTCATCACTCATTTCATTCCCTGGTTCAGGTTCACTATGTGCCCTGTAACCAGGGTCACTTCCACTTCATCCACCATAGTTTTTTGTTTTGAATTTTTTTGACATCTCACTTATTTCATTCTTATTGATTGTTTTGTTCACCTCAACACTAACGGACACTGGTGTTTTTGCCCCTACACTTCTTTAGACACATCGCACACCCACACTTCACTCACGCATTGCTCACACATCCCCCCATCACCTCTCCATTGGTTGGATATACCAATACCAGTTTACCATTTACCATTATTTTCATATAGGTGTTACCATCCATCATTATAATACATTTAAATTCACGGATTCGTGATTATAACTATACACAACATTTACAAATCAATTACCATGCTTTATATTATGCATAGGTCTAAGATATACATATAAAAATAATTAAATATACCTCTGATGTGCTGGGTTTGAATCCGGTTGGGACTCAGTATATCATCAAACATTTTATTTTGTAAACATGGCTATATATAGTACAAACATTTGTATTTATTATACTATATCCACTCACAGAATTTCCCGGATGATCATTGGACCACCGGTGAACTCTTCATGGATACTTTGTTTCCCCTTGGTCCATACTGCAATCCAGTGTGCATTGTTGTGGCCCCCTCAGCTCCCGTGGTGGACATTTCTTGGATGGCGCCTTTGATGTCTGCACCTAGTGCCCATGAGGGTAGCGTATTGTTGTGAGTAATTCCAACCAAATTTTGATCTTTGCCCACACTTTGGCTATACATATATATTATAATTTATTATTTATTATTATTTTTTATTTTATGAATATTTCGAATACAGTGGTATTTACACATATTTATACGTTACCTATAGATGGATGGTTGTCGCTTGCTCCTGATGAGTGATGGTTCACGAAACGCGTCGAGCATACTGTGCGACAACTCTATTGATCGACCAATTAATGACCAATTTAATGTACCTACTATTGTTGATGTGATTACTGTATTTTATTGCTGCAAACTTGCTGTAGCTATGATCCTAATGTAACATTTTGATTCCTTTATATTTTGCAACATGGTTACAATTGTAAAACGATGTTTAATAAAGTATTTTATGGAATGTGCATTCACCTTTGGTATATGGATCAATGCATTCACACCTACGTCTTGCTTATTGTATCAACTTTTGGAAACACACCTCATTTAAAGTCCCAAACTCCTTCTCTATTTTTGGCAACGCCACAGGGATGGAGGTGCATATTTATTGGCACCTCATTTAAAGTCCCAACCTTTTTTCTTTTGTTTAAACTGAACCATATTATACTGGCGTGCTGTATTCTCCATAACTTTTTAAGGAAACATTCAGCCAACTATGCTGGGTCAGTTGGGCCTGAGGCCGGAATCCTACATCAAACCACACTGACGGCGCTTGAAAGTGGCTGTCCTGGCTTGCCCTCCCTGAGTGCCCGTGATGTCCGGTTACGCTACCTGGAGTTGTTTGCGGGTAGGGGGCTATCAATATGCCAGACAATATGTGAAGCCTTTTTATAATAAAAAATTAAAAAATAAATTCTTGGTGGACCTGCTTGTGTTTGTTTTAGCTGACCCTGACAGAAATGTGTTGAGTCCAGAAAATGTCGTGATTGTGTAACCTTATTATACAAAGCACTGTTGGCTGTTATTTCCTAAATGCAAAAACACATTTCACTACAAGTGCACTTGCAACTGCACTGAAACTGCACTTGTAGTGCAAAGAGGATTTGCCCTTAGGAAATAACCCCCATTTTTGCATAAAACAGCAATTACATCACCCCAAAAGTGTTGTATTGTAGTGTTGAGACAATAATCCACACATTCTTGAGTAAGCCACTTTTTTATACCTGCACAATCACATGTGCATTTACCAAAGGTTTTTAAAACAAACCAACATGTTTGTTGTATAACAATTTTTGCAGTAGCATTATCAAAAATCGAAATGTCCATTTCAGATAAAACAGGCCTGTGTAAAACCAACAAGAAAGCCAAAAAACTTGAACTTACAAAGTTCACATTAGGTAAAACCTGAAGGCTATATCAGACATCAGTATTTAGGAACTGGGTTTGATATAGCGTTCAGATGGGGGGAAATCACCCCTGGAAAAGCCAAATTTGGAAGATGCACACCAATTTACGAATGTCAACATGTGCTATCTGCCAGCAGGGGGGATCAAGGGACGTGTTTTGGGGGAGCAAGCCCTTCCTCAACGCTACTTTATAATTGAGGAAGAGGTTGCACCCCCAAAACGCGTCCATTGATCTCCCGTGATGGCAGATAGCACATGTTGGCACACTGTGTGCATCCTCCAAATTTGGCTTTTCAAAACATGGCAAAAAGATTTTAAAAATTGGACCACAATTCCAAGCATAGATTTTGTGGGGTTTTAAATTCGCCCCAAAACATCAATGATGTTATTATTTTTTTTAATAACATCATTGATTTTTTGCTGTATGTTGTGCAATTCGAGATTACACCCCATGATCTCCCCGATCAGGATCTGGACACTTTCTGAAGTAAAGCGTTCTGGATCCACAACCTCACGATCACCTAAAAAGAGAGAAACAAAACAAAAACAGGTATCAAAAATCTGCCACCATCCATCTCGTTTACCTGAGTCTGTGGTCGCAGACACTCACCTGTTGTGGTGCCAATCTCTACCACATCTTCTTCTTCCTCCTGCTCTTCTTCGTTTGGGGGTATTTCACCTTCTTCCATAGGTGGGGGGTCTTTGGTCTCCTCGGATGAGGGGTGTCCTCCGAGTCTTTTCTCCCCTATGTAAAACAAAAATGGTATAATTAGCACACAGATATTTGATGGCAGGACTATAAATATGAAACATTGCTTGGAAGTGGGGTACAATTGTCAATTTTAGCCGAGTTCCAAGATGTCTTTTTTTTATTGCCCTTTGTCAAGCTGCAATACTTTACCTGTTTAGTACAAGCTTCACAGATGGAGACCCCCCTATAGTATACACTGGAGCACCTGTGTGGCCCCCCTAATAAAAATGGTGTTCTTGTGTCCCACACTAGTGTTCCAGCATCCAGATGTGAAAACAGCTGCTCAGTGTCCTCTCCTTACACAGAATCTAGTTTGCATTTCATTCTAGTAACAAACCCATCTACACAAACAAGTATTTGTCATCCAAGTAGGCCCAAAAAAAATGTGGGAAAATGCATATGGCCTAAACAATGATGTTTTAGAGGCCGAAAGAAAAATGTTTGATACAAACGAATAATGGGCCCATGAACATTAAAGTTGCCCTTTTAAATGTTACAATTAATAAAAGCATATGGAGCAGCACGAACGGAATAAAGACAGAAAGAATAGGAACACAGCACAACTACTTACTTTTTTGCATCACTCTCCAGATCTTTCGGTACTGCTCTGGCTCTCTCAATTTCAGGTCCGACCACCGCTTCCTGAGCTGATCTTTTGATCTTTGGACCCCGAAATTCCTCAGAAGACTCCTGACCACTTTCGTCATGATCTTGGCCTTTCGTATATTGGGGTTGGGGTAAGGCCCATACTTCCCGTCATAGTCGGACTTCCTCATGATGTCGACCATCTCCAACATCTCCCCAAAGGACATATTTGTGGCCTTAAAACGTTTCCTTCTGGATCGGGACGTGTCCGGATCCTTGCTTTCCTCCTCCTCCTCCTCATTCCTGCAATTAGCACGCACCTACTGTGACTCCGCCATGTGCTCTTCCCCCACTGCGCCGAACAAAAAGGGGCGGGGAATAGACTAGAAAGAACGTCAGGGGCGGGCGGAGTTACACGCATGCGCAGTGTCTATAAAGCGTAACACGCGTGCGTATTACGTGCGATCTGTGAGCGGAGGAAGGAGCATTGGACGCGCCGATCGTAAGAACGAAGGTAAGAGACAAACTTGTGCCTATACTGCTTCTAGATTGAGGCCTATATTGTAACAAGATTAGGAGAGTTTTGTCTGACATTAGGCTTTGTCTTGTTTCTTGTAGTGAACATGGATATGCTACTCAAAGATAATGACTTCATGTCAGTATTCGTAGAGATGCTAAGGGAGCTGCCCTGTCTGTGGGAGATTAACCACCCCCATTTCAAGAACCAAGCAAAGAGGAAGGCAGCACTGGAGCAATTGTGTGAAATTGTGAAGCAGGTGATCCCTACGGCAGACATCACCTATTTAAAGATATTGATTGGTTGCCTGAGGAGTACATATCTAAGGGAGCGCAAGAAAGTCCTGGATTCACAGAGATCCGGAGCAGCAGATGACATCTATGTCTCCAGGATGTTGTACTACGACAGGCTGCATTTTCTGGCAGGCCAGACTGAACCCAGGCCATCCCTCTCCAGTCTTCCTTCCACGCTTCCTTCCCCCCCGGCTGAGGCTTCTGACGCCCAACCTGGGCCTTCCAGGCCACATGTGGAGGAGCCCAGATTGAGCCAGGTATAGCATTCCTCTAAATATTGCTGGTTGCCCAATCAATGATGTTAACTAGATGTTAGTTGGGAGTACTAATTTATGATTGTGATTGATGAAGCAAAAACTAAAACCATGTCCCTTTTTCATACACAGGGAACTCTCAGCCAGGGGGTGGCTGGGCCGAGCCGGCTGGCTGATCTGCAGGTCCCTCCACCCCCCCTGAAAAGAGAAAGTGGCAGTAGGAGGAGTGCCCTAGAGGAGGCTGCTATAGGATTCTTTTGGAGGGCTACAGAGGTCCTGGGAGCACGACAGACCGTGGAGGAGGACATTGCTGCCTTCATTGCATATAAAATGCAGAGGCCGGAGGAGGGCCAACAAGCCATGTGTGAGGACCTCATATTGGAGGCTCTTAAGAAAGGTATGAGGGGCCAAATGACAGCTCAGACACACCTTTGTGATGGTCCTCCTCCTCCTCCTGCAGGTCCTCCTCCTCCTCCTCCCTCTCCTCCAGGTCCCCCCAGTCCTTCTCCAGGTCCTCCCAGTCCTCCTCCTCCTCCAGGTCCTACTCCTCCTCCTGCCACATCTCCAACTGCACAGCCACAGCCCGGAAGGAAGCGTGGAAGGAAGACCAGACAGTGATTGGCCTGGGTTCAGTCTGGTTGGCCAAAAAATGCAGCCTCTTGTGGTACCACAGCCTGGGGACACACATGTCATCTGCTGCTATCTGGATCTCTGCGAATTCTGGACCAGACTGCACTCCCTTAGATATGGACTCCTCAGGCCACCAATTTTGATGTTGAAGAATTGATGTCTGCCGTGGGGGTCCCAGGCTTCGCTAATTTCTCCTGTTGATCCAGTGTTGCCTTCCTCTTTGTTTGGTTCTGAGCCCTTAATAAAGGATTTTTGTTTTGAATTATACTCTCCTATGTGTTTTACTTCAAAAAGAACAGTTTGTTTGTGAGGATTCTTGTAACTTGGGATGTAACAAGCCTATATACATCGATTCTGAATAAGGCAGGCATTGAAGCAGCAATCAATTTGATTAGAGACTGTCATGAGTACTCAGAAGCCCAGATTTCTTTTTTTGAAAAATTATTCAATGTGGCTTTGCATAATAACTATTTTCTTTTCAGGGATCAGTACTATATACAGTTGACTGGAGTTGCTATGGGCTCCAATGTTGCCCCGCCATATGCATGTTCATTTATGTATGATTTTGAACAAAGATACATTTTTGTTAATGAAAGTTTTTGCAGCTACTGCGCCACCTGGTGGCGCTATATAGATGATATTTTTGCTGTATGGTGGGGCAACATTGAATCACTTAAGGCCTTTGATGAAATCATTAACAGTTTTTCTCCCAATATTCAATTTAAAATGCAAATTGGTGGGGGTTCGGTTTACTTTTTGGATGTACGAGCTTACATCAAACAGGGACGGATTGAAACAGATATATATACTAAACCCACAGATAGGAACCAACTTCTAAGGTTTGATAGTTACCATCCCCCCATGTATTTGGCTCCATCATTAGGAGCCAACTTCTTAGAGTAACGCGGATTGTGAGTGACACTACAATAAGGGACAGCAGGTTGGATGAAATGTGTTGTAAATTCAAAGAGCGGGGCTATCCGGATGGTTTGATTAGACAGGAACTGAATAAGATTTTTAAAACCGATTAGCACTTGCAATCATAAAAAATATCGATCAAATAAACCTAGAATTCCATTCGTTTTTCAATTGCATAGTTATAGTGACAAGATTTTCAATTTAGTGAGGAAACATTGGTCAATTTGGAGATGATCATATCCACAGATAGAAGAATTTCAGCATATTCCCATGAAAGCCTATTGGCGCAATAAGACTTTGCGTGATTCTTTAGTACGATCGGAATTTAAACCTGACACCCAGGAAGAGAAAACAACCTTTCTGGGCAAGAAAAGAAAGGGTTGCTACCCATGTCAAAATTGTATCCAATGTAACCTAATGCTTAAAGGAAATCATTTTATCCATCCTACAACTAAGAATAGAATAACAGTGAATGGTTTCTATAAATGTCAGTCGTCCTATGTAATCTACATCCTCATATGCCCATGCAATCTCATTTATGTAGGTGAGACTACTCAGAAAATAAAGGATCGCATTGCACAACATCGCAGTACGATCCGACATCCACAGTCAGGTCTCCCAGTGTCACGTCATTTCTCTGAGATGGGACACAAAGATACCGATTTGCGATTCATGGTACTGGAGGAAATTCCTCGTGATAAAAGAGGGGGAGACAGAATTCTCAAATTGAGGAAACGTGAAGTTTGGTGGATTAACAGACTACAGTCTCTTTATCCGGATGGGATGAATAAGGATTATGATTTATATTTGTTTTTATAGGATTTGGATACAGAGTAGTATAATAATTTGATTTGTGATTTGTATATATTATATCCCTTTCAGATTCAGTGGAATGAACTCCCGTTGGGAAAACGGAAAAAAGTTAACAGAAATAACAACTGGAATGTATTATGAAATCTGAGACAATACTAAGAATGTCAGTGAATTGTAACGATTATTGATAAAACAAGTTATAGATAGAAACATTGTAGTGATGAGAGAGGTTGTACAATCCTTGATAAAAACTCAATAGAAGATGATACTTGGTAGAATGCTAGTAGGTGTAGAAATGTTTGCAGTATAGAGATGTACAGTCTTTTATTAGACTTTTCTATATAGTATGGGTTAATTATTTTAGTTTGGATAATTAGTATTGTTAATTGTTTGATTTGACACATGTGTGATGATATGCTGGGTGGGGATAAGAGAAGGAAATGATGTTGGGTTTTCCACACACAGCCAGAGAAGCCTTATGAAGAGCAACTCACGCTCGATACTGTACAGTGGCTTGCACGTCTGCACTTTCAATGTTTGTATTATTGAAATTTTCAAGTAAAGGATACATTTGCATCAAGCATCGATCCATGTTTTTCTTTATATATATATATATATATATATATATATATATATATATATATATTAAATGCACTGCAGCTAACTGAGTAACCTGCCTGCCTGAAGTATATTAGAAAAAGTACACAAGGAATGGCCTTCAGTTAAATCTAGCTACCCTGGATGCAGTGGATATATATATATATATATATATATATATATATATATATATATATACGAGACAGAGATGGAGAGAGAGTGTCATTAAGATTAAGTAGGCAGGCAGACAAGTTATTCAGGTAGCTGCAGTGTATTTAATATATATATATATATATATATATATATATATATATATATATATTAGATACACTGCAGCTATCTGAATAACCTGTCTGCCTGCCTGCTTAATCTAAATGACACTCTCTCTCCATCCACGTCAATAACACACTACACAGGGCCGACATGCAGGCAACCTTATATAGTGTGGGGCGTGGACTTAGTCCCTCTGAGCCATAATTGACCAAAGGCACCCTGCCTTTGGCCAATTATTGCTCTCTTTGCTGAGGGTGCTGGGATTGGCCAAAGCATGTGGGTCATGGTGCATGCTTTGGCCAATCATCACACAGCAATGCACTGTGATCTCGCAGTGCATTATGGGGCGTTACGCAGTGGACTACTTTGCCGCAGACGCCCCATAATGTTCATTTATCGATGAACGGTCTTACAGCTAATGTTCGAGCCGAACTCATGTTCGGAAAAATTAGGCCTTAGGCAGTGGTGGTATTGGTGGCACAACACTGTAAAGCCTCGCAGATACTCTTGTTGAGCGTAGGAACGGGCCCTGCTGTGAAATATTAGATCAAAAATTGTAATTACGCGCCCCTGTCAAACAGGGGCAGAAAAATTGGGCCTTAGGCAGTGGTGGTGGTGCCACAACATTGCAACCCCTCACAGATACTCTTGTTGAGCGCAGGAACGAGCCTTGCTGTGAAATATTACAGCAAAAATTGTAATTACATGCCCCTGTTAAACAGGGGCAGAAAAATTGGGCCTTAGCCAGTGGTGGTGGTGCCCTGAACCTAAAATAGTCTTAGAAGCTATCATCATGAAGATTGAGGAGGAATAGGATAGTCACTCAGCATAATAGGATAGTAAATACACTGCAGCTCACTGAATAACCTGCCTGCCTGAAGTATACTTGAAAAAGTACACCAGGAATGGCCTGCAGTCAGATATAGGCTTGGCTACACTGGATGCAGTTGATATATGCTGTATATACCGAATTTATCGGCATATAACAGGCACTTTTTTCCCCTTAAAATCAGGGGAAAATCGTGGGTGCATGTTATATGCTGATCCCCGCCAATCCCCCGCTAATTGTGAGCGGAGCGAGCACCGGTCCAATGGCGGGACTGGGCGTGACTGTGAGCGCCACCGATATACATACATAGCCGAGTGTACTCGGCTAGGCTTGGCTAGCTCTGCTCACAGTGATGCCCAGTCCCACCCTATGATGGACATAACACAGGGACTGGGCGTAACTGTGAGCGGAGCTAGCCAAGCCTAGCCGAGTACACTCGGCTATGTATGTATATCGGTGGCACTCACAGTCCCGCCAAGTCCCGCCATTGGACCTGTGTTATGTCCATCATAGGGCGAGACTGGGAGAGGAGCCGAGAGGAGCTGAGATACACAGGACCAGCTCTGTGTATCTCGGCGGCGCCATATTTAAACTGCAGTGACACTGACAAGGCTGCAATGTCACTGGACAAGGCTGCAAATGACAAGGCTGCAAATGACAAGGCTGCAAATGACACTGACAAGGCTGCAGATGGACACTGATATACAAGGCTATATATATATTAAATGCACTGCAGCTCACTGAATAACCTGCCTGCCTGAAATTATATTAGTACACCAGGAATGGCCTGCAGTCAGATATAGGCTTGCAATGACTGGATGCAGTGGATATATATATATATATATATATGTATATGTATACACGAGACTGTATACATACATATATATATATATATATATATATATATATATATTAAATGCACTGCAGCTAACTGAATAACCTGCCTGCCTGAAGTATATTAGAAAAAGTACACCAGGAATGGCCTGCAGTCAGATATAGGCTTGACTACTACTTTTCATGTGACAACACTAAAAGAAATGACACTTTGCTATAATGTAAAGTAGTGAGTGTGCAGCTTGTATAACAGTGTAAATTTGCTTTCCCCTCAGAATAACTCAACACACAGCCATTAATGTCTAAACCGTTGGCAACAAAAGTGAGTACGCCCCTAAGTCAAAAAGTGTCTAAATTGGGCCCAAGTGTCAATATTTTGTGTGGTCACCATTATTTTCCAGCACCGCATTAACCCTCTTTTGCATGGAGTTCACCAGAGCTACACAGATTGCCACTGGAGTCCATTTACACTCCTCCATGATGACATCACGATGCTGGTGGATGTTAGAGACCTTGCGCTACTCCACCCTCCATTTGAGGATGCCCCACAAATGCTCAATAGGGTTTAGATCTGGAGACATGCTTGGCCAGTCCATCACCTTTACCCTCAGCTTCTTTAGCCAGGCAGTGGTCGTCTTGGAGGTGTGTTTGGGGTCGTTATCATGTTAGAATACTGCCCTGCGGCCCAGTCTCCGAAGGAAGGGGATCATGCTCTGCTTCAGTATGTCACAGTACATGTTGGCATTCATGGTTCCCTCAATGAACTGTAGCTCCCCAGTGCCAGCAGCATTCATGCAGCCCCAGATCATGACACTCCCACCACAATGCTTGACTGTAGGCAAGACACACTTGTCTTTGTACTCCTCACCTGGTTGCTGCCACACACGCTTGACACCATCTGAACCAAATAAGTTTATCTTGATCTCATCAGACCACATGACATGGTTCCAGTAACCCATGTCCTTAGTCTGCTTGTCTTGAGAAAACTGTTTGTGGGCTTTCTTGTGCATCATCTTCAGAAAAGGCTTCCTTCTGGGATGACAGCTATGCAGACCAATTTGATGCAGTGTGCGGCGTATGGTCTGAGCACTGACAGGCTGACCCCCCACCAATTCAACCTCTGCATCAATGCTGACAGCACTCATATGTCTATTTTGCAAAGACAACCTCTGGATATGATGCTGAGGATGTGCACTCAACTTCCTTGATCAACCATGATGAGGCCAGTTCTGAGTGGAACTCATTCTGTTAAAACACTGTATGTTTTTGGCCGCCACCGTACTGCAGCTCAGTTTCAGGGTCTTAGCAATCTTCTTATAGCCTAGGCCATCTTTATGTAGAGCAACAATTCTTTTTTTTCAGATCCTCAGAGAGTTCTTTGCCATGAGGTGCCATGTTGAATTTCAGTGACCAGTATGAGAGAGTGCGAGCGATAACACCAAATTTAACACACTTGCTCCCCATTCACACCTGAGACCTTGTAACACTAACAAGTCACATGACATTGGTTAATTGGGCCCAATTTGGACATTTTCACTTAGGGATGTACTCACTTTTGTTGCCAGCGGTTTAGACAATAATGGCTGTGTGTTGAGTTATTTTGAGGGGACAGCAAATGTACACTGTTATACAAGCTGTACACTCCCTACTTTACATTGTAGGAAAGTGTCATTTCTTCAGTGTAGTCACATGAAAAGATATAATAAAATACTTACAAAAATGTGAGGGGTGTACTCACTTTTGTGAGATACTGTATATATATATATATATATATATATATATATATATATATATATATATATATATATATATATATATATATATTAAATGCACTGCAGCTCTCTGAATAACCTGCCTGCCTGAAAGTATATTAGAAAAAGTACACCAGGAATGGCCTGCAGTCGGATATAGGCTTGGCTACACTGGATGCAGTGGATATATATATATTGTGACAGACCTAGCCGGGACAGAGGCTTTTAGAGAGGACTGAATGCAAGCCTCTTGCCTTTTGATTATGGGCCCAGGATTTTCAAGGGAACAATACTCTTTGGGAGGTGAATGAGAAATCCAGTCTGATCTGTACTAATCGGACTCAATCTTGTATATATGTATATATTGTATGTTGTCACATTCTGTTGTGGACTCTTTGCTGTGATCATTTGGGATGTGTATCTCTATGGGGGGAGGGGGGATTCCTCCAGCAGCCCCCTGCTAAGACTGTTTACTGAGGAGAAGTTTGAACACACCTGACCTTTGTGCCCATTGTCTTTGGACAGTTTTTACCTGCCCTCTTCTCCAAGGGTGGGGGGAAGAGTCTCTGAGTTATTTTATCTGTTGTGTCCATGTGTGATAATAAAACAGTCCATGTTAGCAGCTAAGCAAGTCTCGCCTTATTTTGTGCTTTGTGAGCAGTTGGAATATCTGATATCTAGAGTCAGACTGGGAGGAAGTGGTATACTGACAGAAGCACTCAAGTGAAGAGTGAGACGTTCCGTGACATTGGTGGCAAGCAGCGGGACGCTTCCTGCAGTCTGGGACATCCAAACTTCCATCTGGATCCAAGGTCCGGATAGCAGGAGAGGAGAGGTACAGATACCAGCCGCCATGGAGGAGGAATTCAGATGGAGGTTGTGAGAGATGCAGATACAGCACAGAGGACCAGTATCAGAGCAGGTCCTGCTGGGATGGTGTGATTCTATTCGTTGCGAACTCTGGAAAGAAGCAGCAACGCCAGGGAAAAGTTCTCCCCTCCATCCAGGAAAGGTACTGGTCGCAGTACGGATTGCGGGTGCGGTTTTTGGGAGAAAAACCACACAAGGAGCAGACAGCTGAATTAAGCAGGCTGGTCTGGGCAGAGATGAAGCTGGATCAGAGCTACAGAGCCGTCCGGTGGCATGTATCCCAAGCATGTCCCTGGATAGCGGATGACAGCCCAACGGAAGGCTTAAGCTACGGTGGCTTGGGACTGTTGTATGTGAAGCTGACAGGGGACATTAACTTTGGGAGTGATATGGAGTGGCGGTTGGACGAAATCATGGATTCAGGGCTACTGAACATCTCGGAAGTGCATTGGGCACTGGAAGATATAGAGTTGCTGGCCATTCAGGAATGGAGCTGGAGATTGCCTACAGAAGGCTGATAGACATTGCTTAGTGCCAGGGCTGGGCTCCCTTTGCCTGGGACTATCAGGAAATACCAGTTGACAATCCTGAAATCCTGGCTGAAGAGTCGGCACTGTGGCAGAGTAATAGTGTGCTTTGCCAACCTGCCCCCACAGCTATGGAGGCAGAGGTCTTATGGCGGATGCAGCAAGTGCTGACTGACCTTGATCCTGTTTCTGCATGGGATGATCTTGGATGGAGGAATGTGCCTGTCCAGCAGCAGAGAATCAACAGTGGAAAATCTGGAGATTGCCATCCCCAAAGTTGAAGTGCTGACAAAAGGGCAGAGCTCTGCTAACCTCTGCCCAGCACTGATAGCATCTTCTGGGTTCCATGGACAGGAGATGGTGAACCTCTAGCCCCAGACATCAGTTATGGAGACAGGGGATTATGATTATTGGGACGTTGTTTTTGGAGCCATTTCAAGAGCTCCTTTTGGGTGTTGGGAGTTGTGGTAATAATGATGAGGGTGTACATAGAAAGAACAAGGAGTGATGACCTACACAGCAGACAGTTATGACATCATGTTCATATGAAAAGGGAGTATTCATGTTTATTACACTGAGACCAGACTAGCTGATCATTGTCATACAGCAGAGTGTCGGTCACTTCTAACACTGCATTGAACTGCGCCTTCAGTTCGAAGTAGGGGCGACTCTTGATGATGACGCGTTTCAAGCTCTTCTGCAAGGTCTTCACTCTGGCTTCAGCCGCATGGCATTGCCGGGTCACCCGCTGGTGCTCAAACTCGCTGCACAGTCGCTCCTCCTCTGCCTCATTCACCTGTTACCGGGATCAAGGAACCAGAAATGAGTAATAAAAAAACAAACAAAATTAATAAAAAATCACAATAACCTTTTATAATGCCAGAACTGTTCTGTCTCAAAGAAAAAAAATCACCAGTTAACAATGATTTAAAGTGGTTCTAAAGACTGAAGGTTTTTTACCTTTCTGTATTCTATGCATGAAGGTAAAAAAAAAAAACCTTCTGTGTGCAGCGCTCCCATCATACTTACCTGAGGCCAATCGTGATCCAGCGCTGTGCCTAAGAGCAGAATCTCTCTCTGCTCTCTTCTTTTACTTGGACCCTGTCACGGAACGTCCCACACTCCGCTTGAGTGCTTCCGTCATATACCACTTCCTCCCAGTCTGTATACAGATATCCCAACCTCTCTGAGCACAAAACAAGGCGACACTTGCTTGTTGCTAACATGAGTTCACTTCATTTAGAATCAAAATTACAAGACTTTATCTGCCGTTGGAACCTCCTCTAACAATACAACTGTAACATAATTAACATGAGCTAATTAACTAATCCTTTATACAGCCTAGGTGACTGAGACATGACCTATTGCCCACACTGAGTTAATTATCACAGGACATTTTCTCACAATAGCAGCAGCTCCAATAGGAGTCGTCCCGTCTCCTACATTGTATAGAGGACAATGTGATCAGCTCATTCAATTAACATAAACACAGGTATTTGGAGTTGATGACACCAACATCTCCTCACAGGATGTGTCCCAACAGAATGAATCAGTCTTATCAGCAGGGGGC
The DNA here is from genome assembly GCA_037952925.1 of Lithobates clamitans. Classification (NCBI taxonomy): domain Eukaryota; kingdom Metazoa; phylum Chordata; class Amphibia; order Anura; family Ranidae; genus Lithobates; species Lithobates clamitans. Next base: position 3,297,015 of record JBBGZY010000882.1, read on the forward strand.
TGCTGGAGGAATCCCCCCTCCCTCTTCAGGGACACAAATCTACAGCAAGGAGTCCCCAACAGAATCGAACAACATACAATATATACACATATACACGACTGAGTCCGATTAGTACAGTTCAGACTGGATTTCTCATTCACCTCACAAAGAGTATTGTTCCATTGAAAATCCAGGGCCCATAATCAAAAGGCAACAGGCTTGCATTCAGTCCTCTCCAACAGCCTCTGTCCCGGCTAGGTCTGTCACAGACCCCATACACACTATACGACTTTTGCTGTCTGATTTCCTTTAGATTTACCAAATCCATGTAATGGAAGGGCCTACCTGATTGCATGTAAATTGAAACTCTTAAAGCGTTTGTTACCCCAACACTTTATATTCCTGATATGTGCCTTCTGTACCATGTACTTTTGTGAGAAAGTCTTCTGTTCTCTTTGTATTGCTTCCTTTACTGTATGTGTAATCCCTGATGTTCCTTGCTAGTGCCTCTGCTTTCCTATTAAAAACTGACCACACTAAGCAGGAGAACACACCGTGATCAGTTCTCTAGCTATGCTGGGAACTCTGTGTACTCTTCTCCAATGATCAGACCTGAGAACAGAGGGAATGTGATCACTTATAAAAAAAAGGGGAGAAGAAAGATATTTATAATGTATTTTTATATCTAGACAAAAATGTTTTGCCTTTCATTTCTATTTTAAACTAAATGGGTTGTTTTACAAGGTGATTGTTTACAATCACTTTAAAGTTTGACCTCATATTATATGGTTTTGGTAAATCTAAAGGAACAAAAAAAAAATTTACGTAAAATTGTATAGTATGTATCCAGCTTTAGAGACAGCAGCGGGAGCCATTGGTGAGGAGGGAGCGGGGGGATGGGGCAGCATACACAGATTCGGCTCAGGATCGAGCATGTATGAGTGCCCCCATACCAAGTGGCTTGCTATGGGGGTACTCAGCAGGGGAGGAGCCAGGAGCCCTGGTGGGGGACACGAGAAGAAGAGGATCAGGGCTGTTCTGTGCAAAACCATTACACAGAGCAGGTATTTATAAAGTGTTTGTTATTAAAAAAAAAAACTTTAAAAATTGACCTTTAGTATCACTTCAAGTTTCTGAGAACTAATATGCATTTTACCTGATCTTTCAAGAAATGTGTTGCCTATGCCTGTCTTTTATTAAAGGATAGGTTCACTTTTAAAAACAAAAACAAATGCACATTAATTATTTTTTTGCAAGTAGAGTGGAACCTTGGATTACGAGCATAATCTGTTCCAGGAGAATGCTTGTAATCCAAAAGAACTCGCATATCAAAGCAAGTTTCCCCATAGAAGTCAATGGAAACAAAGATAATTCGTTCCACATTGACTTCTATTGCATGCAATACCGCATGTGGCCAGAAGTGGTGGGGGGGCGCCGGAGAGCCTCAAAAATACTCAGGGACACCTCGGCTGAACTCGGAAACACTCGGGAACAGAGAGTGATTCCAAGTATTTCTGAACCGCTCTGAGTGTCACCGGTGCCCCCGCACCTCTGGCCAAATGCTTTACTGCACCGCCCATTGGCTTGAATCCTGCTCGTATTGTGAGGCAACACTCGCAAACCGAGTCAGGATTTAAAAAAAAAAAAGTTGCTCATCTTTAAAAAAAAGCTTGTTAGCCGCGTTACCCATAAACCAAGGTTCCGCTGTAAAAAAAATATGCATTTATTTGTATTTTTTGTTAGGAGCCTGTAAAGCATTGCACCTACGAACAGCAGATGGAGGGCGCTATTCAGGGCTCTTGCAGACTGTCAGTGTATCTGTCTGCTCATACTTCATACAATCAGGCAGATACACACTGACAGGAAGCATCAATGAACTACCTAGAGAGCTCAAAAGCGCCCTGGTAGTACATTGAGAACTACAAGCCATCACCCGAAAAGGCTGTTGGTACTTGTAGTGCACAGGAATCTGTGAATCAATGACACGGCCGTGTGGGTGGAGCTCCGCAGGGCCACGTTTTCTTTGAATTGTGATGAGTGTGGGGAGAAGATCCCCGGCTTGCTGTCACAAGGAGGGAGGGGATCGGGGGAGGAGAGGGGTTGGATTAGTGGTTCTCAACTCCAGTCCTCAGGACCCACCAACAGGCCAGGTTTGCAAGATAACTGAAATACATGACAGGTGATATAATTCGCTGCTCAGTGATTGCAGTATTCTAGTCTACATCTCCCCAAAGTAATACATAAAACCTGGCCTGTTAGTGGGTCCTGAGGACAGGAGTTGAGAACCACCGGGTTAGATGATGAACATGTTACACCCTAAATCTGGGTTCTGAAAGGTGAACTTATCCTTTAGGCCTCAAGCACACTGGGCATTTTTACAGCTGCTCCTAGGGGGCGTTGTGTTTTTTTTTCTTTTTACAGCTTAACCACTTCTGGACCGCCGCACAATGCTATACGCCCTCACTATAAGGAGGAATATAGTTGTTATGGCAGCAGCTAGCCGCCATAACCCCGGTAGCTTCTTCTTCGGCCGGCGATTCTCTTTCCGATAAGAGCAGATTCGCAGCGTGATCACTTTTAATCGGCGGCAGGAGCGGGGTCTCCTGCCACGCTCCAGTGCCCTCCGCCGCATAGCGGAACTGTCGGCAGCGGCGATCGGATCTTCACCCTTGCTGGGTATGGAGACAAGTGAGGGGAAGATGGCCCCCACCCGTCTCCATATCATTGCAGGGCGGAAGCGAAGTCAAAACGTCACTTCCGCCCATAGCTCTTAAAGGGCCATTTTTTTAAAATATAAATGACATTTTTTTTTTATTGCATTTCAGTGTAAATATGAGATGTGAGGCCTTTTTGACCCCAGATCTCATATTTAAGAGGACCTGTCATGCTTTTTTTCTATTACAAGGGATGTTTACATTCCTTATAATAGGAACTAGAAAAGCTACAATTTGTGGGGAAATTGTGTGAAGTGTTCTTGCCTCCACCAGTAGTCTACAAGCATTATCAAGTCTATCAGATGAAGGTATGACCACATGTATTTGGGGGGTCTCAGCATCTTGTGTTTACAAACACTGTTTCCTAGCAACGCTAGCTAGTTGCTGTCCTGTTTATGCTTCATAACCACTGCAGCTGCTGACTTTTAAAATATGGACACTTGCCTCGGCTCTCGGGTGGAGGCGCCTCCATCTTCGGTAAGGGAATCAGGAAGTGAGGCCTTGCAGCTTTACTTCCTGGTTCCCTACTGTGCATGCGCGACAAGCTCTGTGCAATCCCATTGGTCCCGGTTGTCTTCTGGGACCTGTGTGTATCCCAGAAGACAGCGGGGGGCGGAGAAGGCGCCGGAAGTGCCATAGATACCCGCGGGTGGATCAGCAATCTATGCCCGGAAGTGGGAGCAAAATACCTGGATTAGACAGATATCTGCTCCCCCCTCCCCCTTGAAAGTTGCCAAATGTGACACGGGAGTGGGGAGGATTCCGAAGTTACATTTTTGGGTGGAACTCGGCTTTAAAGAGGACATATTATACAATAAAATGTAGACTTTTTATCTACAAAATGTAAAAAAAAAAAAAAAAAAAGAAATATTTATTTTTTTTAAATACTGGTCCCCCAAAAAAATAAAAAAAATAAAAAGAGAGTGTTGGCCCCATAAGCTTTCAAATGGGAGTGTGTGAAATACATGAATGTTTTTGAATTATTTTTGTTTAGTAATTAGCAAAGAACGATAAAAAAAAAAATTAAATAGAAAAAAAAAGAAAAAAGACAAAAAAAAAAAAAGAGAAAAAAAAAAGGAAAAAGAATGCTCGGGCCAGAAATGTGAAAACAAAAAATAAAAAATAAACGCTCGGGCCAGCAATGTGAGCAAAAACGTCTGTACAAAAAAAAAAGAAGACGCTCTTCTCAGTGTAATTGAGGTCTCTCGGGGCGTTTTACTGAATGACGTCCGTTGGCAAAGTGCGTTTCTGGCTGCAGGGCCCTTTAAGGCGGTTCACACCACTTGCGCGCGTTTTCCCGCACCGCTCTCCGCGGACGCACGCAGGCGACATCCATTTTTAATGGCCCCTCCACACATCTAGCAGACACGTTTGCTGGCCCCGCCCCCAACACATGGTAGCGCCATACAATGCGGTTTGGTGAGACGTGATTTTAACGTTTGGGCCCACCGTAATTTTGTGCGCATTGAGCACCCCTTTGAAATGAATGGACTGTTGGGAACGCACCTTTGATGGTGTGAACTGGTCCAGAGCTGCGTTGAGGAATCCCAACATACGGAAGAGCCTCATAACACAGACATTGAGGTGATTGATTTCTATCCAAAGCACGATCTCTGCCAGTTCCGATCGATGGGACGCGGTAATGAGCCCCCCCAGTGACAGGTCCACTTTATTGTTGTCCCCCCGGGAATACACCCCCCACCCCCACCCTGGGGGGACTACAACTCCCAGCCAGCTCACACAGAAAGGTACACTGAGCAATACTGTCCCCACCCCCACTGCCAGGCATGCACTGGCACCACCACACCCAGTACCCAGGTCACATGACCACCCCCTGCCACCCACCTGTGTCTCTCCTTATGGCATGACTGACGGGACCTCCTGAGTGACGTCACCTGGCCCCCAGTGACATCACCCAAAGCCCCCCCAGCCTCGCCGCCGCCTGTTTGTTGCCCTTGTCCTGTTGCCTGGATCTAGGCAGCGCCTGGCGGCATCAGAAGCGGAATGACGGAGTGAGGGGGGAGGGGGGCTCGGTCGGTGTTCCGTCATGATCAACATAGGTGATGGCCATCTTGGTACACCTTGCACTCGTTGGCTGGGTGTCAAAAAAAATGTCCGTTGCTGCTGTTCTATCAGATCGCACGCTACCCATCAGAAAGCCGCTATCCGGCCTACTGAGCATGCGCGATGCTCAGCTGAAGTGACGCTGTCTCGCAGCCCTCTTGGTACACCCGCACTCGTTGGCTGGGTGTTAAAAAGATGTCTGCTGCCGCTGTTCTATCAGATCGCACGCTACCCATCAGAAAACCAAAAAAAGCTGCTACCCGGTATACTGCGCAAGCGCGGTGCTCGGCTGAAGTGACGTTGCCTTGTGGCCATCTTGGTACACCCGCACTCGTCCGCAGTAGGCCTAGAGTTAGAAGTCGGCAAGCGGACATCTTTATACACCCACCAGGCTTGCTTTTCATAGTTATTTTTTTTTAACAGTAAACTCAGCTTATATGGTGAAATATGGGAGTTAGAAGTCCGTAACACTGTTTTGATGTTTAATTTTAAAAGCAGCAGCAAGCCTGCTGATCTCACAGGTTTGCTGATGTGACAGAACACAACTGCTTTTAAAATTCAACATCAGAACAGTGTTACGGACTTCTAAATATTTCACTATATAGTTCACTGTTAAAAATAACTGCGACAATCAAGACTCCAGTGGGTGTATAAAGATGTCCGCTTGCCGACTTCTAACTTGGGTGTACCAAGATGGCCACGAGGCAACGTCACTTTGGCTGCTCATGACGCATGCGCAGTAGGCTGGGTAGTGGCTTTCTGATGGGTCGCCACTGTTCTATCAGATAAATAGCCGCTACCCATCAGAAAGTGCAACCGACTTGACGTTGCATTGCGGCCATCTTGGTAAATCCATACTCATCCACACTATGCCTACAGTCTGAAGTCGCGAAGCGGTCATCTTTTTACACCTACCAGAGTCTTGCATTTTTCACTTATTTTTACCAGTAAACTGAGCTTATATCATGAAATACAGGATTCTGAAATCCATGACACTGTTTTGATGTTGAATTATAAAATCAGCGGTGTTCTGTCCGATTAGCAAACCTGTGAGATCAGCAGGCTTGCCGCTGCTTTTAAAATTCAACTTAAAAACAGTGTCATGGATTTCCAAATCCTATATTTCATGATATAAGCTCAGTTTACTGGTAAAAATAAGTGTGAAATGCAAGACTCCGGTGGGTGTAACAAGATGTCCTCTTCGTGACTTCAGACTGTAGGCTTAGTGAGGATGAGTACGGGTTTACCAAGATGGCCACGATACAACATCACGTCGGTTGCACTTTCTGATGGGTAGCGGCTATCTATCAGATAGCCACTACTCATCAGAAAGCCATTACCCAGCCTACTGCGCATGCGCAATGTTAGAAAAGTTGGAAGTCGGCAAGTGGACATCTTTATACACCCACCGGAGTCTTGCTTGTCACAGTTATTTTTAACAGTGATCTCAGTCTATATAGTGAAATACAGTATTTAGAAGTAACACTAACACTGTTCTGATGTTGAATGTTAAAAGCAGCGGTGTTCTGTCACATCAGCAAACCTGTGAGATCAGCAGGCTTGCTGCTGCTTTTAAAATTAAATATCAAAACAGTGTTACGGACTTCTAAATGCCGTATTTGACTATATAAGCTCAGTTTACTTGCGATTTTGCAAACGCAATTTTTTCTTTTTTACCACTTGCCGATCAGTCATTGTACTGCAGAAGGTTGGCTCTATTGTGCGAATTGCCATAGTTGTACGTCACTTCGTGCAATAGATACAGTGGGCACAGCGCGTGACCGGTTCCGATGCACGTGCCCAACGCCCACGATGTACGCCGACTACCTGTGATCGCTCCACGGAGAGCCAGAATGGGAATTTCTTTATGTAAACAAACAGATCCCTGTTCTGTCAGGTAAGTAGAGCGAGATGTGCTGTTCCTAGTAATCAGGAACAGCGATCTCTCTCCTCCTCCAGTCAGTCCCCTCCCCCCACAGTTAGAAACACCTCCCAGGGAACACACTTACCCCCTTGATCGCCCCCTAGTTTTTAACCCCTTCCCTGCCAGTGACATTTATACAGTAATCAATGCATTTTTATAGCATGGATCTCTGTATAAACGTCACTGATCCCAAACAAGTGTCCGACCTATCCACCACAATGTCGCAGTTCCACTAAAAATCGCAGATCACCGCCATTACTAGCAGGAAATAAATAAATATGCCATAAATCTATTCCGTATTTTGTAGACGTGATACCAATGCGCAAACCAATCAATATACGCTTTTTGTGATTTTTTTTTACCAAAAATATGTAGAAGAATACATATCGGCCTAAACTGATGAAGAATTTTTTTGGGGGACATTTTATTAAAACAAAAAGTAAAAAATATTGTTTTTTTTTTTGTTTTTTTTCAAATTTGTCGGTCTTTTTTTGTTTATAGCCCAAAAAATAAAAATAGCAGGGGTGATCAAATACCACCAAAAGAAAGCTCTATTTGAGGGGAAAAAAAGGACATCAATTTTGTTTGGGTGCAACATCGCACGACCGCGCAATTGTCAGTTAAAACGACGCAGTGCTGAATCGCAAACAATGGCCTGGTCATTAAGGGGGCAAATTCTTCCGGGGCTGAAGTGGTTAAATACAATTTAATGAGAAAAAGAAAAAACCGCAATAGTTACCCCAATTCTTTTATATAATGTGAAAGATGATGTTACGCCGAGCAAATAGATACCTAACATGTCACTCTTTAAAATTGCGCATGCTCGTGGAATGGCGCTAAACTTTGGTACTTAACCGCTTCTGGACCGCCCCATGTACATTTACTGCAGCGGGGCCGCCTCTCTGCGTGGAATCACGTAACAGCGATTTCGCTCTTCCTGGTCTGGGGCACGCACGCCTGCCCACGGCGGCCAATATCAATCAGCCAATCAGTGGGTCTGACGGAACCCGATGTCTGCTGGGACCCGCCAATCATTCCGAAGGCAGGCAGAACGGCGGTCTGCCTATATGTGACAGGAGAAGACAGAGATCTTGTGTTTCTGCTAAGCAGGAACACGGATCTCTGTCTTCTTAGGCCCCTTTCACACGGGGCGGATCCGCTGGATGGACTCCGCTAGCTCAGTGGGGGATCGCTCCATTAATCCCAGCTGAGCAGGCGGATGACAGGTCCGTCTTCACTCATACCTCCCAACTTTTTCAGATGGGAATGAGGGACAACTATCAGCAAAAGGATGCAGGCATAGGACACACCCCTGGCCACACCCCCTTAAAGGAGAACTGTTCAAAAATACAAGATTGGTTAAACCCACAAGTGCTTTTTTTTACCATCATTTTACAATCAGATGAAAGGTTTAGTGCTGGAAAACACTTTTTGATAGATAAAAAGTGCATTTTATATACAATTATATGGATCAGAACAAAATGAGGGACAAATGAGGAGGAATGAGGGACAGAGGGACATTGCTTCAAATCAGAGACAGTCCCTCGAAATCCGGGACAGTTGGGAGCTATGATTTACTCGCTGTGCAGAGACGGACCTGTCAGAGCCCCGCTGTTCTCTAAGGGGAGACCGGATGAAAATAGAAATCCTGTCCGTTTTCATCCAATCTCATCCGATCCGCTGGACATTCTGTTTTGAGCGGATCTTGTTGGATCTGAGTGGCCTGATCGTGTGAAAGGGGGCTTACAGTACAAACACCCCCCCCCACCACCACCACACACACACAGTTAGTAAGCACTCCCTTAGGACATATTTAACCCTTTGATCGCCCCTGAAGTTAAACCCTTCCCTGCCAGTGTCATCAGTACAGTGACAGTGCATATTATTTAGCACCAATCAATGTATTTGTGTCACTGGTCCCCAAAAAAGTGTCAAAAATGTCACTTAGTGTCCGATTTGTCCACTGTACCGTCGCAGTCCCGCTATAAGTCGCTGGTCACCACCATTACTAGTAAGGCCTCATGCACACTGGACGTTAAAATAACATTATAAAAATGTCAGTAGCTTTTCAGTGAGTTTTTCAACTTTTTTCAACGTTTTTGCAATAGCGTTTAATAGCGTTTATTTTTTTTGGCTCCATGCACACTGCAGAGGTTCAGTTCCTGACAGGTGTTATTTTGGATGTTCCCCATGTAGCGTCTCGGTAAGGTGCCACAGCTTTATTGTTTTGTTTAGGAGAGTCTTGAATTTGAGCAGCGAGGCTCTCCGTCAATTTAATATCTAATTCTGGATTGAAACTATTTAGGGACGGGTGTTCAAAATGAAGACATAGAATGAAAAAGTGTTTGTTTTTTTTATTTTTTTATTGTTGTGATTGCAAGGACAAAGCAAAGCAGTGATTTTAATTAATCTGGACATGCTTCCCTTTCATGACGTGCTCGTGGCTGATTTCTGTAAGCAATTTTATTACACATATGCACATGCAAGTATGATCTTGGCTGCTAAAGGCTAAAAGCCTTGTTTCAATTTATTTAGTTAAATTGCCTGTTGGGATTGTACAATAAGCATAGAGCATATTGTTGATCCGTCTCAAGCTTTAAAGTGAGGCTATTTCCAGGACAACTGGTTGGATTCACGTTTCGGTGACCACGCAGTCTATAATCTCTCCTGAGTCCTGATGTCATTTCTGGCCACCCCACAACTGATAAGACTTCTGGCAGCCCTTAGGGCTGCACTGTTCGGGGCACAATCTGTATGGCGGAGACAAAGATAGTCATTAAAATGAATTGACAGCTTTAGTGGAGGAAGCAATTAAAGAATATGGCTTCAGAAAAGTTTGCTGGATTGCTGGTATGTAGAAGTCATTCTCTTGCAATCAGATACAATTAGGTCCTACTCTGCTTCCTGAAGGAAAGCCCCTTTATTAGTCAGCTTTTTAAATAGCACCCTTGCCCATGTGGCAAAGCCTTTGCCCCTGGCAAGATTAGTCACAAGAGGTGATAAGATGAAGGGATGCATAACCCCACCTCCTTATTTTAAAGGGTGGGCAGCCATATTGTCAGTGTGTTTTGGAGCTGGTTAGGAAAAGCTGATAGTTCTGGTTAGGCAGAGATAGCATACTGTGTATTGCAATGGTGCAATGGTGTAACAGCAACAATGGTACTTGCTTGCTAGATGCTGCCCTTATTTGCCTCCCTTTGCAGCCTTTATTGTCATTCAGTGATTTGTTGGGGTCTATCATTTTTTCAAATTTATTTAATTTCTTGTTGGGTTTTAAAAATGATAGACAAAATACAAGGATTGCTGGGTGGGATCCGGCAAGTTCCCACTTATGCCCCGTACACACGGTCGGATTTTCCGATGGAAAATGTCCGATCGGAGCGTGTTTTCGGAAATTCTGACCGTGTGTGGGCTCCATCGGACATTTTCCATCGGATTTTCCGACACACAAAGTTGGACAGCAGGAGATAAAATTTTCCGACAACAAAATCCGTTGTCGGAAATTCCGATCGTGTGTACACAAATACGACGGACAAAGTGCCACGCATGCTCAGAATAAATAAAGAGATGAAAGCTATTGGCCACTTCCCCATTTATAGTCCCAACGTACGTGTTTTACGTCACCGCGTTTAGAACGATCGGATTTTCCGACAACTTTGTGTGACCGTGTGTATGCAAGACAAGTTTGAGCCAACATCCGACGGAAAAAATCCTAGGATTTTGTTGTCGGAATGTCCGAACAAAGTCCGACCGTGTGTACGGGCATTATGCTGACTCTGAGCACATTGGCCGGTATTTAATCATCTACATATCATTATTACATTGTACAGGAAGGCCAGAAAGGGGACCAAAACAGAAAATCTGAGGAGACAATCAGGTCTGCCACCAGAACCCCCCTCCAGTAACAGGGTTTAATGACAAGTGGGCACCACTAAGGGATTTACCCAAACAAGCACAACCTCATTCCTTTCTAATTAAAGGGACAGGCTACAGGAGCTGGCTCTCTATTTGGTCCTCTAAAGATGATCTGTACCACCACTTACTTGTAAAGGTTCCCATAAAGCAGATACCAATGTTTTGGTTATAAGATTTAGCATGAGCTCCTTGAGTTGTCCACCCCCGACCTTCGTACACAGTTCCATCCTCTCCAATGAGGAAGCTGTGGAAAATAATGAGAGATAATCAGTTACCAAAACAATAATCCATCATTTATTTAGTTACAGCAAACGATATCTTAGATGAACTGTGAGGCCTTTGAAAACAAGAATGGGAGAACATATCAAGGACTCAAATATTCCACAAATGACTCATCCCTCTAATGTCTGTAGGCATTTTTTGAACCAGCATGGGGAAGATTATATTTTATTCTATTGAATTAAAAGGGGTTGAAGTAAAAGCCAGATTTTTGTCTAAGTAACCTTTCTGGATTTACCATCTGGGTATTATAATTCCAGAAGGTCTCAATTATTTTCTATTGTATATATTTTGGTATAAAGAGATTTACTCATTTAGAATTATATGGGAAGTTTTAAGCTATCAAAAGGATCTGTTGAAAAAAAACAAACCAAAAAAAAAACACTATCGAATGGATGTTGATTCATCTTATTTTGGATTTATGTTTGTGGTGTGGAAAGTACACCTCCATTGGAGAGCAGATTGACCCCAGAAAGAGGGATTCAGGGAAAGTGTTCTGTAGCTGATCAAATTTTAGTAGATTCCCAATGAACTAGCCGAAATGTGCTTATTCAGCAGCCCTGTCAACTGCCTCCTGATCCAACATCCTTTGATTAAAAGTAGTCGGGTGGAAAATTGTCAGCCCAATAACAGCTTCATCTAATCTGATGCAGTCGCTGTTTGGCTATTTTGACACCCGGCAGCGCAGGCTGTTAAAATAGATGACTGCACCGAAAGTAATACAAAGTGGGCATACATTTTTGTATTAACTTACATAGGTCATTCTCATTTTACATGTTGGTAGAGTAACTCTTCCTCTATATTAGCTCTTCTTCTTTTTAACTGCAGGTACAGTGGCTTTAAAAAGTATTCATACCCCTTGAAAGTTTTTCACATTTTGTCAGGTTACAAGCAAAAACATAAATGTATTTTATTGGGATTTTATGTAATAGACCAACACAAAGTGGCACATAATTGTGAAATGGAAGGAAAATGATAAATGGTTTTCAAAATTTTTTACAAATAAATATGTGAAAAGTGTTTCATGCATTATGCCTCCTTTACTCTGATACCCCAACTAAAATCTAGTGGAACCAATTGCCTTCAGAAGTCACCTCATTAGTAAAAAGAGTCCACCTGTGTGTAATTTAATCTCAGTATAAATAGCTGTTCTGTGAAGCCCTCAGAGGTTTGATAGAGAACCTTAATGAACAAACAGCATCATGAAGGCCAAGGAACATGCCAGACAGGTCAGGGATAAAGTTGTGGAGAAGTTTAAAGCAGGGTTAGGTCATAAAAAAATATCCCAAGCTTTGAACATCTCATGGAGCTCTGTTCAATCCATTATCTGAAAATGGATGAGTATGGCACAACTGCAAACCTACCAAGACATGGCCGTCCACCTAAACTGACAGGCCGGGCAAGGAGAGCATTAATCAGAGAAGTAGCCAAGTAACATGGTAACTCTGGAGGACCTGCAGAGATTCACAGCTCAGGTGGGAGAATCTGTCCACAGGACAAGTATTAGTCGTGCAACTCCACAAATCTGGCCTTTATGGAAGAGTAGCAAGAAGAGAGCCATTGTTGAAACAAATCCATAAGAAGTTCCATATGCAGTTTGTGAGAAGCCATGTGGGGGACACAGCAAACATGTGGAAGAAGGTGCTCTGGTCAGATGAGACCACAATTTAACTTTTTGGCCTAAAAACAAAAAGCTATGTGTGGCGGAAAACTAACACTGCACATCGCCCTGAACACACAATCCCCACCGTGAAACATGGTGGTGGCAGCAACATGTTGTGGGGATGCTTTTCTTCAGCAGGGACAAGGTAGCTGGTCAGAGTTGATGGGAAGATGGATGGAGCCAAATACAGAACAATCTTAGAAGAAAACCTGTTAGAGTCTGCAAAAGACCTGAGACTGGGGCAGAGGTTCACCTTCCAGCAGGACAACGACCCTAAACATACAGCCAGAGCTACAATGGAATGGTTTAGATCAAAGCATATTAATTTGTTAGAATGACCCAGTCAAAGTCCAGATCTAAATCCAGTTGAGAATCTGTGGCAAGACTTGAAAATTGCTGTTCACAGACGCTCTCCATCCAATCTGACAGCCTTTGAGCTATTTTGCAAAGAAGAATAGGCAAAAATGTCACTCTCTAAATGTGCAAAGCTGGTAGAGACATCCCCAAAAAGACTTGCAGCTGTAATTGCAGTGAAAGGTGGTTCTACAAAGTATTGACTCGGGGGGGGGGGGCTGAATACAAATACACGCCACACTTTTCACATATTTATTTGTAAAAAAGATTTGCAAACCATTTATCATTTTTTTTACACTTCACAATTATGTGCCACTTTGTGTTGGTCTATCACATAACATGACAAAATGTGGAAAATTGAAAGGGGTATGAATACTTTTTCAAGGCACTGTAAATAATAGATGCCAAGCAGAAGCAATGTGATGTAATTGAGTTCTTGATGAATGAGGGGGGCAGGCTGTCCAAAATCCACAGAAGGCTACAGAATGTTTATTATGAGATTACACAGTTTCTTCATCCATTTGTGCGCATTGCACTTGTCAATGGTGTCATCTCCGTAAACATTCTGTGGATGTCGGACAGCCTGCACCCCTCTTTCACCAAGAACTCAATGATAGCACATTGCTTTTGCTTGGAATCCATTATTTACCTGCAGTGAAAAAGAAGAAGACCTAATATAGAGGGAGAGTTACTCTACCAACATGTGAAATTTGAATGATCTATGTAAGTTAATAAAAAAGTTAGGCCCACTTTAGAAAAAAAAAAGTTAGGCCCACTTTTATTACTTTTGGTACAGCCCTCTACAACAGCCATAGTGGGAGATTCATTAATCTTTCCCGTATACACGGTTCGATTCAGCATTAATGGGCAACTTGCGTACAACCAGTCTGCCAGATTTGCTTGTAATTTTCGCAAGCGGCTGCTATAGCTACTAGCGATATTCACTGTCTTCTTCTGTCAGGGAAGGCTTCCCCCGCCAGGAGAAGACAATTACTGATTTCCCGTCAGCTCTGCCTGTGTTGATGGGGGAATAGTGCAAATTTCTTTCCTGCAACCCGTGGTTGCAGGAAAGAAATTTGCACTGTGTATGGCCAGCCTAAGTTAGGTGTATGGCGAGCTTAACACATTTCCTGGCCTAAGGTGACTATACTGCTCCTAAATAGATACACTACTATAAATAAGTGTTACCACTCAAGGACCGAAAAGTTTTACTGGCAGGCTTATCATGTGAAAATAAAAGGAAAAAGAGCCTTATGGAAGACCAATGCAGCCACCACATCTAAAGATGGGTAAGCTGTAATATATACATTTTTGTTCTTCATATCAGGTATGCTATGATGTACTAACTCAACATGGCTCCCTGCTATCTCCTTCTATTTAGCCTTCCCATATATGTTTCTTACTTGTATCCAATGTCACACCATTTTCTGGTGTTCATGTGAAAGTGCTGTATATTCCTCATTTGGGCGCTGCATAAATTTCGGTTGGAGCAGAAAGCTCCGGCTGTGTGGTGGATGATTATGCCCGGCACTGGAGTACTCAGTCTTGTTGTACATGAAGATCTCCTGGCTGCCCACTGGGAGCGGCTTACAATAGATGGGCATCCTGTGAAGATTAGTGGAAAAAAGTTCTTGTTGGCAATAAAAATATACAATTATCAGTTCTAGTTAACAAAAGCATCCTAAAACAAATGTTATAGATTAAAATAAAATGGTGGAGGAGGATGAATCTGTAAGTTGGTTAGATGCACGTCATTTGTTATTTTAAAGGGTTACTTCATTTTTACCCTCCAAAAAACAACAACTGCCTATACAGATAAGGAGTCTAGGTAAATGGCTTATAATGGCCTATAGCTGTAGGCCATTTAACCTACTGTACCTCTTGAAGCCTGGCCCAAAAACTCCCAGAGATGGCATACCCCCTGTTCTGCCTTGTCGCCAGGATGTTGCTGATTTAAATCCCCCCTTGCATGCACTCTCTCTCTCTCTACCTGTGGCAGCAGCTCTGAGCTCAGCAATGCTTCAACTGAAGAAATAGTGGACCACACCTATGCAGGGGTTTGCGAGTTTGCTCCTGTCTTGTAGGGGGTGAACAGTAATAGTTGAGAGTGTCTTAGCAACATCCTAGCAACAAGGCAGGACAGGATGATGTCATTTCTGGGTGTTTTTTGGCCAGACATCGGGAGATATGTAAATGATCCACACCAATAGGTGGCCTACACCTATAGGGCACTGTTTACCTTTAGTTAAAACTGCAAAGTTTGTTTTTATCTACAAGTGCCCCTTACCTACTGTGATGGAAATTTGTACATTCTGTATATAATTGTATTGTATTTTGTATGTATTGCACACTGCCCTCACTGTGCACACAGCACTAACAATGTTTTCAGTGCATGTTTACATTCTTTTGAGTCCTGATTAGAATTAGCCTGCCTATGTGACGCCCCTTGTTACCATAAATGTACAATTGTAATATTAATGTGATGCCTACGTAATCATGTGCATAAAATCCTTCAATTGCGTCATAATAAAGCAGAACAGTAATTTGGAAAGATGCTGACCGTATCTTTTGTGTCTGTTCCCTACTGCAGTAATTATTATATATTTGGAACCACTAATCAATATGAGGATAGGAGTTGCCTATTATCAATTTAACCGAGTCATCATGGCGAGCTTTGCCTTAGGAGGGGATTCCAAGTGACCCTGAGTATCCGAAACGAGGAGCTTGAGACGATCCGGGAATTTCTGATAATCAGCCGGCTGAGGTAAGCCTTTTGCTTACATTAGAGTTATCAGACTTCCTTGATCAGTAAGTCATTTTCGGGACAAAGGGTACCTATTTTACTCCCCTTAATCGAACTGTATTGATTGGTGGTTGTATGTTATGTTGTCCCTGTCTATTGTCCATCGGAGTGTTATAGATAAGAAAGGGAAGAATAGTGCTGTTCACAGGTATATGTAGTAAATCTGCTAGATAAAGTAGTTTAGAGGCAAGAGGGTATAGGCACATGTAGAGAAGACTGGCCAGTCATCATAGGCATTGAATTAAGTAAGGGAATGAAGGGTAAGAGACCCTCAAAACTGCCCAGCGCAAGAGGAGCGCAAGAGGAGCGCTATATATGAACTGAAGGTGTGGTTCCGCCTATACTGAGCCCCTAGATCAAGGGTCCTCAAACTTTTTAGACAGGGAGCCAGTTCACGGTCCCTCAGACTGTTGGGGGGCCGCACTATAGTTTAAAAAAAATATGAACTAATTCCTAAATTCCTATGCACACATCTTTTTTGTAGTGCAAAAGAATAAAAGAATGAATAATAAATAATAATATATATAGGGGATGGACAGAGGGATGGACAGGGGGACAGTGGGATGGACAGGGGGTGGACAGGGGGACAGAGGGACAGAGGGGTGGACAGAGGGACAGAGGGGTGGACAGGGGGACAGAGGGGTGGACAGGGGGACAGAGGGGTGGACAGGGGGACAGAGGGACAGAGGGGTGGACAGGGGGACAGAGGGATGGACAGGGGGACAGAGGAATGGACAGGGGGACAGAGGGATGGACAGGGGGACAGAGGGATGGACAGTGGGGTGGACAGGGGGACAGTGGGGTGGACAGGGGGACAGTGGGGTGGACAGAGGGACAGAGGGGGGGGACAGAGGGGTGGACAGGGGGACAGAGGGGTGGACAGGGGGACAGAGGGGTGGACAAGGGGACAGAGGGGTGGACAGGGGGACAGTGGGGTGGACAGTGGGGTGGACAGTAGGGTGGACAGTAGGGTGGACAGTAGGGTGGACAGAGGGACAGAGGGGGGACAGTGGGGTGGACAGGGGGACAGAGGGATGGACAGGGGGACAGTGGGATGGACAGGGGGACAGAGGGATGGACAGGGGGACAGAGGGATGGACAGTGGGGTGGACAGGGGGACAGTGGGGTGGACAGGGGGACAGTGGGGTGGACAGGGGGACAGAGGGGTGGACAGGGGGACAGAGGGGTGGACAGGGGGACAGAGGGACAGAGGGGTGGACAGGGGGACAGAGGGATGGACAGGGGGACAGAGGGATGGACAGGGGGACAGAGGGATGGACAGTGGGGTGGACAGGGGGACAGTGGGGTGGACAGGGGGACAGTGGGGTGGACAGCGGGACAGAGGGGGGGGACAGTGGGGTGGACAGGGGGACAGAGGGGTGGACAGGGGGACAGAGGGGTGGACAGGGGGACAGTGGGGTGGACAGGGGGACAGTGGGGTGGACAGTGGGGTGGACAGTAGGGTGGACAGAGGGACAGAGGGACAGAGGGGGGACAGTGGGGTGGACAGGGGGACAGAGGGATGGACAGGGGGACAGTGGGATGGACAGGGGGACAGTGGGATGGACAGGGGGACAGAGGGGTGGACAGAGGGGTGGACAGGGGGACAGAGGGGGGGACAGTGGGGTGGACAGGGGGACAGTGGGGTGGACAGGGGGATAGTGGGGTGGACAGGGGGACAGTGGGGTGGACAGGGGGTGGACAGGGGGTGGACAGGGGGACAGTGGGATGGACAGTGGGGTGGACAGGGGGACAGTGGGGTGGACAGGTGGACAGGGGGACAGTGGGGTGGACAGGGGGACAGTGGGGTGGACAGGGGGACAGTGGGGGGACAGTGGGGTGGACAGGGGGACAGTGGGGTGGACAGGGGGACAGTGGGGGGGCAGTGGGATGGACAGGGGGACAGAGGGGTGGACAGTGGGGTGGACAGGGGGACAGAGGGGGGACAGTGAGGTGGACAGGGGGACAGAGGGGGGGACAGTGGGTTGGACAGGGGGACAGTGGGATGGACAGGGGAACAGTGGGATGGACAGTGGGGTGGACAGGGGGACAGTGGGGTGGACAGGGGGACAGTGGGGTGGACAGGGGGACAGAGGGGGGACAGGGGGACAGTGGGGGGGAAAGTGGGGGGGGCAGTGATGTGGACAGGGGGACAGAGGGGTGGACAGGGGGACAGTGGGGTGGACAGGGGGACAGTGGGATGGACAGTGGGATGGACAGTGGGGTGGACAGGGGGACAGTGGGGTGGACAGGTGGACAGGGGGACAGTGGGGTGGACAGGGGGACAGAGGGGTGGACAGGGGGACAGTGGGGTGGACAGGGGGACAGTGGGGTGGACAGGGGGACAGAGGGGTGGACAGGGGGACAGTGGGGTGGACAGGGGGACAGAGGGGTGGACAGGGGGACAGTGGGGTGGACAGGGGGACAGTGGGGTGGACAGGGGGACACAGGGGTGGACAGGGGGACAGAGGGGTGGACAGGGGGACAGTGAGGTGGACAGGGGGACAGTGGGGTGGACAGGGGGACAGTGGGGTGGACAGGGGGACAGAGGGGTGGACAGGGGGACAGTGGGGTGGACAGGGGGACAGTGGGGTCCTCACTTGTTCGTAGGCTGTTGCTTGAAGCCTCCGCTCTCTGTCACTCTTCGCGCCTCCTGTCTCCGTGCGGGACTGTGCTGGGAACTACACTTCCCAGCATGCAGCGCGGCACACGGAGCCCTCCATTACTGTGGGGGAGGCGGCTTGAGCGGAGCGGATATGCTCCCTGCCGAAGCCGAGCCGACCTGGCCCCGGCCCGAGCCTGGATTGTCGGGAATCCGGCCCTGGGTGGATTGGGCCGGATAAATGTCCTCGGCGGGCCGCATGTGGCCCGCGGGCCGTAGTTTGAGGACCCCTGCCCTAGATTAATGGTTAAAGTGGACAGGGATCCACATTGGGTAACTGGGTACCAAGGTCCACAGGGACTAAGAATCATGCAGAGTAAACAGCTAGAGAAACAGCTATCTATGTGAGCAGGATGGATCAAGGGTGACATTAACACTAGATAGAAAGGGACTTTTTCATGTTAAGTTGTGGGATGAATTTGGAATCAGGCACTCCAACTAGTAAAAGTCAGAAACAGAGACATGAGAGTTAAAAGAAAGTGAGAGAATGATATGCATGTGTTGTGTACAAATGGGAAAAATGTAAGCGATTTTAGAGAGATATTGGTGTATGTGTGTGTGAATGCTGGGACCTTTAGTTCTATCCCTTGCGTGTGTCATATACACAGATGTGACCCCCTCCTTTGTGCTCTCCTGAAAGAATGTGGCTGAGATGAGAGGTCAGTGATAAGCTGGAAGGACACCATGCCAATTCCAGGTTTTTAGACAAAACATTTATAACAAAATGTGCCGGGTTAAGGAATCTAATGGTAAACAATGTGGTCACAATTATTTTTTGAATCTGTTTTCCAAACATGGTAAAATGAAGGTTACATTTAACCGTGTATTACACAAATTGAATATCCTTTGATAGTGGAAACAGTGCATTTAAAAAAGGGAGATTAAGTAAAATTAAGTAATAATGAGTATTCATTTCTAATATGAGTTTAACAATTTTATTAATAATATAGATATATTGAAACTGGTTTAGACAACCTTTGGTTGGAAATGAAATCCAGGTTATCGGGGAAATTTGTAAAAATGGGATTAGTTTAGATTAAGATAACAACAATTTTGTAATTTTACATTTATTCAATAAGCCCTTATTGAGAGAAAAAAAAGATTAAGATGAGGTTGTTATTTGGAATAAAGCTGCCATAATATTTAACAAAGCCAAGATGGATGGGATACACAAGAATTTTTCTACAAAAATTGAATTTTAAGGTTTTTGATAATAACTTGATGTGCGGTCCATGATGTGAGAGTGATAATAAATCAAATTTAAATATAACAGACCCATCACATCAAGTCCACACACCCTGTTAGGATAGATGCCACCTGCAGCCAGTTGTTTTATAGTTTTTGATGCTTTCTGGTCCATCATACATATTGTTGATCCTTTTTGTTTTGATTTATTTTTATTTTTGAAATCCAAAGCAGAATGTGTGGATTGTGAAATGATGTGCCCCTTTTCCTTGTAAGTGCCGTGGTATAAGGAGAAGAATATTTTGGATTTATGGACATCTCTCCATGACCACAGAATATTGTTATCATTTATTATAATATTGCCAGGAAAAAGTTGTTTTTTGAAACATGAAACTGGAGTTCTTACACAAACGGCGTGATAGAAAACAAGCCATTGTAATATATTTATACAAGCTGGACCCAGTAATAAAGGGTTCATCCCGATATATCAGAGCTGTAGCGTTATGCAAAGGTGCTATTAGACAAAGTTAGATATTGTTTTGGTCAAACATTTCATTTTTAATGGTCTGACATTCTGCGCAGCAAATATACAGCTAACTAAATGTTTGGCTAATGAAAGGTTTAAAATATGAGTTTGTTTATGTACAAATCTAACAATGAAAAATGCATACATTTGAATCCAGCCACCTTATTGCCTCTATTGGAGGAGGCTGGAGACAAAGAAAAACCACACGTGTTAAATTGATGGTGTAGGAATCAGCTGCTGTGAGCCCAGTGCAGGACACACTCCCTGAAGACCCAGATATTACATTTTTTTTGTAGATTTGTGTATGCAGTTTATCACCCAGAAGGATACTCTGTATTCAAAGTCATTGGATCCTTTTTTTCCCAGCTCAAGAAGCAGAGCTCCATGTTTTAGCAAAGCCTGTGAGCTATAAAAAGAGAGTGTATATTTATATAGATAGTCGAGATATCGAGAGCTTTTGGTTCCATTTGAAGGGCCAGAAGTTTGTTTTTACTTCGGCAGGTAAACCAATCAAGCATGCCAAGTTAATTTGATTGGCTGTTTTCAGCCTTCCAGGTTCTTGCTGAGGTAGCCATATTAACTTTCACACATGGAAGCAGACCAGGTGACTAAGGATGCTGCATTTACAGCCCCGGACACTTGATGGGTCTGTACAACTCACAGATTCCACCCTAGTTCTGGCCCAGTATAGCTGGGATTAATAATTTAACTTTAAGGACCCCAGAACGAGAAGAACAAGTGGTCCACAGGGGGCACCTTCTTATGAAACAGGACTTTGGAAAAGGTGATCATTTATGTCTGCCAGCCACTCTTTTCCCTCTAGCCTGACACATGGGCCGTGTCACCAGTCACAAGAAGCTATGGCTGCCTTAGTAAATGAGCGTGGGATAGAGCCAGGGTTCTCCACAGTTGTTTTTATAACATACCACTTCTTGTTTTACCTGTTACCAAAAGCTGAACATCCCTTCCAGAGATTACAAAAAAGATATATCCAGATGCCCAAGTCTTGATCTTACAAGTATGCATTTTGTCTGTATGGACATGTTTTTTGGATATCCAGTGACAAATGCTACTGCAAAGGCCACAGTAAAAAGTGTTATCAGAAGTAGTTTGTAAATATGGAGTGCAGAATCTACAGAGAGTAACAGAGGAAATAATTTTTTATAGGAGAGTCCTTACCAGAAGTTTTGAGGTTTTATTTTTACACCCCCTACTGTCTACAATGTAGCGGACAAAGTAGAGTAAGAAACTAGAAAACTTTTGCCTGAATGTTTTCTTATATTTTATCAAGCCTCTAAGGGGGATGTTGGACTCTCTCCCTATGGGATTTGGTTTGGGAGTGTGTTACTCACTTGCTAATATTTTGTCTCAGCAGCTGAAGTCCTCCATTCGGATCTCACAGAGAATGTTGCTGATCTTTTAAGGTTTTTGACAAACTCATTTATGTGTTTTCTCCCCAATTCCAGATCCTAAAAGTTTGGAAGGATCTAAAACTAAAGCCAGGTGACTTGTGGATTGTTAAGAGACATTTATATATAAGGAAATGTTTGGAGACTCAATACAGCATCTATTTCATGTACAGTTTTTGCAAAACTTGAAGGAAAAGTCACCTGGATCTACACCAGACACTGCAAAAATGACTAAATTAAAGAAATCTCTGTGTTTGATTTGTTTCCCTCTTGTGATCACAGTCTAGGGTACTTTTTGATTCAATTACTTTAACCGCTTGCCGACCGGCGCACGCCGATGTACGTCGGCAGAGCGGCACAGCTGGGCAAATGGGCGTACCTGTACGTCCATTTGAATTTCCCGCCGTGCCCGTGCGTGCGCGCCGCCGGCGGCGCACACCGGCCGGGAGCTCCGTGAGTCGGGTCGCGGGTCCCGCGGACTCGATCGCCGTGGGGAGACCCGCGATCGCCTCACGGAGCTCCCGGCCGGTGTGCGCCGCCGGTTGTAAACGTTGTAAACAGCATCTCCCCGTTCTGCCTAGTGACAAGTGTCACTCGATCTCTGCTCCCTGTCATCGGAGCAGAGATCAGTGATGTCAGCCACACAGCCCATCCCCCTACAGTTAGTAATCACTCCCTAGGATACACTTAACCCCTCCCCGCCCCCTAGTGGTTAACCCCTTCACTGCCAGTGTCATTTACACAGTAATCAGTGCATTTTTAATCGCACTGATCGCTGTATAAATGACAATGGTCCCAAAAATGTGTCAAAAATGTCCGACATGTCCGCCATAACGTCGCAGTCACAATAAAAATCGCTGATCGCCGCCATTACTAGTAAAAAAAAATTATTAATAAAAATGCCATAAAACTATCCCCTATTTATTAAACGCTATAACGTTTGCGCAAACCAATTAATAAACGCTTATTGTGATTTTTTTTACCAAAAATATGTAGAAGAATACAGGTTAAACTGAAGAAAAAAAAAGGTTTTTTTATATATTTTTAGGGGATATTTATTATAGCAAAATGTAAAAAATAATGCGTTTTTTTCAAAATTGTCGCTCTTATTTTGTTTATAGCGCAAAAAATAAAAATCGCAGAGGCGATCAAATACCACCAAAAGAAAGCTCTATTAGTGGGAAAAAAAGGACGTCAGTTTTGTTTGGGAGCCACGTCGCATGACCGCGCAATTGTCAGTTAAAGCGACGCAGTGCCGAATCGCAAAAAACTCTCTGGTCAGGAAGGGGGTAAATCTTTCCGGGGCTGAAGTGGTTAATTGTAAGGGATATATATATCCCTTATATATATATATATATATATATATATATATATATATATATATATATATATATATATATATATATATATTTATATATAAAGTAGTTTAGCCATGTTGAAATCATTTTTGTCTTTTGTACGTCTTCCATTTTATGTAGAATTGTCTGTGTTTACATGTGCTGATAAGTCAGCATGCCCACAATTCAGCTAGAAGGTCATTCTGGCCACAGGAGTGTATAGCCAGTACTCTGTAAATATGTCTTATCAATCATTTGTTCTTCACAATGAAAAAGTCATTTTGTAATGAAAATGTTGCTCAGCTATTATTTTCTCCACAATGGAGTTTTTTTTTGCCTCTTTGGCCAGGACTACCTTCACCTAAACGTGTGAAGGTTCCAGGTTAAAGGTGATAGCAGGTATGGTTAGTGATTAAAATATTGATCAAAAGAGAGGAGACTGTGATGGAAATTTGTACGTTCTGTATATAATTGTATTCTATTTTGTATGTATTGCACACTGCCCTCACTGTGCACACAGCTTTTCAGTAAATGTTTACATTCTTTTGAGTCCTGATTAGAATTAGCCTGCCTATGTAACGCCCCTTGTTACCATAAATGTACAATTGTAATATTAATGTGATGCCTACGTAATCATGTGCATAAAAACCTTCAATTGCGTCATAATAAAGCAGAACAGTAATTTGGAAAGATGCTGAGCGTATCTTTCGTGTCTGTTCCCTACTGCAGTAGTTATTATTAATTTGGAACCACTAAGTAATATGAGGATAGGAGTTGCCCATCATCAATTTAACCGAGTCACCTACATAGGCAGTTTTTTGGTAAAGGTGAATTAACCCTGTAAGTGACCCTGTCACCACTTGTTAACAAAGCCCACTCTGTAAAAAAAAAATCCATCTTGTTTGAGGCAAAGTTTGAAGACCACACGTAAGTATGAATGTTCTTCCTTTACAGTGTGAGTTTTGATTACATCTGACCTGGGTCACTTTAAAAGTTGGTATCCAATGCATCCTCTTCTTCTAGGCTTCAGATAATACATTCTGCCCGACACCAGAATGCTGCTTCTCCAAGTTTAGGGGACTCGCTCCTTGGGACAGAACATTATCACCTGAAGCCCTGCAGACGGGAATTTGGAAACCATTAAAAAGCATTGACTGAAAACCTTTAATTAAAAAAATTGGATTTTTTATAACAATTTACCTGTAAAATCCTTTTCTTTTGATGTACATCACGGGACACAGAGCCTCAGTAATTACTGATGGGTTATATAGGTATCACTAGGTGATTGGACACTGGCACACCCTAACCAGGAAGTTCAACCCCCTATATAATCTCTCCCCCTACAGGGATACCTCAGTTTTGTAGCAAAGCAATATAAGTGTATTAGAAGAGGGGTAGGACCTCTGTGTCCTGTAATGTACATCGAAAGAAAAGGATTTTACAGGTAAGCTGTTATAAAAAATCCTATTTTCTTTCTCATACATCACGGGACACAGAGCCTCAGTAATTACTGATGGGATGTCCCAGAGCAATGCTATCTGAGGGGGGGAATCACAACCAAGTAGGGTGCAATCAGACCTGAGGACCCTGTACCGCTGCCCGCAGCACACTACGCCCAAAGGCGATATCCTCATGCCTTCTCACATCACCTGATAAAATCTGGTGAATGTATGGACTGAAGACCAGGTTGCGGCCCTGCAGATCTGAGCCATAGAGGCCCGGTGATGCACTGCCCAAGAAGCACCAATAGCCCTTGTGGAATGTGCCTTAATCTGAAACGGAAGAATCTTCCGTTTCAAACCATAAGCCTGAATAATCATTTGTCGAATCCATTTAGAAATGGTAGCTTTTGACGCTGCCTGTCCTCTCCTGGGACCCTCTGGCAGTACAAACAGAACATCCGTCTTGTGGAATTGAGCAGTTGCTTCCAGATAGGCCTTGACTGCTCTTACTACATCCAAAGAATGTAGTGACCTTTCTTCTTTAGATGAAAATCTGAAACCACCTTCGGTAAAAAACTAGGATGAGGGCGCAGTACCACTCTATCCTTGTGTACAATCAAATAAGGCTCTTTACAAAAAAGAGCTGCTAATTCTGATACTCTTCTAGCAGAAAAATTAACTTCCTTGTCAACAAGACCAAAGGAATCTGACGTATTGGTTCAAAAGGCTGTTTCTGTAAAACAGACAGAACCAAGTTCAAGTCCCAGGGATTTAGGGGCGCCTTAACCTGAGGATTAAGACGCGACACCCCCTGTATAGTTTCAGACCAAGGAATGCGAAGCAAGTGGAAGTTGAAACAATACTGATAAGGTCGAGACCTGGCCCCTGATGGTACTCAAGGCCAGCTTCATCTCTAATCCCAATTGTAGAAAATTAAGAATTCTTCCTATCACATATTTTCTGGGATGCCAACCCCTGGATTCACACCAGGATACATAAGCTTTCCAGACTCTATGATAAATCACTCTGGAAGCTGGCTTCCTTGCATTGATCAAGGTAGCTATCACAGGACCTGAAAGCCCACGATTTTTCAGAACGTGGGTTTCAATAGCCAAACTGTCAAATTTAGCGTTTGTAAGGCAGGATGGAACACTGGACCTTGAGATAACAGGTCTGGGCGTAACGGTAGGGTCCACGGAGAACCCACCGTCATCCTTACTATTTATGCATACCAAATCCTCCTGGGCCAAGCTGGGACTACCAGGAGCACCGACTTCCTTTCCCGCCTGATCCTGCAAAGGAGTCACAGCAATAGCAGAATAGGAGGGAATGCATAAATCAGTGAGAACCGGTGCCACGGAATCACCAATGCATCTATCCCGCATGCAAGGGGATCCCTTGTCCTTGCCACAAATCTGTCCATCTTTTTGTTGAATTGGGATGCAAAGAGTTCTACATCTGGAACCCCCCATCTCTGGCATATGGCCCAAAAGACATCGGGATGCAGAGACCATTCCCCTGGGAGTAACTGCTGGTGACTTAAATAGTCCGCCTGCCAGTTCTCTATCCCTAGAATGAAGACTGCTGATATGCATGACACCTGCTTCTCTGCCCAGACTAAGATCTGGTTCACCTCTCTTTGAGCAGCTCGGCTACTGGTGCCCCTGGTGATATAAGCCACTGCTGTGGCATTGTCGGACTGGATCCTGACTGGGCAACCCTGTAGCCTTAGAGTCCAGGCTCTTAGGGCTAGGTATATCGCACGGATCTCCAGAATGTTGATGGGTAAGGTCCTCTCGGTTTGGGACCATACCCCATGGACCGCAGACTGTTCCAGAACTGCTCCAAAACCCGAAAGATTGGCATCTGTTGTTACCACCATCCAGGTAACTGGTAGAAAGGATCTGCCCTTCTGCAGGTTTTCGGATACTAACCACCAATTGAGGCTCTGACGCACCGCCTGAGACAGGTGCTTTGGAAAATTAATGCCTGAACCCTTTTGTTCAAGGTTGACAGGATATTGTGCTGCAGTAGTCATGAATGAAACTGAGCATAGGGGACTGCTTCGAAAGCAGACACCATCTTTCCTAGCAGCCTCATACAAAGGTGGACAGAGGGACCTTTCTTGGTCCTGACAACCAGAATCAGCTCCCTTAAAGCAGTGATCTTTGCCTGAGGTAGAAATACTTTCTCCTGGCTTGTATCTATAATCAGACCCAAATATTCCAGTCTTCTTACTGGTTTTAGGAAAGATTTTTCTAGGTTGAGAATCCAACCTAGGTGTTCCAGATACTTGACTGTAGTCCTCAAGCTCTCGTTCAAAGAGGCTATCGACTGGTCTATCAGGAGCAGGTCGTCTAGGTATGCTATGACAGTTATACCTTGGGCCCTTAATCTGGCCAGAGGAGGAGCCAAGATCTTTGTAAACACTCGAGGTGCAGTGGCTATCCCGAAAGGCAGAGCCACAAACTGGAAATGGCGCCCTCCTATCTCGAAGCGCAGAAACTTCTGATGAGCAGGAAAAATGGGCACATGCAGATATGCATCTCTGATGTCAATCGATGCCAGAAATTCTCCTCCCTGCAGGATGGAGACTACTGTCTGAATTGATTCCATGCGGAAGGACCGAATCCTTAGGAATCGATTCAGGTCCCTTAGATCCAGAATGGGTCTGACATCCCCATTTGGCTTTTGGACCGTAAAAAGGTTGGAATAGAAGCCCAATCCTTTTTTTTTAAACAAGATTTTTATTGAGCATATTGACATGTTACATCACATTTGTAGACAATGGGTCTCTGTACATCTCATTAAACGATAACAAGAAGCCCAATCCTTGATCCTTCGTGGGGACCACCATAATGACCTCTTGCGACAAAAGCCGCTCAAACGCTAGAAGGAGCGACTGCTTTTTCTCTGGATCTCTGGGGACACGATCTGAGGAAACGAGGAGAGGGGAATTTTTGGAACTCCGGCTTGTACCCTAAGGTTACCGTGGAGATTATCCATCTGTCCTGGAAGTCCTCCTACCAGAGCTTTGAGAACTGTAGCAGTCTTCCCCCCACTTAAGCGAGCGGGGGCGCCCCTTCATAAAGAGGCCTTAGTGTCTTGTCTAATAGACTTCTTCTCCCAGGACTTCTTTTGTCCCTGGGGTTGACTCTTGTTTCTTGACCCAGACGGAGGAGGCCATCGCAACTGCCTGGAGGCTGATGCCGCTGGGGCTGGGGAAAGAGTCAGTTTGAAAGAGGGACGTTTACTATTTCTCTTAATAGGTAGAAGAGTGCTTTTCCCACTAGAGATCCTTTGGATATAGTTATCCAAGTCTTCTCCAAACAGCCTTGCACCACAAAATGGGAACCCAACCAGGAGTTTCTTACATGGTGCTTCAGCTGACCAATTCTTTAACCATAAGATTCTACGCATATGCACCAACCCAACTGAAAGACGAGAGGTTTGCATGATAGAATCTCTGATGGCGTCAACAGCAAAACATAAGGCCGCTGGAAGGTTAGCCAACCCCTGGGCCTGCTGTTCAGGTAAAACTTTGATGACCTGCTTAACATGGTCTCTTAAGTATTGACAGACTCCAATCGCTGCTATTGCAGGTTGAGCCACTGAGCCAGCTAAGGCGAAAACATCTTTCAACAGGGATTCCATCTCATTATCCACAGGATCCCTGAGCATCTGAGCATTGTCTACAGGACAAGTCAGACTCTTATTTACGGAGGATATGGCGGCATCAACAGCCGGTATTCCCCACATCTTAACAAACTTTTCTTCCATAGGATAAAGTGTTGAAAACTTTTTCGGTGGAAAAAAACGTTTATCTGGGTGATTCCACTCAGAATAAAGGAGCTTTTCAAGTAAATTATGAACAGGAAAAGCATGTGCTGTTTGAGGAGGCTTCAGTGACCTCAACGAAGAAGAGGGTTCTTTAACTGATTGAGATATGGGCAACTTAAATGTGGAGCAGACTAATACAGCAAGGATCTGCACTAAGACTTTCTCATCCTGAGAAGCTGCAGAGGGCCCTTCTCCACCTGATTCCTCTGAAGAGGAATCACCCGTCCCATCCCGATCCTCTGAAAGGGATTCTTCTCCCCTATCCCAGAGCTCCTCAGCCTAAGGGTCTTGGGTAGCAGAGGAAGGCCTAGTGTGTTTTCTTCCACTGAGTGAAGATGTGATCACGGCCATTAATCTTTCCTCTAATCCATTAATGGTTGAGGAAAAACCTCCTGCGTAATATATACAGGGGCTGAAGTGCCAGAAGCAGGTGTAGCCCCTGACCCCAACGGCTCTCCCTGACTAGCCGTCCCTGGCCCCTCAGGGGGGAAGATGCAGCAGACAGGGGGCCCTCAGAACCTGAAGGAGATCCCCTAGAGCCAGTGGTTTTTGGGGTATGTGAACCTCTTCTACCCATAGTGCCAAGCAACAAGGTGGAGGTATCACAAAATGAACACTGACTGCTGAGCGATGTAGTCTTAGCCACAGCCTTGCTACCAATGCCCAGTCCAAGTGTTACTTAGTAAATGCTGCCTAGGGGAATGCCTGTGTTCCACCTTACATGCGACCAGTCAGCTCTGTGTCCCTCCAAAGGCTGAGTGCACCTATAAAGTGTGCTTCTTATAGCCATGCAGCCGGCAGTGAGGGCTGATGCTCCGCCCCCCCTTGTTTTTTCAAAAAACGTGCGCTTCCCGCGCGAGCCAACCCTCCTGTTCTGCCAAGCATGGGGGAAAAAGGCCAGGGGAGGAGGAAGGAGAGAGGCCGGCAGTGATGGGGTCTGCACGTGGAAATGGCGGCGACGGCGTCGGTGACAGTGCGGTATACTACTGCCTCACAGACCACCTGTGGCCCCCCTATACTTGGGGGGAATCACCCAGAGGAGAACCCCCATCCCATCCTACCTGGAGCTCGGCTGGAGGAGCTGTGCAGCGTGAAACACTGAGACAGACAGTCAACATGAGAAGGTATGTGCTCTTGGCAGCCCCCGGTGGCGACAATAGGCATAGCATGCATTTACTACAAAGGAGAAACCCACTAGAACTAAAAAATTCCGTGGAATCTCCCTTACCTTATCCAGCCGCAGGGTTCTGTTATACAGACCCAATCTTCGCCTCTCATGGTGGGCTCCATTTTGGAAAACCTTCAGAGACTGGGGCCCCCTACAGATAGGCGGATCCGCAGTTCTGGGCCTGTAAAGCACCCGGCCAGAAATAAGGCTAGAAAAACCATTTTCTGAAATGCGGGGTCCAGCTCTCTAAAAAGAGGAAGCGTTACAGGTAAAACCTTGGCCTAAACAGGACACTTTGAGATGGATCCGGTTCGCCTGACTTGCCCAAGTATAGGATTTAGGATATTCCCTTTGGAGCTCAGCACAGGACATCTTTACACGTCCAACACCTAAGACACTGGTGTAAAAACTGAGGTATCCCTGTAGAGGGAGGGATTATATAGGGGGTTGAACTTCCTGGTTAGGGTGTGCCAGTGTCCAATCACCTAGTGATACCTATATAACCCATCAGTAATTACTGAGGCTCTGTGTCCCGTGATGTATGAAAAAGAAATATATATATTTAAAGCAAAATTCAACTAAGACAGCTAAATTCTTTCAAAGTGTTCAATGTCTTAAAGTTTGTAGAGTTCTAAATGTGACTCCGCAGGGGGCATTTCAGACCTCTGCAGAGAGACCACTGCTGTCACATAGAGTGCATAGAAAGTCCTTATCCCCAGCATGCTGCCAGGGGACAGGCTTGTCTACTCAGGGTAAAAATATAAAATTACTGCGCTTCCCTCCAACACAAAGCTGCAGTTCTGATTCTTAGGTGCAGAATAAAGTAAACAAAATATATAAAAGAACCGCGCTAAATAAAATTGATGATTATATAAATGATTAAATAAATGAAAACCATAAAGTGATCACAATACTATACTTAAATAGCAACACGATGTAAAAAATCAAAACACTGTGCTATGAGCCACATAGGTATACTATAAATGTGGTAAAAACATAATTAGAATAAGGAAATCAAAAAACACATAGTCCATAAACCAAGGTGACTTCTGTTGTCAACAGTCCTTATCATATTAGATTCCACCCAAGTGATTGTAGGCTTTTAAAAACTCGTGAGAAAATCCACCACCTATGAAGGTATATGATTACCAGAAATCAGTAGTAATGAAGCCTTATATCAGAAATCCGCTCAACAGGGACATCACCATCCGTCTCAGCCAGGAGGAATGATCACCCGGATACATCGGAAGTAATTGGCTCAATTATGGAGACCCAAGGAGATAAGAAATATATCCACCATAGTGTAAATCCGTTTGACCAGTTTATTGATAGTAACTTGCAGTACTTGCAGACTTGCAGTACAGGGCATCATAGGGACCCAGCAGTTTTGAAGTCAGCTTCTCGTTGAGAAGCTGACTTCAAAACTGCTGGGTCCCTATGATGCCCTGTACTGCAAGTCTGCAAGTACTGCAAGTTACTATCAATAAACTGGTCAAACGGATTTACACTATGGTGGATATATTTCTTATCTCCTTGGGTCTCCATAATTGAGCCAATTACTTCCGATGTATCCGGGTGATCATTCCTCCTGGCTGAGACGGATGGTGATGTCCCTGTTGAGCGGATTTCTGATATAAGGCTTCATTACTACTGATTTCTGGTAATCATATACCTTCATAGGTGGTGGATTTTCTCACGAGTTTTTAAAAGCCTACAATCACTTGGGTGGAATCTAATATGATAAGGACTGTTGACAACAGAAGTCACCTTGGTTTATGGACTATGTGTTTTTTGATTTCCTTATTCTAATTATGTTTTTACCACATTTATAGTATACCTATGTGGCTCATAGCACAGTGTTTTGATTTTTTACATCGTGTTGCTATTTAAGTATAGTATTGTGATCACTTTATGGTTTTCATTTATTTAATCATTTATATAATCATCAATTTTATTTAGCGCGGTTCTTTTATATATTTTGTCTACTCAGGGTGCGGGCTTCCTTACTGCAGCACACATTAATCCACGTTAATGCATATGTGTTTAAAAGCACCGCAACATCGATCATATATTCCATCCTAACGTCTATTACTGCGAAAATAGGTTACATGAAACGGTGGGAAACAGATTTGAATGAATCTCTAGAATTGAAAGAATGGTATACATTACAAAACATATTACAGCACACACATTCAAGAATGACATTTCCTGCAAGGCTAGTTAAAAACACATGAACATATTAAAAAAAATAATGGTATACATTAGCTCATAATGCTTCCAGATCCTTGGTTAACACCTCTATCATAAAAGCAAATTACAAAGTTCTACTAAGATGTTATATGGTCTAAGATGGTGTATTATAGCTTCCTATAATGCAGGAGCCTCTCCATTGTGTTTTAGAGGTTGTAGACATGAGTGGACTATGGGGTCAATTCACTAAGAGTTAAATAATGGCAAATAAAATGCAAAATAACCCATGCGGTAAATCAATTGTGAAAGTTCAATTTGCTAAGAATTTATAATTCTAAGTATAATGAATGCGGTATTTTTTAGACTGTTCGGTAAATACCGCATTTTCTCATGTGGATACTGACGCAGTGTCAATGAATTTTAAATAAGTGTATTTTGTCTATGTTGAAGGCCTACTCTGGGGGTAGTGTTGTATATACCTTTACTAATTATTTTGTATTCTGTAATCCCTCAGATGTAATTTCCTCTGTATGAACCCTTATGAAGGAAAACATTTTCTGAAACGCATCGGTTCAGAGAGATCCACTTACCTTCATTGACGGTTTCTATGTATCCATACTTATGTCTATATGTAATATTATCATTTCTATTTGTGTGTTTTTTTGTCATTATTAATTTCCTTGTCACTAAAATTTATACTTTTTTATACATTGTGGTAGTGCCTTAAAAATCCATTTTTTTGGGGGGGAATTCCTCCTCTTCGAATTTTCTCATGCGGTAATTTATCGCACGTTTCTGTGGTTAAGGGTTGTTTAAGGTATTTCCTTATAATATTTTAGTTGTTAATATGTTTGTTATTTTCCTTTTGCAAAAAACAATCTTTTAATCTAAGATTTTTTTACAGTACTCTGTATTTGAAGGCATTGAAATTTGAACTACCTTGGTAATCAAAGCTCCTTTATTAAATCCATCATGCCATACATTCATAGAAATGTGATTTTTTTTGTAAATGTATGGCCTACTAGAGTTATTGAAAGTGCTCTTTTCTATGTTGTTGGCCCAATTCTGTGCTGTTGCATATGTTTATATTGTGGAAACTTAAGAAAACAGGACTATATTTTTTTTTATTATTTTTTT
Source organism: Lithobates clamitans (assembly GCA_037952925.1). Classification (NCBI taxonomy): domain Eukaryota; kingdom Metazoa; phylum Chordata; class Amphibia; order Anura; family Ranidae; genus Lithobates; species Lithobates clamitans. The sequence goes on from JBBGZY010000882.1 coordinate 3,329,606, forward strand.
TTATTTTTCATGTTCCTATCCAAGTTTAACTTGTAATGGTGTATATAAACAAAAGTATTACACTGGCCACTTCAGGAGGTCACTTCTAGCTGGAGTAATACTCCATTGATGCACTTTTGTAAACGTTTGCTTTAAAAAACAAAAATGTTTTTTTTTTTTTTTTGAAGTTCCTGATGTTAATTTTCAGCTGATGTTAGCATTTAATTTGCACTGCACATCATGGCTTTTTGATTTAATAAAAAAATAAAATAAAAATACTTGTGTATTCGTGATGTTTAATGCCACATTTTTGTGTGTCCACTGCTGGTGGAATAGTGTCAACTTTCTGTGGGTCCTCTGTGGGTGGAATTAGACCCCTTTCTGAGGGTAGTATTGCCCCCCCCTTTCTGTGGGTGGAATAATACCCCGTTCTTGGGGGTGTTCTGTGGGTTTAATTAGGCTCTCAGTGGGTGGAATGCCCCTTTTCTGAGGGTTTGAATAGGCCCCTATTTCTGGTACCGCACTGGTTACCGCCACCAAAAGGGTTAAATATTTCACTTTTTTAAGTTCCTGTTTCGATTTTTTGCAATATTTATCGTAAAAAAATGTTTTTACGTTGTTTACCGCAAAATCATTAGACAGGTCCTGGATAACAGCAACCATACCCTTTGACTTACTAAGCCCTGGTTCACACTGACAGCGGGAATGAAATTGTGCAAGTTCTCGATGATTTCACGACTTCATTCCCGCATGTCAGTCCCAACTTAGGGGGCGATTTCAGAGACATCTGTGCGGGTTTCTGCACAGATGTCTATGCAAATTGCACCCCGAAATCGCCAAAAGGAGTACAGAAACTACTTTTGGCAATCGGTGTGGTGCTGCAAATGTGGCGTTGCAGCGATTCAAGCGGTGCCACTGCCGTCAATTTCCGCCAATTTGGCATGTGATTGACTTGTCAAATTGTCCAAAATGTCTTGGGATGTGAACGCCTTAAGAGTTCCCTTCACTGGAACTAAGGGACCAAGCCCAACCCCTGAAAAACAACCCCACACCATAATCCCACCTCCACCAAATGATTTGGACCAGAGCACAAAGCAAGGTCCATAAAGACATGTCCTTTTAGTGCCACGTCCCAAATTCAACTATTTAAAGAGGAGTTACAGTTACCTGTGGAAATAAATAAAAGACTTAAAATGACTTTTAAAAAACAGCCACTCACCTGTCCCAGGATCCAGTGCAGGCCAGTCAAGTTCCTCCACCCCAAACTCGCTCATCCATGTCTTTATGGACCATGCTTTGTGCACTGGTCCAAATCATTTGGTGGAGGGAGATTATGATGTAGGGTTTTTTTTTTCAGGGGTTGGGTTTGGCTCCTTAGTTCCAGTGAAGGGAACTCTTAAGGCGTCAGCATACCAAGACATTTTGGACAATTTCATGCTCCCAACTTTGTGGGAAGAGTTTGGGGATGGCCCCTTTCTGTTCCAACATGACTGCACACCAGTGTACAAACAAGGTCCATAAAGACATGGATGAGCGAGTTTGGGGTGGAGGAACTTGACTGGCCTGCCTCAAGTCGTGTATTGCAAACGCGCTTAGGTGTGCCAAGTGTTTGGGCATTCATTCCATTGGACAGAATATGAATTTATTCTGGCCAGTGGTATAACTAGAACTTTCAGAGCCGGTGCAAGAAACATAAAGGGCCCCCCTGAACCCCGGTCGGGCCCTTCCCTCCGAGACTGGTGGCAGAACGTTAGGGCCCAGTCGCAAGTTCGACCCTTGTGATCTTGGTAGTTTTCGACACTGGTGTCAGTAGTTTTTTTTATCTTTGTTATTTTATTTTTTACAATTTAAAAATAAAAACCTCTACACTATAATTTTTTTAAATTATTTTTTACTATTTTTTTAGAAGCCCGGTTGGGGGGCTTTGGTGAGATATCAGGGGTCTGAACAGATGTTCTGCTTTTAAGACAGAGAAAGGAGATTGAGGACACAGCCCTCAATCTCCATCTCTGCAGCCTCAGCTGCACAGAATGAATTGAACTGAGACATAGTAAACACAGTTTACTATGTTTCAGTTATGAATGGATAGAGTAAATTTGTCATCCCAACCTTCCCAGCTCTCTATCCTGACATATCTGCTGCAGCAGCCTGCAGGAGAGGGGGAAAATCTGTCAGAGCTGCCGGTAACAAGGGGGGCTGAGAAAGAGCTTGGGGAGGTTGGAGAGCACACGGGGGGCAGCAGAAAAAAGCTGGATAGGAGGAGTGGCGGGGCAGCTGCATATTGAGGAACTGATCTCTCCCTTTTGCTCCTGCTAAATGATTGCGGAAGAGAGAGGAGGAGAAGCTTTACGAGGGAAGGGAGGTGGGGGAGTCTGGATTTTCCTCTTACTGTATACAGTTGTGCTCATAAATTTACATACCCTGGCAGAATTTATGATTTCTTGGCCATTTTTCAGAGAATATGAATGATAACACAAAAACATTTCTTTCACTCATGGTTAGTGTTTTGCTGAAGCCATTTATTATTAATCAACTGTGTTTACTCTTTTTAAATCATAATCACAACATAAACTACCCAAATGACCCTGATCAAAAGTTTACATACCCTGGTGATTTTGGCCTGATAACATGCACACAAGTTGACACAAAGCGGTTTGAATGGCTATTAAAGGTAACCATCCTCACCTGTCATCTGTTTGCTTGTAATTAGTGTGTGTGTATAAAAGGTCAATGAGTTTCTGGACTCCTGACAGATCCCTGCATCTTTCATCCAGTGCTGCACTGATGTTTCTGGATTCTGAGTCAAGGGGAAAGCAAAAGAATTGTCAAAAAATCTGCAGGAAAAGGTAGTTGAACTGTAGAAAACAGGAAAGGGATGTAAAAAGATATTCAAGAAATTGAGAATGCCAATCAGCAGTGTTCAAACTTTAATCAAGAAGTGGAAAATGAGGGGTTATGTTGAAACCAAACCACGGTCAGGTAGACCAACTAAAATTTCAGCCACAACTGCCAGGTAGATTGTTTGGGATGCAAAGAACAACCCACAAATAACTTCTGGTGAAATACAGGACTCTCTGAAAACATGTGGTGTGGCTGTTTCAAGATGCACAATAAGGAGGCACTTGAAGAAAGATGGGCTGCATGGTCGAGTCGCCAGAAGAAATCCATTACTACACAAATGCCACAAAGTATCCCGCTCACAATACACCAAATAGCACAGAGACAAGCCTCAAACCTTGCGGCACAAATTCATTTGGAGTGATGAGACCAAAATTGAGCTTTTTGGCCACAACCATAAACGCTACATTTTGAAAGGAGTCAACAAGGCCTATGATGAAAGGTCCACCATTCCTACTGTGAAACACGGAGGTGGATCGCTGATGTTTTGGGGATGTGTGAGCTACAAAGGCACAAGAAATTTGGTCAAAATTGATGGCAAGATGAATGCAGTATGTTATCAAAAAATACTGGAGGAACATTTGCATTCATCAGCCAGGAAGCTGCGCATGGGATGTACTTGGACATTCCAACATGACAATGATCCAAAACACAAGGCCAAGTCCACCTGTCATTGGCTACAGCAGAATAAAGTGAAGGTTCTGGAGTGGCCATCTCAGTCTCCTGATCTCAATATCATTGAGCCACTCTGGGGAGATCTCAAACGTGCCGTTCATGCAAGACAGCCCAAGAATTTACAGGAACTGGAGACTTATTGCCAAGAGGAATGGGCAGCTTTACCATCTGAGAAGATAAAGAGCCTCATCCACAAATACCACAAAAGACTTCAAGCTGTCATTGATGTTAAAGGGGGCAATACATGGTATTAAGAACTGGGGTGTGTAAACTTTTGATCTGGGTCATTTGAGTAGTCTCTGTTACCATTATAATTTAAAAAGAGTAAACACAGTTGATTGATAATAAATGGCTTCAGCCAAACACTAACCATGAGTGAAAGAAAAGTGTTTGTGTTATTATTCATATTCTCTAAAAAAATGGCCAAGAAATCATAAATTCTGCCAGGGTATGAAAAAATTATGAGCACAGCTGTATACACAGACTGGGGCCTGTGTGGTCAGTTACTGGTTAGCATATTAATATATTTTTGGGTTGTGGGAGGAAACCGATGCGAATGCGGAGAGCAAACTCAATGCAGATAGTGTCCCTTGTGGGAACTGAATTCGGGACCCAGAGCTGTAAGACGAGAACTGCTAATCACATAATCACAGCCACTGAGAATGTGAAGAATGACAATGACTGCACTGACAGCGCAGGGGAACGATGACATGCCCCGTAGCTATAGGGCACAAAGCTCCCCGTTAGTCTCCTTCAATGGGTATGATGTCATAGCAAGGTTAAAGGCACAGTCCATCTTTCTGACTATGTTTCTTGTTACATCCATATTAAGGGTGTAAATATGAACTATGGCCACATTTATCAAACCCCCCCCCCTTATCTGAATTGTGGGGTGCTTCTGCTTACAGAATCCAGCTTTTTTTTTTTTTAACTTAGGGCCCAGGTGCATCATCCATTCACCGAGATCTGTAATTGGGAATACTATCCTGGCAGAGGGACTCATATATCTAGTCCCTTGATTACCTTCTCCAGTCCCATAACAGAAGCTCCATGTCACTGTACAGAACTGGGGTGAAGGGAAGAACCTGTAGGAGTCTTTTCACCGTACTTGCGATGCTCTGCAGAGTCCAATGCAAAAACGTAATCCTTCCACGGTAGGGATACAGCAGCAGAGCGTCTCTCCTGTGCTGGATCTCACAGGAACACAGGATCCATGCCTTCCCCCTAGTAAAAGCACCTCCCACACCCTACACAAACACTGGCAAGGAATACAGTTAACCCCTTTGATCGCCTCTACTGTTAATCCCTTCCCAGCCAGTTTCATTAGTATAGTGACAGTGTATGGTATTAGCACTGATCACTGTTTTAGTGTCACTGGTTTCCGACAAAGTGTCATTTAGTGTCCGATTTGTCCGCCGCAATAATCACAGTCCCACTATAAGTCGCTGATCGCCGCCATTACTAGTAAAAAAAAACACATATATATGTGGAATAAAGTTATAACCATTTTACACTGTGGAGCCTTTTTGTGTTTTGGGGAACTCCTATGATAACTCTGTCAGGATGATCGGTTTATTAGCCGCACAAAGATCCTCAGACCACATTAAAGGCCCTGGTGGATTATAGAGCCACAAGCACCATTGACCTCCTGTAGTAAGAGGTCTATGTGATCTGGTAAGCAAGCCTTTTTACCTTTGGTGGTGGCGGTGCTGTAAAGATTCACTTATTTCAAGTGGGGGGATGGTGGTGATATTAACTCATCACATGTGGACATTTATCTGATCACAATTTGCGCAACTCTATATAGTTTTGGATTATTGGAACTGTACTTATATATCTCACAGAAGAGTTGCAGCTTGAACAATTTTATATTATTTTGTTTATTAGCGTGTTTTTTTAAAATTTCTTTTCTACCTTTAACCACTTGCCTACCGGGCACTTTCACCCGCTTCCTGCCCAGGCCAATTTTCGGCTTTCAACGCTGTCACACTTTGAATGCAAATTGCGCGGTCATACAACACTGTACCCAAATTAAATTCAAATCACCACTGGGGTTTCTTATTTTTTGAAAGAAAAATAAACCTTTTATTTTTAGTTTCTGTTATAAACTTTTGGAAATAAGTAGTTTTTCTTCTTCACTGATGAGGCTGCATTGATTGGCAGTGATGATCGGTGCTCTGATTATCAGTGTAAATGTGCCCTGTAACAGGAAAGACAGTTATCAGCTCTGCTTTCCTCAGACAGTGACAGCAGTGAGAAAAAAAATGACAATGACAGCCATTTGTTTACATATGATGAGCTGTGATTGGACACAGCTGATCCCATGGTGAAGGGCCGTTGTGATTGGCATGTTACCTTGATCTGTGATCAGGTGTGTCCAAAGGACATAGTGATCACAGAGTGCCGCGGGGCAGGGTTCTGGAAGGGTGTCAATACCCTCCCCCCAAAATATGCCGTTAGTGGCGGCTCCCATGCGCATGCGCGGGAGTGACATCATCGTGGCTCCGGCCAATCACAGCGACGGAGCCACAATACCCAGGAAGAAGATGGACGCTCCATAGCAGAGGGGACAGTGGTGACATCGCAGGCTCCTGTGTCAGGTAAGTGACACATAATGGGCTACTATCCGATGCATAGTAGCCTATTATGCTTTACCTTTGCAGGGAAACAAAGAGGAAGTAAACCCATCAGGTTTACAAAACAAAAGAAAGCTGTATTTGTGGGAAGAAATAATAAAAATGTCATATGTGTACAGTGTAGCATGACCGCGCAATTGTCATTCAAAGTGTGAGAGCGCTGAAAACTGAAAATTGTCCTGGGCAGGAAGGGGGGGGGGGAGTGCCCGGTATTGAAGTGGTTAAAGAACACAAATCCAATACCTGTATTCGGGGATCCAGCTCTTCCTCTAACTCGCCTTCATCCTTCTTTTCATTGCTGAGGTCTTCAGCCGGCTTCTTCATCTCATTGCCACCGTCTCCCTCCAGCTCTCGGTGGCCAGTTGGGTGGTCCTCGGCTCCTGGAGTCGGAAGCCTCTCCTAACACGGGGGCCCCTCCCCGACCTCCATGATGGGATAGCTCAGAAATGCATGGTTTCTTCAAGCACTGCGGAACACAGAAAACAATACATAGGAAGACGGATACGGAAATGTCCTACTGGGAAGATGCAAACAGAACTCCACACAAAAGGATTCATTTTACATTTTCAAAAATCTACTAGACCAGTGATGGTGAACCTTGGCACCCCAGATGTTTTGGAACTACATTTCCCATGGTGCTCCACTACACTGCAGAGTGCATGAGCATCCTGGGAAATGTAGTTCCAAAACATCTGGGGTGCCAAGGTTCGCCATCAGTGTACTAGTGTATGTCCAGCTTTAGAATACAGCTAGCAATCCAATCAGAATGAAAGAAAAATAGACTCATACATACAGAGTGGGGTCGACTTACTAAAACTAAAGAGTGCAAAATCTAGTAATGCTGTGCATGGTAGCCAATCGGCTTCAACTTGTTCAAATTAACCACTTTCCCACCAGTCACATACCTGGTACGCCATTGGTCTTCAAGTGGCTGTGAGGTCTGCACCTGCAAGCATCATCCTGCTACCGTTTTTTTTTTTTAGAGCCAGTCAGCTCTCTAGTAATAGCAATCAGTGACCAACTAGCTGCTCGATTGCTATAATAAGCAGCAGGAGTGGACGTCCCCCCTTCTCCCGCCACTTGCTCAGGCTCTTCTGTCACTACCAGCATGCACATCTCTCCATAAAGATGTTTATATTCCTTGCGACAGCAATAAAAATAACAAAAACTAAAATCTAAAGCAACAGTGTAAAAATAAAAAAAATAAAATAATGTAAAGCGCCCCCCCCCACACACACACACAGGCGAACGCACATGTCAGTCCCACACACACGCAAACAACGATCATCCCACACGTGAAGCATCACCCTGAACATCAGATCATAGGCAGTAATTCTAATACCAGACCTTTAAATCTAAAGTGGTAACCTGTAAAGGATTTTAAAGCGTTGCCTATGGATAGTAAAATGTATGTAGTGTGTTGCCGTTGCACGGGCGTGCGCAATTTTAAAGTGCAACATGTTAGGAATCTTTTATATTTTACCAAAAAAATTGTGTTGTGCATTGTGGTTTTTTTTTTGCATTAAAATTAAAAAAAAGTGTATTTTTTCCAAAAACATTGCATCTTCCTCTCACCCAACAAATTAAATTCAAAATAACAACAACAACAACAGCAACAACTTACAAAGCCATCCACAGCTCTACCCCCAGCTACATCCCTAACTTATGCTGGCCATACACTATACAGAAAATCGGCCGAACCCATTTTCGAAAAACGAACGTTCGACCGTGACCGCAAACGATCGTGCCATCATATAATGACCGATAAATTGTTCAGTGGACATGAATAAATAATTTTTTGTTCGTTTTTTTACATATACCTAGTGCAGACAGTTCGGACGGGAAACACATTAACCTTGCAATTTATCGTCCGTTCAGCAGAAATTTTCCAAACTTCCCGTTCGTTTTTTTCCCACAAAAACGTCACAAACGATTATCGATTTGTGCCCATTAACTTGCCGAAAAACGAACGAAGTGTCTATACGAACGATTTTTCGGCCGATTTTTCGTATAGTGTATGGCCAGCATTAGTCTCAAAGTACCAACCTAATAGTTCTCTTGGTTCCGCCCAAGATTCGCTGCTCTCTACAGTGCCGTTAAAAAGTATTCATACCCCTTGAAATTTTCCACATTTTATCATGTTACAACCAAAAACGTAAATGTATTTTATTGGGATTTTATGTGATAGACCAACACAAAGTGGCACATAATTGGGAAGTGGAAGGAAAATGATAAATGGTTTTCAACATTTTTTTACAAATAAATATGTGAAAAGCGTGGGGTACATTTGTATTCAGCCCCCTTTACTCTGATACCCCTAACTAAAATCTAGTGGAACCAATTGCCTTCAGAAGTCACCTAATTAGTAAATAGAAACCACCTGTGTGTAATTTAATCTCAGTATAAATACAGCTCTTCTTTGAAGCCCTCAGAGAACCTTAGTGAACAAACGGCATCATGAAGGCCAAGGAACACACCAGACAGGTCAGGGGTGAAGTTGTGGAGAAGTTTAAAGCAGGGTTAGAGTATAAAAAAAATCCAAAGCTTTGAACATCTCATGGAGCTCTGTTCAATCCATCATCCGAAAATGGAAAGAGTATGGCACAACTGCAAACCTACCAAGACATGGCCGTCCACCTAAACTGACCGGCCGGGCAAGGAGAGCATTAATCAGAGAAGAGCCAAGCAGCCCATGGTAACTCTGGAGGAGCTGCAGAGATCCAGCTCAGGTGGGAGAATCTGTTCACAGGACAACTATTAGTCGTGCTCTCCACAGATCTGATCTTTATGGAAGAGTGGCAAGAAGAAAGACATGGTTGAAAGAAAGCCATAAGAAGTCCTTTTTGCAGTTTGTGAGAAGCCATGTGGGGAAAACAAATGTCACCAACACACCAAGAATCTCCAGAATAGGTCCAGAGCTTTAATCAGGGATCACAACGTTACAGCAGGATTGCAATGTTTCAGAGCCACGCAGGACCCCTTCATCAGGCATGTGACGTCACATGCCTGATGAAGGGATCCTGTGTGGCTCCGAAACATTGCAATCCTGCTGTAACGTTGTGATCCCTGATTAAAGCTCTGAACCTACTCCTTGGTGAGCTGATGACATTTGTTTTCCTTGACTTGACATGGTTCCAGCCGTTGGTCGCTGCAGAACCAATTTATATGCACAGACAGGGGCGGAAGTATAGGGGTCGCAAAAGTCGCCATTGCGACTGGGCCCCATGCTGCAGGGGGCCCATAGGGGCCCGTGTGCCCCCCTCTCCCCGAGCGGTGGCTGCGTATGGGACCGAGCTCCCTCTTCCTCAGCCGATGTGTAAATCATTCGGCAGTGCAGGAGCTCGGTCACAAAGTGAAAGTAAGTGAGACTGTCTAGCACACTGTGTGTTGTGCTCTCTGCCTCCCCCTACAGTGCAGTTCCCGGCATGGAGAGTTTAAGGTACAGAGCTGCAGCTGCAGATTTTTAAAAAGGCGATCTATATATGTTTGTATGCATGTGTGTGTGCTTATATGTGTGTGTCTGCATGTTTGGGTGTGTGCATGTGTGTGTGTTTGTTTTATATGTGTGTGTGCGTTTATTTGTGTGTATGTTTACATGTGTGTGCATGTGTATAGAGTTATATGTGTGTGCGCATGTGTATAGAGTTATATGTGTATGTGCATGTTTGTGTGTTTGCTTATGTGTGTGCGCTCATGTGTGCGTTTATGTGTGTGCATGTACTTATATGTATATGTGTGTATTTGCATACATGTGTTTACATGCGTGTATGTATACACATTACTTGTAATTCTGGCCCCCTTTTTCTTTAGAGCTCTTTCACACTGGGGCGGTTTGCAGGCGCTATTGCGCTAATAATAGCGCCTGCAAACCGACCCGAAAGTGCCGCTGCTTTCATTCCAGTGTGAAAGCCCCGAGGGCTTTCACACTGGAGCGATGCGCTGGCAGGACGGGAAAAAAAGTCCTGCTAGCAGCATCTTCGGAGCGGTGAAGGAGCAGAGTGTATACCGCTCCTTCACCGCTCCTGCCCATTGAAATCAATGGGACGGCGCGGCTATACCGCCGGCAAAGCGCCTCTGCAGAGGCGCTTTGCGGTGGTATTTAACCCTTTCTCGGCCGCTACCGGGGGTAAAACTGCCCCGCTAGCGGCCGCATACCGACGGTAAAACGCTGCTAATAATAGCGGCGTTTTACCGCCGATGCCGCCACCGCCCCAGTGTGAAAGGGCTCTTACGATCAGAACAGATTTTTTTAGGGTGGGTTCATAATACCAACAAGAAAATACCATTCCTCTGAAAAGCGATGCAGATCGCTTTTCAGAGGCATTTGACAGGCAGTGAAGAGGCAATATGTTGCATCTTGTCTAAAATGTTGAAGAAATGTTGAGAAACACTGATACAGAGAAACTGATCTCTCCATTCTCCTCCTGCAGCTGCTGAAAGGAGATGAGAAGTGGGGGAAATGGAAAGATCAGTTCCTCTATATGCAGCCGCACCCACCATGCCTCCTATGCAGCTTCTTTCTGCTGCCCCCCGTGTGCTTTCCAGCCCCCCTGTACTTTTTCCTGCCCCCCGCTCTCTCCTGGCCCCTCCCCTTGTCCCCACAGCTCAGCAGAGTCCCCCCCTCCCCTCTCCTGCCAGCTGCTGTAGGGTATCTGCATGGAGAGTCAGTGATCCATACCGATCACGGACTCAATCCATTCATAACTGAAACATAGTAAACTGTATTTACTATGCTTCAGTTTGCGAATAAAGGGGCAGCTCTATACAGAGCTATTCCTGTCCATTCATTCTGTGCAGCTGAGGCTGTGCTCTCAATCTCCTTTCTCGTTCTTAAAGGTGAAACATCAGAGGTCTGTTTAGACCCCTGATATCTCACCAAAGCCCCCCAACTCTTAAAAAAAAAATTTAATATTTTTTATAAAATAATATTGTAAAACAATAAATAAATGGTAGAAAAATACAATAACAATAAAAAAAAACAGATGCCAGTGGCAGAACTACCAGGGTCACAAACATCACACTTGCGACCGGGCCTTGGCATTTATGCCATCGGCTCGGAGGGAAGGGCCCCAGCTGGGGGTCATAGGGGCCTTCATGATTTCTTGCACCAGGGCCCTGAAGGTTCTAGTTACGCCACTGTGCACAGCTACTCCTACAGTAACGTGAGCATCAGGATTAGTAAATTGGAAGCCAAGTGGGGAACACAGCAAACATGTGGAAGAAGGTGCTCTGGTCAGATGAGACAAAAATTGAATTTTTGGCCTAAAAGCAAAACGCTATGTGTGGCGGAAAACAAACTGCACATCCTCCTGAACACACCCTCCCCACTGTGAAACATGATGGTGGCAGCATCATGTTGTGGGGATGCTTTTCCTCAGCGGGGGCAGAGTAACTGGTCAGAGTTGATGGGAAGATGGATGGAGCCAAATACAGGGCAATCTTAGAAGAAAACCGACTATAGGGAAGCAGACAGTGCTGGGTTCTCTGGTTCCTCTACTGTATTAATTAGTTCCTCGGTTTGCTGTCTTATCCTTCTTCTCTGTCATCTGCTCCAACATAAAGAGCCATGCTGAAAACGTGTGTATTGTGTGAGTGGGGGGGACACAGCTTACATAGATAACAGAACGCAATGCACAGCACAGCTCTGCACCCCAACTTGTAGGACACATTGCACTATTGCCCCTACATGAGGGAATTGTGAATGGCTAGAAGGCAGCAGAACAATGTGTGTCTATGGTCATAACAGATTAATCATAGCAATTAATTATATGGGTTTGTTTCACACACAATTTATCTCATATTAAACATAAAAAGCATTGATTAGAAGTCTTTAAGTGATAGCCTGGTGGTTAGAGTAACAGGCTTATAGTGTTGAAGGTTGTGGGTTCTAAACCAGTTCAGAGTATAATCTTTACTTATATATTGATTTTATATTAAACAAATTTAAAATATATTATATATATGTATTTTATTTATATATCCAAATTGATTTCAAGGCATATTAACAAAGACATATTGATACAATTCTTGTATATGCTGACTACTATAAATTAGAGAGTAGGGATTTTTTACAAATCTGTGTATATATTGGGATGATTTTGGTGACATGGGGCCAGTTCTCAATTTCAGGAGATTGTCCCTGGCAGCTGCATGATAACCATCATGTCTTATAACTCAGCCCTGAGCTCTGCACTATAATCTGTGTACTACAATGTACACGCCCATATCTCCCCTTCACTGATTGGCTGCACTTTATCCCCACTGACACCGATGCAGCGCCTTTTTCCTCTTAGCTACAGGGTCCGGTGAAGGGTCATTTTTCCCATCCAGTGACACCACCGATGCAGGGTAATTTTTCCCATCCAGTGACACCACCGATGCAGGGTCATTTTTCCCATCCAGTGACACCACCGATGCAGGGTCATTTTTCCCATCCAGTGACCAGTGACACCACCGATGCAGGGTCATTTTTCCCATCCAGTGACACCACCGATGCAGGGTCGTTTTTCTTCTTCACTACTGTTAGCCCCTTATGTGTGCACCAGTTTTAAACTCACATACTACAAATATATATATATATATATATACAGATGCAGTATTTTGCTCTGCATGCCACTATTTTCCCAGAATCCCACCTAAACTTCCCCCTGGGTACTGGCAGAGGGCGGGGCGCTCAGTGATTGGAGGGTTATGAGAGGAGGGTGGAGTAACACTCTGGGACACATAGGAAGTCCTGTGCTGCAGCTGCTTTCATACAATCGATCCCCATAGTGATACCACGACCATCCCTGGCCTCGAGGAGGGGCGGCTCGGGCTGCTGTGGTTGACAGACAGGAGATTGTGCCGCACTCGCGGGTGTCTGTGAGCCCTGCCATCAATTACGGGAGACTTGGGATGTCGGCATTGCCATCATATACTGCTGATTGAACAGAACTGATATTACACACGGCTCACCGCCCTGACACTACATTGTGTTTAATCACTGCCAGTACATACAGGTCATGGCCTGCTCTGCACTGCCATTATATACACTAGTTACTGTGCCCCTCCCCCCTCTCAGGTGGGGATTCTGGGAAAATAGTGTCATGCAGAGCAAAATACTGTATATATATATTTGTAGTATGTAAGACCCCTTTCACACCGAGGGCGTTTTGCAGGCGCTATATCGTTAAAAATAGCGCCTGCAATCCGCCCTCAAACAGCTGCAGCATTGTCTCCAGTGTGAAAGCCCGAGGGGCGTTCATACCGGAGCGCTGCGCTGGCAGGATGTCAGGAAAAGTCCTGCCAGCAGCTTCTTTGGAGCAGTGAAGGAGCGTTGTGTTTACCGCTCGACCACCGCTGCTCCCCATTGAAATCAATAGGGCAGCGCTGGGATACCGCCGGCAAAACGCCGCTATTGCGATGCATTGCAGGTGGTTTTAACCCTTTCTCGCCCGCTAGAGGGGGTTAAAAGCAATCTGCTAGCGGCCGAAATGTCATTGGATGGAAAAAAATTACCCTGCATCGGTGGTGTCATTGGATGGAAAAATGACCCTGCATCGGTGGTGTCATTGGATGGAAAAATGACCCTGCATCGGTGGTGTCATTGGATGGAAAAATGACCCTGCATCGGTGGTGTCATTGGATGGAAAAATGACCCTGCATCGGTGGTGTCATTGGATGGAAAAATGACCCTGTATCGGTGGTGTCACTGGATGGAAAAATGACCCTGCATCGGTGGTGTCATTGGATGGAAAAATGACCCTGCATCGGTGGTGTCATTGGATGGAAAAATGACCCTGCATCGGTGGTGTCATTGGATGGAAAAATGACCCTGCATCGGTGGTGTCATTGGATGGAAAAATGACCCTGCATCGGTGGTGTCACTAGATGGAAAAATGACCCTGCATCGGTGGTGTCATTGGATGGAAAAATGACCCTGCATCGGTGGTTGAGTTGTGAGACATGATGGTTATCATGCAGCTTCCAGGGACAATCTCCTGAAATGGAGAACTGGCCCCATGTCACCAAAATCATCCCAATATATACACAGATTTGTAAAAAAATCCCTACTCTCTAATTTATAGTAGTCAGCATATACAAGAATTTTATCAATATGTCTTTAATATGCCTTGAAATCAATTTGGATATATCAATAAAATACAATTCAAGTCCTCACTAACTTATAGTTTAAAATATGTTTAATATAAAATCAATATATTGAAAATATATATAATTAAGAAACATGCTCTGAACTGGATAAAAACCAGAGCTTTCAACACTATAAGCCTGTTACTCTACCCACTATACTATCACTTAAGGGGTTCTTAACTGGTTCAATACCGGGCATTTTCACCCCCTTCCTTCCCAGACCAATTTTTAGTTTTCAGCGCTGTCGCACTTTGAACGACAATTGCGCGGTCGTGCGACGCTGTACCCAAACAATATTGACGTCCTTTTTTCCCCATAAATAGAGCTTTCTTTTAGTGGTATAAACTATAAACAAAAGAAAAGCGACAATTTTGAAAAAAACACAATATTTTATACTTTTTGCTATAATAAATATCCCAATTTTTAAAAAGAAAACACATTTTTTCCTCAGTTTCGGCCGATACGTATTCTTCCACATATGTTTGGTAAAAAAAATCACAATAAGCGTATATTGATTGGTTTGCGCAAAAGTTATAGCGTCTACAAAATACCGGACAGATTTATGACATTTTAAAAAAATTTTTATTTATTATTTTTACTAGTAATGACGGAGATCTGCGATTTTTTTTTTTTTTTTTTTTTTTTTTTTTTTTCGTGACCGCGACAATATGGCGGACACATCGGACACTTGACACATTTTTGGGACCATTCACATTTATACAGCGATCAGTGCTATAAAGTTGCATTGATTACTATGTAAATGTGACAGGCAGGGAAGGGGTTAACCACTAGGGGGAGACGAGGGGTTAATTATGTTTCCTAGGGAATGATTCTAAGTGTAGGGGGAGGGGATGCACAAGGGGAGGAGACTGATCAGTGTTCCTCTGTACTGGGAACACAGATCGCTCTCCTCCCATCTGACAGGACGTGGATCTCTATGTTTACATACACAGATCCACGGTCCGGCCCGGTTAACGGGCAATTGCGGGTACCCGGCCCGGCCACCCAGGATGGGAGATCCCATCTCAGGCCATCATATGACTATGGGCGGGTAGTGAAATGGTTAATAATTTCTTTCTATATTTAATAAGAGGTCAATTCTCTGTGAAAGAACTGTATTAATCCAGACAAGTGATTTATGATCGATTCGTTATGACCGGTCTCCTGAAATTGTGAACTGAAGATGACACCCTAATGATCCCATCTGATCACCCTAATAATATATACACAGTTTTTTCTTTGAAATCTCTAATTTATAGTAGCCAGTATATACTACAACTTTGTGTGCTCAATATATCAGTGTGTCTTTGGTAATATACCTTGAAATCAATTTTGCATATATTGATAAAATACAATTTAAGCCCTGACTCTCATATTTTAAAATATATATATATATATATATATATATATATATATATATATATATATATATATATATATATATATAAAAAATTCCCTCACCTGGATTAGAACCCACAACTTCACCAATATAAGTCTGCTGCTTTAACCACTAAGCTCTCAGTAGTGGTCAGGATTTGTTTTTATGTTTAATATGAGGTTAATTGTATGGGAAACACCTCTATTAGTCCAGACAAGTAATTGCTATGATCAATCCATTATGACCATAGACACACATTGTTCTGCTGCCTTCTAGCCATTCACAATTCCCTCATGTAGGGGCAAAAGTACAATGTGTCCTACAAGTTGGGGTGCAGAGCTGTGCTGTCCATTGTGTTCTGTTATCTATGGAAGCTGTGTCCCCCCCACTCACACAATACACACATTTTCAGCATGGCTCTTTATGTTGGAGCAGATGACAGAGAAGGATAAGACAGTAGAGGAACCAGAGAACCCAGCACTGTCTGCTTCCCTATACTGTGTGCTGTAACTAAGATAGATTTACATATCCATATACAGAGCAGAAGACATGTATGTCTGCAGAATGATGATCTGTGGGTGTTACTACATTATTGCTCATTGGTCCTAAAATCTTCCTAATAGAGACGACTATATTTATAAACTCAGAATTCTGTAGAATTTTTTTTTTTTTTTTAATTTAAATTTACATTTTTGAATTTCAATCTCAGAATTCTGAGTTTCAAAGTCAGAATTCAGTTTTTTTTATGATGGCCCCAGGGCTCTTCCATAGTCTATCACATAAAATCCCAATAAAATACATTTACGTTTTTGGTTGTAACATGAAAAAATTTGGAAAATTTCAAGGGGTATGAATACTTTTTAAAGGCACTGTAGCTCACTTGTTACCTCCCCCTATATTCCAGGACTTTTCCCCCAGCCTCTCCCATCCTATGGAACTTCCTAGCCCAATCTGTCCAACTATCTCCTATTCTGTTCGATTTTAGACAATCCCTGAAAATCCTTCTCTTCAGAGAAGCCTACCCTGCCCCCACCTAACAATTGTGCTTTTATTTTCTCCATCAGCTCATCCCCCACAGTTATTACCTTTTGTATCACTTGACCCTCAGTCCTAGATTGTAAGCTCTAATGAGCCGGGCTCTCTGATTCCTCTTACATAAAATTACATTGCAACTGTACAAACCCACCATTTTATTCTTCAGGGCCTCGGCTTTAAAATATTATATATATATTTTTTTTTATTTTTTTTTTTCATGGATCCCTTTTTATATTATATCCATTTGAAGACCGGACCTTTTCTAACACTTTTGTTTACATATAACAATCAGTATTTTTTTGCTAGAAAATTTCTTAGGACTCGCAAATTATATATATATATATATATATATAATCATCTATATCTATCAATATAATCATAATCATTTAACCATCTCCCTGTATACCTTGTAATAAAGCAGCTGACAGTCACTTCTCCTCCTCTCCCTCCAGCGGCTTTCAACTGTTTTATTAAAAGGTATACAGGGAGATCGATGCTTGTAACTGCCCGCACCGATCATCCCTACTGTCCCGTGTCCTCCTGTGGCTCCCCAGGTCCTCCGCCAGCTCCCTGGGTCTGCTCTGGTCCCCCTCTGTGTTCTCCTGCGGCTCCCTGGGTAATCCTTTAGGTCCTCCGCTGGCTCCCCAGGTCCTCCTGCAGCTTCTCAGGTTCTCTCCTCCAGGTCTTCTGCCGGCTCCCCGGGTCTGTTCTGGTCCCCCTCTGTCCCCCCCCCCCCCCGATCTGTCAGGATGGAGAGCGGAGGAAGGAGCTGGTAAATCTGTAATTTACCGGCTCCTTCCTCTTCTGAATGAGTGACTCTGTTCATTCATAACTGAGCATTGTAAACCATGTTGAATGGCTGTCTCCTCTCCAGTGCAGCTGAGGCTGCAGAGAAAGGGACTGGGGAATCTGTGTCCTCAGTCCTTTTCCCTGTATCAAAGGGGAGATGTCGGGGGTCTGTTTAGACCCCTGATATCTCACCAAAGCCCCCAAAACAGGGCTGATAAAAAATAAAGAAAGAATTGTAATAAAAAAATATTTAAAAAGGTTAAATTCTAATAAAAAAAAAAAACACTGACACCCCCAAAAAAGCAGGCATTGAAAAAAATAAAAAAGGAAAATAAATTGTAAAAAATAAAATAAAAATCTACTGATACAGTCCACGCCTCATCAGTGCTGCATATTAGTGCCACTGTCTCATGACATTAAAAAAAAAAAAGTATCGGTATCTGTGAATACTTGAAAAAAGCATCGGTACTTGTACTCGGTCTTAAAAAAGTGGTATCGGTGCAACCCTAGCACAAACCAATCAATATACACTTATTGAGATTTCTTTTTTTACTAAAAAAACTATCAGAATACATATTGGCCTAAATTTATGAAGAAAATTGATTTTTTTTAAAAATTGGATATGTTTTATAGCAGAAAGTAAAAAATAATATATATTTTTTTTTTCAAAATTGTTATTCTTTTTTTGTTTATAGCGCAAAAAATAAAAAACTGCAGAAGGAATAAAATACCACCAAAAGAAAGCTATTCGTGGGTAAAAAAGGACATCAATTTTGTTTGTATACAGCATCGCACGACCGCACAATTGTCAGTTTAACCACTTAAGGACCGCCTCACGCTGATGTACGTCGGCAAGGCGGCACGGGCAGGCAAAATCACGTACATGTACGTGATTTGCCTCCCGCGGGTGGGGGGTCCGATCGGACCCCCCCCCCGCCGCCCGAGGCGGTCCCGTTTTGTCCCCCGGCGATCGGAGACGAGGGGGAGGCCATCCGTTCGTGGCCCCCCCCTCGCGATCGCCGCCGGCCAATAGGAACACTCCTTTGCTGCTGTATGCTAAACAGCAGCAAAGGAAGTGATGTCATCTCCCCTCGGGTCGGTAGTTTCCGTTCCGGCCCGAGGAGAGACGACATGTGAGTGAGTGCACAACACTACACACACACAGTAGAACATGCCAGGCACACATTACACCCCGATCCCCCCCCGATCACCCCCCCCCCTGTCACAAACTGACACCAGCAGTTTTTTTTTTTTTTTTTTTTCTGATTACTGCTAGGTGTCAGTTTGTGACAGTTACTGTGTTAGCACAGTTACTGTTACCCCCCTGTAGGTCTAGGGTACCCCCCTAACCCCCCCTAATAAAGTTTTAACCCCTTGATGACCCCCTGTCACCAGTGTCACTAAGCGATCATTTTTCTGATCGCTGTATTAGTGTCGCTGGTGACGCTAGTTAGTGAGGTAAATATTTAGGTTCGCCGTCAGCGTTTTATAGCGTCAGGGACCCCCATATACTACCTAATAAATGTTTTAACCCCTTGATTGCCCCCTAGTTAACCCTTTCACCACTGATCACCGTATAACCGATACGGTTGACGCTGGTTAGTTCGTTTATTTTTTATAGTGTCAGGGCACCCGCCGTTTATTACCGAATAAAGGTTTAGCCCCCTGATCGCCCGGCGTTGATATGCGTCACCCCAGGCAGCGTCAGATTAGCGCCAGTACCGCTAACACCCACGCACGCAGCATACGCCTCCCTTAGTGGTATAGTATCTGAACGCATCAATATCTGATCCGATCAGATCTATACTAGCGTCCCCAGCAGTTTAGGGTTCCCAAAAACGCAGTGTTAGCGGGATCAGCCCAGATACCTGCTAGCACCTGCGTTTTGCACCTCCGCCCAGCCCACCCAAGTGCAGTATCGATCGATCACTGTCACTTACAAAACACTAAACGCATAACTGCAGCGTTCGCAGCATCAGGCCTGATCCCTGCGATCGCTAACAGTTTTTTTGGTAGCATTTTGGTGAACTGGCAAGCACCAGCCCCAGGCAGCGTCAGGTTAGCGCCAGTACCGCTAACACCCACGCACGCACCGTACACCTCCCTTAGTGGTATAGTATCTGATCGGATCAATATCTGATCCGATCAGATCTATACTAGTGTCACCAGCAGTTTAGGGTTCCCAAAAACGCAGTGTTAGCGGGATCAGCCCAGATACCTGCTAGCACCTGCGTTTTGCCCCTCCGCCCGGCCCAGCCCACCCAAGTGCAGTATCGATCGATCACTGTCACTTACAAAACACTAAACGCATAACTGCAGCGTTCGCAGAGTCAGGCCTGATCCCTGCGATCGCTAACAGTTTTTTTGGAAGCGTTTTGGTGAACTGGCAAGCACCAGCGGCCTAGTACACCCCGGTCGTAGCCAAACCAGCACTGCAGTAACACTTGGTGACGTGGTGAGTCCCATAAGTGCAGTTCAAGCTGGTGAGGTGGCAAGCACAAGTAGTGTCCCGCTGCCACCAAGAAGACAAACACAGGCCCGTCGTGCCCATAGTGCCCTTCCTGCTGCATTCGCCAATCCTAATTGGGAACCCACCGCTTCTGCAGCGCCCGTACTTCCCCCATTCACATCCCCAACCAAATGCAGTCGGCTGCATGAGAGGCATTTTTATGTCCTCCCGAGTACCCCTACCCAGCGAACCCCCCAAAAAAGATGTTGTGTCTGCAGCAAGCGCGGATATAGGCGTGACACCCGCTATTATTGTCCCTCCTGTCCTGACAATCCTGGTCTTTGCATTGGTGAATGTTTTGAACGCTACTATACACTAGTTGAGTAATAGCGTAGGGTACAGCATTCCACAGACTAGGGCACACTTTCACAGGGTCTCCCAAGATGCCATCGCATTTTGAGAGACCCGAACCTGGAACCGGTTATAGTTATAAAAGTTAGTTACAAAAAAAGTGTAAAAAAAAAAATATATATAAAATAAAAAAAAATAGTTGTCGTTTTATTGTTCTCTCTCTATTCTCTCTCTATTGTTCTGCTCTTTTTTTACTGTATTCTATTCTGCAATGTTTTATTGTTATTGTTATTATGTTTTATCATGTTTGTTTTTCAGGTATGTAATTATTTATACTTTACTGTTTACTGTTTATTGTTAACCATTGTTAACCATTTTTTTGTCTTCAGGTACTCCATTCACGACTTTGAGTGGTTATACCAGAATGATGCCTGCAGGTTTAGGTATCATCTTGGTATCATTCTTTTCAGCCAGCGGTCGGCTTTCATGTAAAAGCAATCCTAGCGGCTAATTAGCCTCTAGACTGCTTTTACAAGCCGTGGGAGGGAATGCCCCCCCCCCACACCGTCTTTCGTGTTTTTCTCTGGCTCTCCTGTCTCAACAGGGAACCTGAGAATGCAGCCGGTGATTCAGCCAGCTGACCATAGAGCTGATCAGAGACCAGAGTGGCTCCAAACATCTCTATGGCCTAAGAAACCGGAAGCTACGAGCATTTCATGACTTAGATTTCGCCGGATGTAAATAGCGCCATTGGGAAATTGGGGAAGCATTTTATCACACCGATCTTGGTGTGGTCAGATGCTTTGAGGGCAGAGGAGAGATCTAGGGTCTAATAGACCCCAATTTTTTCAAAAAAGAGTACCTGTCACTACCTATTGCTATCATAGGGGATATTTACATTCCCCGAGATAACAATAAAAATGATTAAAAAAAAAAATATGAAAGGAACAGTTTAAAAGTAAGATTAAAAAAGCAAAAAAATAATAAAGAAAAAAAAAAAAAAAAAAGCACCCCTGTCGCCCCCTGCTCTCGCGCTAAGGCGAACGCAAGCGGCGGTCTGTCGTCAAACGTAAACAGCAATTGCACCATGCATGTGAGGTATCACCGCGAAGGCCAGATCGAGTGCAGTAATTTTTCCAGTAGACCTCCTCTGTAAATCTAAAGTGGTAACCTGTAAAGGCTTTTAAAGGCTTTTAAACATGTATTTATTTTGTTGCCACTGCACGTTTGTGCGCAATTTTAAAGCATGTCATGTTTGGTATCCATGTACTCGGCCTAAGATCATCTTTTTTATTTCATCAAACATTTGGGCAATATAGTGTGTTTTAGTGCATTAAAATTTAAAAAAGTGTGTTTTTTCCCCAAAAAATGCGTTTGAAAAATCGCTGCGCAATTACTGTGTGAAAAAAAAAAAAATGAAACACCCACCATTTTAATCTGTAGGGCATTTGCTTTAAAAAAAATATATAATGTTTGGGGGTTCAAAGTAATTTTTTTGCAAAAAAAAATAACTTTTTCATGTAAACAATAAGTGTCAGAAAGGGCTTTGTCTTCAAGTGGTTAGAAGAGTGGGTGATGTGTGACATAAGCTTCTAAATGTTGTGCATAAAATGCCAGGACAGTTCAAAACCCCCCCAAATGACCCCATTTTGGAAAGTAGACACCCCAAGCTATTTGCTGAGAGGCATGTCGAGTCCATGGAATATTTTATATTGCGACACAAGTTGCGGGAAAGAGACAAATTTTTTTTTTTTTTTTTTTTTGCACAAAGTTGTCACTAAATGATATATTGCTCAAACATGCCATGGAAATATGTGAAATTACACCCCAAAATACATTCTGCTGCTTCTCCTGAGTACGGGGATACCACATGTGTGAGACTTTTTGGGAGCCTAGCCGCGTACGGGACCCCGAAAACCAATCACCGCCTTCAGGCTTTCTAAGGGCGTGAATTTTTGATTTCACTCTTCACTGCCTATCACAGTTTCGGAGGCCATGGAATGCCCAGGTGGCACAAAACCCCCCCAAATGACCCCATTTTGGAAAGTAGACACCCCAAGCTATTTGCTGAGAGGTATAGTGAGTATTTTGCAGACCTCACTTTTTGTCACAAAGTTTTGAAAATTGAAAAAAGAAAAAAAAAAATGTTTTTTCTTGTCTTTCTTCATTTTCAAAAACAAATGAGAGCTGCAAAATACTCACCATGCCTTCTCAGCAAATAGCTTGGGGTGTTTACTTTCCAAAATGGGGTCATTTGGGGGGGGTTTGTGCCACCTGGGCATTCCATGGCCTCCGAAACTGTGATAGGCAGTAAAGAGTGAAATCAAAAATTTACACCCTTAGAAATCCTGAAGGCGGTGATTGGTTTTCGGGGCCCCGTACGCGGCTAGGCTCCCAAAAAGTCCCACACATGTGGTATCCCCATACTCAGGAGAAGCAGCTGAATGTATTTTGGGGTGCAATTCCACATAGGCCCATGGCCTGTGTGAGCAATATATCATTTAGTGACAACTTTTTGTAAATATTTTTTTTTTTTTTTTTTGTCATTTTTCAATCACTTGGGACAAAAAAAATAAATATTCAATGGGTTCAACATGCCTCTCAGCAACTTCCTTGGGGTGTCTACTTTCCAAAATGGGGTCATTTGGGGGGGTTTTGTACTGCCCTGCCATTTTAGCACCTCAAAAAATGACATAGGCAGTCATAAACTAAAAGCTGTGTAAATTACAGAAAATGTACCCTAGTTTGTAGACGCTATAACTTTTGCGCAAACCAATAAATATACGCTTATTGACATTTTTTTTACCAAAGACATGTGGCCGAATACATTTTGGCCTAAATGTATGACTAAAATTTAGTTTATTGGATTTTTTTTATAACAAAAAGTAGAAAATATCATTTTTTTTCAAAATTTTCAGTCTTTTTCCGTTTATAGCGCAAAAAATAAAAACCGCAGAGGTGATCAAATACCATCAAAAAAAAGCTCTATTTGTGGGAAGAAAAGGACGCAAATTTCATTTGGGTACAGCATTGCATGACCGCGCAATTAGCAGTTAAAGCGACGCAGTGCCAAATTGGAAAAAGACCTCTGGTCCTTAGGCAGCATAATGGTCCGGGGCTCAAGTGGTTAAGTAACACAGTGCCATGTTGCAAAAAATGGCCTGGTCAGGAAGGGGGTAAATCTACAGGAGGTCAACATAAAAAGTATTTTTTCCCAAAAAGTACTATAAACGCCAAAGAAAACGTATTTTCCAAAAACATCCTCTTATGTGATGTACAGCTTTACATCAGTATCCCTCGGGTGACTAGAGGAGGCTTACCATAATATTCTGACTCCTTATTACTGAGTGATTCATAAAAGGCTTTTTCCAATAGTCTCATCTGTGGTACGTCTTCCAGGGACACTCCTTATATCCTCCAGCAGGTGATTTTAACCCCTCTCCACTTATTTAGCTCCACTCCACTGTGTGTTTTTTTTTTTTTTTTGTAATATTATAATCTTCATAGGGCGTCCACCTTCTGTGATACCCCAATCAGATGCTGGCGCCGGGCAGGTGAACATGTGACAACCTTCCAGCACTGAACTAATCAGAAGGTACCAAGTGTCTGAGCCACAAGATTATTAAATGCAAACCGCTTACACCTGCCGGATTATCACCCGTCCTTACCCACTTCCATACCGGACCAATTCTGGCATTCCTCTGAGGCTGGGTTCACACTGGTGCGACACGACAGCCGTCCTACTTTGGATCCGACTTTGCCCTGCGACATGAAGCCGGCATGTGTCCGACTTTCAATGAACGGGGATCCGACTTGGATCCCCGCCAATGCCCGGCACTGTGTTTGGTATGAATCTTTAGGTGGAACTCCGCGCCAAATTTTAAGTAAAAATCCGGCATGGGTTCCCCCTCCAAGAGCATACCAGGCCCTTGGGTCTGGTATGGACCTTGAGGGGAACCCCCTACGCCGAAAAACGGCGTGGGGGGTCCCCCCCAATCCATACCAGACCCTTATCCGAGCACGCAGCCCGGCCGGACAGGAATGGGGGTGGGGACGAGCGAGCGCCCCCCCCTCCTGAACCGTACCAGGCCGCATGCCCTCAACATGGGGGGTTGTTGCCTTGGGGGAGGGGGGCGCGCTGCGGCCCCCCCACCCCAAAGCACCTTGTCCCCATGTTGATGAGGACAAGGGCCTCTTCCAGACAACCCTGGCCGTTGGTTGTCAGGGTCTGCGGGCGGGGGGCTTATCGGAATCCGGGAGCCCCCTTTAATAAGGGGGGCCCCAGATCCCGGCCCCCCACCCTATGTGAATGAGTATGGGGTACAGCGTACCCCTACCCATTCACCTAGGAAAAAAGTGTCAATTTAAAAAAAAACACTACACAGATTTTTAAAGCATTTTATTCGACAGCTCCGGGGGTCTTCTTCCGACTTCGGGGGTCTCTCCGGTTCTTCTCCACGCTCTCCGGATCTTCTGCCGGGCTCCTCCGCTCTCTTCTGCTCTTTTGCCGCTCTTTTGCTAAAGCGGAGGAGCCTGGTCTTCAATCTTCAATCTTCTGCCTTCTGCCCTCTTCTCCTGATGTTGACACGATGCTCTCTGGGGCTAGAATGCTCTCTGTGCGCTCTGCTCTGACTTATATAGGCGGTGACCCCGCCCCCTTAAGCCGTCACAGTCCCTGGGCATGCTGGGACTATGACGGCATAAGGGGGCGTGGTCATCGGGTGATGACCACGCCCCCTAAAACGTCACAGTCCCAGCATGCCCAGGGACTGTGACGGCTTAAGAGGGCGGGGTCACCGCCTATATAAGTCAGAGCAGAGCGCACAGAGAGCATTCTAGCCCCAGAGAGCATCGTGTCAACATCAGGAGAAGAGGGCAGAAGGCAGAAGATTGAAGACCAGGCACCTCCGCTTTAGCAAAAGAGCGGCAAAAGAGCAGAAGAGAGCGGAGGAGCCCGGCAGAAGATCCGGAGAGCGTGGAGAAGAACCGGAGAGACCCCCGAAGAGAAGAAGGCAGCAGACCGGGCTCCTCCTCTTTAGCAAAAGAGCGGCAAAAGAGCAGAAGAGAGAGGAGGAGCCCGGCAGAAGACCCGGAGAGCGCGGAGAAGAACCGGAGAGACCCCCGAAGTCGGAAGAAGACCCCCGGAGCTGTCTAATAAAATGCTTTAAAAATCTGTGTAGTGTTTTTTTTTTTAAATGACACTTTTTTCCTAGGTGAATGGGTAGGGGTACGCTGTACCCCATACTCATTCACATAGGGTGGGGGGCCGGGATCTGGGGGCCCCCTTATTAAAGGGGGCTCCCGGATTCCGATAAGTCCCCGCCCGCAGACCCCGACAACCAACGGCCAGGGTTGTCGGGAAGAGGTCCTTGTCCTCATCAACATGGGGACAAGGTGCTTTGGGGTGGGGGGCCACACTGCGCCCCCCATGCCCCAAAGCACCCCCCCATGTTGAGGGCATGCGGCCTGGTACGGTCCAGGAGGGGGGGGGCCGCCAGCTCGTCCCCACCCCCATTCCTGACCGGCTGGGCTGCGTGCTCGGATAAGGGTCTGGTATGGATTTTAGGGGGGACCCCACGCCGATTTTTTGGCGTAGGGGTTCCCCTTAGATCCATACCAGACCTAAGGGCCTGGTATGCTCTTGGAGGGGGAACCCATGCCGGATTTTTATTTAAAATTTGGCGCGGAGTTCCCCCTCAAGATCATCTGAGCACAAGTCGCGTGCCGAAGTCGGATCATGCAAGACGGCAATCCGACTTTGATCCGACTTCAATGATAGTCAATAGGCTGAAGTAGGATCAAAGTCGGACCAAAGTAGTACAGGGAGCATTTCTAAAGTCGGAACGACTTGTGTCGGACCAGTTAGGACGGCTCCCATAGGGAAACATTACATTTCACACGTCATGCGACATGAGCTCCCAATGTCGGAGCGTTTGTCGGACCAGTGTGAACCCAGCCTCATACATGAAAAATCATCATTTTTTTTTTGCTAGAAAATTACTCAGAACCCTCAAACACACACGTATGTATGTATGTATATATACACACACACATTATATATATATATATATATATATATATATATATATATATATATATATATATATATATATATATATATATATATATATATATATATATATATATATATATATATATATATATATATATATATATATACATATATATATATATATATATATATATATATACATATATATATATATATATATATATACATATACACACACACATTTTTTTTTTTTTTTTTTTTTTTTTTTTTAGCAGAGTCCCTAGGGAAAAAAATGCCGATTGTTGCAATTTTTTATGTCACACTGTATTCGCATAGCGATTTTTCAAATGTGATTTTTTTTGTTGTTGTTTTTTTAAACTTTTATAAATAAAAAAACATTTTTTTTTGTATAATGTGAAAGATGATGTTATGTTTTAAAAATTGCGCAGACTTGTGGAATGGCACCAAAATTACTAAAAAAAAAATCAGTTACCAGTTTAGGGTTAAGCCTGGTACACACGCTCAAATTTTCCACAGACAAAGCACCAGGCTTTTGTCCGAAGGGCGTTGGCCCAGGAACTTGTCTTGCATACAAAAACAGCACACAATTGTCGGCCAACAAACACGAACGTAGTGAAGTACTACGTGAAATTTCAGCTCTTGGGCGCCACCCTCTGGGCACCTTCTGCTAATGTCGTGTTTGGTGAGCATTGATTCCAAGCATGAGTGTACTTAGGAAAATCTGACAACAGACATTTGTCTGCTGAAAATTTATAAGCCTGCCATCCAACATTTGCCTGTGGAAAATCCGATAATTGTCCGAACGATCGGATTTTAGGCCAACAGTCTGTCAACACACAATTCCTGTCGGAAAATCAGATCGTGTGTGCGAGGCTTTACAGCGAAGGTCTGGAAGTATTAC
Source organism: Lithobates clamitans (assembly GCA_037952925.1). NCBI lineage: Eukaryota > Metazoa > Chordata > Amphibia > Anura > Ranidae > Lithobates > Lithobates clamitans. The sequence continues at coordinate 3,356,861 of JBBGZY010000882.1, forward strand.
TCTCGCTCTAACAATCGCGGAGATACCTCAAATGTGTTTGAACGCCGTTTACATATGCGGGTGTGACCTACGTTTGCGTTGCTTCTGTGTGCGAGCTCAAGAGGGGTGGGGATGGGAACTGTTAGTGTTGGGATAGGTTACTGTTTATTTTATTTTTTTACACTTTCCCTTTAATTTTTTATTCTTAGATCGCCTTTATTCCTATTACAAGGAATGTAAACATCCCTTGTAACATGAATGGAGCATGACAGGTCCTCTTTATGGAGAGATCTGGGGTCTATAAGACCCTACATCTGTCTAGGCTGAAAAGTCTGAGATAAAAAATAAAATAAGTATTAGAGTATTAGAGCAGCCGGGAGTCACGTGACCGACCTTAAGATACTTCACAAAAAGGTATTTAAAGGCTTCGATTTTAACCACTTCCCACCCGCCATATAGCAATACGACGGCCGCAAAGTGGTTTCAGTATCCTGACTGGACATCGTACGACGTCCAGCAGGATAAGCCGCGCCCACGGGAGCACGCAGCACGGCGATTGGTGGTGTGGTGTGTCAGTCTGACACGCCGCATCTCCAACTCTTGGTAGACAGCCTATGACGTAGGCTCTTTACCAGTAATCAGCTGTGACCAATCACTGCTGGTCACACAGTATACAGGAAGTGCCGTTTATCGATTTTTCCTCTATTCACGCTGACAAGGTGCGGGTAGAGGAGAGCTGATCTGCGGCTCTCCTGACTGGGGGGGGTTTGTCTGCGCTGATAATCAGCGCATTGATTATCAGTGCAGACCCAGTAGAGCTCACCAGGAATGCCCACCCATGACCAACATGCAAATCAGTGGCCATTAGAGATGCCAACCAGTGAGCATTAGAGGTGCCCATTAGAGATGCCAATCAGTGCCCATTAGAGATGCCAATCAGTGCCCATTAGAGATGCCTGCCAGTGCCTCCTCATCAGTGCCGCCTATAAGTGCCTATCAGTGAAGGAGAAAACATACTTATTTTTGAAAAAACACAACAGAAACAAAGAAAACCTTTTTTTTCCAATATTTTCGGTCTTTTTTTATTTGTTTAGCAAATAAAAAACCACAGTGGTGATCAAATACCACCAAAAGAGCTCTATTTGTGGGGAAAAAAACAATAAAAATTTTGTTTGGGTACAGTGTTGCATGACTGCGCAATTGTCATTTAAAAATGTGACAGCGCTGAAAATTGTCCTGGGCAGGAAGGGGGGGAATGTCCTGTATTGAAGTGGATAAGAAACAATCACACGGTGCAGGATGGCAGCGATTTTTTTAAATTTGTTTTTTTACTAACAGCAGAGGGGGTTGGGGGAGCCAGGGATGCAGACTCCTGAGCTCGAGAGAACTGGGGAGAGCAGAGAGGAGAGCTGCGGATGACGGAGGGACGTAAACTGACCAGTGTCAGGGCTCAGCGGCCATGATATACCGTGGTCAGTAGGGATGAGCTTCGTGTTCGAGTCGAACCCATGTTCGACTCGAACATCGGCTGTTCGGTCATTTGCCGAATTGCGAACGATATGGGCCGTTCGCGCCAAATTCGTGTGGCGCGTCACGGCCCATAATTCACTGCGGCATCGCAGTGCATTGCTTGCTGATGATTGGCCAAGCATGCACTATGACCCGCATGCTTGGCCAATCACAGCGCCGCCTTAACAGAGAGCCGTAATTGGCCAAAGCCAAGGAGGCTTTGGCCAATTATGGCTCAGGGGATTTAGTACACGCCCCACACTATATAAGGCCGCCTGCACGGCGGCCCTGTGCAGTGTGTTCCGGTGTGCTGAGAAATAGAGAGAGAGAGAGAGAGACAGACAGTGTCATTTCATTTGAGTTAGCTAGATTAGGCAGGACAGTCAGTCAGTTAGCTGCACTTAAAGTGTATTGTGCATATATATGCATCCCAGGTGTTGCGTATATATGTATATGTATGTATGTGTGTGTGTGTGTGTGTGTGTGTGTATGTATATATATATATATATATATATATATATATATACATACACACTGTATTCAGTTTAGCTAGATCCGTTCCTTTTATCTTCTAGACTATTTACATTTAGTGCAGAGCATCCTGCTCACAGTGTTCAGCTAGATCCGTTCCTGTTATCTTCCTACTGACAGGCAGGCTTGTCTTGTTACAGTATTTTGAAGAAAATTACTGGTGTTCTTTTGATCCTATTAGTACCACAGTCAGGCAGCTAGACTATTTACATTTAGTGCAGAGCGTCCTGCTCACAGTGTTCAGCTAGATCCGTTCCTGTTATCTTCCTACTGACAGGCAGGCTTGTCTTGTTACAGTATTTTGAAGAAAATTACTGGTGTTCTTTTGATCCTATTAGTACCACAGTCAGGCAGCTAGACTATTTACATTTAGTGCAGAGCGTCCTGCTCACAGTGTTCAGCTAGATCCGTTCCTGTTATCTTCCTACTGACAGGCAGGCTTGTCTTGTTACAGTATATAAAGCTACCTGAAGAAAATTGCTGGTGTTCTTTTGATCCTATTAGTACCACAGTCAGGCAGCTAGACTATTTACAGTTAGTGTAGTGCGTCCTGCTCACAGTGTTCTGCTAAACCTACAAGATAGTGGGGTGCGTCCTGCTCAGTGTTCAGCTAAACCTACAAGTTAGTGGGGTGCGTCCTGCTCACAGTGTTCAGCTAAAGCTACCTGTAGAAGGTTGGTGGTGTTCTCATACTACAGGCAGGCAGTTGATTTTGCTAGCTGCAATATCAGTATATATATAATCTCTATCTCTATCTATATCCCAGCTTAGTGCAGCTACAGGCCATTAGTATGTGTGGAAGGCCAAGAAGGAGAGGCAGACAGTCACAAGCCAATAAGAGAGGGCAAGCAGGCTCTGTGTCTAGTGCTGGTCGTAGAGACGGTGCATCCTCATCAGCAAGTGGCCATGGGACACGCTTGGTCTTTTTTTCAGCAGCTGGCCATGTTGAGCCGCAACATGCGGAAGACTTGGTTGAGTGGATGACCAAGCCGTCCTCATCCTCCTCATCCTCTCTCACCCATGCCCAGGGTACTTTGTCTGGCAAAGCAGCGGCCTCTTCCCTCGGCTCAATGTCATCAGTGACTCCTTCCCTAGCCCCACCATGTCCTCCTGAGGAGTCCCTCGAACTGTTTGACCACAGTGTTGGGTACATGCTCCAGGAGGATGCCCAGCGTTTGGAAGGCTCTGATGATGATACTGAGCTCGATGAAGGCAGTAACATGAGCACGGACAGAGGGGGTGCCCAAGAAGGACAGCAATCTGGCAGTCATGCTCCCCTTGCTGCAGCATACTGCCAGGTTTGCTCCAGTGATGAGGAGGGAGGGGATGATGAGGTCACTGACTCAACGTGGGTGCCTGATAGGAGAGAGGAGGAGGCGGCACATCACCAACGAGGTAGGATGCCCTCCAGGGGCCAGCCTAAGGGCAGCACATTGACTGCATCACACCCCAAAGCTCCACATGTGCAGGGCGCTGCAGTCTCTGCGCGTTATTCAAAAAGTTCTTTGGTGTGGGCTTTTTTGAGATGAGTGCCTCAGATCGCACCGCTGCTATTTGCAACATATGTCTCAAGCGTATCTCACGTGGCCAAAACATCTCCCGCTTGGGTACCACATGCTTGACCAGACATATGTTGACCTGCCATGCAGTTCATTGGCAAGCGTATCTAAAAGACCCACACCAAAGAACAAAGAGGACCTCTCCTTGCTCCTCATCAGCTGAGATTTCCAACCCCACTAGACCTTCAGTCTTCTCTGAGACCTGCACTGAGAGGAATGAAGGTGTAGAATTAGGTGTGTCACAGCCAAGTACTTGTGGGCAATCTGCTTTTGGTACACCGACGTCAGATTGTACCAGGCAAATTTCCCTGCCCCAGCTGCTGCACCGCCGAAAGAAGTTTGCTCCCAGCCATCCACATGCCCACTGGTTGAATGCTAGCTTGGCAAAATTGCTAGCACTTCAACTGCTGCCTTTTCAGTTGGTAGACTCTGCCCCCTTCCGTGAGTTTGTGGAATGTGCGGTTCCTCAGTGGCAGGTACCCAAACGCCACTTTTTCTCACGGAAGGCGATTCCGGCTCTCTACCAGCATGTGGAAGGCAATGTCCATGCCTCGCTGGACAGGGCGGTCAGTGGTAAGGTGCATATTACCACTGACTCATGGTCCAGCAGGCATGGACAGGGACGTTACCTAAGTTTCACGGTGCATTGGGTGACTCTGCTGGCAGCTGGGAAGGATGCAGGACAAGGTGCAGTAGTGTTGGAGGTTGTTCCGCCACCATGCCTCCAAAATGCTAATGATTGTGACACGCCTCTCTCCTCCATCAATGAGTACCTGTGCGACTATGGCACCAGGACAGGGTCAGGGGAGCTTGGTTTTTTTTCCCCACGCCAGTGGGCCATGATCAGGGATGCATGCACTGTCCTGTCACCATTTGAGGAGGCCACGAGGATGGTGAGCAGTGACAGTGCATGCATCAGTGACACTGTCCCCCTTGTCCACCTGTTGGAGCACACGCTGCGTGGAATAATGGACAGGGCACTTGAGGCAGAACAGAGGCAGGAAGAGGAGGACTTCCTTAGCTCTCAAGGCCCCCTTTATCCAGACAGTGTTCCTGCGTGCCCGCCGATCACACAGGAAGAGGACGAGGAGGAGGAGGAGGAGGAAGATTGTGTCAGTATGGAGGTGGAGCCTGGCACTCAGCATCAGCAGCAGTCTTTAGGGGATCAGTCCCAAGAAACACATGGACTTGTACGTGGCTGGGAGGAGGTGACTGCGGACCATGTCGTCCTTAGTGACCCAGAGGACTCCGGACCGAATGCCTCAGCAAACCTACGCTGCATGGCCTCCCTGATCCTGCAAAGCCTGCGTAAGGATCCTCGTATTCGTGGTATCAAGGAGAAGGACCAATACTGGCTGGCAACCCTCATTGATCCACGTTACAAGGGTAAGGTTGCGGACCTTATCTTGCCATCGCAGAGGGAGCAGAGGATGAAACCTCTTCGGGAGGCCTTGCAGAAAGGTCTGTGCAACGCGTTCCCAGAGACGGGGAGGTTACAAACTCCTGTTTCTGGACAACGTGTTGCTGAGGCTTCGGTCAGTCAAAGAAGGAGCGGTGGAGAAGGTGGCCGTCTGACCGATGCTTTCAGATCGTTTTTTGGTCCGCAGCCCCAAGGTATGATCGGTTCCAGCAACCATCGCCAGCGTCTGTTTTACATGGTGCAGGAATACCTAGGGGCAAGATCAGACTTGGACACCTTTCCCACCGAAAATCCTCTGGGTTACTGGGTCTTGAGGATGGATCACTGGCCAGAGCTTGCACAGTATGCAATTGAGCTACTGGCCTGTCCTGCATCCAGCGTTCTTTCGGAACGCACATTCAGTGCTGCTGGAGGCGTGGTAACCGATCACAGGGTGCGTCTGTCCACTGACTCGGTCGATCGACTGACCTTCATAAAAATGAATCAGTCTTGGATCACCACCAGCTACCAAGCACCTGATGCTGATGTAACCGAATAATTTTTCTCGAATCGTCTTCCAGGGCAGCATCCGAGAGATAGGCTCCTCCTCCCTAAAACAGGAAACACATTAGTCCACCATTATAAATTTCACACTCTTACCTGTGTGCCTCAGTTGTTTGTGTTTCCTCCGGACCCACAGGAGCTGCAAGAACGTTTGTTATTTTATTTTCACCTGTCTCTGTGCTTGTTGCAGGAGACCCCCTGCCAGCATCCCATACAGCCCAAGGGGCTTTGGGAGGGCGAGCAGGCGCAGCACTGGGCAATATTGCTCAAAGCCTGAGATTTCGCCCCTACTGAGGGGTCTGCAATCATCCCCCCAGGCTGCAGGAGGACTCTGTCATCCCCACCCCATGCCGCTGTTTAGCCCTGTGTATGCTTCCGCAAGCACCCCCCTCTGGCTTTCCGCAGAATCTGGAGCCCGCCAGGGGGGATAGATGCATGCATAGATGGGCGCCCCCCCCCCGCCGCCACCGACCGCCGCCGAAAACCCCAACAGCAGAGGGTCTAGCAGGGAGGGTTTTGCACCTTCTAACTAGGTCCCTGGTAGCTGCGGCTGTCCCCCCAAACGAATCCACCGTTCTCCGGGCGGCGCAGCAGCGTCCTCACTGCCACAGGCCGCTACAGGAAGTCGGGGGTGTACCAAGATGGCGCCGAGGAAGTTCCGCTTCCGGGTTGGCGGCCATTTTCCCGTAGTCTGTCTACTGCGGAGATAGAGCAGGGACACCTAGGGGCGGGAATTTAAAAAAAAAAAAAAAAAAAAAACAGAGAAAGAAAACCGAATACAAATAGCAAATTTGTTCAATGCTACCCTTCACTACCAGCACAGTTATTCTACAATACAGCGGCATGTGCAGGTGAGTCCACCAACCTGCACGGGGTCAGCCGGGGGCGGGGCCGGAGCTTATGCAGGAAGCAGATAAAAAGGCCTCTAAGCAGAGGATCCTGGTGGCTGATCATGTCTGACGCTTCCCCACCCTGCCCTGCAGATCCTGCAAATCAGGACAGCTCCAAGGTAAGCCAGAATATTCTTGAATTATCTCTGTCTTAACCTCTTTACTGCCTATCTACAGGCAGTTTCTTTGACCACCTATCTCACTGGGTTTTTTGTTCTCTATGCTCACTTGCAGGCAAAGACCCCTAAGGAAAGGAAGGCTAAAGGCAAAACATGTGCCTCATGCAGCCACAGGCTTTCCCCAGATTGGAAAAAGCCCCTGTGTCAGAAATGCTTAAACAAAATGGTGGCAAAAGAATCGCAGGGATTTTTGAAAGACCTGCTCAATTCTTTTAAGAAAGAAATTCAGAGCACCATGGCACCACTACGCTCAGCTATAGAAAAATTAGAAACGCCAGCAAGTGTCGCTCAGGCCAGTATCCCATCTACCAGCGGAACACACATTCCAAGGGAGAACAAGGTACAGGCAGAACAAGAGGTGGATTCAGATGAATCTGAACAATCTGAATCAGAAGACGGTATCTGTTCAGACTCAGAGGAGGAAGATGACACGACAGACTGCAACCTGTTTCCTTCTGAGGACACAGACAGTCTTCTCAAAGCCATCACTGACACTCTAGGCATTAAAGAACAGAAAACCGCAGAACTCACTATGCATGACAGAATGTACAAAGGGCTTCAGCCCAAGAAGCCAAGAACGTTCCCGGTACACCAAACACTTAAAGACATAGTCAAAAAGGAATGGGAAGACCCAGAGAAAAAGCTTTTCATCCCCGCCACAATCAAACGCAGATACCCGTTTGCGGAAGCAGACACCAAAACCTGGGCTAAATGCCCCAAGGTGGATGCCTCTCTGGCAAAAATCACGAACAAATCGGACTTGGCTTTTGATGACGCAGGTACCCTCAGCGACCCCATGGACAAGAAAATAGAAGCTCTCCTGAAAAGAGCATGGGAAGCAGGGGCGGCAAACCTAAATCCGGCTATTGCTTCCACCTGCACAGCCCGAACCTTGCTAATCTGGCTAACCCAGCTGCAAGATCTATTGGAGAACGACACGCCCAGGGAGGAACTAATTAAAACCATCCCCACACTAACTAGAGCGGCAGCTTTCTTGGCAGATGCTTCAGCAGAAACTGTCAGAATATCCTCTAGGACCACGGCACTACTAAACTCGGCCCGCAGAGCCCTGTGGTTAAAATCCTGGGGGGGGGATGCGCCTTCCAAGAACCGTTTATGTGGCATACCATTTACTGGAGACCTACTGTTTGGTCCCGAGCTAGAAACAGTCCTGGATAGGACTGCAGCAAAAAATAAGGGGTTCCCTCAAACCAAGAAGAGACAAGGGAAGGCGCCCTTTCGGCATTTCAAGAAATTCAATAAGCCGGGGGCAAAAAAGCACTGGGGTCAACAAAACAAGAAAGGCAAAGGTGAATTCATCCTCAAGCCTAATACCCAAAAGAACAAAAAACAATGACTGCCTTCAGGTGGGGGGCAGATTGGCGGCTTTCTCCCACCAATGGGAGGAGATAACAGAAAACAAATTCATATTGCGCACCATAGCGGACGGTTACGCAATAGAATTCTCCAACCGCCCCCCAACCAAATACTTAGCGACCATGCTACCCAAGGACAGCAATCAAGCAAAGGTGTTTTTAGAATCCCTACAGAAACTATTAGATCAGAAGGTGATTTGTCACGTTCCCCAAGAGGAGGAACAAAAGGGCTTCTACTCACACATCTTCGCAAAAAGAAAACCATCAGGCAAACTAAGGCTGATACTAAACCTCAAACCACTCAACCGAGGAATAAGATACAAGAGATTCAGAATGGAATCTATCTATTCAATCAGGAACATCCTACCGCAGGAGACATTCATGGCAACACTAGACTTACAGGATGCCTACCTACATGTCCCCATAAGGAAGGATCACCAAAAGTTTCTAAGGTTCGCAATCCAGGGGCCAGCAGCTACGCTGCACCTACAGTACACAGCTCTCCCCTTCGGAATTTCCTCAGCTCCAAGAATATTCTCAAAAATAATGGCGGAAGCACTAAAAGGTCTAAGACAGGAGGGTATTGGAATAATACCATACTTAGACGACCTCCTGTTCTTTGCGGACTCAGCAGCAATCCTAGAAAACAACCTGCGCAAGAGTATGAACTATCTGCAAAACCTGGGATGGTTAATAAACGCAGAGAAATCGCAAATGATCCCAAGCCAGAGAGTAGTGTACCTGGGATATGTGCTGGACTCCAGACTGTCAAAAATTTTCCTAACAAAGGAAAAAGACGTAAAAATGACACAAGCAATTACGTCCCTGCTAAGGAACCATTCCACAACGATCAGGCACGGAATGTCCGTACTAGGACTGATGACGTCTTCCATTCCAGCCATCACCTGGGCACAAATTCACATGCGACCCTTACAGAACTACATTCTGTCCCAGTGGGATGGCAGGCAAGCATCCCTAGAAAAATCCATTCCCGTCCCCGCCACAGTCAAACAAACACTCTACTGGTGGCTCAACCCACTTCGGGTCATCGAGGGGCGCAGATGGGCTCAAGTCAATCCAGTCAGCATCACCACCGATGCAAGCGCCCTAGGATGGGGAGCCCACATGGAAGGGCGGTTCTCGCAAGGGAAATGGACACCCAAATGGGCACAAGCCTCCTCAAACTTGAGAGAGCTGAAAGCCGTGGGAGAAGCGCTAAAAGCCTTCAAGCCAGCATTACAGGGGAAGGATGTAAAGATACAATCAGACAACGCAACGACAGTTGCATACCTAAACAGACAAGGGGGCACAAAATCCCAAAAACTGATGAGACTGACACAATCTATCCTACTGTGGACAGAAGTGAACATAAGATCGATATCCGGTATTCATCTAAAAGGAACAGACAATACAGTGGCAGATTTCCTGAGCCGGAAAACGATAAAACACACGGAATGGTCGCTAAACCAAACAACCTTCACTCAAATCACCCAGAAGTGGGGAATACCCGAAGTAGACCTATTTGCTTCCAGGGCGAACGCAAAATCTCCGACATTTTTCTCCCTGGACCCTACAGATGGCAACAGCGGGGTGGATGCTTTCAACCAAAACTGGAAATGGCATCTGTGCTATGCATTCCCTCCAACTGCCATAATCCCAAAAGTAATCCAAAAAATCAAGGCAGAGAAAACAACAGTAATACTAATAGCACCACACTGGCCCCAGAGAGCATGGTTCAGTCATTTAAAAAATCTCAGCATACAACCCCAGCTGACACTGACGGACCGCCCAGATCTACTGTCACAAGGCCCAGTCAACCATCCGAACCACAAAATCTTGAAGCTCTCGGCTTGGTTACTGAGAGGGTAAAACTCCAGAACAAGGGCCTGTCAGACAGAGTAATCAACACCATCTTAAACAGCAGAAAGCCGGTAACGAGAGCCATCTATGAGAAAATAAGGAAAAAATTTGTTTCTTGGTACGAAGACAGACCAATCTCCAACGGTGGGATAATTCCAATAGTTTTGGACTTCCTACAAGACGGTGCAGACAAAAACATATCACCAAGTACCCTGAAAGTACAAGTTGCAGCACTTTCTTCGGTCATGGATACTAGACTAGCGGAAGACCCGCTGATAAGACGATTCCTCATAGCTCTTAAAAGATCCAAACCAGCCAAATTGTACAAAACTCCCACCTGGGACATGGGCACAGTACTTAAGGGCTTTCTTTCCCCTCCGTTTGAACCTATCGAGGACAGCTCAGACAAAAACCTCACGTTAAAAACTGCGCTCCTTCTGGCCTTAGTACCCGCCAGAAGAGTGAGTGAGATCCAAGCTCTATCTTCAATAGAACCATACTGTCTAATACATCTGGACAAGATAATTCTCTCTCCAGATCCGGCCTTTCTACCCAAGGTCTCTTCTACATTTCACAGAACCCAAAACATCGTCATACCTTCACTTCCAACAACCATGGATAGTAGGAAAAGAGACATTTACAACAAACTTGATGTAAGGAACACGCTCATAGCGTATCTCGATAGAACAAAAGAATGGCGTAGAACGACCTCCCTCTTCATCCTCTATGCAGGAATGAACAGAGGGAAACAAGCCTCAAAAAGCACCATCAGCAGATGGATAAGGATGGCCATACAGATTACCTATAAGGCACAGAATCTCACTCCACCTAGTGAAATCAGAGCGCACTCAACTAGAGCCTGGGCAACCTCGGCCGCAGAGAAAGCAGGGGCAACTCCGGAGCAGATCTGCAGGGCAGCGACATGGTCGAGCTTCAGTACTTTCGCTAAGCACTACCGCATAGACCAGCTGTCTGACCAAGACCAAGCATTTGGTCGTAAAGTGCTCCAGTCTCTAACCCCACCCTAGTAAGTATTGCTTGATATATCCTCTCGGATGCTGCCCTGGAAGACGATTCGAGAAAACAGAGTTAGGTACCTGGTAACTCTTTTTCTAAGAAGTCTTCCAGGGCAGCACTAGTTCCCACCCTTGAAACAACAAAAAACAGGTACAGAGGGGGAGCTTGCAGCTTACAGGGAATTCCTTCGGTGCTTTAACATAACTGAGGCACACAGGTAAGAGTGTGAAATTTATAATGGTGGACTAATGTGTTTCCTGTTTTAGGGAGGAGGAGCCTATCTCTCGGATGCTGCCCTGGAAGACTTCTTAGAAAAAGAGTTACCAGGTACCTAACTCTGTTTTTTGGAAATCTCAGATCCCTTCAAAGACTGCCTATGCTGATGCTGAGTGACTATCCCTGAGTAATTATCCTCTTCCTCCTCAATCATCACGCTGATAGCTTGTAAGAACATTTTTGGTTCTGGGCGCCACCACCAGTGCCTAAGGCACAATTTTTCAGCCCCTGTTTAACAGGGGCATGTAATTACAATTTTTGATGTAATATTTTGCAGCAGGGCTCGTTCCTGCATTCCAACTAGAGTGTCTGTGAGGGGTTGCAGTGTTGTGGCACCAGCAGCAGTGCCTAAGGCCCATTTTTTCTGCCCCTGTTTAACAGGGGCGTGTAATTACAATTTTTGATGCAATACTTTGCAGCAGGGCTCGTTCCTGCGTTCCAAATAGAGTGTCTGTGAGGGGTTGCAGTGTTGTGGCCACAGCAACACCTAAGGCCCAAATTTCTGCTGAGTATATAGGGCAGGACCCTACTTTCAAACATCTAACTTACAAAAGACTCCTACTTGCAAACGGAAGGAGACAACAGGAAGTGAGATGAAATCTACCCCTAGGAAGGGAAATTCTCTCCTGTAAGAGTTAATATGGGAAAAACATTTCTCCTTTCCACTGATGCTTTCCAATCCTTGTTCCACAAAAAAACCCAAATTTTCAAAAAACATTTTTCATTGGGACAAAAAGTGAGGTGAAATCTTCTGAAGAGGAGGAAAGACAGCAAAACAAATGTCACAGGGGTGATAACCCTTCCCTATGTTTTCCAAAAAATTTAAAAAAGATTTTTTGGCTGGAGCTAAACACGTTAAAAATGTACCCGTTCAAAATTACAAAGAGATTCTACTTAACAACAAACCTACAGTCTCTGTCTTGTTTGCACCGCCTGTATACTGCTGTTCAGAGTATATAGGGCCTGGTGGCCCCACACCTTTCCTTATTTTAATTTCGGTGCGGGGTTCTCCTTAATATCCATACAAAACCCAAAGGGCCTGGTAATGGACTGGGGGGTACCCATGCCGTTTGTCTCACTGATTTTCATCCATATTGCCAGGACCCGACATTACATTAAACCCGCAAGCAGTTTTAAATCAGATTTTTCCTTTAAAAATGACATTTGGTGCAGGGACTATTCTAAACACGGGAAACACGCGTCACTTTACAGGCATACTATAGACACCCCTCAGGTACGATATTTAAAGGAATATTTCACTTTTTTTTTTTTACTTTAAGCATCATTAAAATCACTGCTCCCGAAAAAACGGCAGTTTTTAAAAGTTTTTTTTGCATTGATACATGTCCCCTGGGGTAGGACCCGGGTCCCCAAACCCTTTTTAGGACAATACCATGCAAATTACCCTTTAAAATGAGCACTTTTTATTTTGAACGTTCGTGTCCCATAGACGTCAATGGGGTTCTAACGTTCGTGCGAACTTTCGGTCCGTTCGCAGGTTCTGGTGCGAACCGAACCGGGGGGTGTTCGGCTCATCCCTAGTGGTCAGTTTACAGGGGGGAGGGCAGAACCAGGCAGAATCATCCGGGTATTTTACAGCTTCCGGGGGAGGGGCAGGTTAGACAGCACAAGCAACGTGATGTTTAATCTGCTATAAGGGAACAGGATCTCTTTTAATTTTTAGGAATACAAACACTTTAATTAAAGCAACCTGACAAATAAGAAATACAAAAGAGATTAAAGTGAAACTTTACTCAAAAAGTAAAGCCCGCTGACAATTTTATTTTTTTTGGGGGGGGGGGACAGGAGTAAACACAGATTTTTATTGGCTCCCACTTTCGCAATCCTCACCTAGGGGAGAAATTCTGCTCCTTGCCACACCCACTCCAGGGACACCTCACTGCAGGACCATTCACAGCGCTCCCTGCGAGCTCGCACATATGCAGTGGGGAACCGGCTGTGGTTTCAAGATGGCGGCACCCATAGTGGTGAGAAGGACTGGCTGTAACAAGACAGCACTGGATCCCTGGCACATGTGAATACCTGATTTTTAGAAAATCGCCAGCAACAGTATTTGTAGATGGTGACTTTTAATAAAGAAGAATAAAATAAATTGAAATTTCTTTTAACCATTTCATGACTAAGCCTATTTTTGAAATTTGGTGTTTACAAGTTAAAATCCGTATTTTTTGCTAGAAAATTACTTAGAACCCCCAAACATTATGTATATTTTTTTAGCAGAGAATCTAGAGAATAAAATGGAGATTGTTGCAATATTTTATATCACACAGTATTTGTGCAGCGGTGTTTTAAACGCAATTTTTTTGGAAAAGGTACACTTTCACGAATTTTAAAAAATCGAAACCGTAAAGTTGCCCCAATTTTTTTGTATAATGTGAAAGATGATGTTACGCCGAGTAAATAGATACCAAACATGTCACGCTTTATAATTGCACGCACTCGTAGAATGGCGACAAACTACGGTACCTAAGAATTTCCATATGCGCCGCTTTAAATTTTTTTTACGGTTACCAGGTTAGAGTTACAGAGGAGGTCTAGTGCTAGAATTATTGCTCTCACTCTGACGATCGCGGCAATACCTCACATGTGTGATTTGAACACCGTTTACATATGCATGCGCGATTTTCGTATGTGTTTTCTTTGCTGCGCGAGCTCGCAGGGACCAGGGCGCTTTAAAAATTTTTTTTTTTTCTTATTTGTTTTATTTTTAAATTCATACATTTTGTTAAAAAAAAATGTTTTGATGACTTTTATTGCTGTCACAAGGAATGTAAACATCCCTTGTGACAGTAATAGGTGGTGACAGGTACTCTTTATGGAGAGATCGGGGGTCTAAAAGACCCCCCATCCATCCTTTACACTTCAAAGCATTCAGATCGCCGAAAACGGCGGTTCTGAATACTGTGTACTTTTTTAAAACCGGCGACATTGGCAGCCGAGTAAACGGGAAGTGACGTCATGACGTCGCTTCCGTGTTTACAATTTGAAGGCTGGAACAAAGCCGCCCACAGCTTCGTTCCAGCCCGCCCCCAGCTGCCGGAGGCATCTGATTGGTCACTGAGCCTCCGGATTGATTGGGAGGCCCGGTAATAGCGGTGGGAGGCAACGGGAGGGGGGACGTCCCCTCCCGCTGCTCCGGTATAACAGCGGCGGTGTTCTATCAGATAGCCGCTACCCATCAGAAAGCCATAACCAAGCCTACTGCCCATGCGCAATGCGCAGCCGAAGTGACGTTGCCTTGCATCCATCTTGGTACACCCAAGTTAGAAGTCGGCAAGCGGACATCTTTATACACCCACCAGAGTCTTGCTTGTCACAGTTAGTTATTTTTAACAGTGAACTCAGCCTATATAGTGAAATACAGTATTTAGAAGTAACACTAACACTGTTCTGATGTTGAATTTTAAAAGCAGCGGTGTTCTGTCACATCAACAAACCTGTGAGATCAGCAGGCTTGCTGCTGCTTTTAAAATTAAACATCAAAACAGTGTTACGGACTTCTAAATCCCGTATTTCACTATATAAGCTGAGTTTACTTGCGATTTTGCAAACACAATTTTTTCTTTAACCACTTGCTGATCAGCCATTGTATTGCAGAAGGTTGGCTCTATTGTGCGAATCGCCATAGGTGTACATCACTTCGTGCAATAGATACAGTGTGCACGCGCACAGCACAAGGCCGGAACTGATGCGCGTGCCCAGAGGCCGCAATGTACGCCGACTACCTGCGATCGCTCCACAGAGAGACAGAACGGGGATCTCTTTATGTAAAAAAACAGATCCCCGTTCTGTCAGGGAAGTAGAGCGAGATGTGCTATTTCTAGTGATCAGTAACAGCGATCTCTCTCCTCCTCCAGTCAGTCCCCTCCCCCCACAATTAGAAACACCTCCCAGGGAACACTTAACCCCTTGATCGACCCTTAGATTTAACCCCTTCCCTGCCAGTGACATTGATACAGTAATCAGTGCATCACATCAGTGCCGTATCGCAAACAATGGCCTGGTCATTAAGGGGGCAAATCCTTCCGGGGCTGAAGTGGTTAAATACAATTTAATGACAAAAAAGAAAACGCAATAGTTACCCCAGTTCTTTTGTATAATGTGAAAGATGGTGTTACGCCGAGTAAATAGATACCTAACAACATGTCACGCGTTAAAATTGCGCATGCTCGTGGAATGGCGCTAAACTTTGGTACCTAACTGCTTCTGGACCTCCCCATGTACATTTACTGCAGCGGGGCCGCCTCTCTGCGTGGAATCACGTAACAGTGATATCCCTCTTCCTGGTCTGCGGGACGCACGCCTGCCCACGGCGACCAGTATCCGCTGTGATTGGACACAGCAGGAGCCAATCAGTGGGTCTGATGGAACCCGATGTCTGCTGGGACCATTCCTAAGGCAGGCAGAACGGTGGTCTGCCTATATGTGACAGGAGAAGACAGAGATCTTGTATTTCTGCTAAGCAGGAACACGGATCTCTGTCTTCTTAGGCCCCTTTCACACGGAGCGGATCCGCTGGATGGACTCCGCTAGCTCAGTGGGGGATCGCTCCATTGATCCCAGCTGAGCAGGCGGATGACAGGTCCATCTTCATTCATACCTCCCAACTTTTTCAGATGGGAATGAGGGACACCTATGAGCAAAAGTATGCAGGCATAGGACACACCCCTGGCCACGCCCCCTTAAAGGAGAATTGTACAAAAAAACAAGATTGGTTAAACCCACAAGTGCTTTTTTTTACCACTACTATTTATTTATATTGGCTTTTGGAATTTACAAATGCAGAAATTTAGAAATCAGATGAAAGGTTTAGTGAAAGGCTTTGATAGATAAAAAGTGCATTTTATATATAAGTATATAGATCAGACCAAAATGAGGGACAAATGAGGAGGAATGAGGGACAGAGGGACATTACTCCAAATCAGGGACAGTCCCTCGAAATCCGGGACAGTTGGGAGCTATGATTTACTCGCTGTGCAGAGACGGACCTGTCAGAGCCCCGCTGTTCTCTAAGGGGAGACCGGATGAAAATAGAAATCCTGTCCGTTTTCATCCAATCTCAACCGATCCGATCCGCTGGACATTCTGTTTTGAGCGGATCTTGTTGGATCTGAGTGGCCTGATCGTGTGAAAGGGGGCTTACAGTACAAACACCCCCCCCACATACACACACAGTTAGTAAGCACTCCCTTAGGACACATTTAACCCTTTGATCGTCCCTGATGTTAAACCCTTCCCTGCTAGTGTCATCAGTACAGTGACAGTGCATATTATTTAGCACCAATCAATGTATTTGTGTCACTGGTCCCCAAAAAAGTGTCAAATGTCACTTAGTGTCCGATTTGTCCACTGCAATGTCGCAGTCCCGCTATAAGTCGCTGATCACCACCATTACTAGTAAGACCTCATGCACACTGGACATTAAAAATAACGTTATAAAAACGTCAGTAGCTTTGCAGTGAGTTTTTCAACGTCTTTCAACTTTTTTCAATGTTTTTACAATAGCGTTTTTTAGCGTTTATTAGCGTTTTTCCACGTTTTTTTTTTTCAATGGATTAAAAACGTTAAAAAAACGCTGGTGAGTGACGTTCCTAGGCATTTATCGATGTTTATCAGCATTTATCAGCGTTAGAGCGTTTTTACAGCTGAAAAACGTCTCTCAGAACCCACTTGTTTTGGGGGGTTTTTTACTGCCCAAAACTGCTGGGACAACATGATGGAGAGTTTAATGACTGTAGAAAAAAACGTCTACAGCCAAAAACAGCAGCTGTAAAAACGTCCAAAAACATCCCGTGTGCATGAGGACTAAAAAAAAAAAAAAATTCCATGAAACTATCCCATAGTTTGCAGAAGCTATAACTTTTGCGCCAACCAATCAATATACTCTTATTGGGACCTTTTTTTTACCAAAAACATGTAGCAGAATACATATTGACCTAAATTGATGGAGAAATTTGATTTTTAACATTTTTTTTATTGGATTTGTTTTATAGCAGGCACTAAAAACATTGTTTTTTTTTTCTTTTTTCAAAGTTGTCGCTCTTTTTTAGTTTATAGCGCAAAAATAAAAACCGCAGAGGTGATCAAATACCACCAAAAGAAAGCTCTATTTGTGGGGAAAAAAGGACATCAATTTTATTTGGGTGCAGCGTCACACGACCGCGCAATTGTCAGTTAAAATAACGCAGTACTCGGCAGGGCTGTCCTCTGTCGCCATTGCTTTTTATTCTCTGCCTAGAACCCCTGGCCGAGTCCATCCGCACCCATCCGGATATTCAGGGGGTGGTAATGCGACAAGGGGAATATAAACTATCACTCTTTGCGGATGACATCTTGCTCACGATCACTAATCCAATGATTTCTCTCCCCTCCCTACACAAATTGTTGTCTTCTTTTGGGGCCATTTCGGGCTATAAGGTTAACACGTCTAAAACTGAAGCTCTGCCCATACATATCCCATTACCCATACTATCACAACTCAAAGAGTCCTATCCTTATAAATGGTGTAAAACCTCTCTCAAATATTTAGGTATTCTTCTCACCCCATCCTACTCTTCTTTATACACTGCAAATTTTCCACCCTTAGTTTTGGAAATTAATAAATCCTTGAGATCTTGGACTAAGTATCCGTTATCCTTATTGGGCAGGATAAACGTTTTAAAAATGTCTATTTTACCTAGACTGTTATACTATTTTGAAACTTTACCAATTGCTTTACCCTCATCCCAATTAAAGACACTCCAACGTAACTTTCTAAAGTTCATATGGGGCGATGGGGCCCACCGTATAGCTAGTTCAGTGGTGTTTGCTCCGAGGTCCAGGGGTGGAATGGGTGCACCGGACATTTTCAAATACTATTATGCCTCACATTTAAGGCCTATTATTTCTTGGACATCCCTCTTTGCTCCAAATCAGTGGTCCGCTATTGAGAAGGGTGTCATATACCCGGTTCACCCGTGTACCTTGGTTTGGGACGATTCCTTTCCTATTGATCCCACTTTTAGACACCAATGCACTGGCCCAATGAATTTTACTATAACTATCTGGCGTAAATGTTTCAAAAAATACCAACTCGTCTCGCCCTGCTCCCCGCTCATTAATGTACTGTTTAACCCACTCATACCAGACAGTTTGTCCTTGAGCAGGATCTCCCCATGGCTTAACGCCTCCCTTTTTCAACTTCGAAATCTGGTAAACCCGGTTACGCGAAAGCTACATCCCTTTGACACCCTACGTGAGAAATTTAACATACCGCACCAACTTTTTTACTTCTACCTGCAGGTCAGACATTTTTTCCACTCTAAATCTTCATCATTATCCCTCGAAAGTCCAACTAATTTTGAACACATATGTGCTCAGGGACCCCACCAGTTACACTTAATATCTACCATCCATCGTATCCTTCATGAGTCGACACCTCTGACTGAGACCACGCATCATTATATGGGAAAGTGGTCCCATTTGTTAGACAGAACTATCTCAATTCAGTTATGGGACAAGATTTGGTCTTCTGTCTCCAAGTCTTCTAAGTGTGTGACCCAATGGGAGACTTCTATGAAAATCCTTATGTTTTGGTATAGAACCCCTGACGTTATCCATAAATACGACCCCTCGGTCCCACCGCGCTGTTGGCGTTGTGGGATTGACACGGGTTCTTTATTCCATATATTCTGGCAGTGTTCAGGGATACAACCTTTCTGGGGGGAGGTGGGGCTCCTGATACAGAAGGTGCTGGATAAAACTCTCCCATTAGACCCATTACACCATTTGTTGGGCCTTCCTTTCCCTGGCTTAACCAAAAGAGCTAACCGGCTTCTTTCTTATATACTATTGGCTGCCAAACGACTTATTCCCCTGTGCTGGCTGTCCAACGCCCCTCCCCCTTGGCCCAAATTTCTACAATTAGTAACTGATATCCGAAGGATGGAATATCTAACGGCCTCAGTACATGATACTATCCCCCAATTTGAAAAATTGTGGAAACCCTGGGATGAGTCGGAATTTGGGACTCCTATGCCAAACACCGTTTTTTAAGTTTTTTTTGTTCTATACTGGCATGGGCGCCTCATGTGATCATGGGGTCCCATCCCCCCCCATTTGCCCCATTTTTATATGTGTTATTCAGAACTTATTATTACATACCACATATCCTTCATAGAATCTATGTTCCTCTCTCTTATGTAACAAACTTACACCTTTGATCCTGCACTTCTATTTTAGAAATACTCTTTTTCTGTATCCTGGACAAAAGTACAGAGCGGTTTGTGCTCTGTAATTGTGAACTCTGTTCCTATGTACTTTATCTTGTTTCGTTATAAAGATGTCCTCAAAAATTTTATATTTTATATTGTACAACATTACTGCTGTACTTGTTCATTCTACAATGTTAAAAAACCTAATAAAAATACAATTATGAAAGAAATAAAATAACGCAGTGCCGTATCACAAAAAATGGCCTGGTCATGAAGGGCGGTTATCCTTCCGGGACTAAAGTGGTTAACCACTTCCGGACCGCACACGCCAATGTACGTCCCTACTTTGAGGACGGATATTGTTGTGATGGCAGCAGCTAGCTACCATAACCCCGGTATCCCCGTGTTCGGCCGCCGATCCGGTACAAGATAAAAGTGGTCTCTGAGGTGGATTTGCCGCAAGATCACTTTTATCGGCGGTGGGAGAGGGGCCCCCCTCCTGCCAAGATCCAGTGCCATCCGCCGCTTACCGGAGCCGTCGGCAGCGGCGGAGGCGATCAGGTCTGTTCCCTGGGCTGACATGGAGATGAGTGAGAGGAAGATGGCCCCCCACCCGTCTCCATGACACTGCAGGGCGGAAGCACCGTCAAAACGTCACTTCCGCCCATAGCTCTTAAAGGGCCATTTTATTTTATTATATTTTAGTGTAAATATGAGATCTGAGGTCTTATTGACCCCAGATCTCATATTTAAGAGGACCTGTCATGCTTTTTTTCTATTACAAGGGATGTTTACATTCCTTGTAATAGGAATAAAAGTGACACCATTTTTTTTTAAACAGGGTAAAAATAAAAAAATAAAAGGTAAAATAAATAAGAAAAAAAAAGAAAATTTTTAAACTCGCCCCGTCTGCCCGAGCTCGCGTGCAGAAGCGAACGCATACGTGAGTAGCGCCCGCATATGAAAACGGTGTTCAAACCACACATGTGGGGTATCGCCATGATCGGTAGAGCGAGAGCAATAATTCTAGCCCTAGACCTCCTCTGCAACTTAAAACATGCAACCTGTAGAATTTTTTTTAAATGTCGCCTATGCACCCGCCGATCGTCATGAATTTACACAGGACAGAGCCCCACCTATGTAAACAAGGCAGAGCTCTGTCCTGTAAGTGTGGAAGTAATAGATTTGTTTCACCTGCAAAGCAGGGAATAAAATCCATGACTTCCCTTAGTAAAAGCACCAATCACAGTACACACAAACTCTAGCTAAGAACACATTTAACCCTTTGATTGCCCCCTGATGTTTAACCCCTACCCAGCCAAGGTCATTAGTACAGTGACAGTGCCTATTTTTAGCACTGATCACTGTATTAGTGTCACTGGTTCCCACAAAGTGTCAGCTAATGTCCAAATGTCTGCCGCAATATCACAGTGGAGGATCGCCATTACTAGTAAAAATAAACAAATAAAAATTCCAGTATATATCCCATAGTTTGTAGACACTATAACTTTTACGCAAACTGATCAATATACACTTATTGGGATTTTTTTTTACCAAAAACAAGTAGCAGAATACATATTTTTTATTATTTTTGATATACTCGAGTATAAGCCGAGTTTTTCAGCACATTTATTTGTGCTGAACATGCCCCCCTCGGCTTATACTCGTGTCAAGCACTTTTCTGCAGCAGAAAATTACATTTTCCGAACCAAATTTGGGGCCCCGTATATCGGGGCCACTTAGTGCTAGGAACCCCAGCTTTGGATATGTTGTATTGCTAAGTCGGTCAACTGTGTCCATCTGCAACAATGTCATTTCGGGACCCTTTGGGTTCAGAGACCCCAAATTTTGGCTGCAGCTAGGGGGCATCTAGGAACCATTAACTACCGAGTTTGAAGTTCGGGGGACCTATGGCTGCAAATGGGCACAGTGAGGCTGCAAATGGGCATTGTTGACCCTCTTTTCCACTTACAGTAGCTGTGCATTTCTCACCCTAGGTGCCCCATCATATTCCTCTATTATAAATCAGTACATGGTGTGTCTCTGTAATCAGAGCTGAGATGCTCCAGCCGCCTCCCCCACAGCCCATCACTGTGTATAACAGAAGCTTTGGTAACCATGGCAACAAAAGCCGTTAAAATGAAATTTCCTGAAATGACCACTAAACAAACAGCTTTTTCACAAAAACTGTAAATGATATCAAACTGAAAAGATATAGCCAGATAGCTGAATATTTTGTGAACATTTTAGAGTTTGTTTGGTGTCTCTAGGTTAAAGTATGAAGGAGCTGAACCTTTTGGGAGCGGAAGAAGATTTTAAGGATTTCAAGCATGCTCCCATTGACTTCAATGTTAAAAAAAAGTGTTAAAAAGCTTAATATTTTAAAAAGTATAAATAGTAGAAAATAAGTTGAAAAAGTCCCATCATCAGCTGAAAGAGACAAACATTTTAATAGTTGAATGGTTTTAATAGCTGAAAGTATGCAGAAGTTACGCAGAGCCAAAAAACGTACAGAATAAAATTAAAATTAAAAATAAATAAAATCGAATAACAATAGTGGGACTGCTAAAGCATTCCCACTAATAATATATATGTGAGATAACAGTAAGTGGTCTTGCTATGCAAGAACACTTAACTAGAAAAGCTACAATTTCTGGGGAAATTGTGAAAAGTGTTCTTGCCTCTACAACTGGGGTGGGCGGAGTAACTGGGTGGAGTGAGCGGAGTAACTGTGAAAAGTGTTAAAAGCTCAATATTTTTTTTCAAACATTTTTTTTTTCAAAAATGATTATTTTTTTAATGAATTTTTTTTCCAAACATTTTATTTTTAAAAAACGATTTTTTTCAAAAGATTTTTTTTTCAAAAATTATTTTTTTTTTTCAAAGATGAATTTTTTTTTTTTTCAAAAATGATTTTTTTTTTTCAAAATTGATTTTTTTTTCAAAAATATTTTTTTTTTTCATGGGGCGGTCATAATGTTTTGGCTGATCATGGGGTTGTCAGCTTTTGTCACCTCTCACTCTAATTTTGAACATTTCGCCATTCATTCCTATGGGACCAATTTCGCCGCAAAAATGACGATATTTCGTGAACCATTCGGTGAAACGTTCCACAAAGTAATAGCACACCAATTAAATGACATTGAGGCCGGATTCACACTGGTATTTTTCAGCTTTTCACAAAGTTCCACAAGGTAATAGCACACCAATTAAATGACATTGAATATTTCACCATTCATTCCTATGGGACCAATTTTCCACAAAAACTATGATATTTCGTGAAAAATTTGGCGAAACGTTCCACAAAGTAATAGCACACCAATCGGGAACAATCCGCACATTTCTGTATATTACTTGTCTATGTAGTGTAAAAACTGTGGGAGGAGTTAGGGTGGTAAATTTGGCTATAATAATAATAATAATATATATGTGAGATAACAGTAAGTGGTCTTGCTATGCAAGAACACTTAATAAATAAATAAAAACGAATAACTGAAGCATTCCCACTAATAACATGTTCTTCCAGGAGCCGTATATTCCTATTAGATCCGTATACTGATCCTACAGGCTGAATTCACAAAGCTCACAAATAAGGACGTGGCTCCTTTAAGAAAAAACGTCAGTTAAAAGGTCACCTGACTGTACTGCGATTTCATTGGTCCCTGGATATTCTGCCTATGATGTCATCGGCTGAGTTTTTTTTTTATAGAAAGACACAAGACAGATCTTTCAGAAACTCAGAGACAACTGACCAGTGAACACATTCACAGTCTTATCTCCTGAGATATTTCTTGCGATTTTATTGGATTTGATTTCATTCGATTCAATTTCATTGCGATTTCTATTATCATACATTTAAAGCGAGTTTCTTTATTCCTAATAATGAACCGATTTAAATGTAATCAACTTATTTCTACGGAAAAAAACTACGAGAAAAACAGAAAAGGAAGGGCAGCTACTATGATAGGAGGTACTGAAATAAAAATTTAATGTTTTTTATTTTTTTTATATTTTATTGCATGTAAGTGTAAATATGAGATCTGAGGTCTTATTGACCTCAGATCTCATATTTAAGAGGACCTGTCATGCTTTTTTCTATTACAAGGGATGTTTACATAAAAGTGACACCATTTTTTTTTAAACAGTGTAAAAATAAAAGGTAAAATAAATAAGAAAAAAAGAGAAAATTTTTAAACGCGCCCCGTCTGCCCGAGCTCGCATGCAGAAGCGAACTACTACTACTATGAACTACTTGTCTATGTAGTGTAAAAACTGTGGGAGGAGTTAGGGTGGTAAATTTGGCTATAATAATAATAAGAAGAACTAGAAAAGCTACAATTTGTGGGGAAATTGTGTGAAGTGTTCTTGCCTCCACCAGTAGTCTACAAGCATTATCAAGTCTAGCAGATGAAGGTATGACCACATGTATTTGGGGGGGTCTCAGCATCTTGTGTTTACAAACACTGTTTCCTAGCAACGCTCATGCCCTGTTTATGCTTCACAACCACTGCTCAATACACAATACACAGGATCATGATAGATATAAGAACTGTGCAGTATTTCAAACGGTCATATTTTAAAAACTATAAATCCTACAGCAAAGATCTTTATATTATGAGAATCACAAGAACCAGACCTAGATTTTGATACATAGTATGTCTCTGAAATATTAAAATTGAAGGCACAGTCGCAGTTTAGAAATTGCTCTTCAAATTTGAAGGGGCTAGAGTGTAGTTTCAATGAATGTCAATTGACGGCGTGAGTTGCAAACAAATGATCATATTATGAAAACTATCAGGACTATGTCTTAGCTGTGGACATGTTTAGTGACAGCAGGGATAGCTGAATGTTTTGATATAAAATTTGTGTAGGTGGGCTTGAAAATGAGGGAGTGGTGGCAGTTTAGAAATCATGTCCTGATTTTTCAGCTTTTGTCACCTCCCACTCTAGTTTTGAACATTTCCCCATTCATTCCTATGGGACCAATTTCGCCGCAAAAACGACAATATTTTGTGAAGCATTCGGCTTAACGTTCCACAAAGTAATAGCACACCAATCGGGAACAATCCACACGTTTCGGTATATTACTTGTCTATGTAGTGTAAAAACTGTGGGAGGAGTTAGGGTGGTAAATTTGGCTAATCCAATAGATTCAATTTTAGTCATACATTTAGGCCGAAATGTATTCTGCCACATGTCTTTGGTAAAAAAAGTCAATAAGCGTATATTTATTGGTTTGCGCAAAAGTTATAGCGTCTACAAACTAGGGTACATTTTCTGGAATTTACACAGCTTTTAGTTTATGACTGCCTATGTCATTTCTTGAGGTGCTAAAATGGCAGGGCAGTACAAAACCAACCAAATTACCCCATTTTGGAAAGTAGACACCCCAAGGAAATTGCCGAGAGGCATGTTGAACCCATTGAATATTAATTTTTTTTGTCCCAAGTGACTGAATAATGATTTAAAAAAAAAATTTACAAAAAGTTGTCACTAAATGATATATTACTCACACATGCCATGGTTATATGTGAAATTGCTCCCCAAAATACATTTAGCTGCTTCTCCTGAGTACGGGGATACCACATGTGTGAGACTTTTTGGGAGCCTAGCTGCGTACGGGGCCCCGAAAACCAATCACCGCCTTCAGGATCTCTAAGGGTGTAAATTTTTTATTTCACTCCTCACTACCTATCACAGTTTTGAAGGCCATAAAATGCCCAGATGGCACAACCCCCCCCCCCCCCCCCAAATGACTCCATTTTGGAAAGTAGACACCCCAAGCTATTTGCTGAGAGGTATAGTGAGTATTTTGCAGACCTCACTTTTTGTCACAAAGTTTTGAAAATTGAAAAAAGAAAAAAAATGTTCTTGTCTTTCGTCATTTTCAAAAACAAATGTATTTGCGCAGCGATTTTTTAAATGCATTTTTTTGGGAAAAAACACACTTTTTAAAATTTCAATGCACTAAAACACACTATATTGCCCAAATGTTTGATGAAATAAAAAAGATGATCTTAGGCCAAGTACATGGATACCAAACATGACATGCTTTAAAATTGCGCACTATGGGCACGATGGGCCTGTGTTCATCATCTTCTTGGCAGCAGGACACTACTTGTGCTTGCCACCTCACCATCTTGAACTGCACTTATGGGACTCGCCATGTCACCACGTGATACTGCAGTGCTGGATTGACTTTGACCAGGGTGTACTAGGCCGCTGGTGCTTGCCAGTTCACCAGAAGGAATAGCGGCGCTAGTACCGTTCTGCTCCATACAAGGGACCTGCGGTTCTTGCACATCAACAACAGAAGAAGTTCGGGCTCTGGTACGCCTGACCTTGGCAGGGACAACAACTCCGTCATCTGAGCTATCTGTCATGGAGCCGCTGTCGTCTACAGGATCGTATTCTGAGCCTGAATCTGACAGATGAGTGACTTCTTCTTCACTATCTGTCATGCTCAGAAACGTGTAGGCATCTTCACTACTGTACCTTCGATTTGCCATTTTGGGCTCTAAATTTACTGGTACAGTAGTGAGACTCGCAAGTAAAAAAGCTCCTGACTGTTAGCGACTGTATCAAAACGCTACCAAAATAACTGTTAGCGATCGCAGGGATCAGGCCTGACTCTGCGAAAGCTGCAGTTATGTGTGTTTAGGGTTTTGTAAGTGACAGTGATCGATCGATACTGCACTTGGGTGGGGTGAGTGGAGGGGCAAAACGCAGGTGCTAGCAGGTATCTGGGCTGATTCCGCTAACACTGCATTTTTGGGAACCCTAAACTGTTTGGGACGCTAGTACAGATCTGATCATATCAGATATTGATCCGTTCAGATACTATACCACTAAGGGAGGTGTATGCTGCGTGCGTGGGTGTTAGCGGTACTGGCGCTAACCTGACGCTGTCTGGGGCGACGCAGACCCTATCTGACCCTAAAACCTAACTTCTATCACCCGCCGGGTGATCAGGGGGTTAAACCTTTATTAAGTAATAAACAGCGGGTGCCCTGAAACTATAAAAAAAAAAACTAACCAGCGTCACCCGTAACAGTTATACAGTGATCACTAGTGAAAGGGTTAACTAGGGGGCAATCAGGGGGTTAAAACCTTTATTAGTTAGTATATGGGGGTCCCTGATGCTATAAAAACGCTGATGGCGAACCTAAAAACTTACCTCCCTAACTAGCGTCACCTGTGACACTAATACAGCGATCAGAAAAACGATCGCTTAGTGACACTGGCGACGGGGGGTGATCACGGGGTTAAACCTTTATAGGGGGGTACCCTAGACCTAAAGGGGCCTACCACTAACTTCCATACCACTTATAACTATCACAAACTGACACCAATGCAGTAATCAGTAAAAAAAAAATGCTATTGGTGTCACTGTGACAGGGGGTGCAGGGGGGGTGATTGGGGGGTGAAAAGTGTGCCTAGAGTGTTCTACTGTATGTGTAGTGTTGGTGCACTTACTTGGATGTCTTCTCCCCTCAGCGCCGGAACGAAAAGACCGACACAAGGAGAGATTACATCACTTCCCCTGCCGCTGTTTACATTACAGCAGCAGAGGAAGATTTTAATTCGTTGGAAGCGATCGCGATGGGGTGGCCACGAATGAGTGGCCTCCCCCTCAGCACAGATCGCTCCCCTAACGATGCTGACCGCCTCGGGCACCGGGGGGGGGGGCGCAATGCGCCCCCAGCCCGCGGGAGGCAAATCACGTATCAGATATGTGATTTTGCCTGCCCGTGCCATTCTGCCGACGTATATCGTCCTTAGGCGGTCGGCAAGTAGTTAACACTTTTCACAGTTATTCCGGCCACTCCAACCACACAACAGTTACTCAAGCCACTCCACCCAGTTACACCGCCCACTCCAGTTGTAGAGGCAAGAACACTTTTCACAATTTCCCCAGAAATTGTAGCTTTTCTAGTTTATAATATAGTGTCCAGAGGACTCATCTCCCTGCTCCTGCAGACCCCCCACTCTGTATTGTTCAACTATATTGTTTTAATGAGATCAATACAACCCCTTGTTGTATCAACTGCTTTGATAAAACCAATATAGAATATTGGAATGATTATTAATTAAGATAAGCAGAATGATGGGATTGCAATGAGAGGGAGGAAGAGTAAAATCACAAACATACTAAGCAGGAAGCACAGCCTGCATATGTAAGGTAGCCAATGATATTCATTTAGATATGTAAAATTAAAAGGATTTTAAATGTCCATAGATTGTGTGTAACATAATAAATGAAGTGGAAATAGCAGGAATTAAAAATAATCGTTCTTTTTAAATCTTTTTCCAGAAAAAAATAATGGCAAGAATAAAAAAACAAAAAAGAAACAGCCACCGGTTCCAGCCAGCAGTGCCATGGAGGAAGAATTATACAAACAATCAATAAAACAATTAACTTTCCATGCAGTACTTGGAGAGGGGACCTTTGGGAAGGTGGTTTTGGCCTCTCATGAAGCCCTTCAACAAAAGCTGGCCGTTAAGATCATTAAAAAAAGGAAACTACTGCAATGTGATCCCGAGGAAATTACTGCAGAGCGCGACGTACTGGAAATATTCAGGAACAACCCCTATATCACCAAGCTATATGGAACATTCCAGACAGAAGTAAGTCTTTATATCTTCCAATGTCTTTATCCTATTCCTTTACTGCACCCCCTACTGCTCCTCTAAAATAATTATTAGTGAGAATGCTTCAGCCGTCCCACTATTGTTATTCGTTTTTTATTATTCCGTATGTTTTTTGGCTCTGCGTAACTTCTGCATACTTTCAGCTATTAAAACCATTCAACTTTTAAAATGTTCAGCTCTTTCAGCTAATGATGGGACTTCTTCAACTTTTTTTCTACTATTTATACTTTTTAAAATATTAAGCTTTTTAACTCTTTTTGTAACATTGACATGAATGAGAGCATGCTTCAAATCCTTAAAATCTTCTTCCGCTCCCAAAAGTTTCAGCTCCTTCATACTTTCACCTACAGACGCCAAACAAACTTTAAAATGTTCACAAAATATTCAGCTATCTGGCTATATCTTTTCAGTTTGATATCTTTTACATAAGTTTAGTGATCATTTCAGGAAATGTTATCGATTAAACAGAGTGTGTATTGGGCTGCTTAGAGTGGATGATGTCATAGCTACAGCACAGCCTTAAAAAATTGATCTTAGTTACTTCTCTTTAAATTGCTCTCACGCCCACAAGATCTACTTGTCATACACCAAAACGTAGATATTTTTATACCTATGTTTTGATGTATATTAAACGTAGGTCTAGTTTCAGGCAATGTGCTCAGTTTTGTGATACGTCTTTTACTTTTAGGCTGGTTGAGCTTCCAAATGACAAGAGTTCTGCACTTTCTTCCATTGACCGTCCTGTATAAAATTAGTCACATTTCCCAGCGAAACGCACAGCCAACTTCTTTTTTAAATCGCTGACATGCCCACATTTTTAAGTTTATCAACATAAATTTTATACCGATAGGTTCACAAAGGCGGTGTGTCTCTAACGGTGAAGTCGCTGTTTCCATAGCGTACACTGTTGTGGATTTATTAAGGCTTGTTTGAAGGGTTCTTTCACTGTCTCTCACTCATTAGGTGTGGGGATTAATGATCAAAAAGCTTTTCCAAAAACCTTTTTAAATATTCCACATCTTTCATACATTTTTTTTTTAACTGTAAAAATGTACATTTATTGTAACAATTACACAATATTACATTTTTTAACATAACGTTGAATGTTTTAGGACCATCATTTTACAATAAAATATTTTTTTGGGGCACCAGAAAAATATTGTGCTTTATCATAATTTCATATAATTTATTAACCGGGCAGCATCCATGCAACAAAGCGTTATACGGTAAGGTAAACTCAAACACAAATTAAACGGTCAATGGATGTATAGGTCTGTCCATCCAGACCTAAAATGTATGCAGCTCTGCCACACAGCACAGTTCTATCTGGCAGGGAAGAGAGACCTGATAACTTTTCTCTGATTCACTTAACAGGTTTTCTCAAATGTTATATACAATTTTTTTACCATGGAGGAACCCTTGAAAAAAAAAATGTATGGGTCTCAGGGAACCCCTGTTAAAGATATCTAAAGCTCATGATGTAATAGAGCAATCAGTTAGTCGTAGAAATAATAAAAGAATAAGGAATGTGGCGTATCCAGAATATTTGAGGCACAGAGCAGATCATTCACTCCAGTCACCATACAACTTTACTTTCAGTAATAATCATTACATTTTGTATTATAATTTTTTAAGAAAACATAAGCAGAACATTGAACATTCTAGTGCCCCTTTACATTGGAGATCATTGAAAAAAGTGCCCCTATATATCTGTGATCAGAATAAAAGTGTGTCCTTACCTCGGAAAACCTTCCCCTTTACTTTGTTGGTCAGTAAGAGAGGTGCCCCCGTTCCATTAGTGGCTAGTAAAATTAAAAAAAATGTCCCCCCCTTACATTAGTGGTCATTGTAGCGCCTCCTGCTGAGTAACTTTGGTAGTGGAAGTATGTAGGGACCATCATATGGGAAATCAGTCCACCACAGCTCAAGGAACCCCTGGCAATTTCCGGAGGAGCCCCAGCCGGAGTTAAGCGATACAACCTGGTCTTGTCCCACCACCTGCCTGAAAGCAAAAGCAGCAGACTGATAGGCTCCCTGCTTTATCGCTCTGCTGTCCCCACCTATCAGCATATTCCTTGTTATCATATGAGCACTGCAGGACTGAAAGCAAAAGCAGCAGACTGATAGGCTCCCTGCTTTATCGCTCTGCTGTCCCCACCTATCAGCATATTCCTTGTTATCATATGAGCACTGCAGGACACCCAATTTGCTCCTTGTACTACTTCTCGTACACAGGATATTGTTTAACCTCTCCTGAGCGATTTAACGTGACAGCTAGAAACCAGCGTGGCTTTTTTTGTTAAAATGAAAAAACGTCTGTAAACGAAATGCTGCTAAACGCAAGTTACCGCGTTTAGCAGCGTTGACAGGCATTTGGCGTTTCAAATGCCTCTGAACATCCATCAGGAACCCATTTCTTTGCGTTCCAAAAAATGCTTCTAAACTCAACTGCCCAGAAGCAACTATAAACGACCCTGCGTACATGTACAGATAAAATAACGTAGAGGAGAGTTCAGGGGCAGCTAAAAAAAAAATGCTCAACTGGTACTACCAGCAGTAGTGTACATGGGGCCTAAGTAAGCTTTGCTGCATAGTGGATTAAAGGAGAAGTTCACCTTTGCAAAAAAAAAAATGCAGATCTCTTCTGCAGGCAAAAAAAGTGCATCCATGAATTCTTTTCACTAGGAGCCCGCGATGCATCGCACCCACGACCAGCAGATCACCACTTCCATGCAGGGCTCCTGCAGATGGCCAGTGTAAGCTGTCTGCTCATACAGGCAGGCAGTTACACACAGACAGGAAGAAACAATCAACTACCTAGGGCACTCAACAGCACCCTGGTAGATCATTGAGAACGACAGCCGCAAAGGATATTGGTACTTGTAGTTCTCCCATTCACAGATCTCAATGAATGAGGAGCCTGGGTGGGCGAAGCCCCACACGGCTCCATTTGTTTTTTTTTAATTGTGACAGTGAGTTCGGGGAGAAGAACCCTAGCTTGCTGGCACAAGAGGTGGTGGGTTGGGGAGAGGCTGCAGCAGTGGCAACAGGTTTACATATTCCACCCTAAAAACAGGTGGAACATGTAACATGTCTCTAAAAGAGAACTTATCCTGTAAACCAGGTCATATTTAGGTTCTTACGCTACTTTCAATGGAAAATACAAGCAGGCCGTGCTGACATTGCACAGACCTATTCCATTGTCGTTCCCATAAAGAATCCCACCCTGGGAATTGCCATGGAGACATTACAGTGAGTACATAAAGACAGGAGGTGTCTGCAAAGAAGCTGCAGGGCATCAGCAGCTCTTAGATGGAACAGTGGGCGGTGCCTGTCTCTAGGGAGCCTGTGTTTAGGCACCGCCCACTGTTAGCAGTGTACGAGTTCGCCGCTCGTCTGGATGCATTGTACCACTTACTGTTTACTGTGTGAGTACCCTGTATGATGTTTAAGTTGAATAAAGCCTGATTTTATTTTGAAATACTACACTATATGGGACTTTATTCTCTCCACTTTACCATATTGCTCTCCTATGGATCTGAGGTCTGATTAATGACAGCACAGCACCTAGGACCCCCCTGTACAGGAGATACCAATAGCGTTTGCTGCTCTATGCTGTAACCTCAGTATAGTGAGGTAAGAGGCCATTACCCACCACTAAAGGATCACTGCATGGAGATAATTTTACTATATACCTCACAGTCACCACTCTTCTGAAGTTATGCTATTTAAACCCACTTGTCATTTGCACATTTTGATTGTTTGATTACACCAAGGAAGCATTGAAGTTATCTTTTGCTGCACAAAGTCACTTTCATTTGAACTTTATTATTTGAAGCACCCCCTGTGCACAGTTGGACACTTACTGCATGATGCACTATTATATAGATCACTTTGGCTATTCATTATAATATGTGTTTTTTAAAAACTATTTGTTTTGGCTTTCTGATATTGAAGTTTTTAGTCACATCTTTGAACCACGGTTGATTATATTATATTTATTTCCAAATTTTTATTCACAGCATTTTATATTGATTTTAGTGTTTTAGAGTTAATCACCAGCATATCTGAGAAATGTATTGGATATTACCATTTAATTATTGACTTATGTATTTTAACATCACCTTATTGTTTTTACCACATTGTGTTACACATTACTACACACATTCTTTCTGGGTCAGGTTCTAATTGTGTAATTTTAGATATATATATACTAGCTTTCTTATTGTTTTCCTTTGGCACTCATTACTGGGACGTCCACACAGTGCCATATTACCCTTTGGGGGGGTTGAATTCTCACCCCATACCATAATACAGGCAGGAGCCCACACCCAGTATACCCAGCTATTTTAGTTTACCTCAGGATTAGCGCAGCACCAACCCCCACTATCTGTAGTTGTTATCTCACCAGGGTTTAAGGCTGAACCCCATTCGGTGCAAGCTGCTTCTCCCAATTCTAAAACCACCCACATCAGCACTGATTGGTAGCGCAGGAATAACATTCCCCATATTTATTCATCCAGTTAGCTTTAGCAATTCAGCTATTCAGCATTCCCACTCATTTTCTCCAGGAAATGCATTTTCTAGTTAAAATGACATCTTTATTAGGAGTCAAAACATATAGAAGTTTAAGCCCCCCCTTCCCCAATGACGGTCATTAAGTGCCAAACTGTGAGAGGCAGAGGGGAGCCCCACTTTTACCCCTCACCAGCTTTTTTTTTAATGGCCCTGGCTGTAGTCTGTGAAGCAATGTAGGTAAGAGCAGAACTCTAGAGCGCCTCCTTCAAGGCTGGAGGTTGGTGGAGTAATCTGTACAGAGTAGAGGTTTTCTTTATGGAAACCGTTTATTGAGAGGCTGGATTTGCTGACCTACTTCTGAAATTGCTAGTTGCCTGGCTGCCTTTGGCCTCAAACATTGAAGTCACTGAGCCAGAACCAGCCTGCAGCTAGGAGGACCTGGCCTCCTCATCTACATGAGACTTGCAGAATGGTGACCAATGTAATGAAGTGACTGGATCACCCCAACAGACAGAAAAGACTAGTATTGTGATCAGGATAGTCCAGCCATGGCGGCCTATGTATTTCCTCTTCTCTTGAAGGAAGATTTCACATTGCACAGTCTGCCAGTGTGTGTGTGACTACCTATATTCCCCCACAAAGGGGAATCCTACTTGTCTCTAATGTAACCTTTATCTCTTATTTTCACACAGACTCATCTGTTCCTTGCCATGGAATTCCTGAGTGGAGGAGATCTTCGGAAACTGATAGAAACTTCAGCCCCACTTGAAGTCAACACCATAAGGTAAGTCCAATGACAGGGTTGTGATGGAGTCGGGGGGTGACTGACCACTGAGAACAGGCAGTGACGCAGCCAGGCCCCTCCCACTGAGCCCCGTCCATCCACACCCCTATGTACTATAGGGGGAATACTCTTCATCTTTATCTTTTATTGGTCTGTGATGATTTTGATTACTAATTCATATTTTTCTTTCTCCTTCAGACGTCTCACTGCCGAGATCATCTGTTGCCTGCAATCCCTGCATGCTGGTGGGGTCATCCATAGGTAAGTATTGGATTAGCTGACTAACAATCACCCCTTGGCTTCTGCTATTTCTTGATGAATCAGGAAGAATTTTCAGTTGTGTTGCCTCCTGTAAAGTCTCCTTCCATCTGCTGAAGACGTCTCCCTGCTCATGCCATATTCAGCTTAATGTACAATTCATACAAAATCCAGCAAGAGGAGTGAGACCTTCTCATGACAAATATAGCACAAGGGCAGAGCTGGACCCCCCGGAACAAAGATCTTCCTGTAGTCAGATATAAAAGAAGCCAATGTCCACCCATCAATCTTCATTCTTCTTTGTATACATGTAATATTTGTATCTTTTCTCTCTTTAATATAATGTGGGATATGCAGAGCTAACGGTTCACTTCTTTTCTTCACAGAGATCTCAAACCGGAGAACATTCTACTGGACAGTGAGGGTCACATCAGGATTGCAGACTTCGGCTTGTCAAAGATCAAGATGTTTAATTACAGAAAGATCAATGGATGTGTGGGTACAAGACTGTACATGGCCCCAGAGGTAAGATTCCTGATATTAGACTGAATTTTAATGTTTATTGTTATTTAAGGTACTTATATAGTGCAGTCAATTTATGCAGCGCTTTACATATACATTGTACATTCACATCAGTCCCTACCCTCAAGGAGCTTACAATCTAAGGTCCCTAACTCACATTCATATACTAAGACCAATTTAGACAGAAGCCAATTAACCTACCAGCATGTCTTTGGAGTGTGGGAGGAAACCGGAGTACCTAGAGGAAACCCATGCAGGCACAGGGAGAACATGCAAACTCCAGGCAGGTAGTGTCATGGTTGGGATTTGAACCAGCGACCTTTTACTGCTAGGCAAGAGTGATACCCACTACACCACTGTGCCACCCCTTATTATGGGATATAGAGAAGAAATAAAGGGGTTCCCCTTTCATTAAATGGAGAAATTCTCCACTGGGGCCCCCGGTTGCTTTCAGTGGGTCTTCAGGCAGGACTATATCCTCAAAAAAAGGGGGGGGGGCATTCTGAGAATTGCAGCAGTGTTGAAGCTCCTTTGTGGAGGACATTGAGGCCGGGTGTAGATGGAGGGATCTGTCCGGCCCGTATCACACATACACATGAGATAAAAGTTTCAGGCTCACCTGCTGAACTCCTACTCTATGCCATGGTGAGAGCTTGTGAACATTGAGCTATTGGGGTCCGTATTCCTTTATCTAACCCCTTTAATATGAACAATAAAAAGTCACATTCTTTATGTGTACTGGTGACTGTGAGAGAAAATAAATGGAAATGAGAAATTTTATAGCTGTCCCCAGAACAGGAATAGAGGGAAAGTCTTCCAATGGTGACACCTGTTGCAGGGACAAAACTCTAAAAGAAGAATTATTTTCACTTTGGGAAATGTCATTTGACTTCCTCTTGAGTCTCTGGGACAAGAAGTGACGGGACGTTTCCCCAACAGCACACAGACAGCAGAAATAAATTGGCAGGGGCCTTAACCCTTCCATACTCTATTCAAGACAAAAAGTTCTGAATATACGTAAAATTTAATGTGGTAATAAACCCCAAACCAAAAACTCCCCTGTCAGTGATAAATGGTTTGTAACATCACTCTAACTGCTACATCTGCAGAATACCTTGTTATTTTGAAAAACAGCAGACTAACTGGCAAGATCACCAGGTGAAAATAAAGGAAAGAAAGCCTAAAACAGTAAACAAATGCAGCTATCACATCTAATGATTGGAAAGCTGCAATATAATAACTGTTTGCTTTTGGGTTTAATACCACTTAAAGCCCCACCTCCAATACTCACAAGCTCCACCTTTATTTGATGTATTTAAAGCACAATTCTAGGACTCCTGGAGGCTTCATATATCACATATGTCAGCATGGAGTCATCTGTGTCTCTACCTGGCCTAGGAATGTTCTCATCCTTTTTTTCCTCTTATGTTTCTACAGGTTGGTGATGATTTGTCATATACCACCACAGCGGACTATTTCTCATTGGGATTGATAGTGTATGAGATGGCGCTGGGCAAGCTTCCCTTGGATAACGATATACAGGAAGAAGGAAAGGATGCGTGGAATATGGACTCTGATCTCCATAATGTCTTAGTTATGGTAAGTATACGCAGAGCTTTGCCTTCTCTTTACACACAAAACTTATAGTCCCCCTGAGCAGTCTCAGTGTTGTCATAAGGAAGGCAGCAGCCTTTGTGTGCCTTTAGCAGTGGAAGGGTCTTAGACATTACACCAACAAAACTGAAAATCCTATTACAGAGGATGGGTAAGGAAAGAAGCAGCCATTGGGTTCTCTGAAAATTACATTGCAGAGGTTGTTTATGACTTGACTTTTTCTGCATTGAAAGAACGCCAGTCACAGCTCACACCGCAATGCAGCTTGGAGCCGAGCTGCAGTTATCTGCAATAAAATGCAGACATGTTAAATTTTATTGCAGCATTCTGAGCTGGATCACATGTCACCACAGCACACCACACTGCTGTAAAGTGATATGAATGAAGTGTCACTTTGTGCACTTCAAATAAAGTTTGTAGAAAAAAAGACAGCTGTGTAATGTACACCATACTGCCCCCTACTGCTGGCTCACTGCAGCCAGAGTGGTTGGGTGCCGGACACTGAACTGCTCTGCTTTCTGTTACTGTGGGAATGGGCCCTTCAATTCCTGGAGACAATCCTTACACAGACAGCAAATAGAATTCCCCTGGGACCGCCATCTCTGGAAGAACAAATCATGGCAGTTGTAGAATTAACAGAAAGATGATTTTTTTTTACATTCTTTATAACAATTCATTGTGAACTCTATTGTGATTTAAACAAAAAAAGAATGTTTCCTTTAAAACCTCTTATGAAGTAACATGACAGAAATAATCCAATCATGACATAGTGGCAGTTTTACAGGCAAAAGTAAAGAAGCTGAAATATGTCACTGTCAGAATCACAGATTACAATGGGGATATCTATTGGTCACATCTTGTTATTGTTCTCTCGGTGTTTCTTATCATATCTCTTTCTTCTTTACAGCTCTTATGTGTAGACCAGGATGAACGGGCACGCCTCGTACGTGACATCAGACAGAGTCTGTTTTTCAAGACGATTGACTGGGCCGAGGTCGAGAAAAGAAAGTCACCCCCAGCATTTACACCAGAACCGGTAAGTATATGAATAATGGAGGGGTCTATGTACAATGGGGGAGGGGAGATTTTCAGCAGCATCTGAGATGTGTTTTTTGTACAGAATTCTCCCATTTGTGATCACTGCACAAGCACATGGTCTGGGGACTTATCTGAATGAATTCTGTTTATTATTGGTGATAATTATTGTGTATACATCAGACGCAACACTTAGACCTGCTTTATTTAACTTGGTGATCCTGCCAGTAACACACACTTCCTGTCCTGGGGTGACAACACTGGCTTACTGTATCTATAGAGAAGAAGTGTTGTCACCCTAGCCTGATTAGAACTACAAGCACCTTCACCTCTCCTTATCTCCATTGCATAGAGCGGTGTTGTTTTGTAGTTCACAGACAGAAGCCCAGAAGGCTGATAACATTGACATTTCAGCTCATGGCACAGGAACTTACAAGGATGCTGGAATTATGACAGGATTAACAGGTATTTCTCTGTGGCTGCAGATGTATTTAGCCCAAAAAACAGAAAATGAATGCAGCCTCCACCTCTAAGAATTATCTGGAATAGAGGTTATTGGGATTAGATATACAATAATGATGTGTTATTGCAGTGCTTCTTCTGACCACTAGAGGGAGCTAGGGGTTGAAGGATTCCCCTTGGGGTAATCTGATGCACATTGGGGGTTGGGTTCATCAAGTTTTGTCACCATTTTCTGTATCAATCAGAAACACTAAAGAATGTCTTTTTCTCTTTCCAGATTCTCAACAAACAGGAATATTTTAAAACAGATATGGAGAAATTTATGGCCTGTGAATACCGATACATTCCGATAAAGAAGAAGGACCAGGACAAATTCAAAGACTTTTCCTACATCCACGAAAGTCTAAAGCAGAAACTAAAGCCATCTCCCCACAAGGGAAAAAATAATTTCACGCGGTAGTAAAGACATAACAAAAAAACAATGTCCACCTGCAAGGCGATGCCATAATGTGCTAGTATCCATCGCATCGCACATTATGACTATAAAACCAAGCCCTGCAGAGGCACGTTGTCACCGCTAACCGGGCTTCAATCTTCACCCGCTCTTGCTTCAGGTTCACAGACTCCGGCCGTTTGAATGGCCTAGCCACGATGATGTCACTCCCACGTATGCACATGGAAGTCACGGCTGTGACCGAGAGCTCTAGAGGGACGCCATGATTATGTGTTCCTTTCAAAGCACATGTGCCGGTGACCTCACCAGCTGCAGCAACATAGAATATCTCCTAACCGATTCACTGTACCTATAGGTAAGCCTTATTATAGGATGGAGGTAAAACTGAAAAAGCTTTACTACCACTTTACACCACTGATACACTCCATGTAAATGTGGCCTAAATGCTAAACAAAATATCAAATTTACGGTCTTGATGTGCGAACCTTAGAAACCCCAAACTGATGATTCAGGAACAATCCGATCGCCTTAGGGGGTCAGGAAGGAATTTTTCCCCCTTTGGAGACCATCTTACCAAGGGGGGTTTTTGCCTTCCTCTGAATCATCATAAGGTTTAGGAGTCTGAAAAGGCGTCACTTCTGAGGAGTCACTGACCGATCTCCAATAGATAGATAGACAGATAGCTCAGGATTGCACTACGCACAGAGCTCAGGGTTCGGGATTGCACTATGCACAGAGCTCAGGGTTCGGGATTGCACTACGCGCAGAGCTCAGGGTTCAGGATTGCACTACGCACAGAGCTCAGGGTTCAGGATTGCACTACGCACAGAGCTCAGGGTTCAGGATTGCACAGAGCTCAGGGTTCAGGATTGCACTACGCACAGAGCTCAGGGTTCAGGATTGCACTATGCACAGAGCTCAGGGTTCAGGATTGCACTATGCACAGAGCTTAGGGTTCAGGATTGCACTAAGCACAGAGCTCAGGGTTCAGGATTGCACTACGCACAGAGCTCAGGGTTCAGGATTGCACTACGCACAGAGCTCAGGGTTCAGGATTGCACTACGCACAGAGCTCAGGGTTCAGGATTGCACTATGCACAGAGCTTAGGGTTCGGGATTGCACTAAGCACAGAGCTCAGGGTTCAGGATTGCACTACGCACAGAGCTCAGGGTTCAGGATTGCACTATGCACAGAGCTCAGGGTTCAGGATTGCACTACGCACAGAGCTCAGGGTTCAGGATTGCACTATGCACAGAGCTCAGGGTTCAGGATTGCACTATGCACAGAGCTCAGGGTTCAGGATTGCACTATGCACTATGCACAGAGCTCAGGGTTCAGGATTGCACTACGCACAGAGCTCAGGGTTTAGGATTGCACTATGCACAGAGCTCAGGGTTCAGGATTGCACTATGCACAGAGCTCAGGGTTCAGGATTGCACTATGCACAGAGCTCAGGGTTTAGCCCCTTCTCAGCTCTGACCTCACCTGCACCACCTATAGAGCACCATGTCCCGGTAGATGATAGATAGATATGGGGGGGTGGTGAGCGATAGATATGGGGGGAGGGGGTGAGCGATAGATAGATATGGGGGGTGAGCGATAGATCAATAGATAGAGACATATCTTGATAACAAAGCCCCGGTGGCCTAATGGATAAGGCACTGGCCTCCTCGGTCAGGGATTGTGGGTTCAAGTCCCACCTGGGGTGATATCTTGCTTGTCTCTTATACCAGGATAAAGGGAGGATGAAAAATAAACCCATCAAGAAGGAGGAGATCTTCCTCACTGTGCTGCATGTGTCAGTCCCAGAAGTTTCCTTTCCTGACGCCTTAACAATATATGTGTGCAATCACTATCTGACGCTGGGGCAGACTCCATGGATCAATCGGTCTTTTTCTGTCATCCCTCTTCTATGTTTCTTCCCAGTAGACTCTCCCCTCCCCCTCCCTCTCCCTCCCATATAATGGAATTTTAACGCAGAAGAGACATACTTTCTCCTCTGCAGTAAAGTTTCTTACCTGCTTAACAATAACCCCTTTGCAGTGCAGTCCCCTTTACAATAATGTAATTAGGACTGCACAGGAAAGGGGGCTGTAATGTAAAGGGGGCAGCACTGTAATGTAAAGGAGGGGCTGTGATGTAAAGGGGACTGCACTGTAATGTAAAGGAGGGGCTGTGATGTAAAGGGGACTGCACTGTAATGTAAAGGAGGGGCTGTGATGTAAAGGGGACTGCACTGTAATATAAAGGAGGGGCTGTGATGTAAAGGGGACTGCACTGTAATGTAAAGGAGGGGCTGTGATGTAAAGGGGACTGCACTGTAATGTAAAGGAGGGGCTCTGACAGGGGTGTAACTAGAAATAGCAGGGCCCCATAGCAAAATGTTGTATGGGGCCCCCCCTGCAAAGCCCCCCCCACAGCTGCCCTAGTGTCAATGAAGCGTGACCTGTGCCCAATGCAGCATGACCTGTGCCCAATGCAGCGTGACCTGTGCCCAATGCAGCGTGACCTGTGCCCCATACAGCGTGACCTGTGCCCAATACAGCGTGGTCTGCCTGTGCCCCATACAGCCCCACTTATGCAGAGGAAGAGGCAAGCCACCCAGATCAGCAGAGAGCGGGATTGCCCGCTGTAATAGCTTTCATTTGAATTTCCTGTCTTCCTGGAGCTCATCGTCACATAGCCCCACCTCTTGGCCCAACGCCTTTGATGACGTCACATGTTACGCATTGGATCGGCGTTCTGTCTATCAAAGGCACCGGGCCAAAAGGTAGAGCTATGTGACGTGAGCCCCGGGATCACTGGAAGTTCTAATGAAAGCTCTTACATTGGGCAATTCAGCTCTCTGCTGATACAGACAGCTCGCCTCTTTCTTTCCTCTCTCTTCCCCTGGCTGGGAGACTGTGCCGGCGGTGCTCTTATCCTCACTGGGCCCCACTCGGCTGCGGGCCCCATAGCATCCGCATGGGTCGCTATGGTGGTAGTTACGCCCCTGGGCTCTGATGTAAAGGGGACTGCACTGTAATGTAAAGGAGGGGCTGTGATGTAAAGGGGACTGCACTGTAATGTAAAGGAGGGGCTGTGATGTAAAGGGGACTGCACTGTAATGTAAAGGAGGGGCTGCGATGTAAAGGGGACTGCACTGTAATGTAAAGGGGGTGTGTAATATGAAGGGGAATGCACTGTAAAGGGGCACTGTTATTTAAAGGGGACTACATTGTAAGAGGGCACTGTAATGATTACAGTGCCCTTTACAGTGTAGTCACCTTTATATCGCAGTGCCCCCTTACATTACAGTGCCCCTAGCAATCACAGCCCCCCCATCAGAGTGCCCCTTGCAGTCATTGCAGTCATGCCCCCCCTTTCCCTTTCACTCTCTGTCTTCCCTACACAGTCATACGTTTGGCAGGGCAGTGGCAGGATTCAGCCATTTTGTCCTCTCTAGGGTCTCCCTCCCTGCCGATTGTGTCATCATATCAGCAGGACAGGGGGCAAGAGAAACAGGTCATACAGCAGGAGTTGAGCGGCTACTGAAGTCTGTACTAGTCCTATCCGGACCCATGGTCACCGCTCACCTTCTACTGTGCGGCCTGGTCATCAACAGGCCACAGACCGGTACCTGGGGGTTGCACTATATGGCCAAAAGCTTTATGGACACCTGGCCATCGCACATATATGAGCTTGTTGGACATCCAATTCCAAAACCTTGCCCTTTAATGTGGAGTTGGGCCTCCTTTGCAGCTGCAACAGCTTCCGCTCTTCTGGTAAGGCTTTTAACTAGATTTTAATGGGCATCAATTGCAAAATACAGACCTTACGGGTATGTTTTATTTAGGTGACTAAGAATTGCATCAGATGTATCAAAATACATTATAACTGTAGCACCCTTCTAGCTAGGTTGCTATAGTTTAGGCAAATTTAGCTTTTGTTTCCTTTGTAAAAGAGGAGCAGTGTTCAATTGCTTTTGGCTGTTCTTGACTGCTAGCTGAAGATTAAAAGAAATCCATCTGGGTCCCAGCTCCAGCCAAAGCTCAGAGACCCACATCTAGAGTCATAGTTACATAGTCAGATTGAAAAAAGACAAAAGTCCATCAAGTTCCACCAAAAAATAAAAATAAATAAATAAAATAAAAAATACAATCCCATATACACAAACCTACACCCACAGTTGATCCCAGAGGAAGGCGAAAAACCCCAGCAAAGCTTGATCCAATTTGCTACAGCAGGTGAAAAAAATCCTTCCTGATCCCCCGAGATGCAATCGAATTTTCCCTGGATCAACTTTACCTATAAGTATTCAGGCCTTTTTTAAAGCAATCGACTGAGCTTTCCAGAACCACCTCTGGAGAGAGTCTATTCCACATTCTCACAGCTCTTACTTTGAAGAAACCTTTCTGTATTTGGAGATGAAATCTTTTTTCCTCTAGACGTAAAGAGTGCCCCCTTGTCCTCTGTGATGACCTTAAAGTGAATAAATCGACACCAAGATCACAATATGGACCACTTATGTATTTGTACATGTTGATGATATCCTCCCTTAATCTCCTCTTCTCAAGAGGGAAAAGATTCAGTTCCTCTAATCTTTCTTCATAGCTGAGCTCCTCCATGCCTCTTATCAGTTTGGTTGCCCTTCTCTGCACTTTCTCCAGTTCCCCGATATCCTTTTTGAGAACTGGTGCCCAAAACTGAACTGCATATTCCAGATGAGATCTTACTAATGATTTGTACCGGGGCAAAATGATATCTCTTTCTCTGGAGACCATACCTCTCCTAATACATGAAAGGACTTTGCTGGCTTTGAAAACCGCAGCCTGGCATTGCATGTTATTATTGAGCTTAGGATCTACCCAAACCCCCAGATCCCTCTCCACTATGGATTCCCCCAGCTGTTCTCCTCCTAGTATGTGTAATGTGCATATGCTTAGCCCCCAAGTGCATAACTTTACATTTATAAACATTACACCTCATTTGCCACTTAGTTGCCCAATTAGACAGAGCATTGAGGTTGGCTTATAAGTTTGAGACATCCTGTAAGGACGTTATTCCACTGCATAGCTTAGTGTCATCTGTAAAGACAGAAATGTTACTATTAATCACAGGCCAGTTTTAAGATAGGGGGGTGCCAGACCCCGCCCTTCCTTTTTGACCCCTCCCACTTGATGAAAATGGGCGTGGTTTCAGCAAAATAGTGGGCGTGGCTCTAAGGTGGTGTGGTTAGCATCTGAGATGAACGAGGGATGGAGGGAGAGGGAGAAAGGAATGGAGGGACAGATAAGCTATTCCCTACTCTACAAGCAATTTTGTTCCAAGAATATGGACCCAAAGTGACCATATTGACGCTGCACAGTACGCTATCTGCCCAGTGAAATCACACAGACATTACAGGGGCAGCAATAATGTTCTGCATGCAAAGACACACACCATGCCAGCAATATCCATTATACAGAAATGCACAGAGACACTATACGGTAATATCCACTATACACAGATACTACACGGTAATGTCTCCTATACACAGCTACACACTATACAGTAATGTCCCATATATATATATATATATATATATATATATATATATATATATATATATACATATATACACACACTATACACAGATACATACATACATACATACATAACACAGTAACACCCACTATACGGTAATGTCTCCCCTACACATATACACACACAATACTATAATGTCCCCTATACACACACACACACACACACACTATACAGTAATTTATAATGTCCCCTATACATAGATACACACACACACACACAGTATACAGTAATGTCCCCGATAAAAACAAAATTGGTAACATCCTCTAAACACAAATACACACACACTATATGTTAATGTCTCCTACCCAGATACACACACTATACAGTAAAATCCCCTATACATATACACTATAGGGTAATATCCCCTATACACCAATACAAGCACACTATACCACTTATGACCCTTATACATAAGTACATGCACAGTTGCACACTATATGATAACGTCCTCTATACACAGATACATTTCCCCCCATTTACAGATATATACACAGTATACATTGAATTCCTTCTTTCAGATGCTGACACACTGTGAGCAGATAGTAATAGAGAGAGGCCATTTCTCACTTGAACCCAGAGCCCCAGTATACACAGGATGGAGGGAATCATTGAGGAGAAGACAGAGCCGAGATGAGGAGACATCTGCATCTCCTATCATCACATCCAGAGATCGCTCCTCACATGACATCATTCTCTGCCAGCTCACTGCCCCTCCTGCAGCAGATTATTCTATGCCTTCCACTGCACACACCCGGGATTGCCTTCTCACTAATATTAAATGATGCCAGGATGTGTAAATCCCATGGTGCCCCTCCCCTCCAATCCTCCATACCTAATATTCCATGATGCAGGGCACGGTATATAAGCCCCTCTTCACCAGCAATAAATTATGCAAAACAGTTTGTATATCCAAGAGGCTTTCCTCAATAAACATACATACTGCAGAGAATATAACATGGAGCCCCCCTTATCTAACTACAGATGTTGCTGTGCAGTGAATGTATCCAAGGTTGCCTCATCTGGGTAATGTTTGTATCCAGGATCTTCCAATACTGTATGTTGCCAGACAACACATTCACTCTACATACCTCTCCCACAATATTACACAATGCCAGGCCGTGGATGTCTAATCATGCTGAAGGAGCTCAGCTTACCTTCCAGCAACTCTTCTCCGGCCGAAGAACGGAGCTGCCCACATCACTTCCGGTTTTCGTCTAGTACACAAAACCGGAAGTAACCTCTAGAATCAAAAAGCAATGCTCCCGCCCGTTGAATCACATTGATTCTATGAGCTGAAGACACTCGGCGCTTTGTACTGCGCCGCAAGGCGGGTTAAGGGCCCGCAAATGAAGCGCCACGTCTGCAATCTCGTGATTTCATTGACATGGCGCCTCCCATACTGCACTGCGTCCAGCGCCCGGACACAGTGCACTTAGTTAAAAGACTTTTTTTTTTCTTAAAGGGGCCGTTTTAAAAAAAACAATTTTTGAATTTTTTTTTGTGATTACAGGAAGGCCTGCAGTGCCCTGGCGCCCCCTACGGTCAGGCCGCCACTGTCCCAGACCCAATATCATTTATAAAGATATTAAAAAGTAAGGGTCTCAACATTGAACCTTGGGGTACACCACTGATAACCTTAGACCAATCAGAGTAAGAGTTATTACCCGCTTCAGCCTCAGACCATTTGAGCACTTTTTGCAATTCGCACTGCATTGCTGTAACTGACAATTGCACGGTCGTGGGACACTCCCAAACAAAATTGACGTCCTTTTTTTCCCCACA
This sequence comes from Lithobates clamitans, assembly GCA_037952925.1. Taxonomy (NCBI): domain Eukaryota; kingdom Metazoa; phylum Chordata; class Amphibia; order Anura; family Ranidae; genus Lithobates; species Lithobates clamitans. The sequence continues at coordinate 3,401,860 of JBBGZY010000882.1, forward strand.
AATAGAGCTTTCTTTTGGTGGTAATTGATCACCTCGGCGGTTTTTATTTTTTGCGCTATAAACAAAAATATAGAGACAATTTTGAAAAAAAAGCAATATTTTCTACTTTTTGCTATAATAAATATCCCCAAAAAATATATAAAAAAAACTAATTTTTTCCTCAGTTTAGGCCGATACATATTCTTCTACATATTTTTGGTAAAAAAATCGTAATAAGCGTTTATTGATTGGTTTGTGCAAAAGTTATAGCGTCTATAAAATAGGGGATAGTTTTATGGCATTTTTGTTATTTTTTTTTTACTAGTAATGGCGGCAATCAGTGATTTTTATCATAACTGCAACATTATGGCGGACACATCGGACACTTTTGGTGCTATTTTGGGACCATTCACATTTATACAGCGATCAGTGCTATAAAAATGCACTGATTACTGTGTAAATGTGACTGGCAGTGAAGGGGTTAACCACTAGGGGGCTAGGAAGAGGTTAAGTGTGTCATAGCAAGTGATTCTAACTGTTAGGGGGCGTGGCTACGAGTGACACGTCACTGATCGCTGCTCCCGATGGGAGGGAGCAGACGATCAGTGACCTGTCACTAGGAAGAACGGGGAGATGTGTTTACACTGACATCTCCCCGTTCTTCAGCTCCATGGCACAATCGCGAGACACCAGCGGACATCGAGTCCGCAGGTCCCGCAGGCACGATCACTGAGCTTGCGGCAGGGTCACGTGCCGCTGGCAGTGCATACGACCACACGGCAGCAAATTTAAAGGGACGTACATGTACGCCTATTTGCCTGTCCGTGCCATTCTGCCGACGTAAATGTTTGTACGGCGGTCGGCAAGCGGTTAACCACTCCTCTCTGAATTCTGTCTTTTAGCCAGTTTTCTATCCATTTACAAACTGATCTTTCCAAACCTGTAGACTGTACCCTACACATTAGCCATGTGTGGGGAACTGTGTCAAACACTTTTACGAAGCACAAATATACCACGTCCACAGCCACCCCTCTGTCCAAGGTTTTACTTACCTCCTCATAAAAAAAACAGATTTGTTTGGCAACTTCTGTCTTTCATGAATCCATGCTGTCTGTTGCTTAAAATATTTTTTTCCAACAAGAACTCATCTATGTGGTCTTTTATTAATCTCTCCAGTATCTTCCCGACTATAGAAGTTAAACTAACAGGTCTATAGTTACTTGGTAAAGACTTTGATCCCTTTTTAAATATAGGCACCACATTGGCCCTACGCCAATCCATTGGTACTATTCCCGTCATTAATGTGTCCCTAAAAATTAGAAACAATGGCTTTGAAATGACAGAGCTCAATTCTTTTAGGATCTGTGGGTGGATGCCATCTGGTCCAGGCACTTTAGTCACCTTTATTCTGTCTAAATATTTCTGGACCATATCACTTTTGAACCATTGTGGATTTGGGGCTGTGTCACTACCACCCCATTATGGACATGAGCTCCCCCCTGCTCCTTTATATACACAGAGCTGAACAAAGTATTTAATAACTTAGCCTTCTCTTTGTCCCCAGTCACCCACTCTAGATTATTTTGTAAAGGGCCTACATGCTCAGACTTGACCTTTTTACTATTAATATATTTGAAAAATTTTTGGGGGTTTGTCCTACTATCTTTTGCAATCTGTCGTACGTTTTGAATTTTTGCATCCTTGATTTCCTTTTTACATACAGTGGGGCAAAAAAGTATTTAGTCAGCCACCAATTGTGCAAGTTCTCCCACTTAAAAAGATGAGAGAGGCCTGTAATTGTCATCATAGGTATACCTCAACTATGAGAGACAAAATGTGTAAACAAATACAGGCAATCACATTGTCTGATTTTTGAAAGAATGTATTTGCAAATTATGGTGGTAAATAAGTATTTGGTCACCTACAAACATGCAAGATTTCTGGCTCTCACAGACCTGTATCTTCTTCTTTAAGAGGCTCCTCTGTCCTCCACTCATTACCTGTATTAATGGCACCTGTTTGAACCTGTTATCAGTATAAAAGACACCTGGGGGTGTGGCCTGGACGCGGCTGAAGATGGCAGCTTAATCCTTCTGCTCCGCTACTCTACGGTCCTCCATCCTACATAGAGGGAGTTTATCCCCAGCAACCATGCGCAAAACAGACCGGGACCCATCTGCCACCCACTCCCGCTCACCGCGGGACCCTGACATGCAACTTACCGGCAATATACCAGAGATATTCAGGTCCCAAATGCGGGAGACATCCTCAGCAACTCAGGCCTCCAGAGAGGTGAGTCGCAGTCCCACGAGGCGGCCGGGAACAGAGGCAAGCGGGCCCCACCCCCTAGCCACGAGCAGCCTAAGCTTAGAAGAGCCGTAGCTGCAGACATTAAAAACACCTTGTCTTCAGCAATATCTGAGCTAAGACTTGACATGTAGGCTGTGGCGGGACACCTGGAGGAGGTGGAAGGAATCTCAGATCGCCATGAGGCCGCAATCAATATAGCACAGCATTCCCTAAACACTCACTCCATACAGCTAGAGGAATTACAGAGACATGTAGAAGATTTAGACAACAGGGGTCACCGTCACAAGATTAGAATCAAGGGGCTCCCTGAATCAATCGACTCAGACCACCTTCCTCAAGCTGTGACAAACGTCTTTAACCACTTCCCACCCGGCCACTGCACATAAACGGCCGGGTGGGCTATCTCTCCTTCTGAGTGGACGTTCAGGAACGTCCTTCAGAAGGAGCGGGATCGCGCGCGCGTGCCCACGCAGCGGCGCGATCCCGATGCGCTCGTGTCTCCCGGACACGGCGCATCTCCGATCGGCAGGAGGGCTCCGCGATTGGCCCTCCTGATCACATGATGGCCGTGTCGAATCACAGCCGTCATGTGATGTAAACACAGAGCCAGTTGCTAGGCAATCGGCTCTCCTCTCCTCACACGGAAGTTGTCAGTGAGGAGAGGAGAGCGGATCGCTGCAGCCGGCTGGTGATCAGTGAGTATGAGCTGTTTTTTACAGCTTTTTACTCACTGATCACCAGTCTAGTGACCCCACACATGTAAAAACACACAGTAAACACAAAGTAAACACACAATGTCCCCAAAACACGTCCCCACATAGTAAAAACACCTGTCCCCTACATATGTCCCAGTAAAATCACATGTCCCAATGATTCTCTGCACACATATGTCACCCGCGCACATCTGTACATGATCATTTGCGCACATGTGTCCGTGATCACACAAACCAATTATTATACACTTAACGGGATTTTTTTTACCAAAAACATGTAGCAGAATACATTTTGGCTTAAATTTATGACAAAATTTGATTTTATTTGGATTTCTTTTAAAATAGAAAGAAGAAAATATTGTTTTTTTTTCCCAAAATTTCCTGCTTTTTTTTCGCTTATATCGCAAAAAATAAAAAACGGAGTCGTGAATATATACCACCAAAAGATTGTGAACAAAATGATAAAAATTTAATTTGGGTACAGCATTGCATGACTGCGCAATTGTCATTGAAAGTGTGAGAGCGCTGAAAGCTGAAAATTGGTCTGGGAAGGAAGGGGGTGAAAGTGCCCAGTATTGAGGTGGTTAACAACCTTTTAGGGCACCCGCCTGACACCCCTGTGGACATGGAATAACTGCATCCAACACTTCGCCCCAGGGGTAGAAATACAGACCCCCCAAGAGATGTTATAGGGTGTCTATCCAACTTCAGAATAAAAGAAAATGCTCTACCTATCACAAGTCACCTAGCTGGAACCACAATACTCCCCTCCCTGCAGAAACACTAAACCATTAGCCATTATAAATATCCTAAATACAATATATTAACATTCTTGTTGTATTAATTATGGATTAGGGTAGTGTCTTGTTGGATCATATCTTTACAATTGTACCATTCTTACTTGTTATTGATGTATTTGTACTTTTCCCTTTTCACTCAATAAAAGAAATTTAAGGGAAAAAAAAATAAAAGATACCTGTCCACAACCTCAAACAGTCACACTCCAAACTCCACTATGGTGAAGACCAAAGAGCTGTTGAAGGACACCAGAAATAAAATTGTAGACCTGCATCAGGCTGGGAAGACTGAATCTGCAATAGACAAGCAGATTGGTGTGAAGAAATCAACTGTGGGAGCATCAATTCGAAAATGGAAGACATACAAGACCACTGATAATCTCCCTCGATCTGGGACTCCATGCAAGATCTCACCCCGTGGGGTAAAATGATCACAAGAACGGTGAGCAAAAATCCCAGAACCACACGAGGGGACCTAGTGAATGACCTGCAGAGAGCTGGGACCAATGTAAAAAAGGCTACCATCAGTAACACACTATGCCGCCAGTGACTCAGATCCTGCAGTGCCAGACGTGTCCCCCTGCTTAGGCCAGTACATGTCCGGGCCCATCTGAGGTTTGCTAGAGAGCATTTTGATGATCCAGAAGAGGATTGGGAGAATGTCATATGGTCAGATGAAACCAAAGTAGAACTGTTTGGTAGGAACACAACTCGTCGTGTTTGGAGGAGAGAGAATGCTGAGTTGCAACCAAAGAACACCATACCTACTGTGAAGCATGGGGGTGGCAACATCATGCTTTGGGGCTGTTTCTCTGCAAAGGGAACAGGACGACTGATCCGTGTACATAAAAGAATGCATGGGGCCATGTATCGTGAGATTTTGAGTGCAAACCTTCTCCCATCAGCAAGGGCATTGAAGATGAAACATGGCTGGGTATTTCAGCATGACAATGATCCTAAACACACCACCCGGGCAACGAAGGAGTGGCTTCGTGAGAAGCATTTCAAGGTCCTGGAGTGGCCTAGCCAGTCTCCAGATCTCAACCCCATAGAAAAACCTTTGGAGGGAGATGAAAGTCCGTGTTGCCCAGCGACAGCCCAAAAACATCACTGCTCTAGAGGAGATCTGCATGGAGGAATGGGCCAACATACCAGCAACAGTGTGTGACAACCTTGTGAAGACTTACAGAATATGTTTGACCTCTGTCATTAACAACAAAGGATATATAACAAAGTATTGAGATGAACTTTTGATATTGACCAAATACTTATTTTCCAGCATAATTTGCAAATAAATTCTTTAAAAAAATCTGGATTTGTTTCCACATTTTGTCTCTCATAGTTGAGGTATACCTATGATGACAATTACAGGCCTCTCTCATCTTTTTAAGTGGAGAGTGCGCTGCATTAAACAATTTAAAACATTGTAGCGTGACTAAAGTGCTGTGTGTGACCGTGTGTACAGGGCATTAGTGTGTTCGTTTGAGCACTAATACACTGCCCAACAAGAATTTTCTTGCCTTTGTGGCTGTGAGTGAGTAAAGAGATGAGCTCAGGCGTATTATTTGGATATATCGTATTTATTGGCGTATAACACGCACCTTCACTTTTTCAGGAAAAAAAAACTTAAAATTTTAAATAAAGAACTGTGAAGCAAATTAAGTGCCCATCTGCAGACCCCCAATTGCTATGAATGCAGCACCCACCATTGCTAGGAATGCAGCACCCACCATTTCTAGGAATGCAGCACCCACCATTGCCAGGAATGCAGCACCCACCAATGCCAGGAATGCAGCACCCACCATTGCCAGGAATGCAGCCCCACCTTTGCCAGGAATGCAGCCCCACCTTTGCCAGGAATGCAGCCCCACCTTTGCCAGGAATTCACTCACCACTGCCAGCAATGCAGCACCGACCATTACCAGGAATGCACTCACCATTACCATCAGTGCAGCCTTGGAGGGCACATGGAGGCGAGCGCGAGCGCCAAAGATATCCTACAGGAGAATTTCCTGTTTACACAGCTGCCTCTTTAAGAGAAAGAGAAAGTCCCGCCTCCTTTGATGGACAGAACAGTCGTCCATTGGCAGCGCCGGAGATGGGACTTCCTATTACAGAGGCTGCCGTGTAAACGGGAAATACTACTCCTGTGTGCACGGTACTCGTCCCGCCTCCTCCCTCCGAGGCAGCCAGCCTATATATCTTTTGTGGCCCTGGCGCTGGGAGATGGTCGGGGGGTCACAAAAGATATACATGTTTAGATAACCAGGCGGGCCATTCAAAACCGGACCGCGGGCCGCAATTGGCTTGCGGGCCGGACTTTGGACATGCCTGGCCTAGAGTGATCTGTATAAGTCAGCCTTTCTCAACCTTTTCAACACAGAGGAACCCTTGAAATAATTTTCTGGGTTCAGGGTAATCTTACTAAAAATTACTGTAGCAATATGGGCTATAATTGCCACAAACAGTTATTCCCTGCCCTATCTGTGTACCATGTTATTCCTCTAGTGCTCAGCATTATGAGACTGACATCATATCTGTAAGCCCAGCCAAAGGAATTATGGAAAAGAAATAACCGCGCTAAATATAAGTGAAACACGTGAAGCAATCTCAAAGACTTCCGTGAGGAAGTACATATATAAATACAAAAATGTTGATAATATTAAAAATTTAATTATGAAAAGTACAAGGGTCAACACATGTATGTATGAATCAAACATGAGTGTCCATATGTAATATTTGCGAATAAAAATAAGTGTCCATATATAGTAACAGAAAATAAAAATGTGAAGTAATGATCTGAAATCAGTCCAAGAAAAACCCCTTGGGTGAATCCAACCAGAGTCAATGGTGTAAAAAATATGAGTGACAACCCATACAGTATCCGCAAATACCCAATAATTGCGCTCACCGCAAGGCAAGCGAACACCAGCCTGTATCACGTCTCGGTGTGGAGAATCCAGATGGCGCTCTTAGACTGTATACATCGTACCTGAAAGGATGTAATGAGGACACCAAACTTCCATCTCATGGACATGTAAATAAAAAGAAACTGGCCATAGTGTAATACTGCCAAACTAATCAAAGTTTAGAAAAGGTAGAAAACTTACACTAGTGCATAAAGATACGGCAGGAAAAAAAGGGAACTTAGAGTGAACACTAGCAAACTCCGTAGTGAAGATGAGACCCCACACTCCGTGCAAATATTGCGCTTACCGCAAGGCAAGCCAACAGCTTGTGTTCAACATTGGTTAACCACACCACACTACGTGATCCACCACCAGGCAAATAATGTGCTTACCGCAAGGCAAGCCAACCACAGCTTATGTTCAATAGCAGTATGAGAGATCCATTGGCGTTCTGGACTGCTTGCGGCAGGAACCGGGGGATACAGCAGAGACTCCAAAATGACATCTCACAAACTGGTAAATAAAAAGGAACTGGCCATAGTGTAATACTGATAAAAACGATTTAATAGATAAAGGTAGAAAACTCACATGAGTATTTAAAAATGCAGCAAACAGCCGTCAGGCATAGCGAGCACCCGTCCACACTGAAAATGGCGATGACGTCAGAGCGTCAACCTCCCAACGTACGTTTCACCACAAATGGCATCGTCTGGGGAATGGGCGACGCTCTGAATCATCGCTCTAAATAGTGTACAGCTAAACCACGCCTCGTTCTGAGATCTCAGCAGCGGAAGGAAGACATACGAGCCGCCTCTCTCTCACAGCTCATACTGCCATACGAGCCGCCTCTCTCTCACAGCTCATACTGCCATACGAGCCGCCTCTCCCTAATCACAGCTCATACTGCCATACGAGCCGCCTCTCCCTAATCACAGCTCATACTGCCATACAAGCCGCCTCTCTCTAATCACAGCTCATACTGCCATACGAGCCGCCTCTCTCTAATCACAGCTCATACTGCCATACGAGCCACCTCTCCCTAATCACAGCTCATACTGCCATACGAGCCGCCTCTCTCTAATCACAGCTCATACTGCCATACGAGCCGCCTCTCCCTAATCACAGCTCATACTGCCATACGAGCCGCCTCTCTCTAATCACAGCTCATACTGCCATACGAGCCGCCTCACTCTCACAGCTCATACTTCCATACGAGCCGCCTCTCTCTAATCACAGCTCATACTGCCACACGAGCCGCCTCTCTCTAATCACAGCTCATACTGCCACACGAGCCGCCTCTCTCTAATCACAGCTCATACTGCCATACGAGCCGCCTCTCCCTAATCACAGCTCATACTGCCATACGAGCCGCCTCTCCCTAATCACAGCTCATACTGCCATACGAGCCGCCTCTCCCTAATCACAGCTCATACTGCCATACGAGCCGCCTCTCCCTAATCACAGCTCATACTGCCATACGAGCCGCCTCTCTCTAATCACAACTCATACTGCCATACGAGCCGCCTCTCCCTAATCACAGCTCATACTGCCATACGAGCCGCCTCTCTCTCACAGCTCATACTGCCATACGAGCCGCTGTCCTCGTTCCCTCGGCGGATAAGTTCCCCCCTGTACTGCGCAGGCGCAGCGCCTGCGCAGTACGAACTACTAACACCCGCCGGAGATAGCCGAAGCTCAAGATCGACAATCAGCTGTACACGGCGCCTGCGCTCTGGGTCCAGGTTCCTTCCCTACCATCCAAGTGGACCTAGAGGGGGAATCTAAAAGAGCCGAGGGAAGCGAGGCCGTGCCCAAAGCGTGGCGAGCGAAGCGAGCCTGCGAGGGGCCCTCTTACAGGCGCCGTGTACAGCTGATTTGGACCTATTCCCCTTCGGCTATTTCTGCCGGATCCTGCTGGAGGGTCCTTATCCGCCGAGCGGAACTTTCTCGGCAGAACACCACCTCTCCCTAATCACAGCTCATACTGCCATACGAGCCGCCTCTCCCTAATCACAGCTCATATCAGCAAAACAGGAACAAGAACAAGACTGAATCTTGTACTCATATTCTAAAACATCTATGGTGGAAATAAATGTTTATTGCAAGGGAATAAAATGATTGTAAAAATAATCATAAAAAATGCCCAATCAAAAAGCTAAACTTTAATGGAGGGTTAGACAGGCTAGGCATTCGAAAGGAGCACCAAGCGAATCTACTATCAAAACTCTGCCCTCTTGTGGCAACTGAAGAGAAGGCAGAACCTCAAATAAGAAATAATAAAATTATCTCTGTAAATTCAAAAGAATATATATTCAATTATGGATATAAATTCCACATAAAATAATATTACTTAATGTTGTTTCTGAGTAATAAAGGTGAATACTCCCCAAAACCAATTTAGTTGTTGGTAAATATCATATGCCAATAGAGTAGATATACAAATAAAAAACGAAAACAAAATATGCTAAAATTATAGGAAATATGGGCAGGTGTGGGAATGACTAAAAATATTAAAAGTAAATTTGGATATGAAAAAATCCTTCGTGAATGCTGAGATATCACATTGAGTTAACATCAAATTAAACATTATGCATTATCAATAAAAGCATTTAGGTCTACTCCAACGTTCAACCCGAACGGTGTATAACATTTAATTTTGAAAATCCATGCCATTTCTAAACGAGAAATTCCTCGCACCAAAGATCCACCTCTCCAGGGGCTTGTGTATTTATCAATGCCCAGGAAGACAGTTTTATCCGGATTTCTATCGTGAACTTCCGAGTAATGTCTGGACATCGGATGTTTGGGGAAACCGTTGAGGATATTAGTCACGTGCTCATTTAGTCTGACCCTGAGGGGGCGCTTAGTCCTGCCCACATACTGAAGCCCACAAGGGCATTGGAGCAGGTATACAACCCCCTCAGTGGAGCACGTGATAAAAGGTTTGATAGCAAACTCTACATGTGTGCTAGAAGACCTAAAACTCAAAGTTCTCCTATGTGTGCAGCCATTTAATGAACATATCCTGCATCTCCTGCATTGATAAAATCCAGAAGGATTATTGAAAAAACTGTTTTTGATATTAGGGAGGTCAATGATGTTATTAGCAATGGTGCCCCTTAAAGAGGGCACACCCCTGTAAACCACTTGGGGTCTGGCAGGGAGGAAAGTGTTAAGGGTCGTGTCATTGGTGAGGATATGCCAATGTCTATTGATTATATTCCTCACTGATCTATGTTGAATAGAGTAGGCCGTAATGAATGGGATGGAAGGCATCCTACTGTTATTAGGTGGTTTCTCAATGAGGAGATCTTTCCTATCCATAGCTAACACCTCCTTTAAGGTATTAGCCAGAGGTGTGTGTGAATATCCCTTCTCTAAGAATCTTTTAGTCAGTATATCGGCCTGCGAAAGAAATTCACCAATGTCCAAACAATTACGCCTTAGGCACACATACTGACTTTTGGGCACCGAATTAATCCAGGATTCATGATGGCAACTATTGGTGGGAATGTACGAGTTGCGGTTGGTGCTCTTAAAATGAGTGGCTGTGGTAAACTGACCACCCTCTATTCTAACGGATAGATCCAGGAAGCTAATCTTTTGTTGGCTAGCCTCATAGTTGAGAAAGATGCCCCTCTTATTGATATTAAGTTCCTCAAGGAATAAATCAAGATCGACCCTATTACCATCCCATAGGAGGAGGATGTTGTCTATATATCTAGCCCACAAGACTATCTGGGGTCTATTTTGGGCATAGACGACATCCTCCTCACAAAGGGCCATGAAGAGGTTCGCCAGGCTGGGGGCATACTTAGCCCCCATGGCGACCCCTCTGTCCTGTTTGTAAAATTGCCCTCCAAACCAAAAATAACTGCGAGAAGCAGCAAAATGAAGCAGTTCAAGAATGAAAGAAATTTGGTCGGTGTGGAGGTTGGAGTCACGCCTTAAAAAATGTTCGACTGCATGGAGGCCGAGACTATGTGGTATGACAGTTTAAAGCGATGTGACATCGGCTGTCACCATCCATAGTACAGGCCTCGGTGTGATTCCAGCAAGGGAATTGATTACATGTCGTGAATCTTTAATATAATAAGGTGCCTTTACAACTAAGGGTTGCAAGAAAAAATCTATGTACCTGCCCACCCGGGACGTGATGGAATCTATACCACTCACGATTGGACGTCCCGGGGGGCAGGTAGGGTGCTTATGAATCTTTGGAAGATAATATATCACTGGTGTCCTTGGCGCCCTAGGTATAAGGTAGGACTTCTCTTTTTTGTTAAAGACACCCAGTTCAAAGCCCCTCTGGACTAAAGCTTTCAATTCCTTCTTGTATTTGATTTTAGGATCGGAGAGAAGAGGGGTATATGTATCCTTGTCACCTAATATCCTATGCATTTCTGCTAGGTAATCTTGTTTATCTAAAACTATGATACCACCCCCCTTATCAGCAGGCCCGATGACTAAATTTTTGTTTTTACATAAGGAATCCAGCCCTGCCGCAAAATCTCTATCTGTCTTAAGCTTATTGATAGGCATTTTATCCAAATCACTGAGTACTATGTCTCTGAAAACTTTAAGGGAGGGAGCCAAGACCCCAGGGGGATTAAATAAAGAGGCGTTTGCAAGCCCTGAATGTGTATAACCAACAGACAGTACATGATTGGTTTGGATAGGGTTGGATACCATATACCGCTTGATGCTCAGTCTTCGTATGAACTTATGAATGTCCATGTAGGTCTGAAATTTGTTCAACCTACATGGGGGAGCAAATTTCAGACCCTTACTCAGCACCAATTTTTCTGAGTCGGTCAGGACAGCAGTACTTAGATTAAATATTCCATCCTCCGTTATGACTTCTTTCTTTTTTGGTCGTAACCTTCTCCCTCCCCGGGTCCCTCTTTTGCATCCATGGGTCTTTTTTTGCCTTGGGTGGTTTTGTGAAAACCCCAATGCTGATTGGCATTGGAAGGGCCAGGACTAGCCAAATCTTCACCAATATCAAACCTAGAATGTGGTAATGGATTTGATATGCCAGATGCACCTCTAGGTTCGGGGTCCTCACTGGGACCATCTAAATCCCTCAATGGGTAGAAATTATTGTGAGTACTCACATTATATTCTGGTCCTTTTCTCCTATCTGAAGCTCCATAATGATCAAAGTGACGATATTCCATTTCGTATCTGTCAGAGTGATCAGGCCTATACCCCATATGGGAGTCATACTCATGATGGTAGTTGGTCCCATTAGTAGGGATACAGGGGAAAGGTGGGGCACCCCTATTATTGTATTGATAAAATTGCCGTTCATAGGCTGACTGGGGGGGCGGATAGTTATAATTGTAAGGAATCCCTGCATTTTCATAACCTCTATCTCTCACCTGGCTGGGAGGACCCCCCACCCCTTTACCCCGCCGGGGGGGCAAAGGTGTATAGTTAGAAGGGCCTCCACTTCTCCCCATCCCACCACGCCTGAAAGGTGATTGGTGGGAAGTAGGTTTACCTCTCCAGGGAGGTCCTGGGTATCCTCCAGGGGGTCGCATAGGGTTAGGCCTAGTATTGGTAGAGAGAGGAACCACACTGATGTTGACTGGGGCTCCAACCTCCATGGCTTCAATATTTATGTTGGTTTGTTCTGCCAACAACTTTTTCTGCCATTCAAACACTACTCCTCCTTGATAGTCCCCTAAATCTCTATTATACTTCTTTTTCTTCTTGGTTTTTTGATCTTTGTCCTCCTTATCTAACAATTTTAAAAGGGAGGACGACCTATCTTGATAGTCCGTACTCCCTTTGAAAGGAGTGAGCTTGTCTTTGATATTTTTGATTTCTTCATCTAAACGGGTTTATTGTTCTTACGTCCAACCAGAAACTCAAGAAACTCAACCCCTGCCGTATTAAAGTAGGCGAACCATTCTTCCAACTGGACGTCTCCCTGTTGGGGGCTAACCTCCCACCTGAGGCTACGAGGAACCATCTGGTTTTTAATGTACGTATTTAAATAGGCGATATCTCACTGGGTGTGAAGTTCAGAAATGGTCAAGTTTTTGAGCTTCATAAAGAGACCACCCAGGTGCTCTTAGACTGTATACATCGTAGCTAAAAGGATGTAATGAGGACACCAAACTTCCATCTCATAGACATGTAAATAAAAAGAAACTTCCCTTCACAGGTTTATTTCTGTGTTCTACACATATACGGTTTCACGTACACTAGTATATTTATTATGGACATTTTTGAGTACAGAGCCAACAAAGTGGTCAACACCGAGGGAGTGTTTGAAGCCTTTAAGGGAGATGAAAGTGATCTGGGTGGTCTCTTTATAAAGCTCAAAAACTTGACCATTTCTGAACTTCACACCCAGTGGGATATCGCCTATTTAAATACGTACATTAAAAACCAGATGGTTCCTCGTAGCCTCAGGTGGGAGGTTAGCCCCCAACAGGGAGACGTCCAGTTGGAAGAATGGTTCGCCTACTTTAATACGGCAGGGGTTGAGTTTCTTAGATTTCTGGTTGGACGCAAGAACAATAAACTTACCCGTTTAGATGAAGAAATCAAAAATATCAAAGACAAGCTCACTCCTTTCAAAGGGAGTACGGACTATCAAGATAGGTCGTCCTCCCTTTTAAAATTGTTAGATAAGGAGGATAAAGATCAAAAAACCAAGAAGAAAAAGAAGTATAATAGAGATTTAGGGGACTATCAAGGAGGAGTAGTGTTTGAATGGCAGAAAAAGTTGTTGGCAGAACAAACCAACATAAATATTGAAGCCATGGAGGTTGGAGCCCCAGTCAACATCAGTGTGGTTCCTCCCTCTACCAATACTAGGCCTAACCCTATGCGACCCCCTGGAGGATACCCAGGACCTCCCCGGAGAGGTAAACCTACTTCCCACCAATCACCTTTCAGGCGTGGTGGGATGGGGAGAAGTGGAGGCCCTTCTAACTTTACACCTTTGCCCTCACGGCGGGGTAAAGGGGTGGGGGGTCCTCCCAGCCAGGTGAGAGATAGAGGTTATGAAAATGCAGGGATTCCTTACAATTATAACTATCCACCCCCCCAGTCAGCCTATGAACGGCAATTTTATCAATACAATAATAGGGGTGCCCCACCTTTCCCCCGTAACCCTACTAATGGGACCAACTACCATCATGAGTATGACTCCCATATGGGGTATAGGCCTGATCACTCTGACAGATACAAAATGGAATATCATCACTTTAATCATTATGGAGCTTCAGATAGGAGAGAAGGACTAGAATATAATGTGAGTACTCACAATAATTTCTACCCATTGAGGGATTTAGATGGTCCCAGTGAGGACCCCGAACCTAGAGGTGCATCTGGCATATCAAATCCATTACCACATTCTAGGTTTGATATTGGTGAAGATTTGGCTAGTCCTGGCCCTTCCAATGCCAATCAGCATTGGGGTTTTCACAAAACCACCCAAGGCAAAAAAAGACCTATGGATGCAAAAGAGGGACCCGGGGAGGGAGAAGGTTACGACCAAAAAAGAAAGAAGTCATAACGGAGGATGGAATATTTAATCCAAGTACTGCTGTCCTGACCGACTCAGAAAAATTGGTGCTGAGTAAGGGTCTGAAATTTGCTCCCCCATGTAGGATGAACAAATTTCAGACCTACATGGACATTCATAAGTTCATACGAAGACTGAGCATCAAGCGGTATATGGTATCCAGCCCTATCCAAACCAATCATGTACCGTCTGTTGGTTATACACATTCAGGGCTTGCAAACGCCTCTTTATTTAATCCCCCTGGGGTCTTGGCTCCCTCCCTTAAAGTTTTCAGAGACATAGTACTCAGTGATTTGGATAAAATGCCTATCAATAAGGTTAAGACAGATAGAGATTTTGTGGCAGGGCTGGATTCCTTATGTGAAAACAAAAATTTAGTCATCAGGCCTGCTGATAAGGGAGGTGGTATCATAGTTTTAGATAAACAAGATTACCTAGCAGAAATGCATAGGATATTAGGTGACAAGGATACATATACCCCTCTTCTCTCCGATCCTAAAATCAAATACAAGAAGGAATTGGAAGCTTTAGTCCAGAGGGGCTTTGAACTGGGTGTCTTTAACAAAAAAGAGAAGTCCTACCTTATACCTAGGGCGCCAAGGACACCAGTGATATATTATCTTCCAAAGATTCATAAGCACCCTACCTGCCCCCCGGGACGTCCAATCGTGAGTGGTATAGATTCCATCACGTCCCGGGTGGGCAGGTACATAGATTTTTTCTTGCAACCCTTAGTTGTAAAGGCACCTTCTTATATTAAAGATTCACGACATGTAATCAATTCCCTTGCTGGAATCACACCGAGGCCTGGACTATGGATGGTGACAGCCGATGTCACAACGCTTTATACTGTCATACCACATAGTCTCAGCCTCCATGCAGTCGAACATTTTTTAAGGCGTGACTCCAACCTCCACATCCACCAAATTTCTTTCATTCTTGAACTGCTTCATTTTGCTGCTTCTCGCAGTTATTTTTGGTTTGGAGGGCAATTTTACAAACAGGACAGAGGGGTCGCCATGGGGGCTAAGTATGCCCCCAGCCTGGCGAACCTCTTCATGGCCCTTTGGGAGGAGGTTGTCGTCTATGCCCAAAATAGACCCCAGATAGTCTTGTGGGCTAGATATATAGACGACATCCTCCTCCTATGGGATGGTAATAGGGTCGATCTTGATTTATTCCTTGAGGAACTTAATATCAATGAGAGGGGCATCTTTCTCAACTATGAGGCTAGCCAACAAAAGATTAGCTTCCTGGATCTATCCATTAGAATAGAGGGTGGTCAGTTTACCACAGCCACTCATTTTAAGAGCACCGACCGCAACTCGTACATTCCCACCAATAGTTGCCATCATGAATCCTGGATTAAGTCGGTGCCCAAAAGTCAGTATGTGCGCCTAAGGCGTAATTGTTCGGACATTGGTGAATTTCTTTTGCAGGCCGATATACTGACTAAAAGATTCTTAGAGAAGGGATATTCACACACACCTCTGGCTAATACCTTAAAGGAGGTGTTAGCTATGGATAGGAAAGATCTCCTCATTGAGAAACCACCTAACAGTAGGATGCCTTCCATCCCATTCATTACGGCCTACTCTATTCAACATAGATCAGTGAGGAATATAATCAATAGACATTGGCATATCCTCATCAATGACACGACCCTTAACACTTTCCTCCCTGCCAGACCCCAAGTGGTTTACAGGGGTGTGCCCTCTTTAAGGGGCACCATTGCTTATAACATCATTGACCCCCCTAATATCAAAAACAGTTTTTTCAATAATCTTTCTGGATTTTATCAATGCAGGAGATGCAGGATATGTTCATTAAATGGCTGCACACATAGGAGAACTTTGAGTTTTAGGTCTTCTAGCACACATGTAGAGTTTGCTATCAAACCTTTTATCACGTGCTCCACTGAGGGGGTTGTATACCTGCTCCAATGCCCTTGTGGGCTTCAGTATGTGGGCAGGACTAAGCGCCCCCTCAGGGTCAGACTAAATGAGCACGTGACTAATATCCTCAACGGTTTCCCCAAACATCCGATGTCCAGACATTACTCAAAAGTTCACGATAGAAATCCGGATAAAACTGTCTTCCTGGGCATTGATAAATACACAAGCCCCTGGAGAGGTGGATCTTTGGTGCGAGGAATTTCTCGTTTAGAAATGGCATGGATTTTTAAAATTAAATGTTATACACCGTTCGGGTTGAACGTTGAAGTAGACCTAAATGCTTTTATTGATAATGCATAATGTTTAATTTGATGTTAACTCAATGTGATATCTCAGCATTCACAAAAGATTTTTTCATATCCAAATTTACTTTTAATATTTTTAGTCATTCCCACACCTGCCCATATTTCCTATAATTTTAGCATATTTTGTTTTCTTTTTTATTTGTATATCTACTCCATTGACATATGATATTTACCAACAACTAAATTGGTTTTGGGGAGTATTCACCTTTATTACTCAGAAACAACATTAAGTAATATTATTTTTATGTGGAATTTATATCCATGATTAAATATATATTCTTTTGAATTTAGAGAGGCGGAGAGGGAGCTTGTATGGCAGTATGAGCTGTGATTAGGGAGAGGCGGCTCGTATGGCAGTCTGAGCTGTGATTAGGGAGAGGCGGCTCGTATGGCAGTATGAGCTATGAGAGAGAGGCAGCTCGTATGTCTTCCTTCCGCTGCTGAGATCTCAGAACGAGGCGTGGTTTAGCTGTACACTATTTAGAGCGATGATTCAGAGCGTCGCCCGTTCCCCAGACGACGCCATTTGTGGTGAAGCGTACGTCGGGAGGTTGACGCTCTGACGTCATCGCCATTTTCAGTGTGGATGGGTGCTCGCTATGCCGAAATTCACGCCAACAGATTTGCGCTTACTCTGAATAGTCAGGAAGATATAAGCAGCTAACATCACAAATAGAATCGTTGCCACATAAATAGATAATAAACAAAAAATGTGTAGCGCTATTAAGACAAGATACCTTAAACTGATAAGTTAAAAAGGCCTATACCCAAAGTGTAATATACACCAATAAAGGTAGCACATATAAAATCAAACTGGGAATAAATGTGTCAAATGGACAGTCAGTGAGTTGGAACTGGATGGGTCACTACCCAAAACGTGAGGTGAGGAGCGCCTTCACCAGCATACAGCAGAAAAAGTCTCAGAGGTTGATATTCTGCAGCCACTTAAAAAGTCTCATCAATAAATAGGATGTTCCATCTATGAACCACACTATTCACCACTGTGTCTTCAGAAACATGCAGTGCGCTTAGATGTAATAGATGGGGGCTTACCGGAGGGTTTGAACCCAAAAACAGCATATACTGTTAGGGTCAAACCGACTTTTATTGCACCCTGGCAATGGTGAGAAGATCTTGGCAGCCTGGAGATATTGAACAGGGCTGTTCTAATGATGCATCTTCTCCATAGGTATTACTGGATCTCTCCACGCAGGGTTCATAAAAGGCACAAAAAGGGACTACATAGTGTGATACCGTAGACACCGTATTTATTAAAATAAAAAGAAATACACTTACATGATGAAGTAAATAAAAAGCGCTTGTACGTAAAAGGGGCGGCAGTGGAGTCCTCCCGACGCGTTTCGTCTGAGTAGACTTCGTCCTGGGGTACCCTCCACTGCAGCCCAAATCCTTAATATAGGCACTGTGTTCATCCTGATGTGACTCCAGCCCGTTCAATTACAAAAATCTGCACTTCCGGGTTACCCAAGATGGCGGACCCGCGTGCGTTCCAGGCCTCGTCTTGGTGGGTGTATTATGCGCTCCACCAACCAAAACGAAGGCCAAATGTTCCCCATGTATTAATTGTTTAAGAGCCATTATCATATTGAGAGATATGATATTGAGACATATTCTCTCTCAATATGATAATGGCTCTTAAACAATTAATACATGGGGAACATTTGGCCTTCGTTTTGGTTGGTGGAGCGCATAATACACCCACCAAGACGAGGCCTGGAACGCACGCGGGTCCGCCATCTTGGGTAACCCGGAAGTGCAGATTTTTGTAATTGAACGGGCTGGAGTCACATCAGGATGAACACAGTGCCTATATTAAGGATTTGGGCTGCAGTGGAGGGTACCCCAGGACGAAGTCTACTCAGACGAAACGCGTCGGGAGGACTCCACTGCCGCCCCTTTTACGTACAAGCGCTTTTTATTTACTTCATCATGTAAGTGTATTTCTTTTTATTTTAATAAATTCGGTGTCTACGGTATCACACTATGTAGTCCCTTTTTGTGCCTTTTATGAACCCTGCGTGGAGAGATCCAGTAATACCTATGGAGAAGATGCATCATTAGAACAGCCCTGTTCAATATCTCCAGGCTGCCAAGATCTTCTCACCATTGCCAGGGTGCAATAAAAGTCGGTTTGACCCTAACAGTATATGCTGTTTTTGGGTTCAAACCCTCCGGTAAGCCCCCATCTATTACATCTAAGCGCACTGCATGTTTCTGAAGACACAGTGGTGAATAGTGTGGTTCATAGATGGAACATCCTATTTATTGATGAGACTTTTTAAGTGGCTGCAGAATATCAACCTCTGAGACTTTTTCTGCTGTATGCTGGTGAAGGCGCTCCTCACCTCACGTTTTGGGTAGTGACCCATCCAGTTCCAACTCACTGACTGTCCATTTGACACATTTATTCCCAGTTTGATTTTATATGTGCTACCTTTATTGGTGTATATTACACTTTGGGTATAGGCTTTTTTAACTTATCAGTTTAAGGTATCTTGTCTTAATAGCGCTACACATTTTTTGTTTATTATCTATTTATGTGCTCGCTATGCCGGCTGGCTGTTTGCTGTATTTTTACATACTCATGTGAGTTTTCTACCTTTATCTATTAAATCGTTTTTATCAGTATTACACTATGGCCAGGTCCTTTTTATTTACCAGTTTGTGAGATGGATCTCTCATACTGCTATTGAACATAAGCTGTGGTTGGCTTGCCTTGCAGTAAGCGCAATATTTGCACGGAGTGTGGGGTCTCATCTTCACTACGGAGTTTGCTAGTGTTCACTCTAAGTTCCCTTTTTTTTCCTGCTGTATCTTTATGCACTAGTGTAAGTTTTCTACCTTTTCTAAACTTTGATTAGTTTGGCAAAATTACACTATGGCCAGTTTCTTTTTATTTACATGTCCATGAGATGGAAGTTTGGTGTCCTCATTACATCCTTTCAGGTACGATGTATACAGTCTAAGAGCACCATCTGGATTCTCCACACCAAGACGTGATACAGGCTGGTGTTCGCTTGCCTTGCGGTAAGCACAATTATTGGGTATTTGCGGATACTGTATAGGTTGTCACTCATATTTTTGGACTGATTTCAGATCATTATTTCACATTTTTATTTTCTGTTACTATATATGGACACTTATTTTTATTTGCAAATATTACATATGGACACTCATGTTTGATTCATACATACATGTGTTGACCCATGTACTTTTCATAATTTTCATAATTTAATTTTTAATATTTTTCAACATTTTTGTATTTATATATGTACTTCCTCACGGAAGTCTTTGAGATTGCTTCACGTGTTTCACTTATATTTAGCGCGGTTATTTCTTTTTTATTAGTTATTTTAGTGCACATCTCACTGTTTAACTGCTGCTTTTGGGGGGATAGTTTCTATAGGTAGCGCAGTATTTTTTTGTTTTTCAAAGGAATTATGGGACTGGTAGATTCATCCGACGACTGTTCCCCTGCATGACCATGCATTCGGACTTCATATCCCAGGGATCTTTGCTAACATGAGAGAGGCTGCTTGGAAAGAACTATAAAAGAAACTGGAGACCCGCCTCGTGCTCTCTTCCTCTGGGGCCTTGTGTGTGATGGACCGCTCCATGCCGGGAGAGTGAGGTCACCTCCTACCACGCAATCCACAGCATTCCTGCCTGAACAAGAAGGGATCCAGGGCCTGGTATGGAATTTAGGGGGACCTCGTACGTCATTTTTTTTTTTGGTTCGGGGTTCCCCTGTGGAGAATTCCCATGCCGTTTTTATCAATGAACTTTTATGTGTATTTTCGGACCGGCAATTCATTAATAGTCGCGAGTAGTTTTAAATGACTTTTTCCTTCGAAATGTCATTTTGCTGTCAGACTGTTGTAAACACGGGAAATATGCGCCCCTTTACAGGCATACTATAGACACCCCCCAGGTATGAAATTTAAAGGAATATTACACTTTTATTGTTTCACTTTAAGCATTATTAAAATCACTGCTCCCGAAAAAAAGGCTGTTTTTAAAACTTTTTTTGCATTGATCCATGTCCCCTGGGGTAGAACCCAGGTCCCCAAACACTTTTTATGACAATACCATGCATATAAGCCTTTAAAATTAGCACTTTTGATTTCTCCCATAGACTTTTAAAGGGTGTTCCGCGGCTTTCGAATTTGATGCAAACACCCCAAATTGTTTGCTATTCGGCGGACTGGCGAACAGCCGATGTTCGAGTCGAACATGAGTTTGACTCGAACTCGAAGCTCATCCCTTAACACAGAGGTTTATCAAGGGTCGTGATTGCTTCCTGGCAACTAAAGATGGTATCCTATCACTTGGCTTGTACCACACTATGGGCAGATTCCTGTAATGAATAAATATGGCTATAGATCTAAGCCTCTGCAGCCCCCACTAGTGTCAAGGTTTCCCCCCTAATTGTAAATATGGTTTACGGTGGTGGCTGGTGCTCAATATTTTGGTTGGGGGCAGCAAACTAACACCACCACCCATGCCCCCCCTCCTCGTGCTAGAGATGGACGGTGGCGATCACCACTCCCCTGCCCCGCAGGAGATGGATGTGAATGTGTCAATCAGATGCCTTACCTTACGAGGCAGGGAAAAGGGAGAGCCGGGGGCTTCTCTGACCGCTTCTCCCGCCTGGTCTGCCTGGTGAGGTGAGTCCTTGCATGATGCAGCACACAGAGAGACATTCTCTTCATGGCAGGAAGTGTGTCCTGAGACATGATTGGTCAGGGAGTCCTAAGACTCTCTGGCCAATTGGGGCTTCCTGATTGGCCGGGAGGAGAATCAGGAAGACAATCTATTGTTAATAATAATTTGCTATTGTCATACAACTGGGTGGGCTCGGGGCGAAGGGCTCAGTGCCCTGAGCCCACTCTTTTTTGAAGCCAATTAGATCCCTTTGTGCGCCGGGTGAGTACGATCCGAACCCCCGACCCAGACCCGCCCACAAACCCGCCCCTATTCCACAGGCAGAAACAAAACAGCTTGTTTCTTGTGCAAGCAACAACAGCGGATCATGTGGCAAATATTATGGAGCAAAGAATAAAAAAGGAAGAAAAGAGGGGGAAGAAGGTGTGATGCTGATATGACCACCTCAAATCCATTGTGACAAAGTATTCTATATTTAATGTTTCTTACACAGCATATTCTGATTCTGAGTGCATTATGGTGCAATATACCATTGGATTTAAAGGGAGGGGAAGCTTTTCAGTTCTCATGCATGCCAAACCCAAAACAATGATTTTAAAATGATAAATTTCATGCCACTAAACTACTCAGAGTAAGGGATAAAATAAATAAACATATTTCTGAGAAATAAAATATGTGATGGGTGAGTAATATTGTGTATGGCATGCATATCCCAATTGGAAGATTATTGTATTTTTTATTTTTATTAGTTATTATTTCTTATTTTTCACAGCCCCCTGATGAAAACCCTTCTAAGAAGGGATGATAGCTAACCGTGTCATTCAAGCTGAGAGGGGAGGTGGCCTTCAACATCACTATATAAATAGGAGAAAGGGTTTGGGACTTTAAATGAGGTGGGTGACAGACAACTTAGTAAAATGACATATTGAAATATTTTATTCTGTAATTAAATGAAATAGCATAACAAATTGCACTGTATACATACATGGGTAATAGTTGGTACATACTAATACACACGTAAACTGTAATGCATATGTATATACACATAGTAATATTGTATGCCAATGGTACACCACATGACAAAATCAATGAAGGGGCATAGTCTAAAAAATACATAGGCATTGATGATTCCATATATACTGTCTATACATGCAAAGAGTAACCAATTCATATACAATATCTCACAAAAGTGAGTACACCTCTCACATTTTTGTAAATATTTTCTTCTATCTTTTCATGTGACAACACTGAAGAAATGACACTTAGCTACAATGTAAAGTAGTGAGTGTACAGCTTGTATAATGGTGTAAATTTGCTGGCCCCTCAAAATAACTCAACACACAGCCATTAATGTCTAAAACGCTGGCAACAAAAGTCAGTACACCCCTAAGTGAAAATGTCCAAATTGGGCCAAATTAGCCATTTTCCCTCCCCTGTGTCATGTGACTCGTTAGTGTTACAAGGTCTCAGGTGTGAATGGGGAGCAGGTGTGTTAAATTTGGTGTTATCACTCTCACTCTCTCATACTGGTCACTGGAAGTTCAACATGGCACCTCATGGCAAAGAACTCTCTGAGAAAGAAGTTGAGTGCACGTGCTCAGCGTCATATCCAGAGGTTGTTTTTGGGAAATAGAAATTACTACTATCCAAAATGGTTACAGCGTGAAGGGCGTGGCGCTGATGCGTGCTGGTTAAATATAACAGGCATTTTAGATTGAGCAGCCCATACCAGGCACAGACTGACAACTTATGGGGCCCCGGGGCAAAAGGAGATCATGGGGCCCCCTGTGTCACGCCCAGCTCAAGCCACAGCTACACAAACCCCACCTACATATTGCAGCTAAGCTGCATAGAGCAGACATTTAAATATTAACTGCAGCATAGCCTGCTGGAAGTTCCTGACATTTTTCCAAAGAAGCTGTTGGGCACTTCCAGGTTTAACCACTTGATCTCCGGAAAACTTACCCCCATTTATGACCGGGCCATTTTTTTGCGATATGGCACTGCGTTATTTTAACTGATAATTGCATGGTAATGCAACGTTGTTCCCAAATAAAATGTATGTTCTTTTTTTTCCCACAAATATAACTTTCTTTTGGTGGTATTTGATCACTTCTGCATTTCTTATTTTTTTGGGCTATAAACAAAGACCGCCATTTTTGAAAAAAATGTAATAATATTTTTTACTTTCTGTTATAAAACATATGTAAAAAAACCAAAAATATGTATTCTGCTACATGTTTTTGGTAAAAAAAAAATCCCAAAAAGTGTATAGTGATCGGTTTGCATAAAAGTTATAGTGAGATTTATTACATGCAAAGCAAGATAGTTCAAGCCGTGATTTGTCATAATTGTGATGATTATGGCTTACAGCTCATGAAAACCCCAAATCCAAAATCTCAGAAAATTAGAATATTACATGCAATCAATAAAACAAGGATTGTACATAGAACAATATCGGACCTCTGAAAATTATAAGCATGCATATGTACTCAGTACTTGGTTTGGGCCCCTTTTGCAGCAATTACTGCCTCAATGCGACGTGGCATGGAAGCTATCAGCCTGTGGCATTGTTGGGGTATTATGGAAGACCAGGATGCTTCAATAGCGGCCTTCAGCTCTTCTGCATTGTTCAGTCTCATGTCTCTCATCTTTCTCTTGGCAATGCCCCATAGATTCTCTATGGCAGGGGTAGTGAATTAAAATTCACAGGGGTCCAGTCAGAAAATTTTTCTTTAGTGGAGGTCCGAGTGTCATATTGGTGCTGTGACTCTACATGATATCCTCCACATCGCAGCCTCCTGTGCACGTCCCAGGCCCCTCATCTCAGACCTCCATCACAGACTGGTCCCCCTCATCACAGACTGATCCCCATCATCACAGACTGATCCCCCTCATCACAGACTGGTCCCCCTCATCACAGACTGGTCCCCCCATCACAGATTGGTCCTCCCCACCACAGATTGGTCCTCCCCATCACAGATTGGTCCTCCCCATTACAGACTGGTCCCACTATCACAGACTGGTCCCTTCCCCATCACAGACTGTCCCCCCTTACAGATTGGTCCCACTCCATCATAGACTGGTCCCCCCCATCAGACTGGTCCCCCTATCACAGATTGGTCCCCCCCTCACAGATTGGTCCCACTCCATCACAGACTGGTCCCCCCATCAGACTGATTCCCCCCATCACAGATTGGTCCCCCTTCATCACAGATTGGTCCCCCATCACAGACTGGTCCCCATCCATCACAGACTGGTCCCCCATCACAGATTGGTCCCCCCATAACAGACTGGCCCCCCTCCATCAGACTGGTCCCCCATCAAAGATTGGTCCCCTCCCATCACAGACTGCTCCCCCTTCATCACAGTCTGGTCCCCTCCCATCACAGACTGGTCCCCACCCATCATAGACTGGTCCCCCCCCATAACAGACTGGCCCCTCCATCAGACTGGTCCCCCCATCAAAGACTGATCCCCTCCCATTACAGACTGCTTCCCCTCCATCACAGACTGGTCCCCTCCCATTACAGACAGGTCCCCCTCCATCACAGACTGGTCCCCCTCCATCAGACTGGTCCCCCATCACAGACTGCTTCCCTCTCATCACAGACTGCTCCCCCTCCATCACAGACTGCTCCCCTCCCATCACAATCTGGTCCCCTCCCATCCAATACTCCTCCCCCCATCCCAGATTGGTCCCCCCATCACAGACTGGTCCCCCATAACAGACTGGCCCCCTCCATCAGACTGGTCCCCCCATCAAAGACTGATCCCCTCCCATCACAGACTGCTTCCCCTCCATCACAGACTGGTCCCCTCCCATTACAGACTGGTCCCCCTCCATCACAAACTGGTCCCCCTCCATCAGACTGGTCCCCCTCCATCAGACTGGTCCCCCTCCATCAGACTGGTCCCCCTCCATCAGACTGGTCCCCCCATCACAGACTGGTCCCCCATCACAGACTGGATCCCCCATCACAGGCTGGTCCCCCATCACAGGCTGGTCCCCTCTCATCACAGACTGGTCCCCCATCACAGACTGGTCCCCCTCCATCAGGCTGGTCCCCCATCACAGACTGGTCTGCCCTATCAGACTGGTCCCCCCTTACAGACTGGTTCCCCTATAACAGACTGGCCCCCCTCTATCAGACTGGTCCCCCATCACAGACTGGTCCCCTCTCATCACAGACTGCTCCCCCTCCATCACAGACTGGTCCCCTCCCATCACAGACTGGTCCCCCTCCATCACAGACTGGTCCCCCTCCATCACAGACTGGTCCCCCTCCATCAGACTGGTCCCCCTCCATCAGACTGGTCCCCATCACAGACTGGTCCCCCTCCATCAGACTGGTCCCCCCATCACAGACTGGTCCCCCATCACAGGCTGGTCCCATCTCATCACAGACTGGTCCCCTCCATCACAGACTGGTCCCCCTCCATCAGGCTGGTCCCCCATCACAGACTGGTCCCCCCATCACAGACTGGTCTGCCAGATCAGACTGGTCCCCCCTTACAGACTGGTCCCCTATATCACAGACTGGTCCCCATCACAGACTGGTCCACTCCCATCAGACTGGTCCCCCCTTACAGACTGGCCCACTCCCATCACAGACTGGTCCCCCATCACAGACTTGTCCCCTCCCATCACAGACTGGTCCCCTCCCATCACAGACTGGTCCCCCATCACAGACTGGTCCCCCATCACTGACTGGACTCCTCCCATCAGACTGGTCCCCCTTACAGACTGGTCCTCTCCCATCACAGACTCGTCCCCCATCACAGAATGGTCCCCTCCCATCACAGTCTGGTCCCCCATCACAGACTGGTACCCCCATCACAGACTGGTCCCCCCTCACAGACCCCCCTAGATAGCAGACTCCTGTCCTCATAACAGCACAGCACCTCCCCCTCCCCACAGAACCCTACCTTATTCACACAAGACGTGCAGTGCAGCAAGGCTGCTCTGGACAATGGGCGGGACTTTTCAAGTTAAAGGTGAGTGATTGATTACTGGGCCCGCCCCGCTGCGTAGCAACTAATCACCTGCTTCTTAACTTAAAAAGTCCCGCCCTTTGTCTAGAGCGGCCACACTGCATGTCTTGTGTAAATAAGACAGACAGAGGGCAGGGGCAGTGCAGCGATCCGATACCGAAGGGACAGACAAACCCATGCGCAGTGCGCCTTCCATGCTGTGAACATAGCATCAGGCAGGCGAGCCAGTGGCGGGGAGAGGAGTGGAACACACAGGCAACTATTTGGCGAGGCTGCGGTCCGGGTAGTATGGCTGCTGGGGCCGGAATCGGACCGCGGTCCGCCATTTAGTGATGCCTGCTCTATGGGGTTCAGGTGAGGCGAGTTTGCTAGCCAATCAAGCGCAGTAATCCCACGGTCATTGAACCAGGTTTTGATGCTTTTGGCAGTGTGGGCAGGTGCCAAGTCCTGCTGGAAAATGAAGTCAGTGTCTCCATAGAGCTCGTCTGTGGAAGGGAGCATGAAGTGCTCCAAAATCTCCTGGTAGATGGCTACGTTGACCCTGGAATTAATGAAGCACAGTGGACCAACACCAGCAGATGACACGGCTCCCCAAATCAACACAGACTGTGGTAACTTCACACTGGACTTCAAGCATCTTGCAGTGTGTGCCTCTCCATTCTTCCTCCATACTCTGGGTCCTTGGTTTCCAAATGAGATGCAAAATTTGTTCTCATCAGAAAAGAGGACTTTCAACCACTGAGCAACAGACCAGGTCTGTTTTTTTTTTTGCCCAGGTAAGACGCTTCTGACGTTGTTTGTTGTTCAGCAGTGGCTTGACAAGAGGAATACGACATTTGAAGCCCATGTCCAGGATCCGTCTGTGTGTGGTGGCTCTTGATGGACTGACTCCAGCCTCAGTCCACTCCTTGTGAAAGTCCCCAACACTTTTGAATGGCCTTTTCCTGACAATCCTCTCCAGGTTGCGGTCATCCCTGCTGCTTGTGCATCTTTTTCTTCCACACTTTTCCCTTCCACATAGCTTTCTATTAATGTGCTTTGATACAGCACTTTGGGAACATCCAACTTCTTTTGCAATTACCTTTTGAGGCTTTCCCTTCTTATGGAGGGTGACAATGATTGTTTTCTGCACAAGTGTCAGATCTGCAATCTTTCCCATGATTGTGATTCCTACTGAACCAGACTGAGAGACCATTTAAAGGCTCAGGAACCCTTTGCAGGTGTTTTGGCTTAATTAGCTGATTAGAGTGGGACACTTTGAGCCGAGAATATTGCACCTTTTCACAATATTCTAATTTTCTGAGATTGTGGATTTGGGGTTTTCATGAGCTGTAAGCCATAATCATCACAATTATGACAAATCACGGCTTGAACTACAGTACTTTGCATGTAATGAGTCTATCTCATATATTAGTTTCACCTTTTAAGTTGCATTAGTGATATAAATAAACTTTTGCATGATATTCTTATACATTTCACCTGTATACTGGAATTTTTATTTATTGATTTTTACTAGTAATGTCGGTGATCCGTGACTGTGATATTGCGGCAGACATTTGGACATTAGCTGACACTTTGTGGGAACCAGTGACACTAATACAGTGATCAGTACTAAAAATATGCACTGTCACTGTACTAATAACCTTGGCTGGAAAGAGGTTAAACATCAGGGGCAAACAAAGTGTTTAATGTGTGCCTAGCTAGAGTTTGTGTGTACTGTGATTGGTGTTTTTACTAAGGGAAGTCATGGATTTTATTCCCTGCTTTGCAGGTGAAACAAATCTATTACTTCCCCGCTTACAGGACAGAGCTCTGCTTTGTTTACACAGACAGGGCTCTGTCCTGTGTAAATTTATGACCTTCACCCGGTGATCGACATCTGCTAGTGAGAGAGGGGGGAGAGGGGGGGGGAGGGAGAAGGAGAGGGGGGAGAGGGGATTAGGAAGAGAGGGGAGGTAGGGAGAGGGGGGATAGAGAGAAAGAGGGTGGGCTGATCAGTATGTCTGCTATGTCCCACCTTTATAATGTATGAAGTACAGTACATCCCCCACCCACATACACAGGTCTCCTCTCAGAGGTGGTCTTCCCCTGTCAGTGTAGGAGGCAGGCTGTCACACTCCGGTTCTCAGCTGCTCGCCGGTCCCTCTCCCTCCCCTCCTCCCACCGTCACAGCCTGTAACACTTACCCAGTCCAGGAAGTGTCTTCCTCCTTCCCAGGCTCTCTCTGTCCTTCTCTCTCCTCTCAGGACCAGGAGCCCATTGACATCATCCATCCCGCGGCTGAATCCATCCTGCCCCGTCCACCCAGGAGCCTCTCATTGGTCCCCCTACTGGCCTCGGCCCTCGGGCACTCAGCCCGAGAGCCTGAATGGTCAGTCCGCCTCTGGGGTGAGCCTTTCAGCTGTCACTGATCAACCACGGCAACATCGAATCAAATGTAGAACATACGGCTCGGCGGCCTACCGGGGAAATGCCCATTATGCCCAATGACCAGTCCGGGCCTGAACATCACCATCCAGCATGTTTCACGCTGAAGGGGTGTTTTGTTCCAGTAACCCCCTTTGCCGCTCCGATTGGCACGCGGTCCAAAACCAGGAATTTAATCCTGGGAAATTTGCCTTGATGGATGTCCCATCAACCATAAAGTCTTTTTGAAGAATTCCAATTTCTGTTCTGTGTTCATCTATGCCAATATTCCCTCCCAGTCTAAGTCCTGGAGAGCAGCCCTCATCCTTGGAAAATTTGCTCTCTTAAAGTTAAGTGTTTTTATCTTTCCTGTATGTTTTTGTTGCTTACAGCTAACATTAAATTAAATCATGTCATGGTCACTGCTACCCAGATGTTCCTTTATATAAATATTATGCCTCGTACACGCGGTCGGACTTTTCGGCTACAAAAGTCAAACAGCCCGTCCGACAGACTTTCGACGGACTTTTGGCGGACTTGCAGTGGACTTGCGGCAGACTTTCCAACGAACGGACTTGCCTACATACGATCACACAAAAGTCAGACGGATTCGTATGTGATGACGTACACCGGACTAAAATAAGGAAGTTGATAGCCAGTAGCCAATAGCTGCCCTAGCGTGGGTTTTTGTCCGTCGGACTAGCATACGGACAAGGGGATTTCTGGGTCCGGCGTAGTTACGACGTAAAGATGTGATGCAAGTTCCAAATCTAAAGTCTCTCAGATTTGCGGCTGGAAAAGTCCGCTGAATGTCCGGGGAAGCCCACACACGATCGGATTGTCAGCTGGCTTTGGTCCATCGGCGTCCGTCGGACTTTTGTAGACGAAAAGTCCGACCGTGTGTACGCGACATTAGTAAAAAGCTCTGTATGGTTTGGGATCACTGAGTCCAACAGAGCATCATTCCTAGTCGGGGCCTCAATAAACTGGACCATAAAAATTGTCTTGTACAATAGGTTTTTGCCCTTTAACTGTCCCAGCAGTCCCATTACTGCAGTCAATTTTTGGGTAGGTAAAATCCCCCATTATTACCACTGTCCCAGCGCTTACAACCTCTTCTATCTGTGCAAGGGGCTGAATCTCCACCTCCTCATTAACACTGGGTGGTCTATAACAAAGTCCAATGATAACCTTTGTAGTGTGCACACCCATGTACAATTCCACCCATAATGCTTCAGACTCATCACACTCTCCGTCAACTAGGTCCTCTTTCACACTCACTTTGAGATCACTTCTCACATAGACAGACACCACCACCCTTCAGTTTTACCCTGTCTTTCCAAAAGAAAGCACAGCCAGGAATATTACTAGCCCAGTCATGTGAAGAATGAAGCCAAGATTCAGCAATACCAATGAAATCATAGTTTTCCTCGTGCACCAGAGCTTCCAACTCACCTATTTTGCTTGGCAGATTTCTGGCATTGGTGAACAAACACTTTAATTCAATGTCACATTTTGCACACTTATTTTGCATATTTTTTTATTTTAGTACAAGTAGTGCCATTTCCAATGGTTGTTTGTAACATGAGGACCTTCATATCACCTGTCATAGTCCTCCCCACATCTTCCCCCATTCCACCCACCAATAGGGGCTGACCCCTGTCTGACTTGTCTGCCCCAATACTGTTGCCTTTCTATCATCTAGAACCAGTCTGCCCATTGTCATCTGACATCAACAAGGCTTTTTCCTCCACGCAAATGCCGCTCACTGGATAATGGTTTTTGGACCATTCTTTGTAAGCCTTAGAGACGGTTGTGTGTGAAAATCCCAGTAGATCAGCAGTTTTTGTAATCCTTTTCTGGCACCAACAACCATACCACGTTCAAAGTCACTTAAATCCCCTTTCTTCCCCATTTTGATGCTTGGCTTGAACTTCAGCAAGTCGTCTTCACCGCGTCTAGATTCCTAAACGCATTGAGTTGCTTCCATGTGATTGGCTGATTAGCAGTTTGTGTTACCAAGCAATTGAACAGGTGTACCTAATAAAGTGGCCTTGTGAGTGTATATGGGGAGAACTAGGGATGAGCCGAACACCCCTCTGTTCGGTTCGCACCAGAACATGCAAACAGGAAAAAAGTTTGTTCGAACACGCGAACACCGTTAAAGTCTATGGGACACGAACATGAATAATCAAAAGTGCTAGTTTTAAAGGCTTATATGCAAGTTATTGTCATAAAAAGTGTTTGGGGACCCGGGTCCTGCCCCAGGGGACATGGATCAATGCAAAAAAAGTTTTAAAAACGGCGATGACGTTTTTTCAGGAGCAGTGATTTTAATAATGCTTAAAGTCAAACAATAAACGTGTAATATACCTTTAAATTTCGTAGCTGGGTGGTGTCTATAGTATGCCTGTAAAGGGGTGCATGTTTCCCGTGTTTAGAACAGTCTAAAAGCAAAATGACATTTCAAAGAAAAAAAGTAATTTAAAACTACTCTGGTCTGGTATGGATTTTAAGGGGAACCCCACGCCCAAATTAAAAAAAAAACGGTGTGGGATCCCCCCAAAAATCCATACCAGACCCTTATCCGAGCACACAACCTGGCAGACCGCAGGAAAAGAGGGGGGACAAGAGAGCTGCCTCCCCCCTCCTGAACTGTACCAGGCCACATGCCCTCAACATTGGGAGGGTGCTTTGGGGTAGCCCCCCAAAACACCTTGTCCCCATGTTGATGAGGACAAGGGCCTCATCCCCACTACCCTGGCCGGTGGTTGTGGGGGTCTGTGGGCGGGGGGCTTATCGGAATCTGGAAGCCCCCTTTAACAAGGGGACCCCAAGATCCCGCCCCCCCTGTGTGAAATGGTAAGGGCCTACAATTTCATGTTGTTTTCCCACAAATAGAGCTTTGTTTTGGTGTTATTTGATCACCTCTGCAGTTTTTATTTTTTGCGCTATAAACCATAAAAGACCGACAAGTTTGAAAAAAAACCCAATGTTTTTACTTCCTGCTATAAAACAAATCCAATTAAAAAATGTAAAAAATGTCATTTCTTCTACATATTTTTTGGTAAAAAAAATCGTAATAAGCGTATATTGATTGGTTTGCGCAAAAGTTATCACATCTACAAAATAGAGAATAGATTTATGGCATTTTTATTTATTTTATTTTTATTTTTAGAGAGATTGCGACATTGCGGCGGGCAGATCGGATACGTTTTACACTTTTTTGGGACCAGTGACATTTATACAGCGATCAGTGCTATAAAAATGCTGTATAAATGACACTGGCAGGAAAGGGGTTAACACTAGGGGGCGATCAAGAGGTTAAGTGTTCCCTGGGAGGTGTTTCTAACTGTGGGGGGAGGGGACTGACTGGAGGAGGCGAGAGATCGCTGTTCCTGATCAGTAGGAACAGCAGATCTCGCTCTACTTCCCTGACAGAACGGGGATCTGTTTGTTTACATGAAGAGATCCCCGTTCTGGCTCTCTGTGGAGCGATCACGGGTAGTCGGCAGACATCAAGGCTGCCAAGGACACGTGCATCGGCTCCGGCCACGCGCCGTGCACATGCCCACTGTATCTATTGCACAAAGCGACGTACACCTATGGCGATTCGCGTAATAGAGCCAACCTTCCGCAGTACAATGACAGCGGCTGGTAGGCAATTGGTTAAAGAAAAAATTGCGTTTGCAAAATTGCTGTACAAATACCGCGGACATCTTTTTACACCAACCAGTCTTGCATTTCACACTTATTTTTACCAGTAAACTGAGCTTATATCGTGAAATACAGGATTTTGAAATCTGTGACACTGTTTTGATGTTGAATTTTAAAGGCAGCGGCAAGCCTGCTGATCTCACAGGTTTGCTGATCGGACAGAACACCGCTGATTTTAAGATTCAACATAAAAACAGTCTGACAGATTTCAAAATCCTGCATTTCACGATATAAGCTTATAAACTTATAAGCTTATAAAAATATAAACTATAATTATATAAAATATAATTTATATATATATATATATATATATATATATATATATATATATATATATATATATATATATATTTATATAAAAATATAAACTATAATTATATAAAATATAATTATATATATATATATATATATATATATATATATATATATATATATATATATATATATATATAGATATAGATATAAACTTAGATATCAACATAAAAACAGTCTGACAGATTTCAAAATCCTGCATTTCACGATATAAGCTTATAAACTTATATATATATATATATATATATATATATATATATATATATATATATATATATATATATATAAATATAAACTATAATTATATAAAATATAATTTTTATATATATATATATATATATATATATATATATATATATATATATATATATATATATATATATATATATATATGTATGTATGTATGTATGTATATATATATATATATATATATATATATATATATATATATATATATATATATATATATATAGATAGATATAAAATTATATATATTTAAGTTTATATATAAGATATAAACTGGTAAAAATAAGTGTGAAATGCAAGACTCCGGTGGGTGTAAAAAGATGTCCGCTTCACGACTTCAGACTGTAGGCTTAGTGCGGGTGAGTGCGGGGTGTGCCAAGATGACCGCAATTCAACGTCACATCAGTAACGGCTTTCTGATGGGTAGTGGCGCTGCTGTTCTATCAGATAGCCGCTACCCATCAGAAAGCGGCTACCAGGCCTACTGTGCATGCGTGATGCGCAGCCGAAGTGACGTTGCCTCGCGGTCATCTTGGTACACCCAGGTTAGAAGTTGGCAAGCGGACACCTTTATACACCCACCGGAGTCTTGCTTGTCACACTTATTTTTAACATTAAACTGAGCTTATATAGTTAAATGCAGTATTTAGAAGTCCGTAACACTGTTTTGATGTTTCATTTTAAAAGCAGCGGTGTTCTGTCACATCTGCAAACCTGTGAGATTAGCTGGTGTTCCGTCAGATTAGGTGACCCATCAGAATGTGTAAATGAAGTGACGTTTCATCACCACCATCTTGCTACACCCTGCACCCGTCCACAGTAAGGATACAGTGAAAAGGGAGCAAGCGGACATGTTTTAAAACCCAACAGAGTTTTGCATTTTACACTTATTTATAACAATAAACTGAGGTTATATAGTGAAATAGAGTACTTAGAACTGTTATGCCGCGTACACACGACCGTTTTTTCCGTCGGAATAAACTCTGAAGGACATTCCGACAGAGTTCCGCTGAAACTGTCTTGCCTACACACGATCACACCAAATTCCGACCGTCTAGAACGCGGTGACGTACAACACGTATGACAGGACAAGAAAAAGGAACTTCAATAGCCAGTAGCCAATAGCTTCTGTCTTGTACTTGCTTCAGAGCATGTGTAGTTTTTGGTTCATTGGAACAGCATACAGACGAGCGGTTTTCCCGATAGGAACTGATTCCGTCTGAAAGATTTGAAACATGTTCTATTTCTAGGTCCGTCAGAATTTTAGAAAGAAAAAGTCCGATGAGGCCCACACATGATCAGAATGTCCAATGAAAAGCTTCCGTCGAACTTTTCCTGCCGGAAAGTCCGACCGTGTGTACGTGTCTGTCAGATTAGCAATCCTATGAGATGAGCAGGATTGCTGCTGCTTTAAAATTCAACATCAAAACAGTCAGGCGGATTTCTAAGTACTGTATTTCACTATATAACCTCAGTTTACTGTTAAAAATAAGTGTAAAATGCATAACTCCGGTGGGTGTTATAAGATGTCCGCTTGCCCCCTTCTCACTATATCCTTACCTTGGATGGGTACGGGGTATAGCAAGATGGTGGCGACGAAACGTCACTTCCATTACACATTCTGACAGGGTCATCTAATCTGACAGAACACCGGATTAGGCCACCCGTCAGAATTGGTAACGGAAGTGACGTTTCGATGCCGCCATCTTGCTACACCCAAAGATACTCCAAACATCTTGTGTTAGCGCTTCAATCATCCCGGCACCATGGTTGTTGTGGTGTCAGGATGATTAAAGTGATTAAAGTGCATTATTTCTATTATTACATTGTAATATAGAATAAAATCATTCAACTCACCATAATACAGAATCAGTGGGAGCCTTGAGCATGTCACCTGCCACCAGATGCCATCTGTGTCCCCATCACATCTGGTGTCCCCATCAGCGGA
Source organism: Lithobates clamitans (assembly GCA_037952925.1). Taxonomy (NCBI): domain Eukaryota; kingdom Metazoa; phylum Chordata; class Amphibia; order Anura; family Ranidae; genus Lithobates; species Lithobates clamitans. The sequence continues at coordinate 3,436,684 of JBBGZY010000882.1, forward strand.
GCCCCTTCTTACATCTGTGTCCCCATCAGTCCTCCGTACATCTGTGTCCCAATCAGCGGAGCCCCTCCTTACATCTGTGTCCCCATCAGTCCTCCTTACATCTGGTGTTCCCATCAGCGGAGCCACCCCTTACATCTATGTCCCCATCAGCGGAGCCCCTCCTAACATCTATGTCCCCATCAGCGGAGCCCCTCCTTATACCTGGTGTCCCCCGCAGCAGAGCCCCTCCTTACATATAGCGTCCCCATCAGCAAAGTCCCTCCTTACATCTGGTGTCCCCATCAGCGGAGCCCCTCGTTACATCTATGTCCCCATCAGCAGAGCCCCTCCTTACATCTGGTGTCCCCTCGCAGAGGAGCCCCTCGTTACATCTGTTGTCCCCATCAGCAGAGTCCCTCCTTACATCTGTGTCCCCCGCAGTGGAGCCCCTCGTTACATATGGTGTCCCCATCAGCGGAGTCCCTCCTTACATCTGGTGTCCCCATCAGCAGAGCCCCTCCTTACATCTGTGTCCACATCAGCAGAGCCCCTCCTTACATCTGGTGTCCCCCCGCAGCGGACCCCCTCATTACATCTGGTGTCCCCATCAGCAGAGTCCCTCCTTACATCTGTGTCCCTATCAGCGGAGCCCCTCCTTACATGTGTCCACATCAGCGGAGCCCCTCACATCTGTGTCCCCTTCATCGGAGCCCCTCCTTACATCTGGTGTCCCCATCAGCGGAGCCCTTCTCACTTCTGGTGTCCCCCGCAGCGGACCCCCTCATTACATCTGGTGTTCCCATCAGCAGAGTCCCTCCTTACATCTGTGTCCCCATCAGTGGAGCCCCTCCTTACATGTGTCCACATCCGCGGAGCCCCTCACATCTGTGTCCCCATCATCGGAGCCCCTCCTTACATCTGGTGTCCCCATCAGCGGAGCCCTACTTACATATTGTGTCCCCATCAGTCCTCCTCACATCTGTGTGCCCATCAGTCCTCCTCACATCTGTGTCCCCATCAGCGGAGCCCCTCCTTACATCTGTGTCCCCATCAGCGGCGCCCCTCTGTCATGGTTATGCAATAGAGTTTGTTTGTCAGCTTACCTGTCTCCATGTGTTCATCTCGAAAGACCAGCTGTCTCTCACCTGACTGCTTTTATTAACTCTCCTCTAGCATGGCTCCACCCCAGCTCCTATCAGAGAACTCTATATTAACCTCTGCACTGCAGGTCAGCCCTGCTGATCAACCTTTGTGTGTTTGGCTTCCTGTTCCTGCCTGCCGTGTGCTCTACGTTTATTTATGTTACCGACCTTGGCGTGTTCTATACAATTCTTGTCTGCTCGTGACCCTGACCTTTGGTGTGTCCCCGGCTATCCCTGTTTGCCTGTGACCCTGAACCTTGGCGTGTACTCTGTTGTCCTTGTCTGCTTGTGGCCCTGACCTTAGCTTATTCCTTTACTATCCCTATCCCTATCCTTCTGTTGCCTACTGTGGGTGTGAGCTGGGGGACCCTGTGGGTCGCGACCTGGAGCCAGTTGCAGCCCAGTCCATCCTCACCACTAGAGGCTCTGGTGAACACCTGCTGGCTCTTAGACTCCGCGCCCCAGGGAATCCTACGCTCTAACCCCGGTGGGATCCGTGTTGGTGTTCCAGCGGCCCTGCCCTCCTTACACCCGGACTCCAATCCGCAGCAGTCAGCCGTGGGGTCCACTGCCTTGCGGTGCACTCCTGATCCCAACGGTGTGCATCTGTCACCTAGCCTCAAGGTGACCTGACAGTTTGATCAGCCATGGACCCGGCTGACGTGCCACTTCCTGCAGCCGATCCATTGCAGGGCATAGTTCACAGACTCGAGACCCAGGAATCTAATCAGACTCAGGTGATGCTATTCATTAAGGATCTGGCCTTCCGCTTCGAGCAGCTCCAGGTCTCCTTGGGAAACCCGAACCTGCAGCCTAAAGTACAATTAGCAGCTGCACCTATCGCACCAGTCGCAGCCACACATTCATATTTACTGCCAGCTCCATCCCGTTTTTCTGGGGACTCCAAGGCCTGCAGGGGCTTCCTCAGCCAATGCACCATTCATTTTGAGCTCCAGCCTCAAAACTTTCTGTCTGATCGGGCTAAGGTAGCCTATATCATTTCCCTCCTCTCTGGTGAAGCTTTAGCTTGGGCTGCCCCCCTGTGGGAGAAGAATGACCCGGTGGTTTCCAGCCTGTCCGACTTCTTGAAGCTTTTTCGTAATATCTTCAACGAGCCAGCTCGGGTTTCTTCAGCGGCTAGTGACCTTTTACGCCTTCGCCAAGAATCTTCTTCAGTGGGACAATATGCGCTTCAGTTCTGTATCCTCACAGCTGAATTAAGCTGGAACAATGAGGCCCTGTTCGCAACATTTTTACATGGTCTCTCTGACCGAGTGAAGGACGAATTAGCAGGAGAGCCATCCCCGCCGGTCTGGACGATGTAATTTCCTTGTGCGAACAGATTGACATTCGTTTCCAGGAGAGGTCCCTAGAAAAAAGACGCCAGCACCCTCTAGGTCCTAGTCAGCCAGAACTCTTCGCCCGTCACTCTGTGGAGCATCCTCTGCCTGCTGAGGAACCTATGCAGCTGGGCGGGACTAGACTAACCCCCGAGGAACGCGCTAGACGCAGAACTCTAGGCTTGTGTCTTTAATGTGGGGGCAAGGGTCATTTTCGTGACTCCTGCTCGCTTCGTCCAGGAAACGCTAATACATTTGGAAGGTGGAGTATTGGACCCAGAAACATCACCTTCTTGTCTTCTTCTGGTGTTCCTCCATGTAGGCCCTTCCCCCCAATTGGTCCTAGCATATCTGGACTCCGGGGCTGCCGGTAATTTTATGGACTAGAGAACTGCTTTTTCTATGAAGCTTACCCTTTCTCCCCTCGCTACACCACTGGTAGTCTCGGCAATTGATGGCACTGCGTTCCCAGGGGGTCCTATAAATTTCCAGACGCTACCTATTAGGATGTCGGTAGGGATACTCCACCAGGAGTGGATTTCCTTCCTCATTCTACCCAAGGCCTCTACCCCATTGTATTGGGCCTTCCTTGGCTATAGCTCCACTCTCCACATATGGACTGGGTCTCTGGGCAGATCCTGGCTTGGGGTCCTTCGTGTTTCTCGTCCTGTCTTCTCAAGGTGGTCCCCAAGGAGAGACTTCCCATTGCTACCACATCCGTATCTTCTGATCTTCCCGCGGCATACAGCGATTACCGGGATGTTTTCTGTAAGAAGTCTGCTGAGGTGCTTCCTCCCCACAGATCTTTTGACTGTGCCATTGACCTTGTCCCTGGAGCAACTCTGCCCAGGGGTCGTACCTACCTTCTGTCCATTCCAGAAGCCCAGGCCATGTCTGAGTATGTCGCCGAGAATCTGGAGAGAGGTTTCATTTTTCATCAGGAGCAGGGTTCTTTTTCATTGCTAAAAAGGATTGTACCCTCAGACCCTGCATCGCCTATCAAGGGTTAAACGCAGTGACCATCAAAAACCAATACCCCTTACCTCTAATATCTGAGCTATTCGACAGGTTGAAGGGGGCTTCCATTTTAACCAAGTTGGATCTCAGAGGTGTATGCATGGACTTAGTGCCCCTGAGCCATGATAGGCCAAAGGCACCCTGCCTTTGGCCTATTGTGGCTTTCTTAGCTGAGGGCGCTGTGATTGGCCAAAGCATGCAGGTCATGGTGCATGCTCTGGCCAATCATCATACAGCAATGCACTGCGCTTAAGCAGTGCATTATGGGCCATTACGCGCAGCTCAAATTTGGCGCGAACGGCCCATAATGTTTGGTTTTCGACAAACGGGCGAACAGCCAATGTTCGAGTTGAACTCATGTTCGACCCGAACATTGGGTCTAGGGATGAGAAAGCTCATCCCTAGTCTCCACTGATGATTTATCACCAATCTTCATTTTCCTAATAACACAAAGTTTTCAAAATCCAATTGTCATTGGGACAGAAAGTGAGGTGAAATATTCTGAACAGGGGCACAGACAGCAAAACAAATGTTACAGGGGTGATAACCATTCCCTATGTTATCCAAAAAGCTGAAAAATAGATTTTTTTGGCTGGAGCTACACTTAAAAAATTTACCTGTTCCAAATTACAAACAGATTCAACTTAAGAACAAACCTACTGTCCCTATCTTGTTTGTAACCTGGGGACTGCCTGTATACTGCTGTTCGGAGTATATAGGGCCTGGAGGCCCCACGCCTTTTTTTTTTTAAATTTGGGTGCGGGGTTCCCCTTAATGTCCATACCAGACCCAAGCGGCCTGGTAATGGGCTGGGGAGGACCCCACCATTTTTCTTAATGATTTTCATGTATATTGCCGGGACCCGACAATACATTACAGCTGCAAGCAGTTTTCTGTGACTTTTATTTATTTAGAAATGTCATTTTGCAGCAGGGACTGTTCTAAACATGGTAATAAATGTGCCAGTTTACAGGCATATCATAGTCATCCCCGGCATGATATGTAAAGGAATATATCACTTTTATTGTTTCACTTTTTAAGAATTATTAAAATCACTGCTGCCGAAAAAATGGCCATTTAAAAAACTTTTATTTGTTTTGATACATGTCCCCTGGGGCAGGACCAGGTCCTCAAAGACTTTTTATGACAATAACTTGCATATTAGCCTTTAAAATGAGCACTTTTGATTTTTCACATTCGGGTCCCATAGACTTTACCAGGGTTCGCGTGTTCGCACAAATTTTTTGTCAGTTCGCATGTTCTGCCACGAACCGAACTGGGGGGTGTTCGGCTCATCCCTAATGCTGATCACCACCATTACTAGTATAAAAAAATGAATACATAAAAACTCCAGTATTTATACCATCGTTTGTAGATGCTATAACTTTCACACAAACCAATCAATATATACTTATTGGGATTTTTTTTTACCAAAGACATGTAGCAGAATACATTTTGGCCTAAATTTATGGAGAAATATGATTTTTTTTATTGGATATGTTTTATATCAGAAAGTAAAAGTTATTGTTTTTTTTCAAAATTTTCGATTTTTTTTTCGATGATATAATAAAGAATATAAAACTCAGTGGTGATCAACTCCCACCAAAAGAAAGCAGTTGACATGTTTCACAAGCGATAGCTTGCTTGTTCACAACCAACAACTGTATCAACTGTATGTCCTGTGTTTGTCTGATACACTTGTGGCAATAAAAGTACATCAAGCAAGTTTTCTGGAAATTCAGAGTGTGACCATTTCTTCATTTTATGGGTACAATGTTGAATGACCACGCAGTTGCCAGTTAAAGTAACGCAGTGCTGAAAAGAAAAATATAGCCTGGTCATAAGGGGGTAAAATCTTCCGGAGCTGAAGTGGTTAAAACAGAACTAAAACCTCTATCTGTTGAATTTACAGTTGCCATGATGCTGCACATGTGATGAGCTATGACACCAGCCATATGATGGTTTGGCAGTTCATTTGAAATCTAACATAAGCACACTAACAAGGCTTGGCTTGAATGTAACAAAAACAGTTAGGGCACCACAAAAACGGACTCCAGATCCGTTCCGGAAGCGTTTCTGTATGCAGAATTTTAACGCATTTTTGATGCGTTCTGGTGCATTTTTGGTGCATTTTTATGTGTTTCCAGATGCATACCAGGGTCTTTTTTTCTTCTTTCTAGGGTTCAGTTTTTGAAGCGTTTTTGATGAGTTTCAGTGCATTTTTGATGTGTTTTACTGCGTTCCAGTGCAGGAAAAATGCAGCATATTCTACTTTTTTTTCTGGAACTGAAAAGCCCTGGAACTGACTGCACTGGTGTGAACTATGCCACTGGAAACCATATAACCTACTTTTCATACATTTTTGCAGAACAAAAATGCACTGGACTGCATGTGGTATGAACTGGCCCTTAAATTGGTGGATTTAGTTCCACTTTACATGCAGTAACCAGGGAGCCTATCAGAATCAATTCTGATGAAGTCAGCCAGTACATGAATTCTGATTGGCTGCCATGGGTTACAGCAGCTAAGCATAAGAGCTCTTTATTGAATAAAGAATATATCTTTTTGTCTATCTAATAAGTGTGCTTGGGGTTTAAAGGGCAGATTACACAACTGAAAAAATAAATAAAAAAAGCAATGTGAAAGAAAGTAAAGCTCCTTTATTGTACAGATTGTAATGTAATGAGACACAATTGGTGCATAAGGGAAAATGGCAGTCAAACTGAATCCCCTGACTTTATGAGCTTAGATATAGGATTTAGGATGCAAAGGTTTTGGTTCCGAATATAGGTAAAACACCCTAGGAGGTAGGCACCACATCCCTGAGCATAATTATATGCAACAAGGAGGATAAAGGGATTTTTACGGTGAAAATGAACTTAGCATAGAAATTAAAAAAAAAAACACAATTTTAATTCAACCATTAAAAAACATACAATTTGTACAAAGTTCATAAAATTTCAATGTTGATAAAGTCACAGTGGTCAGGTGGAATATGAGTGTACATATGTTTTGAGAGATGATATAGTTGCATACTAGCCCGACATGTTTCGCAGTGTCACTTTTTCAAGGGATATGCAAACTGAGGGTGATATCATCCAACACTCCTATTGATTCTAAAAAAATAGAAAATTACAAAATAGCATTCATTGTGGTTTACACAGGAAAACAAATATACACAATAATTGAACAAAATCTAGCGCAGTGTCTTGTCTGAAACAGCACTAATGAGGTGCTTACCCCCATAATGACCCAAAGACTGGTCAATCCCGCATGAACCAACCAAAACCGGAACAAGCAATGAGGCCGGATGTGCAACCACAGGGGACAGAAAGGTAGAGCTATATTTGGAATACAAAATGCAAGTCCATTACCATCCAGCTATGTTTACTGGATGATCTATACTTAAACTTTCACCACTATTTGACGTGTATATTATATTCCATTTTACTTACACTTCCTAGTCCTTCAAAATCTCTCATCTCCAGCAAAGTCTCACTTTTTAATTTTATTTTTATTTTTATTCTTATTATCTTATTACTCTATTTCTGCTTTATTCACTAGCATCACTGAACCATCCCCTGTAACTACAACCTAACAGGAGTTGATGACTGCCTCCACTCTACAGGTGTTGCTCTGATCAATTAATAGAGTAAGTGCCTAATAGCTTTCTATCCTTCAGCCAACTAACTCTCTTTGACGCACTTTTTGCGATTGTTGACCAAAACTTCAATAAGCGAATAAATATTTCACTCTATTGATATCTATATATCCAGTTATTTATTTATTTCTCTAATAATATTAAATAGCCCATTTTGGCACACTGCATTTTGTATTCCAAATATAGCTCTACCTTTCTGTCCCCTGTGGTTGCACATCCGGCCTCATTGCTTGTTCCGGTTTTGGTTGGTTTATCCCTTTCATGACTAGGCCTTTTTTTGAAATTTGGTGTTTACAAGTTAAAATCCGTATTTTTTGCTAGAAATTTACTTAGAACCCCCAAACATTATATATATATTTTTAGTAGAGAATCTAGAGAATAAAATGGAGATTGTTGCAATATTTTATATCACACGGTATTTTTGCAGCAGTGTTTTAAACGCAAATTTTTGGAAAAGGGACACTTCCATGAATTTTAAAAAATTCAAACAGTAAAGTTACCCCAATTTTTTTGTATAATGTGAAAGATGATGTTACGCCGAGTAAATAGATACCAAACATGTCACGCTTTATAATTGCATGCACTTGTGGAATTGCGACAAACTATGGTAGCTATGAATTTAAATAGGCGACACTTTAAATCTTTTTTATGGTTACCAGGTTAGAGTTACAGAGGAGGTCTAGTGCTAGAATTATTGCTCTCACTTTGACGTTCGCGGCGATACCTCACATGTGTGATTTGAACACCGTTTACATATGCAGGTGCGACTTCTGTATGCGTTTTCTTCGCTGCGCGAGCTCGCAGGGACGGGGGCACTTTAAAAAAAAATTTAAAATTTTTTTTATTTATTTTTAGATTTGTAAATTGTGTTTTTAAAAAAAATGTTTTTTTTTTTACTTTTATTGCTGTCACAAGGAATGTAAACATCCCTTGTGACAGTAATAGGTGGTGACAGGTACTCTTTATGGAGGGATCGGGGGTCTAAAAGACCTCCGATCCCTCCTCTGCACTTCAAAGTATTCAGATCGCCGAAAACGGCAATTCTGAATACTGTATATGTTTTTAAATTCGGCGCCATTGGCAGCCGAGTAAACGAGAAGTGACGTCATGACGTCGCTTCCGCGTTTACATTGAGAAGGCTGGAACGAAGCCGCCCACGGCTTCGTTCCAGCCCGCCCACAGCCTCCGGAGACAACCGACTGGATACCGGGCCTCCTGATCGCACGGGAGGCCTGGTAAGAGCGGCGGGAGGCGGCGGGAGGGGGGGATGTCCCCTCCCGCTCCTCCGGTATAACAGCCGAGTGGCTTTTAGCTGCATCGGTTGTTATACTCGGGTAGCCGATCGCCCGCTCTAAACAACAGTACCGGGATGATGCCTGCAGCTGCGGGCATCATCCCGGTATAACCCCGGAAAGCCGAGTACGCATATCTGCGTACGGTCGGCGGGAAGGGGATGCGGGGATTGACCAGTCTTTGGGTCATTATGGGGGTAAGCACCTCATTAGTGCTGTTTCAGACAAGACACTACGCTAGATTGTGTTCAGTTATTGTGTATATTTGTTTTCCTGTGTAAACCACAATGAATGCTATTTTGTAATTTTCTATTTTTTTAGAATCAATAGGAGTGTTGGATGATATCACCCTCAGTTTGCATATCCCTTGAAAAAGCGACACTGCGAAACATGTCGGGCTAGTATGCAACTATATCATCTCTTAAAACATATGTACACTCATATTCCACCTGACCACTGTGACTTTATCAACATTGAAATGTTATGAGCTTTGTACAAATTGTATGTTTTTTAATGGTTGAATTAAAGTTTTGTTTTTTTTTAAATTTAGTTCATTTGCACCGTAAAAATCCCTTTATCCTCCTTGTTACCTATAGGATTTAGGAGGTGGCATTAGTAGGCAAAATGACTGTCATACGTTTATAAAAGCATAGGATGCAGTAAAGCAAAAGGAAAAAATAAAATATTTAATATTTATTACTAGCACTTTCCTATTTTAACAAAGTGAACAGGAATGTTAGTGCATTGGATACATATGTAATTGGTTTCGCTGCGTTTAGAATATCGGCACCTGACAGTTCTTCTACAAATAGTTAACGGAAATTTGTGGGTACTGCTTTTTTCTATAGCAGTGGCTCCACTGCAGATCTCCTTGACTGGTTTATTGGTCGAATGGATGAAGGTATTGATCTCCTTGCACCTCCCATCTGGAGTATATAAAGGGTCGTTCATGGCCGTGTTGCAGTTGAATTCTTCGATAGTTTTAGTGGTGAGATGCTTTGTTTGAAACTTGTCCCATTCTCTGTTTCTTCTTGGTTGGCGTTGGGAAAGGCCAAAGGGAATTCCACAGATAAACAGAAGTGTTGTTACTGAAAACATCTTGTACTGCAAAAAAAAAAATACAACCAAAGTAAAAAACAGAGAGAAACAAACAGAGATGAAGAGCGCCCCCTTTGTTGGTGTCAGTGTGATGAAAAGTGCCCCCCTTTGGTGTCAGTGAGATGAAGAGTAGCCATGAGTTTGATTTCAATTTTATCAGCAGACTGTGGGCTTTACTTCCAGGATAACCATTTGGTACTACAGAGGAGAAATCAGATGCCTGATCTCATCTCCGTACAGTCAGGATCAGCGCTACTGCTAGGCGAACTAGGCAGCCGCCTAGGGCACAGCCAGGGCCGTCTTTACTGCAGGGCAAATGAGGCAGCTGCCCAGGGCCCTTTCACTGTTTGGGGCCCAAAGCAGAGCTGCCTGTTAAGCCCATGCACTGCCTGCAAATCGGCGCTGAAAATCCCACACTGTCTGTCACAAACAGTCATCAGACAGCCGGCATCAGCAGCACGCACACACATGCAGTGCTAGTGCTGTATTTTTTTCGATCAAGGAGCGGGGCGCGGGTAGGCGGGGCCTTGAGCTCCACTGACGCTCTGGCCCCACCCCTTGCTATGCTACCTGCAAGCAAGCGTGATCAGACTCGGAGGAGCGGAGGCCTCGGAAGGAGGCGTCAGACCGCGGAGTGGGGTCAGGTGAAACTAGCAGTAGCAGCAGTGTGGAGGAACTGATCAGATTTGAACCTGAACTGGCCAGGAGGACAAGGTAGGTCTTCATTCTCCTCCCCTGGCTACCGCACCCCAAGTGTAGAACTGGAACAGTAGAACGTTTTAAAATTTAATGGGCACACTGGCAGCATTTAATGGGCACAGTGGCAGCGTTTGATGGGCACAGTGGCAGCGTTTGATGGGCACAGTGGCAGCATTTGATGGCACAGTGGCAGCATTTGATGGGCACAGTGGCAGCATTTGATGGCACAGTGGCAGCGTTTAATGGGCACAGTGGCAGCGTTTGGCACAGTGGTAGCGTTTAATGGGCACAGTGGCAGCGTTTGGCATAGTGGCTACAATTAATGGCACAGTGGCAGCGTTTAATGGGTACAGAATGTGTGATGTGACAATGGCTGCAATGTAATTGGGGTGCTGTGATGTGTAAACAGGCACTATGACATGAAGGGGACTCTAATGTAATGGGGGCGCTGTGATGTGTAAAGGGGCACAACAATGTGGAAATGTCTGCAATGTTATGGGGCGCTATGATGTGAAGAGGCTGCAATTTAATGGAGTGCTGTGACATGAATGGGAAGTGAGGACACCGTAGGACTGCTGTGAAGGGGTTC